>JAWNND010000319.1:0-717500 GCA_035043265.1 Drosophila testacea | reverse complement strand
TAGCAGATCTAATAAATTTGTATTATCCCCCTTATTTGAAGGGCAATAAAATAACAAATATCATTATATTTATGTTTTGAACTTATTTAAATATTATTTCTCATTTGTAGCCCTTAACCAATTTTATTATCAAGAACTCTTTCTAAATTCTAGAGCAGAATATCTCAAACATGTTAATAAGCAATAATCCTCCAAGTATTTATAGAGCCAATTTATTTGTATTAACAAGTTTTCCCTCTCTGAAGTGTGAAGCACAATATCTATATCCTATATGTAAACAAATATATACATTATCAAGTACTCTCTACAATTTATTACACTAAAATTATTTTCTTCATCTTATTTTTATACATCACAAAATTTGTCACCCTAAAAGTGAGGACCTGCTATCGATATATCGATACAACAATACTAGAGATGTTGTTATGTAAATTGTATGAGTATTTTACTAAGATAATTCATAAGTCATTAACATAAAACTTGAACTGCCCGCACTTATAAGAAGTCTTCTCTTAAGTGTTACCATCTCTGAAATCCTATCGTTCATACGGACGGACGGATATGGAAAGCTTAATATACACCCAAAGGGAATAAAAACATATAATTTTGATATGTAATAAATAGTCTTGAATATACAAAAGTATATATCTTGATTCTTGTATTTTTTCTTTATTGCAACAAAAGAATTCGGAATAATTTATAAAATTATGATAAAAAAATAATTCTTTATATAAATATTATTCCCACGTTCGACTGCCCAGCAAGGCTAACTGATATATGAACTTTATCTAGAGCATCAATAAATAAATACGCCTAGCTATGATTCGTATTATTGCATTAGATTGCACAAATATACCGTTTATATAATTGTGAATCGTGGGAGATTTCAACGAGATTCTACAATTTATATGCAGTCGTTTATCTATTGTGGAGAGAATCTGCTGTTTTCGCTTCTTCTTTCAATATATTTTTGTTATTTCTGTAAATCAAGACGTTGATAATGATAAAGATGATAAAGATGATGATGACGCCAAGTGGCTAAACATGCTTGACCCCATTGTGTCATGATATGATCGCTTTGCCCATTCGGCCAATCTACATTAATCTGATGATCTGATGATCTGAAGATCTGACGAATCTGATTATCAACGCAAATACAGTGTTGCCAATTCAGCCTTATTCGCGTCAAATCTGGCTTTTTTCAAAAACCAACTAAGGGAAAGTTACAAAAACATCGGGCAGCAGGAATTGTGGGATTTTGCAAGTTCCGTTCATAGTTGTCTGCAAATCTGCGATTTTCACGAAAACCTTAGAAAAATCCACAGAAAATTCATGAAAAGGTTTTGAGTGGCAACATTTTTCGGTCATTCTTTGCTGGATTCCACTTGAAAATGGGGCAATTTTTCATACACTTTAGCTTTTTTCTGTCATTCTTCCCGGTCACAACATGTTGCTTTTGATGTTGATGTATGTGGGTGCGAAATGAGTGAGCGAGATAGCAGGCAACGCATGTGCGACAAGCGAGAATAATGAGTGAGAGCGCGCTATACATGCTATGCTCCTCGTTTTCATGAGCGAGTGTGTGTGTGTGTGTGAGTGAGCGAAAGAGAGAGAATTCAGCATGGCGGACTGAGACAGTCAGACCACATGTCTCTAGCGAACTGCAACATCGAACATGGCTGAGGCAGCATGTGCTTCCAACATGTCGTAGAACAAACATGTTGCAAAGTGATGTCTGACGTGCAGGTTGAATGAGAGTAGATAGGTTGGTTGCAGAGAGGGAGAGGAGGAAAAGGAATGGGTGTGTAAGTGGGAGTGAAAGAGGAACAGACACCCGCACATACGCACACACACACACACACATACAAACAACAGGCTCGCTTATTAATTCATTAAATATTAATGACACTTTGCAAATACACACATACTATACATACGTGTATGGACATACATACATACACACATGTTCGTAGCAACAGCATGCAAAACGCACTTGCGACGTTGCCAAACTTCACAATTACTAATTTTAAAGAATGAAACATGCGCCTTGCCTAGCCTTTAAAGCTACGCTAACGCTACCCTTCCCTGTTCCTCTGTCTGTCTGTAACGTCTGATTCCCTCTGACTCTCTCACTCTTCTCTCTTTATTCGCTATTCAGCTTTAAAATCAGACATTGGCTTCCATGTCTCATCAATCATATCGACCTACAGCAATATACAAAATTGTGCTCCTCCTCTCGTTATTCGCTTTACCCACTGTTTCTTCACCTTCTCCTCTTTTTCACCTTCTATTACTTCTACAATTTATTAGTTCCATTTGTTGTTAGATTCGTTTAGATGTCTTACCTGCAAAGAGAAAGAAAATAAAATAAAATTAGTATTCTGTTATATTTGAAAATGTATTCATTTAGATATGTATTAAATTAGGCGTATTCACTACTGCAGTACTAACTTTTCGTTTGACTGCCTAACTGGTTTATTATTTTTTAGGATAACGACTAAATGTGTTTAAAAAAAAAGGTCAGAAGTAAGATTTTTATTTCTCGCAATCAGTAACAATTCAGTTGAACTATATTTAGAAAAAAAAGTCAAAACCAATCGAAGTTTGTGGCTTAAAAGATTTTTTTTTGGTAATTTATAAACATATCTATCCAGATTTAAGTATGTATTTTCCTTACAATTAAATAATGATACAAGAAAGATTTTGTAGGTTAATCTTTAAAAATCAAATTAAATTCCATATTTAGGACCAAGAGGCAATAATATAGAAAAACTTTATTTGTGCAAATATGTATTTGGTAAGCTCATTATGATATTGATTGATTGTAACACGAACATGTTTTTGAAGAAAAATTTCACAAGATGTGAGTTGTTTCTTAACAATCTTCAGTTTTTGACATTTCTGTGGAAATAACTCTTATGTACTTATTATATGTTTGTATATATGTATCTAAGTCAAACAGATAAATGCGTCATTCGCAGAGTTTCAGTCAACTTAAGACAGAGCAAATGGAAGACCTTTTTTTATTTTTCCTTTACCAAATTTTTCAGACATTTGTGTTACTTTAATTTTTCTTTAACATTTTATTTGAAAAAGGTAGTTTGAGTGAATTTATTAAATTTTTTAAGTTTGGCTAACTTCTTCTATCGTTCTTTCTTTTCCTCCGATATTCTTCCTGTATAAATCAAAACTTCAATGCCAACAAAAATCGCATAATGCACTAAATAGACAGAAAATTGTTTATATTTCTTTTCTGTTTTTGACTCTGTCTCCCTCAGTGTCTAGAACTTTAAGTTGAACAATAATCGTATACCAAAGAAGAAAAAATAGATATATGTATAATATACATATATAAAAGCTTTGCTTATAATAAGCTTCCTCTTTCTCTGCTTTTCTCCCAATTCCTTCTTCTTCAGGCTATCTCTGTTGTTTTTCGCACACTCCTTGTTTTCTTTTTCCTCTCTATTCAATTTATTTTCTAACAAATCGCAGCTTTAATGTCCACAAAAATCGCAATATTGAAAGCTTTGCCTTTTATAAGCTCAATCTCTCTCTCTGCCTCTATCTATCTATCTCTCTCTCTCTCTATCTACAGTGCCTCTCTCTCACTTTAAAGTTGGGCCAACAATAACAATACAAATAATTAAAACTTGCAGCTTGAATAATTTTTTGTTTTGTTTTTGTTGTTCCAAAAGTTTTTACGTCGACGGAGAGCCAGCAGCGACAGCGACAGCGAGTGAAGCAGAGAGAGAGAGAGTACCACATGTGCCGTTATGCATGTGTGTGTGTGTGTGTGTGTGCCTTTTAATGTGTGTAACTTTTGCCTAACAGCATCCTTGCCCCATGCCCTACCCCCAACCAACCCCCTTTAAAAACAACTCCCACAACGCTCTCCCCTCACGCCCCTTTAGACTGCCACGCCTTGTGCACCACATTGCAAGTGCTACATATAGAAGTGTGTGTGTGTGTGTGTGGCATATATAAAATAAAAGGAAAAACTAACAAGAGCACAGCTGTAAAAGGAAGTCAGAGGGCAGCGGGAAAGAGAGAGCGAGAGAGAGAGAGAGAGAGAGAGCGAGCGAGCGAGAGAAAACAAGAGAGACCGAAAAGAAGCAGAATTAAAAGGCAGTAGGAGACAAAGATGAAGAGGAATAAAGCGTAAAAGTAGCAGAAATAAAGTAGCATCAACAACAAGAAGCGAGGGAGAGACAGAAAAAGAGAGAGAGAGGGAGAAGGTGAAAGAGAAAGAGAAAAAGAGGAGCGCATTTGGAAGGTCCTGCTTCTACTCTTATTTCTACTACTCTTTTTACTCCTCTTTTGCTACACTTCCTGCTCCCGTTTCTCGTCTTGCTCTTCTTGTCCCTCCTCATCATCCTCCTCTTCCTTCTTCCCTGCCGTTACATGGAAACAACAAAGAGTGCAAGAAGAAGCCACTTAGTAGGGGGTGACGGGAAATCCCAACCCTAACCCCAACCCCAGCCCCTACACCCAACCTACCCCACTCTATGTCCCTTTCTCTTTACGCCTCCTTCGCCAAGAACAAAACCGTTGTCGTCTGCTTTTTGGCTCGAGGCATGTGGCAAGTGCAAAAATTTATCGATTTTTATTTTTGCAGAGTTTTCAACGGTTACGTGTGCGTTTTGGGAGGGTGGAAAGGGAAATGAGAAGCGAAAGGGGGAGTTTGGGAGGGAGGTAGGGGTTGCTTACTCTCGCCTTGTTATGAATGCCCAGAGCGACTACAACAACAGCAACTTTGTAGGGGGTGTCACAGGCAGTGCTGCCAGCTGTCGGTTAGATAAACAGGCTAGATTGACCCCCAAAAAAAAGGACAAAAAGGACAAAACGGAACAAACAATATAATTTGAAAAAACCATGGCAAATTCTTCAATTTAAAATGGTTTTTAAATTTCATGTAAAGGTTCAAATTATACATGTAAATGTACACAGATTTGATATTGATTTATTTCAAATTTGTTTAGTTCAAAATCATTTACAATTTTGATATAAAGTAATGATTTTGAATAAGTTAAAGACCACAAATCATACAAATATGTTACACAAATTTGATATAAAAAATACATATCCCTCACTTATTGGAAGACTGACCCAACTTAAAAAACATGATTTTTAAGTTAATAATGATGCAGAAATATTCAATATATCCTGATCTAAGTACTTTCACAATCATATCTTGTACTTATATCCTTGAAGTAAAAGTCGAAAGTATTATTTAAGGACAAATAAAATATTTAAATGCGTTTATTAGTAATAAAAACTATTTCAATATTTTAAGATAAACTGTATATAAATCAATGTCAAGCTCAAAAATATCTATCAGATAAACTTTAATAGGGCATTCAAGAATCGTCAGCCATTATCTCCACAAAAATTTTTACTTGTTAATTTATTTTGGCATTTATTTAGATTTCTACATTTGATTAATTAAAGTTTAACTTACACTTACATGATCAAAAGTTACATTACCGATGTTTATAATTTGTTTGCTAATAAATTTCGAATATTGTAAACAATTATAAGGACTTTTTAGCAGAATATTTAATCAATATCAAGAAACTAAAAAAGGGACAAGGAACGATTGATTTAAGATTCGCCAACCTCATGTTTAAAAAGGATAGATTTCAGCGGAATAAGGCTAATTTGGCAGCTCTGGTCGCAGTGGGGTGTGCCAAGGTTGGGGGCAAGTGGGGCAAGCGGTGTGTGTGTGTGTGTGTGTGTGGCAAGTGGACAGATGCCGGTGTAACTGCATTTTGCATGCCGAAAACGTTGCCGCCATGCCTGATTATTATCCTGCCTCCAACTTGCAGTTGTTCTTGTTGTTGTTGTTGTTGTTGTTGTTGTTGCCTTTTAGGCGCAAAACTTTGAGCATGCCACACGAAGTAGGGGAAGAAGAGTAAGAGGAAAGTGAAGGAAGGACGCCAGAGAGCAAACAGCGACGTGAACAACTTTAAAACCAGGACTAAATGTCTGCAGTCGAGCGTTTGCGACAGTTTGTTACCCTGCCCCAAGACTTTATAAAAAAGTGTTTTTAGTTAAACAAAAGAAAATGTATGTTATCAAAATGCAAGGAAATCGGCTAATATGTTTTGTTAATTTAGTTAAATATATTTTAAACTATAGATAAAACTTTCTTTAATAAAATCATGATCACATTCAAGTAATGTAATGAAGTCTAGTAAAGAAAAGGTTTTTAAATTTCTTAACCATGAAAATTTGTTTTAACCAGGAATTATTTTAGTACAAAGTTATATTTTGGGTTTGTCCCTTCCGATCCGGATTAAGGATCATATTTATAATAACCTAATTTTTAATCGCTAAAAAACAAGGCCCTATAAAAACAAGACTCAATCACCAAATGCAACAAACTCAAAATATATTTTATACTATTTCTGGATGGATCTTTAAGATATTTACAGGATTCTTTCACAAGACAATTCTTAAAGCCTATTCAAATCGGTTTTTGAGCACTCTAATACCAAATTTGGAGCTTCAGAATTTCAAATATTTTTTTGGAAATTTATTTGTTTACATGTACAGACAGACTTTTGTCATTTTAACACGACTGAACCAGCTGACCACAAACTTATTTGAAGTGGTCTGTCATGCCCTCTAATTATACTCCTGGGTACAGGGTATAAATACAAACTTCTGTGACTGTGTGTGTGTGTCATCCTGTGCCATTAAATTTTGACAATTCCCGGACTGGAAATTTAATTTGCGGCTTAGACTTGCCACGAGCTTAACAGACTTAGATAGACAAAGAGATAGAGAGCGAGAGATGCTGGAAAGTGAGGGTGGCAAAATGTGTTTAAAGAGAGAGAGAGAGAGACAGAGAGTTAAGTAGAGACAGACAGAGAGAGAGACTGTGCGTAAGTTGGGTCAGCTGCAAATTCAGGCGAGTGTGAAATTGACAAAAACTGGTTTGCTTTCGGACCAGGCTAAAAGCTAAAATTTGTTAAGCAAACTCTTTAAGACAAGTTCCACTTAGAACACAAAAGTTTAAATATTAGTAAAGCCTATATTCGATCGAACCCGACTGTAGGAGACCTTGTACACTGACTCGAATAGCTTACAAGTTTATTATTGGATTGTGGTGCAATTTCTAGGATACATCTGACTACAATTTGTATTGTGCGTCAAAACTTTAAAGATATAAATAAAATAACATTTGATCTGTAGAGAGTTATCTGACTGTTAAAATTAAAGATCTCAGTGAAAATTGGGGAACTTTTTTGTTCAAAAATGCAGACAAAATATATTCTTTTAGAAGATGTTTTATACTTAAAAGGGGAGTCCAAGGTAATCAAAATTACTTGGTTTTATGAAATCTGACACACTTGGTCTACAATTGTTGAATGTATAGTCACCACTGATGTTTCAAAAATAGTTCGGATCGGCTTTACAGATATTTCTCGACGTGGACATTGTTGTTTTTTTAAAGAGCTCAGTTAATTTAGAGTTTAAATGTGACTAGTACAAACATATGTCTGACAGTTTTATCTCAAAAACTAAAGCCGCTTAAGAAAAAATGTCAGAAGATTTGAAATCAGCAACAAACATAAAATTCCATGCAACAAAAAAGTTTAATCAAGTTTAATAATTGATCTCCTTAACACTATAAGTTTAATATTACTCCACCAAGAATCAAATTTAAGTCTTCTAGACACAATAGAATGCAATTCTACAATACGTTCCCATAGTTCTATACATTATCTAGCTGATGCTTATCTAATTGGACTACATTAATCTTTACTCTTCTGTTATCTTTATAATTACACTAATACAATTTAAAAAATGTAAATCATCAAATAAAGTATCTTTATCATTAATCATTATATCATTATAGTATCATTATAGTATCAATGAAATTTCGGATTGCTGACAACTAACAATAAATTGAAAGCTCTACTTTTCACATCTCTAACAAAAAGAGATTACAACAGCTTAAAATTAATTTCCCCTTAATAGAGAACTTCATTAATTATCGACCAACTGGGAAACTTTACAGGTTTCTCTACAGGCATAGATGTGGAAAGAGAGAGAGAGAGAGGGAGGGAGAGACAGAGAGAGACAAGGGGGACAAAATCACACGTGTAAATCACATCAATAGTATTGAATTTACGCATAGAATGAAATAATATAAAAGACATTTTGATCAATAGGCTTTCGACAGTAAATGGATTATCTATCTCTTATTCTTTATCTCTGCTCTCTCTCTTTTTCTTCATGGGAGGAAAAGAAAATGAGGAAGTAGGATGAACAGGCTTTCATTCAAGAAACTTTAAATATAGTACATACACTTGTAGTTATCATGTTTCTTTGTGTTTCTATCTTTATTGTTTTGTTTTGCTTTGATTTTGCAAATATCGTTATTGTTGTAGCCATCAGTTACAGCTGTTATTTCTCTCACTCATTCACTCTTAGTTTCTCTCCCTCCTCTTTCAATTCGCATTATGCATAAATATTAATCAGTTGCAGCTCTACACATTTTTTCGTTTTTGAAATACATGTGCAGTTTCAACTGTTAATTAACTATAAACACACAACGCGCTTATTCTCCTCTCTTCTCTGCTGCTGCTCTTCTCTTTCTCACTCTCTGTTTTGCACTCGTCGCTTTCCTCTCATCAGCACAGATATTATTACTATAATTATTATAATGATGATAAAGAGTCGCTCTCTCTCTGTGAGTCTCTCTCTCTCTCTCTCTCTGTCTCTGTTTTCCTCTACTTCTCGCTCCCTTGGCGCCACCCACATCAACGTGGGGTCCATTTATATTCACTGTTGGCGGGAATGTTGAGAATTTCCGTGTTTAATTACATTTACCTGGCAGCATTTACCTGCCACCCACTGTATGTGCATGTGCATGTGTCTGTGTATCTGTGTGAATTTCTAAATTTGGCAACAGAGTTTGCCGTGTCCCTTGTGCAAATACACACTCTCATACACACACACTCGCACACACACTAGCACACACTTTGTGTTTAAATTGCACTCGTTTTATTTTCCACATTGTTTCCTTAAATTCCTAACGGAGCAACAAAATAGTTTCACTTCCTCGCTTTATATTGTTTCAAGTTGCAATCTCTCTCTATATTTGCAACTATGTAAAATAATAGGGGTATTCCACATTTCTAAATTAAAACTGCAACAACGAGAAAGGTAAAGAAATTCAAAACTGGAAAATATCCAATTACTTTAACGATTTCTTTATACAATATTAAGAATATTCTGCAAACTGATTGTGAGTAATAGAACATATTTTAATTTAATCGATTTAATACAAAGTTTATAAAGTTTAAACAACAAAGAATTTATTAGAATAATCTTATGCTGATATTATTAATAAAAGATTTCAAGAAAATTCCGATTTTGGCTGAATAATAGAGTTGTAAATAATTATCGATTGTTTGACAAGAGTTTCACATAATCCATGTTAATCAATGGATTTAATTCAGCAGCCATTTGAACACCAATCATTATACCTAATTATTACTTTCTACATTCAGCAGGGAATTTTCAACAATCAAATATACCAGATTATGTCAAAATATCGTAGATTGATTCTGACCCAGAAGAAGAATAGTTGTACTTTAAAATTTTTTAGAGAAACTAATTAAATTAAACCATAGACAAGCTAATTTGAAAAATTTTATTTCAAGATTTTGTGTAATTTCATATTTTTATTCGAAGTTTTATCATAGAGAACTGTTTAGTAAAATCTATCTTATATTGTAATATTATAATTGTAGTTGTCCTAAATAACACACAAAAAGACGCACTCAGCTTTTAAACATTATTTTCATTTCTATTCCTTAGAATTCACAAGTGGTTCAAACAGCACAAGAGTGACACAAAGCTAGGATTGCTAAATAAATCAACAAAATGATACTGTTGATAGAAACTGGCTATGATGAGATGCAAACCTTAAGAAAATGAACTCTTCTTTGTCTAATGCGAATTTGGATAATATCATGAAATTCCAAAAAGTTCATGGCCTTAAATCGCTGGGTAGTTGCAATATTTGCTAGACCAGAGATGAAGACATCATCGTGGAGTAAAGAATCGGTTTTCAGACAGTGGCAGGAAAAATAAGGATACTTCAATGGTACTTGATGGCACCGATGTGGATCAAAAGATCACAAAGCTGCCAAAACAACACGATCACGTTTAAAAACGTTTAAGCTAGCTCGTAGGACAGCAATCATGAGGTCAACCTCCAAGTCAGCTTCTGCAGCTCCCAAGAAACGAAAGGACCCCAAGGTAACCATAGATACTCCGAAAGCAACTGATGGTCGAACATATTCACTCCGTAGGAGAGCTGCTAAGAGGATGAAGGTACCATGAGGGTACTACTACTGGTACTACTACTACTTCTACCTCTACTTCTAAAACTACTACTACTACTTCTTATCCCACTTCTACTACTACTTCTATTACTACTGTTAACTGCGATTTTCATTCATATAACCAGGGATTGAACCGAAACGAGTAAAGGTTTCAGTTAAAGGTTTCGTTAAACGGTTTCGTAATAGTTAACCGTTTCTCTAAGTTTCGGTTTCGAAATACCAGTATGATTTCGGTATCCAAAAAAAACCTAAAAATCTAAAACAATGTAATAAATGTTTAAAGAAAAAATATTTAATATAACTGAAATTCAATGATCACTTAGAAAAAGGATACGAAAGAATACGCATGGTGCTCAGGGGTAAATTACACTCAAGTAAATATTTGAAATCTATTCCTAATTAAAAAACTCATTGAATTTCAGTCGCTGGAAGAAACCGAAACTAACCATTATTCATGAATCGGTTTCTAAACGCTTGTTTCGGTTTAAAGAATTTAGGTTTATGGGTTTTGGGATTCCAAAAAGGGTTTCTTCGGTTACGGTTTCAATTACGGTTACAAAATTCAACCAGTTATCGGTTAACGGTTACGGTTACGGTTACGGCACCCCTGAATATATCGAAAATATCTGGAGATTTCTCTTGAATTGAAAATTATTCACTTAACTCATTCACTAAATGTAATAATCTTGGATGGATTGACCCTAATCATTTTATACAGAGTTGGAATCTATTTTGACTTTCAAACTCACAACTTGGCAAAAATAAAAGATAGTTATTCCTATTAAGCTTAGTTTTCTGAGAATGTATCTGCAAGCTTAAGATATTCTCTTAAATTTATGTTTTTGTTATATTACTATACTCAAACTTAAGAGTCATATCTCTAATTAATCGGTTATATCAATAATTAATGATGATTCCTTATTAATTACTTTTTTTGATTGCGATTCAAGTTGCACATTTCATCCTTCAATTATTTTTGCTCGTTTGCTCATATTTCTGCTATTTTTTCTTTGTCCTCTTCTTCGTTTTTTTTCTGGCTTTGCTTTTTAACTCATCATTATGTATGTATATTTTTTTTATTTTGCAATTCCGCAGCTGTTTTTACAGCTGTTTCAACGGCAGTCAGCAGTTTGGCCATTGTTGCTGTGGGCTTCGAGTATTTTTATTTGCACAATTAGCTTAAAAGTACATAAGGGAAATTTTAACAATCTGCAGTGCTTGACTAATAGATACCCTGTTCTCTCTAAGATGACACAAACTAAACAGATTAAATCCCATTTGTATTTATACTCCTCATTGTGCTGCCCGACTCACAATACAGAGTTGAATCAAATAGTAAAAGCTAGACGATTGAAATTTTCACATAAGATTCGTTCTATTGCGTAACTTCTGGGTTTACTATTAAAACTATTATTTATAAAGTCAGAGATGCTTACTAAATTTAATTTAGGCTGCGAGAGAAAGATAATAAGATTCAAGTAAATCTTAAGATCATTATAGACAGTCTGTTGAAAATATACCCTACTTAAGCTTTGACTGACTTTAGGGTATGCAAAAATTACTCCAATTACTTGGCATCAGCGTAATACAAAACAACAAAAAAGGGAAAAAGCGTGATAACCAAAATGAGGTAAAGAGAAGGGGGAATGTCTTGAACTTGGTCAGCAAACTGACAAAAGATGGTTATGCATGGATTGTATTTTAAAGATACACATGAGTGTGTTGTGTTCCAAAAATCAACACTGACGAATCTAAAAAATCAAACACATGCAAATTTTCACATAACTCTGCGAAATTCGCTAAGGGATCGAGGTTGGGATGTAGGGAGAAGATGGAGACGAGAAAGATGTGGGAAAGGAGAAAGCAGGCAGAGTGAAGTGCAGAAGCGGGAACATTTCTGTACATTGAACTTTTGTCGGAGATACAAACAAATTTCCAGCCTGCTTCTGATATGGTCTATGTTCTTCATGATCTCTCTTTCACTCACACTGTCGCTATCTCTCTGCCCTTTGTCTGTCTGTCTTTTTCTGGGCTATTTTTGGTGCGATTTATGGCAGCATTTCGTTTGAAATTAACTGCCATGAAAGTTTTCATAAACACAATCGAAACGAATGTCCATAAAAAGTGCGCAGTTGCAGTTCCCTCCACGGGAGTGTTTTCCGGGTTGAGGGAAAAAGGGGCAACAAATTTGGTGGCAAGGCAAAGAGGGGCAGGAAGGAGGATTGCGTATCTAATCTAGGTCGTAAAAACATGTTCCAGGCCGCGCTCTTCTCTCTCTTTCTTTCTTTCTTTACGCGCCAAAAGAAAATAGTAATAATAAAATATGAAAATAATAATAATAAAAATATATAACTCAAGCTATCTAAATGATTGTATACCCTTGCAGAGACCTATACTCAAATTTTGATATTTGATAGCTTTATGATTTAGTAATCCGATTTTAACCAGTTTCGATTAGATTCTATATAACAATACCAGACACACAATTTGTGATTTTGGTTGAGATTTATAAAGATCATACTAAATGTTGATTTCTAACCGATCGTTGCTATGGCAGTTATATGATATAGTCGTCCGATCCGGGCATGTCTATAGGGACTGCCACGCCTCCTTCAATGCGTTACACAATTCGTGACAAAATTATAATACCCTCTGTAAGAGTATAAAAAGCAACTAAACGGGAACGTCTATTGTTTTTATTTTCTTTTTATTCTATTTCTAGTTCATTGTTATCGGCACTCCTAAATTGTCGTTGATATTGTTAATCTTATCAGCACAGAATTTATATAGAAATATGTATGTGAGTATATATGTTTATATTGAATGAAATCACAATATCATACATTGTTTAGATACCCAGTAAAGTCAAGTCTACATTCACGTTTCAATTAAAAAGCGAATTAAGCCCAGAAAAAGAAAACTTAATATAAAAGAAATAAAAAAAACGTTCTTCTATACATGATTTACTAATCAAGGCTGTAAGCCGAACATAACTCATTTTCTGAACTATGCTTTCAAGATAATATTTTTGGAAGCAAACTGGATTTCTTGATTTCCGAAGAACATATATATTTCTTCCACCTTCCTTTAAAAGAATGATTTTAATTGGAAAACTTCTGAAATTGTATGATTTTAGACTCTATTAAAGAAACCTAGAAATTACTAAACACATTTCTCTTTATTTAAGATTTGCAAGTGTAATATAATAATTTTCAGAGATTTTGAAGATATTTCATTTATTGAATGTCACAAAAATCGGCCACCATCAAGTTATTTTGAGTTTCAACGAAGCTTGTAACCATTTATATATTTTATACAATGAATAAATTCATTCATGATTCATGTTTTTAGGCATTAATAGTTTTTCATCAAATTGAAGCAAGTATCTTTTTCTTGTTATTTAGTGAATATTGTGTATAAATTAGTAGGGTATTCATAAGAACTTATCCGTTTGAAAATAAGTTAAAGCGACATTGATGGAATACAAGTAGAAGGCATTAGCAATCAAATGATTTGCCAGACGGGTCACAGACAAGGGGTGAGGGGATTGAGTTGGTTCTATTTTTTTTTAAGACACCGACATAATAATAATAAATGTGGATGATTGATTCATAGATGGGTCTAGACTCTAGAGATATGGCTTATCGTTTACTATACTATCGATAGATTGTGACATTTTTTATTGAACGATTCAGAGATTAAAACTCTTTGTAATTATTATTTTTTTTAATATTGAATTTCGAGTGTTGATTAATAGATTGTCTAACAGGGAATCGCATGATGAATGCTATAGTATGCTAGTAATATTATCGAATTATATACTATCGATAGATTGTGACATTTTTTGTTGAACGATCTAGAGATTAAAACTCTTTGTAATTTTTCTTTTTTTTTATATTGAATTTCGAGTGTTGATTAATAGATTGTCTAACAGGGAATCGCATGATGAATGCTATAGTATGCTAGTAATATTATCGAATTATATACTATCGATAGATTGCGACATTTTTTATTGCAGTGAAAATCGATAGAGTCTTACGGTGAATCGCATGATGAATGCTAAAATAGTGTTTAAACTGCCTTATGAACAAGATTATTTCACCAAAGGGGGAAAATCTATTCCTAGATTTGATATCGCTTGAATTCAAGAATGAATGATATTTATTATTATAGGATATTACAGGTACTATTTAATACATGGAAGATTAGCTTCTCCTGCATTTTATTTCCAGTTTCTGTACCTTGGCATTTTCTATTTTCCTATTTACTTGTTCCTGCCTTTTCTATAGCCGTTCTTAGCCCTTTCCTTGGGTTCTCGTCCTTTCATTTTATGAGCTAAATTGCAATCATATATCATAGGAAGAATGACAAAAAGCGCGACAACGATTACAATTGATGACAAACTCTATTAATTACTACAATTTGTGGGCTGGTCATACCCCGCTCATACACACACACACACACACTCACTCACACACGCAGTCGTTATATTCTATTTATAGGCCTCGATAAAGTCAATGGAACTGAAACTTATCGAGAATTGTAATTAATGTGGGCTCATCAAATATGTGCAAATGTTGGGAATTAGTACAAATGTTCGAAACGCAAAGTTCACTTATCGAATTTGTTCTTAACTGCTTTTATGACTAACGGTTAAAAGCCGGCATAATAAGGAAAATGTGGACGGAAACGGGAGCGGGACGAAGATTTACTATATGTGAAAATATTCCAACGGGGCAGAGTTTGAATATGACTCAGTACAACATGCAATGCACTTAAATTGAAAGCAAAACAAATGTCAAAACGACACGTAAGATTGTGAGTTCTACTTGTAGGGAGTGCTCGATATGAAGATATCCTGTACACTTATTGACCGATCGTGATGAAATTTTGAGAAAACATAGAAAATAATTGCATAAACTAGAAATTTAATAAAAATATATACGTCAATGTATGTTTGTATATCGAACTCAGATGTACATTCCACGATAAACATTCCATCTCTCATTTTATAGATAGTATTGGGTTTACTATTAACAGCATCATTGTAAGAGTATATAAAAGAAATACAACTATCACAAAACTATCGATAGTAATATTGCAGCAAAAAAGTCTGTCATTATGAATGGAATTAGATACAAACAAACAAACATAACGATAACTTTAACTTTTAATATATGTATCTATTTTACAGAGTATCGTATGAAAAACAATGCAAATAGTTGCATATTTCCAAGTATTTTGTATCTATTTCAAGAGTCTGACAGACAGTTTGCTGTCTAATTGTAAGTTTTGCGGTTGCTGCTTACGTCTCTGCTGGCGTCGCTGCTGGCGTCGCTGTCGGCCAGGTCGTTGCAGTGCCAAATGCAGTTGAAGGTGATTTAATAATGAGAAGAATGCCGTTGCAGTATCCCCTTCTCCTCTCAATCTATTTATTATTTACTCAGTCTCTTTCTCTCTCCCTGACTGCATTACCATGTCTCTCTCACCCTTCCTCTCTCTCTCTCTGTCTCCCTCTCTCATTCTGTCTATTTAGCTCCCACGTTATTTTGCCTTTTTCGTTTGCAATTTGCACTTTTGCTTCTCTCTCCTTCTTCTCCTCTTCCTCCTCCTTCCTCAGTCTTCTTCCTTCTGCCTATTCTACTGTTTCTTCAACGTTTTATGGCTTTCATTTCTGTTTCTCAGTTGTTATTGTTGTTGCAACTTATAAATAGACTTTGCTGTCGCCATTGCCTCCGTTAATTGCCAAGCTGTTTTCTTATATTTCCTTTTCATTTTCTATTTTCCTTTTCTATTTTGTCTTCTTATCGCTTTGTCGTTTTCTTTTTTCCTCAATTATAACTCATTACGTATGTGCATTTTATTTATTGACCGTCTATTTTTTTCCCTCAACTTTTCTCGTTTTATTTATTTCCTTTGGCGCCCCCTGGCGGCGGTCGCGGTTGTTGCTGTTGCTGTTGTTGTTGTTGTCGTTGCCGTTGTTGTTTTTGTTTTTGTCAGAGATTGCACTTGCCCATGAGCTTTGGCATAGGGGTAGGTCGGGGGCAGCGTTGAGAGATGTCAAAGCATTTGAATCGATAAACACCTGAAGCATGATATATGACTGCGATTTATGTGACAGGTAAGCGAGAGAGAGAGAGAGAGAGAGAGAGAAGGAGAGAGACAGATTTGCGGTTTCTCAATAGATTAATTATTAAACTTCCATCTTTTTGGCATTCATGCTGTTGACTTTGCTCAAAATAGACAACAAAACGTTTAAGAAAGGAGAGGACATGTGAATTTAAAATATTAACTTTATGTAAGAAGGTAAAAATATTTAACATTCTTATAATTAATAATTACCACTTGCAGCAGAAACGTTTATGAAAGCAGATCATTCAAAGAATTGAAAACCACAAAGCTCATATCGGTAAATAACCATATATGAAGGTGTGGACAATTAAGTTGAAATAGATTTATAGAAATATATTATTTCTACAGAAATAAATTCATTTCTCATAGCAAAACTTTAACGAAGAGGAAATAGATGAATTGACCAAATACACTAATTCACTGGTCTTGAAGAAAAGTAAAAACTTGATAGAGTATACTACATATATTCAATACTTCATAAATATAAAGATATAATCATATGATACATCTGGCTATTGAGCTACAGCTATTCACTTGAGCTAAATGTTTAAGGATATAGCACAAAGAGGAATTTAAAAATGCAACTCTTGGGAGCAAAATAAACGATAGTTAATTATTCCATTCACATGTTCAGACTGTTTGCCACTTCATTTTCAGATTTCCGCTATTACTTTTCTGACTTATTCTCTCTACTTTTATTATTATTATTTAGATGGAGGAAAATTGTTGCAAAAAAGTCGTCCAGTCCGCTTGTCACTTTGTAATTGAGGTTGCATCACAAAACCAGCGCACTTAATGTCGGTGCCACTTGAGATGCGGGATGTCTGATGAGAAAAAAGAGGAGGAAAAACCACTCGAAGCTGATTGCATTATGCAATTGGGAGGGGAAAAACCAAAAAAAAAAAAAAAAATTAATACTCGTAGATAGCAGGTGCTCTTTTTGCTAACTAGTTTTAAAATGTCATTCAATCAGAGTTTTTAATCAGAATTAACTTATACTCTGTAACTGACAATCGCAAAATTCCCATCAGCAATGTGATACTTAATTAACTTGACGCATTGACAGGGCTTCCAGTTAACAAACACTTTTAGTTTTCTCTCTTTTCTCTTTTCTCATCCCTTTTTCCTCTTTTCAGTGTTGTTTTAACTGTTCTCGGAAAATACTACTTGCAAAAATACAACGTAGAAAAAGATTCAAGCGTTGCAATGATGAAGAAAATAAAATATAATTATCCAGCTTATAATAAGCCTGAGTTCGAAATGAAAAATTTCTCTTTATAGCAGTATTTACACTTAATGTGAAACGCTGTGAAAATGATAAACTTCATTTCAAAGTTGGTCCAGACTTCTCGTTACGTTTTATCACGTAATAGTATATCGTTCTTCTTTATCGTGATGAAATAAACTTTCAGCCCTTATTTCGTCAGTGATGACCTTTTAAATAGTAAAATTTGGGAAAAATGTGGGATGGGGGAATTACAGACGTTTAATTTGAGGTCACTACGTTAATATCGTAGATTTTCAAAGGTCATAATGACCAAAAAAGTTAATTAGCTATTATTTTATATAAATAATCTGATATGACTAATAAAAGAAATATATATATATTATAAGATTATAATGTATCATCAAGGCCAGAAAACGACTCTATTATTATTTTATTTAAAAGTGTCAGCTTTTCTTTCACTTATGAGCAGCAACAACAGCTGATTTATATAAAGCGGCCACAATAACAGCGTACATCGATAAGCAAATTACTAATATTCTGTTAATTCAGCGAAAAAAAAGTTTTGTGACGATTCTTTTCGCGCTGAGTGTAAATACTGCTAATATCTGTACTTAGTTGCAGGCGTAAAAACAGACAGCTTTGTAACTTATTAAGTTTCGAAATATTTCACAAACTTTTATTTTCGCAAACTGGATTTATAGAATTATAAATATTATAGTTTCTGAGTTGAATTTCCAAGAAATTCTACGCTCTAAGTAAAAAAGTTTACTTGAAAACTTTTGTAACGAAATTTTAAGTTTCTTATCAAAAATTAAGCACAACAGAACTTACAAAATTTTTGTAACTATTGGTAGAAGTGAAAATTTAAGTTATGCTTAAAATATTTCACCAAATAAATTTAGGAATCTTCAAAAGAAATTCAAGTAACTCCCATCTGCAGAAAATGGAAATTTGTATCATTTTTTTAAATGTTAATTAAAACTAAATAAATAAATAGGAATTTGCCAAAAGTTATAATAATTTATCTTCAAATAAATTGTATTCAAATTTAAAAAAGTATTAAATATTTTTAGATTCGAAATTTCCAATACGAAATTTATGAGTTTAAAGAGTATTCGGAGTATTCAAAAATCGATTGTAGTTGTAATTGTAATCAATCACTAGGTTGACTTTTCAATTCATTTAAGTATAATTATAAAAATAGATTTCTCAGTTGGGTTAAAACAAGATATCAGATACGTCAAAAGGATATCAGATATACAGCCCTATGAAATTTCAGCCAGGTATAGATACATTCTATATGTACCTAGATAAATCGCATTATGTATTTATAATTTACGGAAAGACAAGAAAAGCTTGCAGGCAAATCCTTGAAAATTGCAAAATGCAAAATGCAAAATAGAATAACACAGAGTCAGGCACATGCCGAGTCACATGCGACAAGATACGGATACATTTTTATTGCTAGATTTGCAGATAATAGGGGGTGGGGGTGGTGGTGGTGGGATTTCAGAATTTCGTATAGTTGGATTTATTATGTATCCTATATTCATTTGCATGTCAATCTAGCTATTTTCATGCTAAATCTAGCCATTTTCAAAGTTCAATTGCGGGATAGAATCGAAAGCAGTAGTCAGATGGAAAATTCAGGCTATTTTTTAAGTATTTGGTTTCTTGCCACTTTTTAAATTTACTATATAACTGTTCGAAAGTAGATTTGTAATTAACTCATGTACATATATGCAATTACAATCTCATGAAATTTAACAATAATAAATACAATATATGCATACACGGGGTTTAGAGTCTGGTTGTGAGTAAACTTAACAGTTTGCTACTACTGCAAAATTGATCCACTAAAAAAGGGATTTCAGAATTAGCCATATCACCTATAGACCATTTTAGTGACATCCCAGGAATCTCTTGTATTTTCTATTAGAGCAAAATGTTCAAAAACATTTTAACAATTGGTTTGACTTTTCAATTATGTGTCTGATCAACTTTGACAAGATATTGAACATAATAGAGTTAACAAAGTCAATGAGAGTTCGATTGGTTTTGAAAGTTTTGTTTTCTCGTTGAACATTTTACAAAACTTTCGTCTTTCTTAGCAAACAAGGACTTGGACAACAAAAAAACTGTTTAAGACGCATCCGGGAGTCATTTCTTTCAAGGAGGATTTTAGAATATTATAATTATATTGTTTAAAATCTTAAAGCTAACTTTGATAACTAATAAATTCTTGTTAAAAAAATGTTTCAATGTTTATTTTCTATACAACTTAATTGATTCTTTTGTGCCATGTATGTCGAGACGCAAACAATGAAAATAAAGTAAAAGTTGATTATTTTGCATATTAGTTTTATTATTACATTTTGCATTCAACCTTTACATTTACTATATTTGTAGATATTTTTCTACCTTTTGCCCATTGTAATTCATTTGATTCGTTTTGTAGTTGACAACACTGATGTGTATCAATAAGAGGCCCCGAGTCCAGAGTTCGTTATGAGATACATAGATACAAGATACAAATTGTGAGATATGAGTTATGTGAGTTACAGTTGCTGGCATTTTTCTTTTATTTTTCTTCTTTTACTCCCAACAACAAGAAGAACAACAATGGCAGCAGCAACAATTGCGCATTGTTAAGTAAACTATGAAACTACATTGTGTGGAAGAAATGTGGGTGTAAGGGGGTGGGGGTGGGGGGCTAGGAAACACGACAAGCTGACAAGTTGAACGACGCACGTCAACGACACCCAAAGCGAATAAGAGAGAGAGAGAGAGAGAGAGATGCAACAGAGGGAGTAAGAGAGAGGGAGAATAAATGGCAGAGACGTTGCATATTACTGTTAGTGTACATGTGCGCGTGTGTATGTGTGCGTGTGTGTGTGTGTGAGTGTGCCGGTCGATAAACAAAAATGACAGCAACAGAGAAACTGGAAGACTGCGCAGTTGACAGCTCTGCCGGCAGCGCAGTCGACCAGCTGATAGCTGACGCTGACGTCGCTGTCGCTGTCGCTGTTGTCGTCGTCACCGTCGCGTTTGACTCATTAAATATTTTGCAACCTTGACCGTTCGAGAGCGATTAAAATGTCTATGTGTGTGTGTGAGTGAGTGTATAATATCTGTGTGTCTGCATTGAGTATTGTATTTGTATAGTTGTTGCTGCTGCTGCTGTTGCTGCTGCCAATGTTGTTGCTGTTGTTGTGTGTCATGCTAAACAACTTGAGCAAAAACCGCAGCCTACATTAAGCTGAATGACAGAATGAATAACAGTCACAGTCACAGATACAGCAACAGATACGCAGATATAGCTACCATCAAAGATACAGCTACTGATACAGCTACAGATACAGATACAGATACATGAACAGCTGTAGATACAGCTACACATAATTGGCACTTCCAGTTAAATATATTCTACATAACAAGTAGAAAACTTCATTCAGTTGCATATACTCTCTGTAATATGGCGTTTAAAATACGATTCTTATCGATCTATCGAACATATCAATATCTAACTATATCTATTTTAATAAATACATATACATAGATGGACTTTAGCTCTAAAGAGATTTGAAAAATTGAAAGAAATGTCCATGCTAAACATACTAAATAAGTTGTTGTTCTCGATATATCGAATATTTACATTCGATATATCGAATATGTTCTTATTTAAGTAGCTGCAACGTTAAACCAACCACAAATTGTTCATAACCCTTTTGAATACCTAACAATGCGATTTAATAAATTGTGTTTATCGATTTATCGAATTATGTATATTAAGAAATAGACTGAATTTGGCTATAAACAGTCACAATGCTTCCGATTTGTTGAACATGAATAAATCTAAAAGCAGAGTCATAAGTATCTATATACACAATGTAACCAGCAGCATACTCTACATAACCTGCAAGTCCTTTATATTACCGTTCTATTGATCGAGCTATGGAATATGTAGAAAAATATAAGCTGGTTTTTACAATAAGTTACATTTGTATTGAACAAATGCAACTATAGTAAACACTCTCTGTTTAGCAAAGCGAGTTTAAGTTATGTTTAATAAATTTATCGAATACATAAAGATTTAAGAAAGATTTGCTGCAAACTACAGTAGAGGTTATGATTTTAACTATAAATGTATTAGACGTCATATTTGTAGATACAGATGTCAACTGCATATCTTCGACATTGTTATTACACATATTTTGCCATTCTATTATTTGTACAGGGTATTTTTAGTATAATATAATGCGCAAACTGAAAATAGCGCCGAATAGCTCATGAGATACTTTTTCATTTATTTTCGTGTATGTTGTTTATGCCGTCTTGCCTCGAGTTCAATGCAAATATTTGGACAACGACAGGAAACGGGCCAAAAAGCGACATAGAGAAAGAACAACATCAAAAGGGATGTGATAAAAAGGGAGAAATCAGAGAAATGAAGAGTGCAAAGGCAATAACCACAAACAAATAGTGCAAAAAAAAAAAGCTTCAAACTGATGGAGATACAAAAATAAAATAAAAAATATAGCGCAAGCTAACTTTGGCGCGCCAAAGTTTGGATACCCTTGCAGTGCCCTGTTAAAGCCGACAGATTTTTACAAAATTTGTTAAATGTTGATTTTTAACCGATCGTTCCTATGGCAGCTATATGATATAGTAGTCCGATTTAAACCAAATTTGATCAGCCTGTTTAATACTTATTCAAACACACAATGTGTATATTTGGTTGAGATATTTTGAGAAACAAAAAAGTTTTTCATACTAAATGTTGTTTTCGAACCGATCGTTCCTATGGCAGCTATATGATATAGTAGTCCGATTTACACCAAATTTGGTCAGCCTGTTTAAAACTTATTCAAACACACAATGTGTATATTTGGTTGAGATATTTTGAGAAACAAAAAAGTTGTTCATACTAAATGTTGTTTTCGAACCGATCGTTCCTATGGCAGCTATATGATATAGTAGTCGATTTACACCAAATTTGGTCAGCCTGTTTAAAACTTAATCAAACACATAATGTGTATATTTGGTTGAGATATCTTGAGAAACAAAAAAGTTTTTCATACTAAATGTTTATTTCCAACCGATCGTTCCTATGGCAGCTATATGATATAGTTATCCGATCCGGCCGGTTCCGACATATGTACTGCGTGCAGCAAAAAGACGGACCTGTACCAAGTTTCATCAAGATAGCTTCAAAACTGAGAGACTAGTTTGCATAGAAACAGACAGACAGACAGACGGACAGACGGACAGACGGACAGACGGACAGACGGACATGGCTATATCGACTCAGCTCGTCGTCCTGATCAAGAATATATATACTTTATGGGGTCTGTGAGGCTTCCTTCAATGCGTTACACATTTCGTGACAAAAATATAATACCCTCTGCAAGGGTATAAAAAATGTATACTTTTTTTAAACTCAACTAAACGTAAGATAGAATTTCCATTGACGAATTTGATTCTTTTTCAAATGCAATCAATTTCGTAGAAGAGTCTAAAACAAAAGACGACGCCAAGTCTCTCTTATGACATTCAAATGAAGTCTAATTGCCCGTGCAATTGTAATAACTTTGTCTTCAGTTACAAATTCCTATTTCCAGCCAACTGTCGACTAGAACCAACCAATCATTAAATGTTCATTAAACAACAGAGACCCTTCTCATTTCCCCATTCCAACAACACATAGATACACACACACACACACACACACACACATACATACTAACAAATTGGTTAGAAGTGAGGGGTTCGTTTATTGCCTGACATCAATCAATTGTAGATTGAAGCAAGCATACGAAAAAAGGCAACAAAAGAGACAACAGAGATAATTTAAAAAACAAATTCGAATGCAGCATAAAGCATACTCGACGAACAGTTACCATGTAATTCAAAAAGCAGGGATTGTGGGTAAAAATGTTCACTTGAAAGAGAATCGATTTCAATTAGAAAATTGTTATTGTGGATACAAATTTGTTTAGTTCAGGAGATTCTGTTTTTAAAAGAAATACTTTAATTAGAAAAGCTCTTTCTGTATTAAATTGACACAGTTTTTGACCTAAACTAATTGATAATTTGCTAGATATCGATAATACTATCGATAGTATTTATGCCAACTTAAATAACAAGATATATCAAGATTGTCTATAAACCCTCTTTTTTCATATTTAAATTCCAAAAAGAAACTCGACAACATTTCTCACTTGAAATTTTCTGTATCGAAAGACAATGTAGTAATCGATTTCTACAGATAGCAATATTTTCGATTTAACTGCTTTCTTAGTGCGAAACTTATCTATTCCAGTGATTAATATTGATAGCTTTCGCTTTGTTTAATGCACAAATTGCAGAAATTGAAAATTGTCTCTTCAGCGTATAAGACTTTTATCGAGTTATCGTTAAAAATGTAAGCAATATTGACATTTTTGCCAACTCAATGGTTATCCTTGTCTTTGGACAGATATTAAAACCCCCTTTTATTTGTCTTGTCTTTATAGTCGCACACAAAAAGCTTAAACAAACTATAAAAGTTATGAAAGTACACAAACATCGTACATACATATCATATCGAATTGAGGGAGGAACTGTAAATCAATCGATAATTGTGGGCGGCATAAGGTTTATTTCCCATGACATTTATGTGTATTTTGTATTTTTTGTTTTGCTTTTGTCGGCTTTTATTTGTTTAATGCATTATTTATGGATATAGTTTAAGGAAAGTTTCAAGTGCTTTCATCAAAACTATTGCGTTCCAATTTATCGCAGACCTTTTTCGTTATCTTCTTTATCGTTATCGTTATTGTTATCATCATCATCATTATCATTAACAATATTATTGTCATTATCATTATCAACTTTAATCTTTGTTCTTTTCTTGTCGTCTTCTTTATTGCCTTTGGTTTCTTAAACGACCTTTGCAAATTACAAAGTGAAACCCGTTTAACCGTCAACCTAACGTTACTTCTTTCCTAACATTTAACCCTCCTCTCCTCTCCTCTCCTGCTGCCCACACTCGTCACTCTCTTCACTCTCTTCACTCGTCAAGCAATTTATGGTATTTTCCAGTCGTCGACTTTTTTTGCGGTCGTCCGTTGTGTGCGGTCATTTAGCTCTCTAATTGCTGTCATTCAAAACAACAAAGACTACAACTACAACTACAACGAAAAGAACAAAATACAGTAAGGAGAGAACTTTAACTCGGACTTAAGAATTCTTGTTCTAGAGTTGGAGAAAATTTGATGTTCGCATCATCGATATTTTCGATATTTGTAGTGATTAAAACAAATAAAAACATCAATGTTTTAAAACAACTTTGTACACTATTTATTTATTAAATACTGTTTCTTAAGAAACTCACCAACTTTGTATTAGGTATAGCTTTATACAGCCTGATCAAGGGTCTGGTATCGTTATATAGAATCTAAACGAATTTTGATAAAATAATATAAGCGTCATAAGTCGAAATTTGGATGCAGGTCGCTGCAAGGGACAAGGGACATTGTATACTATACAATCTTTAGCTAGCGTTATATTTAAGAGTACATGAAATAATTTAAAATCATAATCACTTAAAAATTTCAAATTTGATGTTACAAAATTTCTAAATAATATCGACCTATAGGGATATTTCAAGCTCTACCCTTTTCCTCATACTCTTAGTTTTCAACTCGCTCTCGTTTGTTTATGCTACGTCTCGTTGTTGTTGTTGTTGTTCTTGTTGTTGTCGTTACTTTTGTTGTCCTTTTTTTGTCGTTGTGGCAGGTCAATAGTGTCGAATTACGTATAATTATTTTTAACTTGAACAATGTATGTGTTGTTTATTCTCTCTTCCTCTTTCCCTCTGCCTCTCTCCCTCACACTCGTGTGTTGTGTCCACTCACTCACTCGCCACTCGTCGCTCTTCTACACTCTTCGCACTCCACTTATTGTTAGTCATCGCCATTCGTCTTTGTCTTGTGTCTTTTAAGTGCTTCCCACTTTGTAACCGCAAAACTAGCAACAACAACAACAACGACAACAACATCGAATCGTCATCATCATCAACAACGACAACTACAACCGCAACAACAACAACGATAATAATAACAAAATACATTTGCGACTGTTGTTTCGCTTTCCGGGTCGTAATACTCTCCGTTTAAATCTCCATCTCACCATATTCGTGTCTTCCTCCTTCCTCTTTCTTAATCGGCACTCTTTGTCTGTCTTTCATTTTTGTTTCTCCAAACTACCTTTGTACTTGCAAAATTTGTATATGAAAAGTATTTGAAATATTTTCAACATTTTTTGAAGGTCAGCAAATTCACGAATTTTTCGCTAAAATTTATCGAATTTTACGTGATTTTTTCGGATGTTTTTGAAATTTGGAATTAATGTTTTTCTTTTCTTTTGCTGTTGTTGTTCTGTTAAAAGTATTTGTTAATAATATTTCTTGTTGTATTCAAGCGAGTGAATAACAAACATTAGGTAAACACATGTTAATCAATTAACATATCTTGTATTTGTAACTCGTAATACCCTGTACATATTGCTTAAAATCTGCATTGCTCGATGCATTCTTCGTACTCTTTTCATGGACATTAAAATGGTGATTTCAATATTAATATGAAAATAATTCAATTCAAATGATGATCTTCGATTCTCTTTGATTTAAGGAGAGAAAAATTCGAAACTCAAGCTTTTTACTTAGTTAAGTCATTCTGTTACTCAAAAGTCTGAACTGATTTTAATGTATATTATTATGATAATAATCATATTTTTTTAAACATTTATAAACTATCGATGGTCAATGTATAATTGTTTAAATACTGTGGATTAGGTACGATTTCTCATCTTGCCGATAACCTTACAGGATAAATAAAGTTAAAATTTTGTGTTTTAATATTTTTTTGATTATATTTCACCTTCAGACATAAACATAAACAACTCAATCTTATTAAATTGATTTTCGATATAGTTACATTCTCAAATAGTATTACTGATACGGAGTTCCTTGTTTACAATTAGTTTGTACTCGCTTAACACGACTTTAAAAATCTTTTCTAACCTTCTTTTTTTATTAATCAAGTGCTACTTAATTACCAATATTATAATTGTTAACTGAAGTTCTAGTTTACTGCTATTAGAAGGTAAAAGATAGGTCCTCTTATTATTATTATTATTACTATAAGCCTGTTCGATACTTATCGATAACATTCTTTCTCTAAACTCTCTTCTTTATTTGGAATATTTCATTTTGTTATTGTTATGCATTGGGAATAGTAAGTTGCCTCTTTTCCCCCCTTGCTCTTTGGTTTTCATCCTTCTCGAATGCTATCAGCAAATAAATTCTCCGCTCTCTCTCTCTTTCTCTGTCTCTGTCTCTTTCTCTCTATCTCTTAAGCACTCTATAACGCTTATCGCATATTGCAGCTATTTGGGTTGCTTTTGATCCGCATAGAGCCTCTTATCGTCCAAGTAGAGCAGCTGAAGAAGGTGTGGCGAAAGGGGACACAGCAGATGGAGATGGAGAAAGAGAAGGAGAGAGAAGAAGAGGAAGAGATTGGGAAGTGCTCTTTGGCCGCGAATATTGCGAATGCAAACAGGAAATGAGCTTGCTGCGGAAATGTGACTGACTTTGCGAGAGGGGGAGAGAGAGATGCAGATACTATTGTAAAGAGTTATGTCAAGTGTTGACAGAATTTCAAGGCCTAAATAGTTGTTAAGAGTTTTACTCTGAACTGATTTTTCATCTACTAGTATAATCATCATCATAATCAACAATATAAATACATATTTACTGCAGATTTATTTAAGTATATTAAAGTTATCTGGCAATCTCTATAATGCAGTCAACATAATTATTACTATATAATATATAAATTCTCTGGCTGACAAAATAGTTATAAGCATTTTATTGCTCAGCTGAATTAAGTTTAAACTTTAATGTTTTGCTGCAAAAGTTTTGAAAGTGCTACTGTGTTATTACCACAAGTAGCACCTATAGACCATTATGGTGACAGTCCTGATAGTTCTATAACATTCAATAAGAATTATTAGAAATGTTCAAAATAATCAAACAAAATCTGATAAACTTTGAGGGAATATTGACTATTAACAAAAATGTATTAAAAAATGTAAAATCTCAATTTACACGGTCGGTTCTTGACCGAATGGAACGAGCTATATTTCCATCGGTGAAAAACCGATCGTGTGATTTGGGTTTAATAAAATGGTAACAACATCAGTTTTGTGCAGATTTATTGTTAATGGAAAATATAGTTTTAATCCAACAAAAACCGACTTTTATCCTTTTCAAAAGCATGGCATATGGTCAAAAGCTAACTAATTAAATGGCGGGACGAAGGAATAGGTAAATTTGGTCACTTACCTATGAATCGGCGATGCACTTGCAGCTGACAGACGTTGTTGATACGCAGACATATTCGCAGCCTGTTGTTGTTGCTGCTGTTGTTGCTTTTGTTGTTGTTGTTGTTGCTGCTGCTGCTGCTGTTGCGTAGTTTTGTTTTGCTGTTGCTGCTGATTAGACGCTGTTGTTTGAGGATGTTGCTGCTGTTGCTGATGATGTAGATGATGGGACGTTGGTCCATTATCATGCACTTGATGCGACGCGGCAGCGTTTGTAGCTGCCGCGTTGTGTTGCTGCTGCTGTTGATTGCTGGCAACACGTTGCTGCTGCTGCTGCTGCTGTGTATGATGGTGATGATGGTGAAGCTGTTGCTGTAGTTGTTGCTGATGCTGTTGTTGCTGCTGCTGCTGATGCTGCTGTTGTTGCTGCTGCTGTTGTTGTCCACCGCTTGGGGTGTTGTTTGTGGGCGGTGGAGCACCGACCTGCACTGAAGAGGAGCGTATAGCTGCTTCCATTTCATGCCGAACTCTTTTGGCTTAAACACCTGTTGTTGCGCTCAATTGTAGTTGTTGTTTCTGCTGTAAATGAAGTGTTGTTGCTGTTGCTGCTGTTGTTGTGGTTGCTGCTACTGTTGCTGTTGTTGTTGTTGTTGTTATCACTGGGCTGTTCAGTTGCAACAGCATTGTATTGCAACATATTCACGACATACGTGTAATGTTTCACTTCTTAATGTTTGTTGTTGTTGTTGTTGTTGTGTTGTTGCTGCTGCTGTTGCTGTTGTCGATGTTGCTGCTGTGGTTGTTAACACTGTAGTTGCTGTTGTTGTTGTTGCAACAGCAACAACATATCGCTTTGGCGACGCTTAAAAGACGCCATGCAACTGCGGCTGCTGTTGTTGCAACTGTTGCACTTGCATATCTACTAAATACTAGTACTACTACTAGTTGTTGTTGTTGCTGTTATTGTTGCACTCACAATACGTTATTTGTTATATAAACTAATTTCTTGCTGTTGTTGTTGTATTATTTAATTAAATCATTTGATTATTTACACACACACACTGCAACTGCTGCAAAAAGAGATATCAACAGGAAAAAAAATATATATAAGATATGTTGAAATTTTGTTGTTTTTAAAGCGCGCACACACACACGTGAAATGCGGCAACCGCGCAACCGAAACAAGACGCGACGCGTCGCCTTGTTGCTCATTTTCACATCAGGCAATATTTACACGCGCTTTTTACTTTTCATTATTTATTGCCGCCGTCGTTGTTGTTATATTTGTATTTGTTGTTGTTATTTGCACCATGTGGAAAAATTTTATTTTTAAAACTTGAAAAAAAAAGAAAGATTGAAACAAGTAAACGATTTTTTTTTCTTTGTATTTGATTTTAGCCCCGCAATTCGTGTTGCATCAAAAAAGAGGTGGAAAAAAATACATGAAAAAAATTAAATAATTGAAAGCGTCGAAAACTTTTTGAGCACACACAAATTTTTGACACATATTTTGTTGCAATTGCCGAGAATGTGGGTGGATGGTATGTGTGTGTGCGTGTGTGTATATTTGTAAATATATTTCTCTCCTCTACTTCCTCCCTCTCACTCTCTCTCTCTCTCTATCACTCGCACTCTTCTCCCTTCCCTCTCCCTCACTCTTTTTCGTTTCTCTTTCGACTTAAACAAACGAAAATCAACACGACGCACGAAATGCCTTGAATTGTGTTTGAGGAAAAAAAATTTCCATTAATTAACAACTTTGCACACTTTATTTTATTTAATTTGTATTTTTGCTATTTTTTTTGTTATAATTTTGTTGTTACGTTGCTGGTCATTGCTTCTTCTTCTCTTTAGCTTATCATCTTCTACATTATCACAAGACTTGAAAGAAAACTTCAAAAAACAAAAAGCAAACACAATACAAAAAGTGTATTATTTTTTTTTTCATTTCTTTTATAGATTAATTTCCCTTTTGATTTGTCATCGATATCGATACAACCTGCAATGAGAGAGAACAGCAAAGCAAATTCTTTGATTAGTTGCCAATTTCGAAAAAGAAATCAATAAAAGATATAAGTAATACTATGTGTATTTTAAAAGTGTAGATAATTAGCGTAAAATGTAATACTTAGATAAAGACAGATAAGGAATAGTCCAGGAGTCTAAACTCAAGAAGACTGCGATAGTAAAGGTCCAAAATATATTTTATATAGCACTATAAATAATCATCGATAGTGAATTTTATAAATATATGTATATTTATTTAAATGTGTTTGAAATAATCAAGATTTATTCGAAAACTACTTAAACCAGTGAGACCAGTTACAATTCGACAATTTCATATGCGATTCTAGTTCTTAAAAGATAATAAAATATTTTTAACTTTTAGGCCAATTTTTTCAATGTCCGTTCAAGCTTTATTTGATTCATATCTTTGGCATTTGACATTGGTTTCTATACATCCTACGTCAGTTAATCATTCGGATAGTTAATTATGACCTTATATAGACATTGAATAAATGGGCCCTAGAGTTTTTGAAGGTGCTTTGCTCCTTTCAATTTCAATTTCTATAATTCGACCACATGGAAATGGTGGAAATGGTTCTTTTAGGATTATAGATTGTTAAAATATTTCACTTTTTGTTATTATTCTATCACCACTTTGTTTTACAAACCAAATATATTGAATGCCGCAAGTCTTAATGTTTTTTTTAGATTTATATTTTTATTAATAAATAATTTCACAAATTTCCTTTATTAGGGTGGGATATATGTATACGTAAATATGTAAATTCACGAATATATCTAAACCAAAGTAGCATTAATAAAATAAAAATCATTCCCTTTTTCTAGACAAAGAAGAAAATTCAGTAAAAACAATAAAAATATAAAAAGGAAACTTGATAGTTTTTAGGATTGCATATATAGGATAGGTAGGAAAACACCAATCAACTATCTAACAATCTAAAAACATAAAGAAAACATACAAAATATATATGAAGTTTTATTCGATAGGTTAAACCACATGGCTAACAACTTGCATTTAAATAATTTTGATTTCTATTTTAGTTGAAATATAATTAAAGTTGTTTTGTGTGCTGGTTGAAATAAGCTGTGAGCCACTGTATATATGTATATGGAATATATGTACATATATATTTTTACATGTAGCCTTATATAGATATGTACATAATATCTACATGTGTATGGATGTACTTACATCACTAATCATGTTGTTGTCATAAGTCACGACAATTTCAATTGCCGCAATAGTTTTTAAATGTCTTTTGATAAGCTATCTCAAAAGAAGCTTAAGAATTTTGATTGCTTATCAGTTTGAACAACTCGTGAATTAAAGGCCAAAATTAGACCAAATAATAAAAACAACATTTCACTCGAACACACACACATACACTCACACACATAAACATATAGTACACACGCAAGCTCATTTATCATCCATTTGAGGTTTTCCCAGCTCTACCCCCACCCGCCAGCCAAAAACCATTTACAACTGATATTGCCTACGTGAAAAACAGAAATCAGAAATCAGAAGCAGAAACTGAAACAGAAGAAGCAGAGAGCAGCGCAGCAGCAGAAAGTAGCTGGCAGCAATATCAGAAAGCAGAAAGAAACAAAAAAAAAAAAGCTTGTGGCCGGTGTCGACAAACTGGAAACTGAAGAATGAAACTTGGCAACAGCGCGCACACGGCCACATGTTTTGCTTGCTTGGTGTTGCTTTTAGCTGTTCAGCAACATTTTCTGTTTTTTTTTTTTTTGATTTTAATGAAAGCAATTAAACTGCACAGCCACAAATAAATAATAAAAATGAAAACAATAACAACAATAACAAATAACAGCTGGCTAACAAAAACAACAACAATTCGCACACAAGCAAACAAACAAACAACACTCATACAATTGAGGGAACTGGCAACTTTTAGTAAATTAAATTCTCACTACAAAAATTGCGCAGAAATTGAATTGAATTTAAGCAAACGGCAAAAACTCACATACAAACACACACACACACAGAGACGAAAATTAAGCACGAAATTCCACAATCAAGCACAAAAAGCAAAAAGAAAAAAAAAATCAGCCAAGCGTCACAACGACCAAAAGCCAAGCAAAAAGCAGCGCCGTCGACGTCGGCAGAAATAAAAATATACACAGAGGCTAACACAACAACAATGCACAAGCGCAACGTTGCCAAATTTCACACAAAGCAAAAGACAGAAAAAAAACTTAAGCACGCGTAAGATTAAAGCAGCGACAGCGACGTCGACCAGCCATATGCGCTGTTGACAATTTTCAGCAGCCCCAGCGCAAACAAATTAATAAAAATAACAACACACACACGCACACACCACCACCACCAACAACAACAACAACAACAAAGCAGACGACAATATGAAAAAAGAGGCTTAAAAACTATACGTGAAAAGAGAAACAAGCAAAGCAGCGCAGCCAGCATCGGTGCCAACAGCGTTATAATAATAATAATAATAATAGCATAAAAAGAAATTATAAAAAAAAAACCAACTCGAAGCAAAAGCAAAACAAAAAGTAAAAAAAAAATGATGCCGCGCTGCTGCTGCTTCTTCTTCTGCTGCTGCTGCCTCGCGGCACAACATCTGCTAAGAGCGAGAAAGGGAGACAGAGAGAGAACGTTGTGGCCCAAGCCAAAAGAGCCAAGAGCGAGAGAGATAGCTAAAGAAGAGGGAGAGAACACACAAGTAAGCAAGCAAGCAACCGACGGAACGACGACCGACAACCGAGCGAATGTCTGTCAATTAGACAGACAGACGGTCGGTCGGTCGGTCTGTCGGTCGTTGTCGTCAGAAAGGAGAGGCAACGGGTGTGTGCGCTGAGGTTGAGACAAAAAACAGAGAGAAACAACGCGGGAACTTGAACACACAAGCATACAGACATATCTATATATGTACATACATATATATATAAGAAGAGTGCACATATACATACATTCATACAAAGCAAACAGCAGGCAGCTTAGCACTGTTGCCACACTTCATTTGTACATTGGTACTGGTACATTGTTAGCTTGTTAGTACATTTGTATAGTTCATTTAATTTATTTGTTCAGTTTTTACCAGCGCTAAGACGTCTATTTATGGCACTAGTCACAGTAGCTAATTCAATCAGTAATCGCTTCATTACTTTGTTTTATTTTATTGAAATTTAATTGTAATAAAAAATTAAATATGTATACAAGTATGTAGAAAACCAAGTGAATATTAAATTTTATTCTTTCTAGTTTCCAAACAAATTGAATTCTTGCTTAGTTTTCATTTCCTTAGTTTTAACGAAAAGTATAATTTAGAAAGTCTTAAAAAAGGCAGAATAATGTGTTAAAGTGAATTTTCTTGACCCAGTGCTGGTCCGTAAAATGTAACCATGTCCCTTAGCGGAGAAGATGGTTAAGAAGTGTTTGCAATAAGAAAAGATTCAGGTTTTGGACTTTAGCTCTCTTCAGAACCTTTGGAAAAATGCTGTTTTCAAGAAATTTTTTTATAAATTTCGGATGATTTGTGGGCTGGAATTCAACAAGCTTGATACAAGGGGAAACTTGCCAAAAGCTGGCGGAAGGTATAAACCTTATCCTTTAAATCCTAATATTTATCTGTGTGAAAATGAACATTAATTTTATAAGCAACCAAATTTTGGAATTTTTTTTTTAATTTTTTGTGTAGTTTTTTCTAACTTGAAATGACATATAACTTTTATTCCTTGCTATTATTATATAACACAGAAAATCATCTTTTATTTATTTATTTATTGAAATCTATGTCTAGGACAAACTAAATTCTATGCTACACATTAATAATTGTAAAAAATAAGGGAAACATTTTTTGTCCTTTGAGAAACATGAAAAGCTACATCTATTTTTTAAATGAGACAAAACAAAACTTATTAGCTTCATATACAAGTTGGTACACTGTAATTCGCAAGATGGTACATTTCTATCTAAATTGTGGTACAATATACGTTCATAAAGTGGCAACTGTGCTGCGCAGCAACGTTGTACGTGAGTGTGTGCTTGGATATACGTATGTATGTATGTTTTATTGTATATTCGGCTTGGTTATGCGGCGCGCGGGTGACGCAACAGCAAGTGCAAGGCGGCAGGCAGGCAGCGCCGTTGGCAACTGAATACAGCACGCATACATATATCTATATACACACGTACGTATATAAATATACACATGCACACACACACACACACACCAAAGTACGAACGAACACAAAAGGCAGACACAAAACGCAACGTCATAACGAGTGGAGCGACAAAACGAACGACAGAACGAATCAACGTACGAACGAACGGCTGGCCGACGAACCGACTGAACGACCAAGCGACCGACCGACAGACAGACAGACAGACAGAACGACAATCCGTCAGTGAGTCGTGCATAGTGACGTGCACAAAAATCCCCCGAGCAGCAACAAAAAAGCAACAGCAACAACGTTGTATTTGTGTACACTTGGCTGTGTGTGTGCATGAAAAATGATAGGAGATAGAGAGAGAGAGAGAGAGAGAGAGAGAGAGAGAGCAAACGAGTCTAACGAGTAAAACGCAGCAGTAAACACGACAACGGCGAACGAGACTGTTGTGAGGGGAGAATAGGAGGTGACAAGGGGTGCGGGTGCGCAAGGTGAAACGTAAAAAAATACCGAGTGTAAGAAGAAGCAGACTCACACATATAAAGAGACTGTATAATAATAATAATAATTGTGGAGCATTGGCGCGCTGGCATAAAGTACACACACACACACACACACACACACAGAAACATGTACTGTGCTTGTGTGTGGGCAGCAGCCAGAAATACATATACGTACAGTAAAATATTCACAACGCCGAAAAACGAAAAAGGCAAATGAAACAAAACAAAATGAAATAAAAAAAAAAAAGAAAAAAACAAAATCACGAGTAGGCCGAAAGCAATTTATTTGAGATAGCGCCCCTTCCATCGCATGCTTGTTAGCCAGTGTTGCCACATATATTGCAGCTATAATAACTAATTTGATAATAAAAATTCTTGTTTATGTAAGTTGCAATTTCTATATAACGTCTTAAACATCTAGCGAAATAACATTTAAATAAATAATATTACTTATAATGTAAAGAGATTAATGTCAAATTCCAAGATAGCTGTAAGAACAAATTTATTTAGGCTATGAAATAGCAAATAGTAGCTTATTTGATAGTAAAAAATTGATTAAAAAAAAAAGCTTTAAATAATATATTAAGGCCCATATTTCTAGTGTTGATGTAAGGTCTAAAATTTTATCAAATTCAAAGATATCCATCAGCTACAATGAACACTTAAAATCTGCTCGGAAAAATTTGAATTTATTAAGATAACTTTAGGAAAATGCAGACTTTAAGTTTGTAATTAAAATACGACATTTTTTCTCAACTTGTAATATGCGACAAACACGAGAATTATTGTACAATACAACAGTAATAAGTTAAGCAACACATTTCACTTCATTATTGTAAGTTCCTAAGAATTTTACAATTAAGATTTATGGTTCAAATTGCATTCTATTTCAGAAATCTGGCTCAACAAATTGCACTTGGCTGTTCTGTTTCACCGATATATGTACATATGTATTTATATATGTACACATATGTATGTATATTTACAATGTAATTATTAATTTCCTAAATGTATTACATGAATTAATTTATTTTTAATCTCTGTTATATATCTGTTATAGATTTCTAGCTTATAAATATAAACAATATTTTGTTTCCAAATTATATATTGATAATATCTAACAAAAACAAGTCAATTCATTTTTGAAACTAGACAGATATGTATTTAGATTAATAGCTATAGACAATATTTTGATTTCCATAAATATGTTGGTGTTATTTGGTAAAAACAAGTCATTTTAGCTAGAAGACATACTATACATACATAAACATGTACAAAACAGATGAGATACTCAACTTTAACATTTAATTAATAGATTTTCAATCAATTTTTAGTATATATAAAATTTAACTTTAATTTTACATATAGCACTGGGAAATTGCTAAATTGCAAAATCTAGCTAGTTTGTTGTTAAAGAGACAACTCTGTTGTTGCCAGCCTATTCTGCTGCTGACGCTGACTGCGCTGTCGCTAGCTGCTGCTACTGTCGAGTAAAGTAAAGTATTGATTTTTGTTGCGAGCTTTAATTTAGTCCGCCAGCTTTTATTTTTTGTTTTATTATTCGTATGTACGTGTATGCATGTATGCATGTGTGTGTGTGTGTTGTGTATGTGTGCTTGCGTGCATGTGTACGTGTTGTTTTTGCGTGCGTGCGTGTGTTTTTATCAGTTATTACTCTAGTTGTTATTCTTGCTGCAGTTACTGTTGTTGTTCTTCTGCTTCTTCTCTTCTTGTTGTTGTTGTACATATTTTATGATATTTTTTTTTGTATTTTTCTTTCGCTTTTGTACAAAAATAAGCGCATGTGAACGCGCGCATGGAAAACGTGTTTTTTTTTCAAGCATGAAAATGTGTCGTAGGTTTTGGTTTCGGTTGCGTGTGTGTTTAGCTTTCACAATAGAGCGCAAGATTCGGATTCGCACTCCCCCTCCCCCTAACCATACCCCCTCATTCTTCTGCTTCTTCTTCTTCTTCTTCCACTATATATTCTGGCAGCAACAAAGTGCAACAAGAACAAGAAGAGGAAGAGTAACAACAACAATTGCAATACGCATATGCTGCACAGATGTGCAACCCCAAGGCATGGGAAAAGGGAGTAGGTAGAAGTATGTATGTAGTAGAGTAGACGAAGGGGGGGAAGAATGAAATTAGTTAGGGTTGATGCAGCCACCACACATACATAAATAGACATACATACTCCCACACACACTCACACACACACATACAGACACGATGCCTGGCAACGAAGCACAATTCAAATGCTAAAATCATTCTACACATTGCAAAAACAGAAAATGTATCTTTATCTTAAGGAAGCCAAAGATTTCATACTCTTCTGTTCAGCTTTCGAGTAATGACCAAATTTAAAGTCTTAATAATATTTCTACCTTATTGCATCCAGCACTAGCAATCCAAATAAATAAATAATAAAATAAAAATGACAGCTATATGATATATTAGTCGAATCTTAACCAGATTTGTTAAGGATGTTTCATGCCGAAAACACAATTTATAAGTTTGGTTAAGCTATCATAAGGGACGGAAAAGTTATTTATACTTAAAGTTGATATTTTGATTAAACAATGATACCTATAATATCTCAAGAAACAAAAGATTGATTTTAGACCAATTCTTCCTATGGCTGCTATTATATATGATATGATTATGATCCAATATACATACATATGTATGTACATAGCATGATCTGTCAATAGTAGGTAATGTATCCTTACCAAGTTTCATCAAGATAGCTTCTCAACTGAGAAATTAGTTTGTTATTCTGATCAAGAATCTATATACTTATTTATCTATCTCTTAATACTCCTTTGATATGTCACATATTTCGTGTCATAAGTTTACTACCCTCTGCAAGAGTATTCAAAAAAAAAAAAGTCCGTCGATAGTTTCACGCTTTTGCCGTTTCTTTATTTCTTTTTGCTCGCAACATCTTTCTACGTATTTTCATATTCCTCTCATAAACTATTGGAATTTCAAATTATTTCCAGTACAATATGCATGAGATTTAAAACGAGTTAACAAGAACTCATGAAAGCAGCAAATGTCAAGGAATTAAAAAAAAAACATCAAAGCATAACAACAAACATATACATATGTACATAGTACTTATGTACAGTTTCCTAGAAAGTACGTTCATTAAAAACAAATAGAGATTTGCAATCCTATTTGATTTGCTTCTTAGAATGTACTTTTAAAAATAGATAGATAGAGTTATGCATTTACTTAATCACAGTCCTTAAAATACGAATCTATTAAATGAAAATTTAAATGCAAATCCATTTAAATTCTAATTAAGTTAAAAGTAACATTTTGTTTATAATTTTACCACTTGAAAGATTTGAGTTTGAATTGAAATTGTATCTTAAAATTGGAGCAGTTGAAAATTTGATGATTTCGAATCGAAATTGGATTTGAAATTGCTTTTTATCTTTTCTTTTAAATTGAAATTGATGAAGAATCAAGTTTTATGAGTAGAAAGATCAAGAATACCAGTTACATGTTGTTAAGCAATCAAATGGAAATGTAAATTTTATATCGAAATTGGTATTCTTAAAAGTATTCAGCATTATATCATGAGCAAACAGAAAAGCTAGAAATACAGTGAAAACTCTCTTGGGCGGACACTCATCGTCAGACACTCTAGAGAGTGACCGCTAAATAGAGGAAAAATTGCTCTGTAAACCCAACCACAACCAATGTCATGGAAAAAGTGCCCGCCTGTTAGAGGTGTCTGCTAAGGGAGTTTCCACTGTACATAAATTTAAAGATACTTCACGGTCCAACGTTGTTAAGAATTAAAACTGGATTGTGAATTGAATTTGAAACTGTTTGAAAGATCTACAAATATCGCTTCTATTAATATTTATACTCCAAGGTCTAGAACTAATGATATTTATTTCAACTCAAGCACATTTAATAACCAGAAACTGAAAGTAAATGCTCCGAGGGTTTCCATTTCATTGCTCTTTCATTTCAAGTATTTCTTCTAACCAAAAAAAAGAGTAATAAATACTTTACATAATTCGAGTTATGTCATGTTTTTGTTTTGTGGATTTCTCTATGCTATGCCGCCATCTAAAGTATTTCGTTACCAAAAATAATTCACATAATTAACGTATCTGTAGAGTTATTACCCTCCAAAAAAAAAAAGAAATAAATAAAAATAAAAATAAAAGGAAAAAAAGCAACCCCCTTAAGTAACCTTAAAGTGAGGGTACGAGGAGAGAAAGCTGAAAAAAAAACCAGTTTCCAACATTCTTTTGCATTCCATTGAGATGAACTGAACTTTGAATTCTGGTTATATGGGTTATAGAAGTCTGAGCGAGAGGGAGAGACAGAGACAGAGACAGAGGTATAAGGTTGCTCTATTAACTGAATCCGGATGCGTTTGTCAATGTTCAAGTTTGACGAATTTTGCAATAGATCATAACAATTAACAGTTGATATCATTTTCTTTACTTTTTTTTGATGCCGTCAATTCTTTTTTTTATTGTGTTTAATATTTTGCCAGAGTAAACATAAAAATTCCATTAAAGTGTCAAGTGACAGTTTTCTTCCTCCCTCTTTCTTTTCTCTTTCACTCTTTGCTCATTGCTGGTTGCCTTCAGCTGTTCATTCTTAATGGTTCTACCATCAAATGACGTTGTTTTGTTTTGGGTGTTTTTTTTTTTGTTGTTTTTTTTTCGCAAGGCGTGGCACATGGAATAACTGTGAAAAGTTTGTGCTTGAACCGGCTGAATGGCCGAACCGGCCAGCAGGGGGCGCCACCTGACATGCCATAAATATGGGCAAACGGCTTAAATTGCTGTAATTTAGTTTGCATATTTTACACACGAAGCGACCAATCAACAACACAATACAATAATAGAGAGCAGCAGCAGAGAGAGAGAGAGAAGAGAGTAAGTATGTGTGTGTGTGTGTATGTGTGTGTGAGTGAAATAGACAGATAACATTGTCGTCTATGGGGGCATTAGCCGGGGTGGAGGCCTTTTCAAATTGCAGTTAATTTTTCGCCTGACAGTTGCCGTCGTTGTTTTTGCCGCAAGGGGGCAAAAGAAAAACGTCACAAGGACGTTGCGTTCTGCCACAGGAGTGAATGAAACACAGCAAGAGAGCCAGAGAGAGAGAGGGAGAGGGAGGGAGTGATACAGAAAGACAGAGCAAACTGAAAAACGTGCAACGTTGCCAAATTTCACGCCCAAAAAACATAAAGAAGAAGAAGAAGCAGTTTGCGTATCTGTTTTATACGCTCATGTTTTTTGTTGTTGGCTTCTGGGTAAAAGGAAAAATCAATATGCGATTGCGATTGCATTTAAATGAACTAGCAAAAGGAAAAAAAAAAAAAAAGGCAAGCAGAAGAAGAACACGGCAAAATGCTATGGATAATGCTTTAGGGGCACTCTCTTTCATACTCTCATACATACGTAGGGAGAAGGGGTGGTGGCAACTACACAACAACACAATGCGAAACCGGTTGAACAAGAAATTCTACGTGCGGCGGTTTCACAAGCAGCAAAGAACAGAAGAAAAAGAAAATACAAAAAAAAAGCACACAAAGTGGAGAGACAGAGAAGACAACAACAACAATCGACAAGACGAAGAAGAAGAAGAAGCAGTAGAAGAAGAAGTAGAAGAAACAGCAGCAGAGAAGGAAAACCGCAGGCCACGTAGTATCTGTATCTTTAGCTAACCATACATGTATCTTTATATGTATGTACATATATATTATGCATATAACCTGAAGAAATTGGTCAAACAAAAATCGAAAGAATAAGTAATATTTGCATAATTTAAATGCTAATTAGCAAAGCACAAGAGGAGCGACAAAAAACGATTCGAAAAGAGTTGAATAAGATATAAATAAATACATTTCATATACGGTTAGTAGAAAATCTATACTATATGTAGAACTTGAATACCGAAATACTATAATAATAAAAGAAGCTCGTTTCTTGGCGCCACAAATGCTTTGCAAAGTTGAACTTTAATAAGTTGCAAATTCACACAAAATACACAGAAATGAAATTTATGAAATTGGGTTCAAATAAGTATCTCAACAATAGAACGCGCGTATCTGTATCTGTATCTGTAAATTAAGGCATGAATTCAAATCAAATCCAACAATAAGTAAGGCAACAGCTCCAAATGCTATACAATGGCAATTTAATGATTCAACCGAATTGAAACTAGTTATATTCATATGTATATACATATGTATATACATACTATACTTTAATTTAAAAGTTAAATACAACAAATTCCAAATTAGCATTTGGACAACTTTCTATATAGATACTAGTATAATTGAATATTGTGTGACTCAAGTGCTTGCTTGATTATCTAATAATGAATCATAACTTAGTGTAAACAGCATTTTTAAATCTATTTTGTCTTTGTATTCGATTCGATTCTATTTGAATTTCGGGGAGATTCCTCATTTTAAATGAAGACTACTTTGGCATACAAATTTCTATTTAGAATCTTTGAAAGTGACGCAATTTATGTTGTATATATATGTATATATAGAAAAAAACCAAATCCCTCTGCAGCCAATTGGAAGTCAACACATAGTGAATGCGACTTTATGAAGAACTGAATGATTTAGTTGAGTGATAGAACTACAGTTATCTCTGTTACAGTTTTTAGATCTTGTACTTTAAATAAGTACAAAAATGTCCCATTTTTGAGTTCCTAGTTCCTATATCTCCCATTGATCAAGTTTGTTTTAGATATGTCGAGCTTGCTCCACCGTAGCTTACTGAATTTTTAAATCAACTAAATGTGTATCTTAATTTTGTCATGAAATGTGTAAGGCAGACTTCATAAGAAATATATATTCTTCATCCGAACGACAAGTTTTTCAGTTTTTAAACCACCCTAAGGAAACATTGTACAAGTCCGACTGTTGGAACCATCCGGATCGAATCATTATTTCATATAGTTGCCATAGAAACTTTCGCTGGAATATCATTTTTTTGTATAAAAGACTCATAAAAGAACGTGAATTTGGAATGGCTTAAAACATCCTGAATAAAAATCTAACCACTATATCACTATATAGCAGCCATCAAAATTTAGCCTTAGATATGAACAACTTTGTTGCTGCTTTGATATTTCAATCAAACTCACAGATTTTATGTTTATATTTTTGTTATGCCTTTCACATTTTGTAGAAATTTGTATAAAATCTGACTACTATCTCGTATAGCTGCCATAGGAAGGATCAGTCGAAAATAAATGCAAGAATATTCAATAAATACGCGTATAGCACTTTTTATATGTAGCTCAATATTCTTAAGTGTACTGACTTCAAATATCTGGATTATCCCATCCAGGCGGGGCTCACTGAAACCCATATATCTTTATATCTTTATTATCCAACATATAAAACTTTTAACTGAGGGTCACATCGTTTAAAGACTTTCGAGAAAATGTCCACAGAAAATGTTCCATTTTGAAAATAACTAATTCAATGTGTTAACGAAACAAAAGTTTATAACTTTTGGGAGAAATGTACTAGATAGATGTATAAGTTGTCTGGAACTACTTCCTATCAAGTTCTCCAATAAAGTTGCTTACTTATTTTACGATTACTTTCTCTATATTTATTATCCGACATTTGTTGACATTTCACATTTATTAAAACTTCTAATTGAGCTACATAATTGATTGTAGAACTTGTGTTGCATATACAGTATGTGACAACTTTGATCCCTCTAACTCATATAGTTCCCGAGCTCAAGTTATATAAGATTATATGCAAACTTGATAGATAGTATTTCTGTATATCTGTACCAAAAACAAAATCTTTGACTTTCGTTGAGATATCTCAAGAAACAAAAAAGTTTTTCATACTAAAGGTTGATTTTGAGCCGATTGTTCCTATGACAGCTATATGATATACTGATTCGATACGGTCGGTTCGGACATATATACTGCGTGCCAAGTTTCAATAAGATAGCTCCAAAACTGAGAGACTAGTTTGCATAGGAACAGACAGACAGACGGACCGACGGACATGACTATATCGACCCAGCTCGTCGCCCTGATCAAGAATGGGGTCTGTTAGGGCTCCTTTAATGCGTGACACATTTCGTGACAAAATTATAAAATCTTCTGCAAGGGTATAAGGATAGGAGAACTTTTACAACAAATTTAATAGCTCTCGCTCTTATAGTTCCTGAGATTCACATGATATATAAAGTATTTCAACTTATGAAGTATTAATTTCTTTTAGTTAATTTCAGAGCATTCCATTAATGAACTATTATACAACAGATACAATAGATAAACATTTAAGAAAACTTAAAATTGAGTTAAATAAAATATAAGTGAAGTTTTGCAACAACTTTGATAGCTCTAGCTTTTATAAATCCTGAGACTCACATGATATGCAGAGTATATATATTATATATCTACTTATGAAAAGACAAAGCATATTTCTTTTCCTCCCCAATTATAGGTTGGACATTATCGTGTACCTTTGATACCAGATGTTCTAGATCCCACAATTTGCTAAAGTAGTAATTATATAGTCAGCTCTAATAAGATCCAATAATTTGCATTCGCATAATAAATATGTCGCTAAAAGCTGATACAGCTGTTCTTTCCCACAACAACAAAATATATAAATATATATACTATGTACTTATGTATATAATAAGGTATTTCTTTTGATATACAAAGATTAATGAACTTATCAAATCGTGTATGTTTCTAAGGAGATTCAATTAAAACTTACCATAAAAAAAAGTAGTTGGTTGGGTTTACGAATCCACAAAAAACCGTAAGTAGGAGAAGGGTGGAGAGGGAGGAGAGGGAAGAGACCCTCTCTTTCAGTGTTGCCAAGTGAGTTTGCAAATATAAATATTACATATTACATATGCAAATGTATGTGTATTTTTTTATTATTATTTGTTTATTTGCATGTATTGAAATTGAACATTTTATTCAACGGGCGTTTCAGGTTTATCATTTTATTCATTTATCTTCATTCTTTTTTTTTTTGTTGTTTTGTTTTGTTATCAAATTTGCATTTTTAATTTCATGCGATATTCTTGGAAAATTTTGTATAATTATTATTATTATTTTTTTGTATTTTTTGTATTTTTGAACAAGCACACATAAAAAACACAAACGGTAAACTTGACTTTTTGTTTGATTTTCTTATTTTCTGCAACATTTGATATTGATTGATTTCAAAAAAAAATATATAAAAAAATAAAATTTATGCATATTATATATGATATATATATGTATGTATGTGAATGTCTGAGTGTGTGTGCAAAATAAAAGAGAGAGAGAGAACAATTTGCAACACAAGAAAACTGCATGCAACAACAATAAAACAGATTCCTGCAGGGCGGTGCCGCAACAACAATAAACTAAGCTAAATTTGTTTTTAACAGATTGCACACATAGAAACCGTGTGTGTGTGTGTGTGGGCTTGGCGCTTTTTATATGCCACACTTTTATTGAATTTTTCTTTTAGTTACACACACACACACACATACACGCAGCTGTGCATAGAAAACAATTTTAATTTATTATATAAAAAATAAAATAAAAAACAATCTATGCCACTTTAAAGCGCAAACACACAAAAAAAGGAAAGGAACAAAAAAAAATTAGAATTGGAACGCAGACGACGACGTCACACGTACACACACATACTTTATATACATATATATATATATATATACACATAAGCAAAGAACTCACATAACCAAGCGAGAGAGAGAGAGCGAGCGAGCGGGCGGAGAGAGCGAGAGACAAATTTATATACATATCGTAAATGTATATAATATATGTATATATACATATATGTATAAAATTCCAACAATTTGCGCTGCGTTTTTATTTTCGCCTCCTTTTTTTCACATTGATATTCGCGCATAGATCAGCATTGCATTTGGGCAAAATACAACAAAAAAAAAGACTGTATGTATATATGTATGTACATATATACACACACACACACATGTTACGCTGTATATACATGTATTTATATACAAGTACATACGTACGTATGTATATATAAATATACAAAGCGTGGGGTGAAGTTAAAACGCGACGCAATTTTCCAATGTTTTTATTTCTTCGCTTCTTTATCATCTTATTATATCCATTTTGCCTATACACACACAGACACACTCACATGCACACATACACATATAAATATATACAGTTATGTGTAGGCGTTACGGACAGCACGTTAAAGTATTTAACTTTTATTGCATTTATTTGATTACATTTTATCTCGTTTTATTTTTTCATTGCATTTGATTTTTTTTCTTTTCGTTTTATCTTTCTCGTAATCTTCTATGTATTTTATCGACGGCTGATTTCATTTACGTTTTTTTTTATCTACATATTTGCATATTTGGCATTGTTGTTTTGTTGTTGTTATTGCGTTGCACATTTACCTTATTGTTGGTTTTTTTTTTTAGAGCGACGATTTTCATAATTTTCGTGAATTTGTTATAAATAAATTCGCAACGTATCTGCAAACGTCGTGAAATTTTCACATGCTCTGCACGCGCACACACCCGAGTTTTTAGGATTGGAACAACGGCATCTACAACATCGACAACGACAGCGACGACGACAGCGACAGCGACGACGACGGCGACGCTGCTGCTGCTGCTGCTGATGTTATTACGGGTGAATTTACTTATGGTGACGTACGTATGTATATTCACCACAGTTGCTCTCTTTCGAACGTTCGTAGTTAGTATGAATAATGGAATGAATGAAAGCAAACGTTGTCGAAACAGAAAAAGAAATAGAGAGAGCGAGAGCGAGAGGTTGGTGGTAGCGCGCGCAACAGACAAAAGATGACGCCACCGTTTTGAAACAAGTGGCAACATTTTGGTTTTTGGCGCCAGCGTTTTGAATCGTATGGCAACCTTGAATTTCTGAAAAGAGTACTCAAATCGAAAATGTACTAGAAAATTGAGATTTTTGTTCGAATTTAGTCGGATTTCAGTTTATTTTTCTTTATTTGAATACAAATAGTTTTTAAAAACATTTTTTAAGTGATCCCCTTTATTTTAGCTAATTTATAATTAAATTTGAATATTAAAATTTGTTAAAATTCTTGAATTAAAAATTATTTTTTATTATTTCAAAATTACAGCAGATACGCGCAGCTGCTGCTGGCAGAGCGAATACAACATGCTCGACGCAGACGTTGCAACGCAGTCGACAACGCCAGCGTTCGTCGTGCCTCTTCTGCTAGCTAGAGTGAACACAACTTGTCTCTCAGAGAGCGTGCTGAAAAGACATGTATGACCCACCACAACAACGGAATACGACACCTTTAAGTAAATTCACCTCGACCGCGGCGCCTTGCTTGTTGTTGGCTCTTAGGCCGTTTTTCTTTTCCTTTCAAAGCGTACTCCACGCAAGCCATAACAACATAAATAAATATAAGAAAATGGTAAAAGCAAACAACAAAAGGCAACAAACGGCAAGAAGCGGAGGAATAGAAATAGAAGTTCTGATGCTCACTAAGCCCGCTTTAAAGGGCAAAAAGCAGAAGCGAGCCAAGTAACAAGAACAACACACTCGTACCACATCATACATACATGAGTGTTATGTTTGTGTGATACTTGCATGCATATGGTCGTTCATACACGTTGTGTTTGCATGACACTCTCTTTCAGTCGCAATCATACAGTTTGCGTCGTTTTCTTTACGTTTTTCTCAGTTTGATAGCAGACTTTTGCAGTGTCAGGCACGAAGCAAAAAAAACAAAACAAATAATAATAATCAAAATGACGACGCCCAATTTGTATGACGAAAAGGAGGTAATGGAGGAGTTCATTAGCTGTTATCGACATTTTAGCGCACTCTGGGATAACAGTTCCATGGACTATCTATCGAAAAAGAAAAAGGAGCCCGGCTATCAGGAGTTATTAAAGATATTGAAACGCGTGAATCGCGATGCCAGCGTACAGGATGTGAAGCGTAAAATAAATTCATTGCGCTGCTGTTATCGCAGAGAGATTAAAAAAATACGCATGTCCTATAATTCGTATGAGCCACGTCTTTGGTGGTTTCATATGATGGATTTTCTCAAGCCGGTACTCAATTTAAATGAGGTGGCAACGCCATCGTCATCGTCATCATCATGCGTCAAACGTGAGAGTCAAAGTCTGTACGACAGTCTCGACGAGGCGAGCCTTCACGTAAGTATGACAGAGCGAGAAAGGCAGAGAGAAAGAGTGCTCACAGGCAGTGTTGTTAGAATTTCTAGGGCTAAAATAAATAATTTGATAATTAAAAGTAGCTACAAATAGCTTTTAAAATAAATATTACAAGAAATAATTGATGCAACAATTGTTTTGTCCGAATTTCGTATTTGATTAAATATTTTATAATGCTCACGTACTCAACTAAAACAGACCCAATACTTTTTTACAATACAATTATTCAGATTATTCCGAATTATTGAGTTTGCAATATACGTAACATTTTCCATCTGATTGTGAGAAAATCGATTTTGGCGTAAAATCTATCGTTTCCTCAATTTTACGTTAATTCAAATATTTCAATAACTCAAATTTACTACTGTCGCCTGTAAAAGATTTCCAACTTAAGTAACTACAGTTATTTGACAATCCGAGAAAAGTAGTCAAACATATTTTTTATAATAGCCAGATTTCTAGCATTTATAGATTCAGCTTTACCAAAATGGCTATGCCTGTAAAATATTTTGGACACATCTTTCTTCAGTATGTGATGGTGTTTGACAAACTAAACAAGTTGACAGCCAGATTTCTAGTTAATAGCATTTTTTTTTAGAAATGTTATAGCTAAATCTAGCAATATAATAGTTAAAATGGCCACACTGGTGCTTACAGGGGACAGTAGAATTCTGTGTGTTTGTGTTTGAGTTGCGTCTGCTCGTGTGTGCTTGTCGTACGACCGCGTTGGACGACGGCAGTTCAAATATTGCTCGCCATGATGTCGCATCACGTGCGCAATACAAACTTTTGGCAGGAGTTCTTCCGTCTTTATCGCTCCATGCCAGAACTTTGGCTCGCCAATTCAAAAGATTATCGCAACCGTAAACTTAAAGCCCAATCCTACGATCGTCTTTTATCACATTTACGTCAAGCGGATCCCAATTCAAATATCCATATGCTTAAGCGTAAAATCAACAATTTGCGCACTTCGTATCGTCGGGAATTGCGCAAAGTGCTCGAAAGCAAATCCCTTGGTAATGGCGAAGAATATATTCCCTCCTTGTGGTACTTCAATGAGCTCGACTTTCTTTACGAGGAGGAAACGGGCGAGGCACAAACTTTACTTGCTCAAGAAAATGAATATCATAAGGAGAACATTTCGGATGCCGACGATATTGTTGATGTGTCCATGGAAAATGAAAATTCTGCAACAGTTGCTGTTTTCGATGAAGAGGCAGTGAGTGCGATCATTTTTTTTTATAGGTTATCTTAGAGCTGTTAAAGAAACGATATGTTTAACTTAAACTTTTGTATTTGAAACTTTTTCCTTGTTCAAAGTATCTCTTTCAAAAACATATGTTTTCACTATGAATATCATTTACATATCAGTTTGGTTAGCATTAAAGTACAATATCTTTTATGATAAACAAATGATCTCTTTCAAACTCACAAATGTTGGGTAGCATTATCATTTCCCCATTAATTTTGGTCAAAATTGTACACCTATCTCATTTGGCTGGAATAGGAAAGGTGGTTTGAATATTGATTTAAAATAACTTAAACTCATACATTTTTACTTGATTAAGAACAAATATATATTCTCATTAATTTCGGATAAAATTTTAGGACTATTCATTTTTGTATCTTAAACCTTTTTCTTTTTAAAACTATCTCGTTTAAACCCTCTGACTATGAATAAGAGTAAGAATCAAAATATTTAGGATCAATTTAGTCAACTTTCAAGTACTATACCATAAAGCTTCCATGGGAACGATCGTCAGAAAACTTGTTTAGCTTTTAGATATATACAGTCAGCCCAACAGTTATTTATACCCTCTGTTTTTAAACTTCAACGGCTATTGTAAAATAAGTTTTTATAATTTTTTAATTCTTTTTTGCGAATTTAAAAAAAATAAGGAGTTATATCTATAAAAAAAAAGAGCGCGAAATAACACTTAACTCTTTATTTTTGTTAAAATGTTAGAACTATTTTATGATCAAAAAATCGTTATCATATTTTCTATATTGTTATCGTAATTTAAATTTGATCGAAACAGGATGAGGACATATTTGCGGAGCCTTTTCAACCCGAAGAGGATATGCTTGTGATCGAGGGGGAGGGTGAAGCGGAAGCCGAAGGGGTTGAAGGTGTTGCCGATGTCGAGGTGGATGAGGAGCGAATTGAAGCCGAAGCTGAGCATGAAACACAGCTGAAAACTGTATTGAAAATGCAAAACAAATATCACTCACATTCCAATAGCAACAATAACAGTAGCAAACATGCATATTCTCGTTCACATTCACATTCGCATTCGAATTCGAATTCACATCCTTCTTACGGCACTAGCCAAACGCAGTCGCAATCGCGTCGCAGCGGCGTCGTACAAACTTTGCGTCGACGCCGACGCAGCAGCTATGCTGATGGCAGCGATGAGGAGGAGGAAAGCAGCGCAGTTGCAGCGACGTCGACGTCAGCTCAGAAGAAACGCCGACTGATGAGGATGGAAGAACAGATGGACAGCGAATGTGATTTGATAGGGAAACGGATGGCTGCCCATTTCCGTAACATGCGTCCCGATCAACGGCTCTTCGCTGAGCGAATCATCAGTGAGGTTCTCGTCTACGGACGAATGAATCGTCTTTCTCTCGATGCACGTTTCCTGCCCAATGGCAATGTTGTGGGTTGTGTTCCCTCCACAACCAGGGATGATGTCAAATAATCAAGCAATGTGAATTGCGTTGCCAGGGATAGGGATGATAATAATGATGATGATGATGAAGTCTGTCTAATAATAAAGCCCCATGGGCTCGTACTATAAGCTTCATAGATTATATAGCCGCAGAGAAAATGACCAACAGAGCATTATATCTGTAGAGAAGGGTATGGGTGGGGTGGGGTGGTGTGGTGTGAAGGGGCCTTGTGATACTAGCTTTTGCCATAAAGCGCCAATTAGAGCGGTGGCGATGGCAACGGACAGAATAAAAGCAAAAGCAATTGGCGAGAAACGCGAAACACAGCTGGCGGCAAAAATGTCAGCTTATGTATGTACACACATATCTACATATGTGTATGTTAAACTAACTAATACCCTTTTTCACAAACAAGTTTGCATATCGCTCACTTAAATAGTGTCATAACTCAGATAATGGCATTTCCAGAAGAACGTATTTAAAGCTTTTTATGCAGTAACACTAAAAAGAAGAATTCTTTATACTGTCAGATAAATTGTATACGACATACTTATTTATAGCATGTATGTACAACAGGATATAAGAAGCATTTCTGCATCATTGACTGCTATTTTTTTTATTTGTCTTGAGTTTTATTAAAAGTTTTTGAACAATATAAAACAGAGTATAAGGAATATTTCTGCCTCATTACAGAGAAATTATTTTGAGTATTTGTCTATTTTCAACTATAAAAGTCTTTAAGCTAAAGAAAAAAATGCAGTAAGCTACAGTGGAGCAAGCTCGACAGTAGGAGACCCAGTACTTTTTGAGTGCAAAGCGTTCACTAAAGATTGTTCTTCAATGTTGCGTACCATCAATAGATGGCGCCACTTGATACACATAGAGGCCGCTAGCGTCTCTTCTTCTTTTGCCTGTAACATTGTTAGTTGAATAACTTCCGCGTTTATCAACCGATTGGAATGAAACTTTTAGGACAGGTTTGGACTATAGCGAGTATTATATATACCAAAAATTAAGACGCTAGTCTTAAAGGTTCTCTTGTAATTCGTCTTTAAAATTTTGTTTTTCAATTTCTAGGGGCGGAGGGGGGCGTGGCAAATATCTAAAACAAACTTGATCAATGCAAGATATAGATGAACCTACATGCCAAATTTGGTGTCTCTAGCTCTTATAGTCTCTGAGATCTAGGAACTCAAAAATCGGACAGACGGACAGACGGACAGACAGACAGACGGACATGGCTATATCGACTCGGCTGTTGATGCTGATCAAGAATATATATACTTTATGGGGTCTGCCACGCCTCCTTCTGCCTGTTACGCACATTTGCAAACGTAATAGACCCATTTGTACTTTTTAAAGTACTGGGTCTAATATATGTAAAAATAAAATAGAAAAGGTGAGAAAATGTGAAAAGTGGGTTTAATTCTAATGCACAGTTATATATGTATGTAAATATTATATAAAATTAAAAAGAAACTATAGTTATTATGTTAAAAATAAAAATAACAATACAAATAAATTACCTTCATAACTCTAAAACGTGTTTATCATTATTTACATATCTTATCGAGTAAATTGAACTTGTCAGAATTTTAAGAAAATGCATAAGGAAAATTTTTCATTTTACTTCATTTATTGTTTTTTTTATTTACGTGTTATTTGATCGTTATTTTGTATATTTTTAAAGTATAGAGTGCATTTATTATGCACTTGTCATGTAAAAACGTTACGGACGTTTTTGTGGTGTGTCTTTTAAAGCTATGCTCGAAATGAGTAAAAGAAAAAAGAAAAAAAGAGAGAAAGAACCGTATAGTTCGTGAACCGGTTCCTTATTCATTTTACATTTCTGCAATGCTTGCCCTCCTTCCTTATTTTTTCATCACTGCTATCCTTTTGCTGCTTAGTGCGACCGCACTGGCAACAACAACAACCACTGACTTAACCATAACGCGTTCTTCTTCTTCTTCTTGTTCTACTGGTTGTTGTTGTTCTTGTTCCATGGCACAGTCTGAGCCAGTGTTGTCACTTAAGCTACTTGATAGCTAGACTAATATGTAATATTAATGAATTTGTTAACTATATAGTATGCACAATAGTATTTTAAAAATGATTTCAGAATCTTTTTGATTAATAAAAATATGAGCTGTGTACTCAAAGTACTAACTTATTTGTTGTAGACGATTTTTTTTAAAGCTCTATTAACCTTTTGTTTTTAAAGCATTTTCTAGCTACTCTTTTAACCTTTGCAATTCTGGCAACTCTGTCTGTTCCACGCTGTGCAAAAAATTTCACTCGCTTTTTCTTCTCTTCTTTTGTTGTTTTTGTTTCTCTTTTCTTCTCTTTGCTTTAGTAACTTTAATTTGCTGCCATTGCCGTTGGGGTCCGTTATGCCGAGACCAAAGATAGCTCCTCTTCCCCCTTAGGCTACTTTATGTTCATTTGTGTGTGTGCGTGTGTGTGTGTGTGTGTGTAGGGCAGCTGCCTTGGGATTGGGATAGTCATCTGAATCTGACTCAGCCTGAGCTTAAGGCTAACACTCGCTAGACAACACGCTTTACTAAAATAACGCTGTCTTAACTAACAACAAGAAGAAGAAGGTTAAGAAGAACAAAAATATAACGCAAGCTATTTTTGGCACGCCAAAGATTGTATACCCTTCCCTTACATAGACCTGCATTCATATTTTGACAGGCTTATAATATAATAGTCCGATTTTATCAAAATTTGGTTAGATTGTAAGTAACTATGAAAGACACACAATCTATCAGCTTCGGTGGCATACATATCTTAAGAAACAAAAAAGTTTTTCACACCTAAGAATTTTTTCTGACCGTTCATTCCTATGGCAGCTATAGACGGACTTGTACCAAGTTTCATCAAGATAGCTTAAGAACTGAGAGACTAGTTTTCCCTGCCAAATTTGATGTTTTCTTACAAAGTCCGAAGTCCAATTAAAGCGATAAATAGCTTGACATAAAACACTTTAAATTTTGAATATCGCGGACAAAGCAATGTCATCGCTAATAATTTTATTCTATGTACATACATTTCCAGATCTTTATGCCGGTCGCACAGCAATGTAATATCGTGTTGTTATCGATAACAAACGGCTGGTCTCTGGCATCTCCACCCGCGATTGCTGCAATTTATTTGCAATTCTTTGTTTGTTTCCTTGCTCACTGTATTCTTTTTTTGGTATTGTTATTTATTAAGGAAACTTACATATGTGTGTATGTGCATATTTTTTCTTCTTTTGCCATGCCGTACACGTACATACATACATATGTATGTTTGTATGTGCATACATATGTAAAAATAAAAGTTTTATGTCTTTATCTTGCCACCTTCTTTTGTTGTTGTTGCTGTTTGGCATTAGCAATTCTCTTTTTGACTTTTTCGTCTGCCGCTGTTGTTGTTGTCATGCTCTTTAATTTTCCTTTTGCTTGCCATTTTTACTGTTGCGGCTTTGCCCCGTCTCCGTTCGACTTTGTTCCCTTTTGCCCAACCCCGTGCCCGTTCCCCTCCCACCAATCCACCTTCAACATCGCCATCTCTGTCCCTCACACCAACAAAGCATCAAGCAGCAGGTCATTAAAATAACTTTGTTGCCCTGTCCTTCCTGTGTGTTCATTTCGCCTTGCTCTGCATTTTTATTGCCGTTGTCCGCGTCTGCGTCTTTCCACATCTTCGCCCTTCACTTCAATGATTCTTGTTGTTGTTGTTGTCTTGTGTTATTTTTTTGTATCTGAATGTGTGTATGTAGTTGTTGAAGCCGGCATTTAAGCCGGCGCACAATTTTAGGCAAATTATTGCGTTGTCTTGGATTTTGCTTTGTCATACAAAAGCTGACCCCCCTTTCCCCATCCAACAACACCACATCAACCACAATCAGTCGGCTCAATGTAAGTGTAAGTTTCTCTGTACATATGTATGTATGTATGGGTGTTTCTGTTGTAGGCGTTGGGGAGGGGTTTGTGGCACAAAATGAAAATGGCAAAACAAGGTCAAGTGTAGGGAGCAAAGTTTGTTTGAGTGCACACACACATACATACATATATACATACACGTACGCAAATACAAAACTATAAATAAAAAACGAAAGCTTACACTCGCATAACTTTTTCATTAAGCTTAGCGTAGTTGTTGTTGCATTTGTTTAAACAAAAATTGTCGGCAGCGCAGCTCGTGGCTGAGTCACGCTCAACAGGCGGCAGCGGCGACATTTTGAGGTTAACTTTTTGTCACATTGACGACGAAATAATTTGCACAAAGGTGTGAAGTTTTTGAGAGCTGAACTTGACGTATGGCAATATCCAGCCAGGCACCTGTGGATACGACAACAAAAAGAAAAAGTAGAAAAAATGAAAATATCCAAAACAACCATCAACAGAGATTTGCTGCCAATTTACAAGCCTACATGCAACGTACATACATATGTATATATGTATGAACATGCCTGGAGTCAGGTGGGATGGGAATTGTTCTCTTCCTTCCTTGCCGCTCTTTCGTCTTTCTCTCTCTCTCACTCTCTGTCCATCTCAGAGAGCACATGTGTGTGACGTACATGTGCGTGGCCGAAAAAGCATGGAATCAAAACGGCAGCTGAAAGTGTAACTAAAGTACATTCACACAAAACCAAAAGTTACATTTGCACATACATTCAACATATACAGATATACAATTGTATTTATACATACATATGTATGTACATACGTACGCATATGTGTCTTATGCATTTGTATACAAATTATATATCAACGCATACATATATACATATATACACATAAAAGCTACAACGTCGCAAAACAAAACAACAACAAAAAAGAAACCTAAATAAAAAATTAAATGGAAATTTCTGATATAAAGCACACACACAGACACATACATACATATACACACAATGCCAGTCAGCCAAACGTGAACATAGCTCGCAAGCAGCCGCATGAAGTTTGGCAACCTCGCTTTTGTTCAGGCAGCATAACAAAAGCACTGCGCTGCTGCTGCGCTGCCAGCGGCAAAACGTAACGAGGCGGCAGCGCCAACATCACCGTACAGTGGTCAAAGCAAACATTTACAATTATATTTAGCGACGAAAATTCAAACAGAATTAGCCATTATGTGCTTTTCTTCAAGCGTTTGGAAAATTTGTTATTTTTAATCTACTTTTCGGAAAAAAGAAAGATTAAGTTAAAATCGATCTTAATTTTCGACTGTTTTCACCTCACCAATTATTTTTCCCTAACAAATTAAAAAAATATATGTGTTTAAAATGAAAAGTAAAAATTTTATTGTTATCTGAAGCATAATTTTATAGACTTGTTTATTTCCGCTCACATGGATACCTCGTATTACGTACCACTGTGCGCCAGCAGTCCCACAAATAAATAACAAGCAAGTATGACTGACGGTCGTCGCGACGTCGCGTCGGAGAGCGCAATATAGTTTTTGCGCAGCGCACACAGCAACAGCAGAATCACCAGAAGAGAGAGAGAAAGAGTGTGACAGAGAGCAAAAAGAAATAGCAACAGTAACAGAGCAAAAAATATATAACAAGATACCCAGTGGTGAATGGGCTGCGTCAGCAGGAATCAAAGATATTATGTTTGAAGCTAGTTTCTTGGAAAAGGAACAATGGCAACGGATTACCTTTTCAAAATATGCTAACATTGAAAAAACTATCTATTAAATATACTTGCCACAGGTAACAATTGCAATGATTTCTATAGAAACGTATGTACCTGTTAACAGCTGTTTTACGCTTTACAAACGCTATTAGCAAAAATATATTAGGTAATTTCTTGTTTACGAATATATTTATAATAAGTTCTATCGACGAGTAGCTTTTCCTATTTCTCTTTTTGTGAATTTGTCAATACAATTGCAATTTGACTTTAAACAGCGACTTAATACACACAAATAGGGACATAAATAAATGCTTATAAATTTAATTCATACATATGTACATATGGAAAACAACACACAAAAATAATAACACACACACTAACCAGCTGAGCACAACAAAGTGCAAAATGCGGCAGTGGGTGAGTGGCTCTCTCAGCACTCAGCACACACAACAACAAAAAAATAATCAAAAAAATTTTTGCTACAATTTGACACACAAAGCAGCTGTCTGCACACACATATACCCACAGATAGATCGCTTATATATCACACGCTGTGTTGCCATAGATACATATTTACATATGTACGTATGTATATACTTACAATTGTATGTATGTATACTGTATGTACATACATATGTACGTAATCAACGGATACATAAGTACATATATATGATAGCGGGTTGAAGGGAGCGGCGTCAGTTGTTATCTACTGCGCATTGTCTTGGTGTTGTTTGCGTAGTTGTCTGTCTGCCAATATGTGTGTGTGTGTGTGTATGTGTGTGTGTAGAAGAAGATGAAGCAGAAGTGATAGAGGAAGAGACAACAGAATAGTGCTGTGTTCTTTCGTTCAGAATAAGTTCCGATGAACGGGTCATTCAAATGAACATACATATGAGCTTATTCAGCCTTTTATGAACTACAATATCGTTCAGTTGCTCAGTTTAAATTGCATTTTCTTTTGAATCACTTTTGTTATTGTACAAATTCACAATAAGTACAAATACAATTGAAATAAAACAAAATAAGAACAGTTAATAGCTTATACAGATAACAAAGAAAATATATTTAAAATTTATACAAATTTAAAAAAGTGGTAAATAATTTGGTATTTTGAAAACAACAATAAAATTTTTATTAAAAACTACAATGGCTGATTCGCATGTTAGTTTTATTAGGGGTTTAACAGAGCTCAAGAACTTGATCTATTTAATTCCACCATGTATTAATCAATGTGCAAATAACATTTCAATTTAGCTATGAATAACTGCTCAAAACGGCTAAATTAACTAACCACCCAAAAATTTATTTGTTCAGGAAAATGAACTAAAACTACCAACTCTACCATAGAATACCGAATAAGTAGCGCAGACGCTTGTAGTCATGGTAGCGGGCGGGCAGACGGTCGGTCGGTCGTTTGGTCGGACAGTCTGTCGGTAAAAGAGCCGAGCCAAGCACACAAATCAACATGACACGACCAACGGCAACAACAACCACAACGACAGCAAAAGCAACTGAAAAACCGGCACATTCAACTTCAACGCACACAGACGCAGACAGTGTCAGACAGAACAGACGGACAGACACTCACACGCAAAAGAGACAGAGAGACAGACAAAGCGACAGACAGACAAACGGCCAGGCAGACTGACTGACTGATGAGTGCGCCGCAGTTTGCTAGCGTGCCAAAGAAAGAGAGAGCAAAAGAGTGTGTGAGCGAGATGGAAAACGATGATGAGTGCAAAAGGGGAGAGCGTGTGTAAGAACGTGATGGTGTTGTTGGTGTGGGGAAGGGAAAAGAGAGAAGGGGAGAGAACCATGCGAATGAACGCGTCAGCCAAGTCGAAATAAATAAAGCAAAAGGCTGGCAGGCAACAGAAAAAGCAACACAAATAAAACGAGTAACGCAAAAATAAAAATAACAAGAATATGTAATAATAAAAAAGCAAAATAAAATGAAAGCAAACGAAACAAGCGTACGGAGAATGAGAACGGCCTGCGAATTTTTATACACACATGGGGTATCTATGTATGTATGTATGTATGAATATGCGTGTATGTGTGTGGTTTGAGATGGTCGACTGTTTGCAGGGTTGGAGTGACAGCGGGGGCGTTAGCATGCTCTTTGGCCACGGCAGCGGCTGCAGCTTAGAAAGCAATTCTCCAGATGCTATGCAAATCGATGGGTTTAAACTTATCCAAGGCAAATGTTGAATGGATTGGGAGAGGACTACGTTCCAAAAATGGGGTTGAGTGTACAAGCAAACATACATAAATACATACATATGTATGTATGTGCATGCAAAAGTGTAAGGCAACATAAAATTCTGACCAACAAAGGATAGAAACATTGTATGTTTGCATGTACACTGACGAACTAAATTATTGGCACAGCAAAAAATTTGAACTTTACCACTGTTCCTTGGCCCTTTAAAAATAGTTAGAAATCGAATACATTTTCCGGGTGGAATACAAAATTATAAACTGAACCCAATTCATTTAATTTTATATATACCTTACCTTACCTTTATGAAATTTGGAAAACAAAAAAAAGTACTAAATTCAACAAGGCGAATTTGTTGGCAAAACCAATTATTTATGAATTCTTTTAAGCGTTTCGGAACTGAACAATCCATTTATCCATAAATTTTAATATTAATCGATTAATGTTAGCTGTAGATTTACCTTTGAGGCTATTAGTTGGCTTATTATACTGGGCCAAGTAGTAAAGTGTCAATGGCTTGATGTTACCATAATTTAGTCCGTGTATGTCTCCTCACAAGTGCATGCACATGTGCGAAAATAATTACAAATAAAATCCTAAGAAAGTTTGTGATCGCGTAAACTTTAAATTAAGTCAATATTTATTCTAAATAATAATATTCCAATAATAGAAAACATAATTAAAATTGGAAATAAATATATGTAGTTATGGCTGAAAATGTAAGCTCTGAAATTTCAGACACACCCGTATTCTCTAGAGATCGTACCTGATTGTTGTGTCTTGCACCCTGTAAATGAGTTAACAAAGTTGATTGATTGCTTTTATAATTAAATTAAATTTGAAATTAAACTTTTAATATTGATATAGAATTTCTGTTATCAAATATATTCAAGTATATAATATGTATATGTGCGTAGGTTCATTGTGTATTAGAAGTAGTTTGTAGTAGTTTTCTTAAATCGTTTGATAGGTTAACCTTAAACAGATCATAATACATTATACATATGTACATGGATAGATAAGAAGTTTGTTAAATTAATAATGATTGGTTTTATAGCTTTAATATTTGGTTACACAATAGAAAATTTAATTGTACATATATAAATTTGTTTATATTTAAAGAGCTTAAAGTGTGAATCGAAAAGTGCGGAATGAATTGAAAAACAAGAAATCCCCGCAATCGTGTGATTACAGAACAAACAGAAATCTTTCTTATTTTGGGAAGATACCGCACCCATATTTAATACAAGTGTACATATTTGGATAGTATATAGATATGTACATTTTATGTACATATTTAGTTTGCTAATCAGAGTCAGCTGTTAGATACTATTATATTATTGCTAGTGACTCTCTAATTATTTATGAAATGTTCTTTTGCTATTTGCAAGATTGACAGCTTTTTGTGAAATCTTTTATTTATTTAGTTAACGTCAACTAACAAAAATTATTTAGCATTTAACATTGAAACAAACGTTAAAACATAAACATGTATTTTAATAGCATGTTTAAAATGTAGGAAACGTTTTACTGACATTCTTTCTTAATTATTTTGTTCTTAAAATTACCGACTACTAATTACAGCAATCGCTAGATTAAAAACAGTTTTTGAAATATTTGAATAATAAACCATTTTTAATCAACAACGTTTTCCTGATATTCCACTTAAATTTGTTCATTAATTTACTTATGTATGTATATGAACCAGTGATATCTTATACAATTGTGAAGCCCTTCAACACTTGCTAGGCTTGTAATCAAGCTGGAGACCCCCTTGCGTAAGGGAGAAACCTTCAGCCGTAACCCCGGCAGTTGCTCGACATTGACCGATATTGATCGGTTTCGAGGCCCATTGAAAAGTTTATTTGAACAGTTGTGCGATGGCCTCATGAATGTATGTATGTACATATGTATGTATATAGCGAGTATTTGTTCTATCTGGGTACCTTTAACCTGGAATCTACACATTTGCCGCATGCTTTTTCATTTCTCGCTTTGTTGCTAATTTCTGTTTTGTTAATGTGTTTTATTGAGGTTTGTTATTATCAGAAGATCGCGCGCCCTGCGCTTATCACAACACGTCCGCACGTCCGCAGTCCAAAGATTCAACATTTATTTATCCCCCTCCCCCCTGCTCAAAGCACACTACGACTGACATGCCATGCCTATGCTCAGAGGCGTAGGTAGAAAGGGATAGAGGTCGCCCCTTTACTTTTGTAGCTCAATAAGTAAAAACAAGATTCGTTGATAGAGAAAACTGAGGTGTTATTTATGGAAGATATCTTCCCAGAGTTTAATTAGTAAATACAAAAATCAATGATAGGGAATACAATCATTTTTTTCTGCAAATTTGGTTAAGATATTACAATAGCACAATTAATTTATAGTGAAAAATAACTAATTTAAGGGGCACCTAAATATTTGTAATATCGATAATACCGATATTGTCAAAGAATATTAAGAAAAATTATATTTATTTTCATATTGAAGTATCATTAATGGGATTCCATAAACTGCTTTAGGTTTCACAATCATCTGTTTACAGCTGCTCCACACAAAATTTGCATTGTGCCCAGAATAAATATTGGAAATCTAGTGACACTAAAAGTTTTTAAATAATCAGCCCTGGGGCTCATTGCGTATTGATTATAATTGTAATATTTCCTTAAAGCAAATTACTAGGCCACCCTTGGAATTTGTTGCAATGTTAACATGGGAGAACGTTGAAAGTATTCTGCATTTCAAGTATAAATAATTAAATAGCTATATACATATGTATATAATGCAGAAAGTAAATATAGTAAAGACTATTTCAACTTAGCTCTTATAACACACTGGGTGATAATATTAAAGTTAAATGATAAGCCAGAACCCCCTGCGCACAAAGTTGACTACGCCCTTGTCCATGCCCGGCGCACCTCTCTCTGTCGCACAATGAACTATCGCGATTCCAATTGGCTTTTTCGTTTATTACAGCGGTCGACAGATCGACCGAACGACAGAACAACCGATCGTCACCAGTAGTCGTAGCAATTCACAGTTAAGTCAGTTGTCGTACATATACATACATACACGTATGTATGTGAGTATGTTTAATACACTTGCATGCATTTGTACATATGTATGTATGTATGTAATTGTGTGTTGTGTGTAGAAGGAAAGAAGAAAACAAAAGCAAACCTGAATTTATGGTTGCGACTGGTGGGTGACATTGCGGAGAAGGCAAAATGAAATGGCAAACATTGACTGAGAATGGCCAGATAAAGAGCGAGTGAGATAACAACAAGTCATTCCGAAGCCGAATAAGCGCAAAAGTAGCGCAACTTGCGGTTACAACAACACCAGCAATAGTAAACAGCAGAAAGCAGAATAAGAACAACAATAAGAACAAAACTGAGCAAGCAGTGGGAGCAGAGAGTGGGAGCGGGAGCTATTCCAGCGTTTGCCGGTTATACTCGCGTAATCGACGTCGATGTCAGCGGCTCTTTTATCATCATTATCATCATCATCATCATCATCAACTGTTGGCCTGCTTGTCCGCACTCTCTTTCAACTATACATGTGTGTGCATGTGTATAGATGTAGGGCTGTACAGTCAACTGTTTTGCCCCCTCTCAGCTTGATCGTGTATTGTCCCCCACCACGACGCGTCTTGTATTACGTGTTTGGGGTTTTGCATGTTGTTGTCGTCTTGGCTTTATTTGTGCATGGCTCGTTCGCTGTTATTTGTTGTTGTTGTTTAAGCCAACTCAATCAAGTCTCAGAGTCCCCTTTTGCAAAGCCAGGCGGGGCCAGTGGCACCCAGCAACAGGCCCAACAACAACTTGATGATCACCCCTCAAAACCGGTTTCCTCTTACTGTCTTGTCTTGCATATTTTTAGCAACAAGTTGAAACCTGGACTCAAATGGCGGCAGAAGAAGAGAGCAGAAAGCATATGTATTGTATTTACACACACATACAATGATAATGTGTGTGTGTGTGTGTATGTGAAGACATCGGACAAAGAGACGGCGGCATTCGCTTGTAACAAAATTGTTTTTATGCTTTGGCAAACGATCCGCGCCAAAAGCACCGCCATTACCCCCCACCGAAGTGACTTTCGGACTTGTCGGGACAGTCAGTCGTCGTCGGGCAGACAGACGGAAACGACAGCGACCGCAAACATAGCCTCGTCATCGTTGTCGCTGCCTCAACGTTAACGATAGCGTCAGCATCGGCGTCGGCGTCGACGTCGCTGCGCCACAATACAATAGCCGGCCATTGTTGTTGTCTTTGGGCGACCGACCGACCCCCACGGCCCCAAAGCTGAGACGCTGCGCTCCGATGCAAAGCGAAGACAGCAATGTTTTTCCTATACACTTTCTCCCAGGAACCATTACCGTTAATAAGCTTTAAAATATCAATTGCAAAATAATTATTAAATTGCAATTTTTATCATAAAAGTAAACTAATAAAAGTTGTGCAATAAGAGCTATTCCCTAACTTTGATTTTTAAATACAAAAGTAACAGTACCTGTTATAAATTTGTTAAATATTTCAAATTAAATGCAATTTTGTGGCTATTGGTATTCCGTAAATTTTATTTATAAATAAAAGTTAATTTCAAATATCTTTTGAGCTAGGAATGTTTTTTTTTAACATCGAAAAACAGCAGTCGACAAGAAATTTAGACTGTAAAATTATTTTTTATGAAATGAGATTAAAAACGAGCTTTCGAAATAAATTAAATATTTTATAGCTTTTTATTAATATTCGTTCTCTGCATTGAAGTCGATATAAAATAAGTAATTCATTAAAAATAAAGTTCTTTAATTTTTTTGTTTTTTGTTTTAATTTTACCTATTTACAATTTTAATAACAAAACGTTAAATAAAATATGTTAAAATATCGATCTACATTCCTATCTGGAACGAAGGAATGCATTTCAAACATTTTAAAATATTCACTACGATTTGTTTTGATACTGTGTTAAGATAGCGTGTGCAAATGTCGGTTTTGTATTTCATTTGTTGTTGTGATATTCTCGTCTCTTGTTTTCTTACATTTTGTTACATTTGCCTTGTCATTCATATTTTGTTTATTGTTGTTACCGTCTGACTTACTGCCGCCTTACCCGCTCCTCCGCTGCGCCAACCACACTTCTTTTTAACCTCAACTCTCCACCCTACACCTCCATCACGCCCTGCCCCCTTGTTGCCCTCTATTGGAGAACCAACATGCGGCCGCAAAAGTTGCGCCATGGGGCAAAACACAAAGGCACTTTGACCCTGACTTTTAATATGTGCGTTGTTGTTCGCTTGCCTCACATTCTACTCCGTCTATCCCCTTCCAGTTCCCCTCCCACAACCTATATATTAAAAGCCCCATTCCACTCCGCTCACGTGCTAAATTATTGTTATTATTATACCCTGTAAACCATAAAATGGTTAAAAGGGCTATAACCCACAGTAGACGACAGTTATGACTCTATAAAGCATATATACTTATGAATTGTTAAACAGCATCTATAACCGAGTGAATTTCATGGACGTTGAAGTCTAAAAGATCTCGGTACGTAAAGCTCACGAGCGGTCAGAAGTATTTTCAGCTGAAGTTCAAAGACAATCTGGAAACTTTTCAAATAATTAGTTTACCTTCCTGTTTACAATTTATAAAAATTTTGAAAAACAAAATACAGTAATATTGAAATAAACATTCGCTTTTTTAGGTTATAGGGAAGGCAATATCATATGCAGAATTCCTAAACTTAGTCTCATCGCATATTTTTTATACTTTGTCCTGCAATTTACTGGCCTTAAATTTAAAGAAACATTAGCTATAATTTAAAAACAGCCTATTTAGGCTTAAAATTAGTCGCCAAGTTTTACATATCCCTATTTTAGACAAAATCGACAGTTTTTAGCCCATAAAAACCTAAAAGCAGAACTTTCTTGAATATATGTATAAAACTCTTTTTTCTGAATGATTCACTCATCATCGTGATGCCGAAATGGGAAGAGCTACGGGGCTGAATTTTTAACACCACATAGCTGAGTTATAATTATCGTGCAATAAGACGGCGTTTTTCAAATTCCAAACTGGAAGCGATTCAAATTCAGTATCAAACGATATTACTATATGTTACATCCTGGTAGAGATTGGATGACTTTATCATTTAATAGGAGCATAAATAGGATATATAAACGTGCTTACATATATTACTATATATACCTACACGCTTTTGTATATATAAAGAGAGAGGGAGAAATAAATATAGTAGTTCTTACTCGTTATTATTGTTATGAATGTGTGTTGTTGGTAAACGCAAAGTATGATTAATTGACCAGAGGTTATGCGGCGCACTTCAACACATTTTACATGATGTTTCTCCTCCTCTGCACCTCCCTCCCTTTCTCATGTACATGCTTTTGCCGCATGTACAGTTAATTTGCCTTGGCAACATCGTCAGCTTGCAACTCATCAGCTTGCCACAGCGTCTCCAGTTGCATCTCCAGTTGCAGCATTGCGTCTTGGCTCTTATCAATGTTTTGTGCTTGCAACACCAGGGAGAAAGGATGTGGGTGGTTGCGGGGCAGCAGCTGCTCTAATATCATCTTTAAGGAATCCGAAACCTTTTACGAAAACAGAGCTCCGTTTTCAAGGCGATGGTGTGAGGGGAAAAAAACGCTGAATAGGATAACGTGGCATGTGGCATATCATTTGCGTTAAAGGCTTTCAAATTTAAATTTCAACACTATAATTTAATTGGATATTAAGGAAATATGTACTTTTTTCTTATTTATTCATTACAATTTGGCTTGAAACAGCACAGTTTCATCGATAGCATTTTCTAGCTTACATACTTAATAATATAAATAAGAAAATATGCTGTTTTGCTTAACTTTTGAAAAGTAATTTGAAAATAGTGTCATAAGTCAACTGTTCATATTTTAAAAATACTTTAATACGGGTATTAATAGAACTTTATTTTAGTTAACTTTTAGATAATGTAATAGGTTTGGCCATATTTTGTTTTGAACATGTTTTTATAAAATGCACAATAATTTCTAGAAAATATAATGGGACTAACATCTGGGATCGTAAAGATTAAATGTTTTAATTTACTTTGTATGATATTAAAATAAGCCGAAAAATAAATTTTGTACAAATGTATACAAAATTGCTTAAAATTTGTTATTATTAAAGATATATAAAGGAGGCGTCGGGAAGGAGGCAAAAGGAAGAAAAACTAACTCTACAACGTACAGAGCTTGCGGTGTGTTTGCTTTTCACCACTATGGCTTTCTACCAGTATTTCTTCTTTTACCACTATGTATTCTCTTTTCCCCACTCTTTGCTCTTTCCCATAAGTACAGGGTCTCCTACTGTCCAGCTTGATCCAACGTACCTTAATGTATTTGATTCTTTTAAAGTTCGTTTTCTTTCACCTGCCGCCTAATTGTATGCAATAAAAATAATCGTCCATTAGCCAAGACACAAACCAAAAGCACCCAATAATAAGAAATTTAAAATGCAATTTTTATATTATTCTGATATGAATAAAATTGTATTTGTCCAAACAACACTAAATGTTAAACACAAAAAAAAAAAAAATATTAAAAAGTAACTAAAATGTTGATAAAACAAAGAAAAAAAAATTCGAGAAAAGAAGTGATAAATGGCAAAAGTGGAAATATATTTTCTTAGACATTGCGAACGCCTCGAAGTTCCTTGTCGGCCTTCTTAAGGGTCACAAAGTTATTGAGCTGCTTCACACGCAACTTGGACCAGATCATGAAGTTGTTTAGACCCAAAATGGTGGCGGCATGCAGAGCTGCTGCCTCTGGATAGAGGACGGTGGCACAGCCAAGTCCCGATGGCACATTGAGACTCGACCACACATCCACCTGCATGTTATCGGACTTGACGGGTGGACAATTGATAACCGGATAGTTTGTGCTGCCAGAGATGACGGGACCAAGTCCATTGGAACGCCCGGCGACAGCGATAAAGATCAGATTGGTCATTACGGATTCATATTCGCGGACAATTCGCAACGTCTCCTCGGGACCCTTGTGGGCGGAAGTGACTCTCAGCTCAACGTTAAGGCCAAGAGAACGACAGTTGGTTGAGATTTTCTCGCAGTGAGATGTATCTGATGCGCTGCCCATGAGGATAATGACTAGATGATCTTTGCGTGAAACAATTTCTGCCAACTGCTCCGATACCCAGATAAAGTTACGCTTCACAGTATCAAGATCCGTTGCGGTTACCGATGTCAGATTGCGATAGACCTGCTTATCGACCATCAGACGTTTATCGCCGGCCGGCCAGAGACGCCACGAATCGGAATCTATAATATCGGCCAGGACAATGTTGCCATCGGCATCCACACCATATTCCACCTTCATGTCGATCAATGCACAGTTCTTTGTTTGCCACGCCCTCTCCAATATCTCAAATACCAACAACGTCATCTTTCTCATAATGTCCACCTCATCTTGACCTAGAATAGTAAGTAAAGTTAGTTTCGTTTCTATACAATTTCAAACTTTATTATACTTACCAATCAACAGGCCATTTAGCTCAAATTTGGCCGAAATAATTTGCTCATCGCTCCATTGGGGATCGTGATTGGCATCGTCCTTAAAGAATGTCTCCTGTTTTGGTGGCGAGAATCTGTTCATAAGCACAAAAAGAGATTGAATTAGATTCAATTGGGCTAGATTAAATTAGATCTGTTATCAATGATATCATTAATGATATAACGGCTAGATTTACGTTCGCAGTTAAGAAATATAATTAAAAGAAATTTGGAATAACTCCTTAAATTGAAAGTGAAATATACAAGGAACATAATTAATCTATATACATATATGTACAATATGTTGTAAATTAAAATAAAAGTTAATCATTATATAAAGCAACATTACGAAAAGTTATTAAAAATTGTGAATAAGTTGAAAAAAGATTAAAAAATACCATAGTTAGGAAATGTATTAAATTTAAATTGGTTATATGTGAAACTCTTTGGTAATTCAAGTTTTCAAATAAACTTAAAGTTTTTAACAGAATCTCTTGACATTGCTTTCGTTCGTAAACTATTATTTGTTTAACAGTTTGGAGCTATTGAAAGCTATCAAAGAAGTTGAAAGTTTCCCAAAAGATCTTTCTGAAAAGCTAAGTAGCTCCCTAAAAATCTAGACGTCTAGAAATATCGATAAATACCAAAATAAGAAAATCTAGAAATCTAAAGTTTAGTTACTAAACTATAAAGTGTATTTTATGATATTAAGTTATTATAAGTTAATTATATTCATAAGCTCTTTTAGAACAACAAAGTCTCTATCTGATTAAGATGGATATCAGAAATCTACAATTTTAAGACCAATTTAAAAAAATCACAAAAAATAAGGTGAGAAAATGTGCTTGAAACCAATTACATTCGCGAATTACAATTGGGAGTTGATGAAAGGTTAAAATTGGTCAGAACTGAAAGTTGTTTTCCATAAAATCCAAATTGCAAATATTGTTTAACCATCTATGAATTTTCACAATGTTATTGCCGCGCTTGGGTGCATCGCTTATCAGGGCAACGGGGCGACCGTCGACCGTCGACCTCAATATTGTGGTTGAATTTGTTTACCACAGCATCTGTCGGTCGATGGGGTGTCTATGTGGGGTGATAGGGAGGGGAAGGAAACCTGTTCACTGACGTTGGCTGCATTGATAAGCGGCTTTTGTGGCGGGACTGTGGCGCATGCAGTTAACGAGAGATAACCCTAACGGGATGCTACTGACCTGTAACCCTCCGGTACGCCCACATTGCGCTTGAGAAAAGAGCCGGTTGCCAGGCGACGTGTAACCCATTCAATGGGTATCATCTCACATTTGCGGGCAATGAAAGCCTTTGAGCCGCAATGTTTCACGTAGGCGGTGCGTACACCTGACATTCAAAAAGGAAACACAAAGAGATATAGAGAGACATAATTAGAAGTTGAATGGATTATAAGAAGATAGAAAGGCTATCTTCGGCTCGCCGAAGATTTCATACTCTTGCAGAGCAATGGAGATTTAAAAATGTAATATTTATTTTGTTAAAATATTTAATAAAAATAGAATGTAATTTTTTATGGAATAATTCAAATATCGACTGATCGTTTTGTTTCTATGATAGTCATGTGATAGATTGTTTAGGATATATTAGATATTACTCTGTATACAACCTCTGAGTTTGGTTGACATATTAAAATATGATTTGATGAACCGATTTCAGCAAAAATTTCGTCAACATCCAAAAGACTGATTTAAGTGTTGTAAATAAAAATAATTTTGTGTATACTAAAGGTAACGTCGATTTTCGACTGAACGTTCCTATGGCAGCTATATGATTTAGTAGACCGATTTATGTAAAACTTCTTCAGGATGTATATGGTATTCACAATTGGTGAGTTTTGTTGAGATGTCTCTTAAGACAACAACACAGTTGTTCATACTAAAGTTTGATTTTAAATCGATCGTTCCTATGGCAGCTATATGATATAGTAATCCCATTCAGCCGATTTAAATCAATAATGGAAGCACTGCCTGTAGCAATAGGCGGACTTAGTATTTTTTCAGAAATCTTTAATAATTAGGAAAAGACGAACTGACGAACGGACTTGACTATATCGACTTTGATAAAATGATAAATTCACATATTTTATTTTACAAAATAAATATTAAACAGTTTCTAAAAATAAATAATGATATATATTGAATTTAACTATTAAAAGAAAATAAAAATCAAATAAGTGAAGTTTGTATTTTGTCAAAACCCTTTTAGGATTTTTCCTTGGATTGTTTTTTCTTTTGAAATTTAATTCTAGTTTTTATGGTTCTTAAATCAGATAACAGAAAAAATAAAAAATGAAATCTATCTATTGAAGTATTTAAAAAAAATAAGCAAATACATTTGTGAATTTATCATATTGTCAAAACACTTTCTTGATCACCTGTATATATTTTAAGGGGTCTTCTTCTTGCAAGGACAATTTATACACTTACCCGCCTCGTTTAACAGACGAAAGACTTGGCCATTTGTGGTATTTGAGATTTCAGCCTTGCCAGCCAAATCATGAGCCTTAACGCCATCGCCGGCTGTAATGCGATCCTTGCTTAGCAACAGACAGAGGCCAGGATGTTCGGGCAGATTGTAGACTTGTTTCGTTTTGCCCTCGATGATCACCTTGCCAAGCTTATAGCCCTCAACTGTAGATGGCGTTAATGAGTGGGTTGCAATAATTGGAGGTAAACTGCACTTACTTGATGTCGGTGTGGTTGCCATTGCTTTATCTGTCTGTTGTTGTGTTTGTTTTAAATTATCTTCAATTGAACGCGACACGCAGTTTTCAATTTCAATTTCAATTTCTCACGTGTTGCGCCTTCTGCTTTGTGCTCAATATTCGCCAATTAATTTTCCACTCGTCGTTGTCGTTGTCGTCGACCGCATCAAAGTCAAGCTCCAAGCCAACGTGTGCTAGCAAATGCTCTGCGAGCGACTTTATGTGCTTTATGCTTGTGTTCGACACTGCTTATCTTCTACACACATGCACACACAAACACATATCTCCACACGTACGGCACAGCGAACGCATGTGTGTAAGCATAGGCGACGATCGCCTACTGTTGTGAGAGCACGAGAGAACGAGAACGAGAATGAGAACGAGAGAGGGCACAAACAACTCCAGTGTTGCCAAAGTAGCTTTTTTCTGTTATAACTGCCTTATTTCAAAGCCCAATTACGGATTTTTTTAATGTTTTGGCTTTTTTGTCGCAATTTTATACCCTGTGAAGGGTGGAAAAATGGAAATAAAAAGAGTAATTTTATAGCTAATCGAAAATACCTATAGCTCTGGCAATTATCAAGTTGGAGATTGGAGCTTTGGCATGAATTATATATATAGGGTGATGTAAAAGCCACCGGGAAAATTTAAATGCATGTATACAAAATTTGACGGCGCACTTTACTTGCATAGGGTATTGTACTGTCAAGCCCTCCCGGCTGTATGTATTTTTCAAATTAAAAGAAAACTATCTGAAATATTTGCAGGTAGGTCGATGGTAGAATGTAATTTTTGATAACAGATGATTATTTGATAATAATTTGATTAAATTTAACAAAAATATTTACCCGTATGTCGATTACACTATGCAACATTTTTATACCCTTGCAGAGGGTATTATAATTTTGTCACGAAATGTGTAACGCATTGAAGGAAGCCTCACAGACCCCATAAAGTATATATATTCTTGATCAGGGCGACGAGCTGAGTCGATATAGCCATGTCCGTCTGTCCGTCTGTCTGTCCGTCTGTCCGTCTGTCCGTCTGTTTCTATGCAAACTAGTCTCTCAGTTTTGAAGCTATCTTGATGAAACTTGGTACAGGTCTGTCTTTTGCTGCACGCAGCACATATGTCGGAACCGGCCGGATCGGATAACTATATCATATAGCTGCCATAGGAACGATCGGTTGGAAATAAACATTTAGTATGAAAAACTTTTTGTTTCTCAACATATCCCAACCAAATATACACATTGTGTGTTTAATTAAGTTCTAAACAGGCTGACTAAATTTGGTGTAAATCGGACTACTATATCATATAGCTGTCATAGGAACGATCGGTTCGAACACAACATTTAGTATGAAAAACTTTTTTGTTTCTCAAGATATCTCAGCTAAATATACACATTGTGTGTTTGATTAAGTTTTAAACAGGCTGACCAAATTTGGTGTAAATCGGACTACTATATCATATAGCTGCCATAGGAACGATCGGTTCGAACACAACATTTAGTATGAAAAACTTTTTTGTTTCTCAAAATATCTCAACCAAATATAGACATTGTGTGTTTGATTAAGTATTTAAATAGGCTGACCAAATTTGGTGTAAATCGGACTACTATATCATATAGCCGCCATAGGATCGATCGGTTCAAATTTTTTAAAAATCTGACGTCTTACACAGGGCACTGCAGGAGTATCCAAACTTTGGCGCGCCAAAGTTAGCTTGCGCTATATTTAAGCTGTATTTCTTGTCCATTTTTAGGCATCTTAAGTTTTTGATCATTTTTTGAGAACGTAAGCTTAACAGACTCCGAAAGCGTAATGAATATGTTTGCTAATCATTAATACATAGTTTTTAATTTAAATTAATGGGTTAACATATATACATATATTATTAAAATAAGAAAATTATGTTTTACTTTTAGTTTTTTTTGGATTTTAAAGTTGTATGGAATGTTTGAAAAATGTTTTTACCTTCTTATATTTCCTGTCTTTTAAGAAATTGATCATTGAATTTGATGGAACGACAGCAAGTAAGAACATTTTATAGCTTTATTTTTTATCAAAATACCGAGTGCATTTTTCCAGCTGCTTGATTTTGCAATCACATAAACTTAAATTGAAGACTTTAGTAATGTATTATTGTTCATAGTTCATTTTTGCATAGTGTTCTTAGCCCATAAGCAGAATCCCTTGTAATCTATTAAATGGTTTAAACTGATAGGAAAGAGTTTACAGGTTTTGCTTATTATGTTGTTGTTGTGGTAATCTAGTTAGCAGTGTGACCATAATTGTGGTATTTAACATACAAGAAAATATGTATACATATGTATTCATGCAAATGTACTATGAAAACTATAATTTTCTATACTTTGCCAATTTTGCAGACTGATCGATTGCATTACCTTATTGTGTAAACACTTTCATATTTCAGTTTATTTTCACTTATTGCGACCGACGTCCGGCATTTTGGAGTATGATTTCAAACCCAGAGATCAATCCAGATTATGTGCGCGTCATCATTTTACATTTTGCCTTGCTGCTCACACACACATACGCAGACACATACGTGTAAACAAAAATATTTTTGTTTTTTTGCTCGACGACAAAACTACACGTTTTCCGCATGACAGAGGGGGGAAGGTTTTCAGTGGTTGCCAAGTGCAAGCAAGCGGAAAGAAAGACAGCATAAATGATTTGACAAGCAGCAAAGGTTTTTCCTCTGCCAAGTGTCTGATTTGCAAATTTATGTTTGTCTTTTGCAACATTTACTTTGAAATCTGATTGCACAATGTAGCGTTTTTTGAATTAAAATAAGCACTCATCAGCAGTTCAAATAAATCAAATTATTTTTGTTGTTATTTGAATTTTTTCGAATCACGCGCCAAAGCACAGCATCCGTTAGCATAGACAACAACCGATAAGAAGTTGTCGATAACTACAATGTTCGTCAAATAGTTACACTACTGTAGCTGTGACAATTACACTTCGTTAAGTGAGTAAATGTTAAGTTAACTTTTCGTTAATCAACTAACATTCGTTAAGTGTTAGTTAACAGAGCCTTTCGAGCATAACATTTCGCTGTTAACCTAAATATGGTTACAACTGTGAATTTTTTAAAAGTTCTTTTTATTTTTCATATTTCTAAATAAGAGTAGAGGCACCGTTTTAATCAACGGTTAATAATAACACTCAAATATCGCCCAAAAGTATCGATAACTATGTTAATGTCAGAAAAACAATATCGTGCAAAAGCATATATCTTATCACGATAAAGCACTTATCGATATCTCGATATAAAAATAAATCTTCAACCGCCCCAGATTGTTACAATTTGTTGTTGTTTTTTTTTGCCGTCGCAGAGCAAGCACGTCGGTAACGGAAATTCTTGTCAACATTTTTCGCGCTCTACGTTTTAACGGCGCCCGGTCGTCGTCGCCGTTGCTGCCCGAACATCGTCAAGCGCAGCGGCGTCGCATCAAGCAAAAACGTAATCCCTTTTATTAATTTTGCACAAAAAAAATATACATCCGAGAGAAAGAAGAAACGAAAAAGAGAGCAAAAGAAAAAAAAGACAAGCAAGAATATAAGGAAAAATGCTGCATGATTTTCTGTTATATTGTACTTTTTTCAGTTAAACTAAATTTGATGCGTCGTCGTAAAGCTTGGCTCGCGCGCTTTGTTGTTGTTGTTGTTGTATTTCTGTCTGTCTGTCGTCTGGCAATTGTATTAGATTAATATTACTTTACTTAATTCGGCGTGTGTTTGTCTCTGCAGTGCGTGCATGTGTGTGTGTGCATCAAAACACAAAAGAAGCTGCCGCAATTACAATAGCAATAACGGAGACAAAACAAATACAAAATAAAATAAAAAAACACTAACAAATACACACACACACACCAAAAAGATCAATTAAATTGCTAACTATTTTTTTCGGTGTCACTCTGAATAAAATCTCTTATTTGTTGTGGTTGTTATCCTTAGCTCTCTCTCTCGCTGTTACTCTCTCAATCTGCCTCTCCATCTGTGTTTCAATGGCTTTTTGTTGTTGTTGCTTTGGGCCTAATGCAACCCCTGCTTTGTTGTTCTTCTTGCTCTTTCATACGCGCTTCACAGAACGACGCCAAATTTTCGGTTAACAGTTATCCTGGTATGTACATATGTATGTACTACATGCATATATGTATGTGCAAGACGCGTGAGCAGCATATAGAAATATGAATTTTTTGATATGAAATTGGATAGATGGAAGTGGGGGAGTCATTGCATAGCCGGCGTCGAGTAGATGCAAAAACACGTACATTTTAAATCTATGTACACATGTAAATAGGCAAGTGCTCTTCTTCTTTTCGCCTGCTCCTCCAAGTCCATAATTCGTATGCGAAACCATCTGGGTCGCTTATCTATCTATGTATGTACATATGTACATACATACATATTTCTTGTTTCGTCTTAAATTCGCCAACAATCTTTTATTGCATAATTTTTTGGGCAAACATAAATTTTTTTTTCGATTGAGATACTATTAATATCTAGTGATTAGTTTCATACTCAACTCGAGTCGAAGGCCTAGGTAAGCACTCGTTAATTAGTATTATGTTTAAGTATTATTATTAAACATAATTTTGTAAATAAATATATAAAATAGTTTCATACTTAAATATGTTAGAAGTTTAAAAATAAAATATTGGAATTAACAGTTTTTGCATATTTTTTATTTAATGGTTACGAAAAAACAATCTTTAATTTTCATCTAAAAATTAAACATAATAATTAAATTTAAAATTGTGTTTAAAAGTTACGAAATGACACTTATTTTTAATTTTTATACCTTGCAGAGGGTATTATAATTTTGTCACGAAATGTGTAACGCATTGAAGGAAGCCTCACAGTATATATATTCTTGATCAGGGCGATGAGCTGAGTCGATATAGCCATGTCCGTCCGTCCGTCTGTTTCTATGCAGACTAGTCTCTCAGTTTTTAAGCTATCTTGATAAAAATTGGTACAAATCTTTTTGCTGCACGCAGTACATATGTATGTCGGAACCGGGCGGATCAGACAACTATATCATATAACTGCCATAGGAACGATTGGTTCAAAATCAATTTTTAAAAATATCTCAACGAAAGTCACAGTTTGGTGTAGTTTCAAACAGCCTGATCAAATTTGCTGCAAATCGGACTACTATAGCATAAAGCTGCCATGGGAACGATCGGTTCGAAGTCCACATCTAACACATCTTAAAAGATCTAACTGGTTTCAGCTAAGGCTATTATTATGTAATTTATGTTTATTAATCTGATTGTTATTTTGACAAGAAGATTCTTATAAATTAAAGTGCAAGTCCTTATACAAAATTTATTAAATTTATAATTTTAAAATACAAATAGTAACGTAATATCAATATTTGGTATATTTTGGAAGCAATATCATTTTTAAATTGTATAAATTGAATATATTTAAAATTAAAATTATAAGTAAAAATGCAACGATTTATTAAAAATTTCTATAGATTTGTGGAATATAATACATTAGGTTGAATTTTAAGTTTCTTAGTTTCGTTTTGTGGATTCAAAGTTTTTATCTTGTGAACTTTGAATTTTTCTACTTTTGAAAACCAGAACGTTTGAAATGACTAAGTGAAAAACATAACAGCCTACATGGCAACAATGACATAACTTTTCGTTTAGTTTATCATTAATATTGATTCATATATCGTATCGTAATAAGCAGTAATAATCATAATCATTAACATTTACGATCAGTTGTTAATCAAAGCCCTAAGACTTCAAAAGCAAGCTTTCAATATCGCGTATCGCATCATAAAGTTTATTGACACCCTATCATAAAGGGTATTCCAGTTATGTCGCCCTCATAAATACTACATATGTATGTATGTATTTGCAAATAATTTTTGACTTTTTTTTTCTGCTGTTTTGTTTTGGTCTGACAATTTAAATTGATTTTTTGTTGTTGTCGTGGTTGTTATTGTATCATTCTGCATGCATACACATGAGTAGTAAGTTGTTGTTGTTGTTGGTACTACAGCAGGGCAAAGCGTACACCGCAAAACTCACACAAGCCCCCCTTCCTCAGTTATCTACCATATTGTGCATATGAATGCACTCTACCACACACACACACATATAATCATTAAGTAAGAGACTGCGAGAGAGAGATGAGAGACAGTGGTGTCCACTTAAATGTGACAACAATCAGAATGGAACTCAGCTTGCGGGAGGTTGTGGTGTTCTCCTAACACAACGGTAAACTGCAGCGTACGTTTCAACTTTTACTTTTTGTTATTCCGTTGCAGCTGAAAGTTGGAAAAGATTATAAACAAAAATTAAATAAATACGAAGAAGACTGCACCGTTTTGCCTTAAGCGTTGCGAGAAAGTGAAAGAAACGTGCTAAAGAAAAATACAGAAAAAGCAAGGGAAAGGAAAGGAACGGAACGGAAAGGAAAGGAAAGGAAAGGAAACGAAAAGCCAAGCCAATCATCACAATGAGCTCGTACATCGAACTGTTGGGATTGTTTGTGTTGCTGATGCTGCCCTTCTTGTACGAAACGAATCACATATTTCGTTATTATTTTAAATTTCTCATCTATTATGGGATCGTGTCGTTTAACGCGATCATTCTAATACCGGCTTTCCTCATACGGCCCTGTGATGTCCGCAATTTACTGTAAGTATCTAAAGTCAATTAATCATATACTATGCATTTTATCATTTGAACAAAAAAATTGGAAGAGTGTCGTAAAAAATGTTTATAAATATTGCAATAATAAATAAACACACCACTCGAAATCATTCAAAACAATTCATAAACATAATTAGTTTATTAGACCGCAACTTATCTAGAACCTCTATTAACCATATAATGTTTGCACCTACTCTTGTTAAGGTATTTGCCGACCGGTGTTTATTTTTAAGTTTGATATTTGAGAAATCGATAGGAGCTCGGTACTTGTTATGGTTCTCTGCCTTGTTTGTTGACGTTGTCATTGTCGTTGTTGTTAGCCAAGTTAAATCGCATAAGTTAATTGCAACCACACCTCAAGGGTAGCCTCTATATTTGACTAACTTTGATTGCTTATCAAAAGGTATATAATACTTGAAGTCCGTCATACTTATTGCTTTGATTACGCTAGTTGAAATTAACCTTTAAACCTCATCATTGGAGTGGATGGCAAGTTATTAGTAAATTAAAGTTCCCTCACTATTTCTAGATAGTTTTCAAAAAAGTAGTTTGGGCTACAAAGAATTTTTGATAAAGATGGAAAGTCTAGCTTACAGGCAGGCTCAGAAAATCTCTAGAATTTCTAATCTGTTTATGAATCCAACTTTACTTGCTTTCAAATGTCAAAATATTTCTTGAAAGATTTAATAATAAGTTGCATAATAAGCTGAATAAGTTGCAAATAATTGAATGAAAAAGTCATCAACGTTGTTCAAAATAATTTAATAGAATTGAAAATTTAATGAAATATATTTTATTTAATTTTGAACTGAATAAAAATGGATCAACATTTATGTTCAGGCATTTTGTCCGAATGTCGTTGACAAAGTAATTGTTGAGAAAATTGATCAAATTAAAAATTAATTGAAACAAATTTTAAATTAATTTATTTGTTATTGTATAGGCTATATCAATACCAAAATGAAAGTCTATTGTCATCAAAATCTTTAAAGAGTTGCAGAGCCTATGGGATAATAATTAGAAGGGTTCCTTCTATTTAAGGCAGTCAATTTGTAACTTTCCATTTTTTGACACCCTTAAAAAGACAAACACTAGTTAAATGTAATTGGTTTCGCTTGCCAAATTCTAGCTCATAATCTTAATTTCACAGAAAAGCTATTGATTAAATTTGTTTGTGTTGCCAAACTCCTTAACATAGTTGTCGGTTGTCGGAACATCCGGTTAGAAATCCATTTTTAGTATAAAAACCTATTTTGTCTCAAGAATTCTCTACCAAACTCACATCTCTGGTGTCGTTATATACAGGCTGACCAAGTATGTCATATGTCGAAATTTTGAATGGAGGTCTCTGCAAGAGTAGACAACCTTTGGCTCGTTGAAAAAAGCTTGCGCTATTTTTTTTTATTTATTTATTTATTTTGCGCAAACCAATTTTTACAAATTATATTTAAAATACAGTTTTCATCTAGTTGGAGAAAAGATTATAAATTTTCGATGCGTCGATGTCAAGCCTCTTAAAATATATGACAAAAATCAGATACATTTTAAGATATTAAACTATTTTTGCTATGCAAAGGGTATCATAGCATAACTTACATAATTATAAAAAAAATCTTTAACCTATCTACTTAGTTAAAGGACACTCTTTGAAAGACCTTATACTTGTCTGAGGGGTAACTTCTTTCATTTTTCATCGATAGATCAAAAATCGTTCCCAAAGTAGAGTTTATCAAGATAATCGTATTTTTGAGACCAGTTTGAAGTGTGAATCTTCTATAAGGCTCACTTGGTAGTCCCTTTTTATATTTTCTGCTTCATTTAGATACTTAAACTATGAACTCTAAGCAGAAGAAGAAGAACTATCGGTAATTTCCACAACCCTTGTGTTCTCATAGTTAGCTTAACTAACCATCAATATTAACGAGGTTCATGAAAAATCAATGTAACCTTTGAACACCTGCAAATTGTGAGGGCTCGTCAAAGACCTGTGGTATTGAATCGGTTACCTCTTAAGTATTCTGTTTGTTGACCGCGACTTACATACATAATATATGTATATTTGCTGTAAACATTGAAGGACGCGGTGGTGCAGTGTTTGGTGGTTGGTGCTATTGACACGTGTCGACCCTATTATAGTCTCGAACGGGTGAGTGCAGGGATGGGAGGAAGGGTTTGCCCGACTTGGCTGTTTGCACGCTAATGCCAACTGGCCAATTCGAGCAAGGTTCGTGTTGGCATGTCACATTGTGTCACACTCTTGTTGTTGTTGTGCCTCAAGTTCTTCGACGCTATCGGAAAACAGGTATAACTTTGTGCAAAGCAGGAAAACATAGCTGCATACATATAGTACTAGGGGGTTTGCCCCTGCTCGCTTCGCTCGCCAACCCCCGGCTCGCTACGCTCGCTGAAATCTCGAGGAAAAATGTGGAGTGAAAATAGGAAACATTTCTCACAGCTATAGCCAGAACGTATGTCATTTCTAATTAGATAGCGGGAATTGTAAATTCAATTTTTCCCTGTAGTTGGACTTAAGATAATAGTAATAAGTAGTACTTTATATAATATAGAGAATTTACATTCTCGCTGCTCGCTGTTTTAAAGTTTTCGCTGCAATTGGATTATTGCAGCAAGAGCGAGTAACAGTGCCATATACTGAAAATTGATTTTAAAAGTCGCAACACTAATGAATCGTAACACCCCCTCCCCTCCCCCACCCCTTGTCCATCTTCTTTTGATTGTTTATTAATAGCATTATATGCCACTGTTCCTATGGCAGCTATACGATATAGTGATCCGATCTTGACCAAATTTCTCAGGATGTAGCAGTGAGTACGAAATCCATAATCTGTGAGTTTGGTTGAGATATCTCAAAAAATAACAAAGATCTTCATACAAAGTTTTAATTTGCATCTGGTTGTTCCTATGGCAGCTATATGATATAGTGGTCCGATCTTGACCAAATTTTCTCAGAATGTAGCAGTGAGTAAGAAATACATAATCTGTGAGTTTGGTTAAGATAGCTCAAAAAACAAAAAAATTTCATACTAAGCAATTTTGACCTTTGACCCCCCATTTTAGCCCCTTCCAGTGGGGATATCAAAAAATCCCGTCTTATTGCACGATAATTATGTCTCAGCTATGTTGTGTAAAAATTTCATCTCAATATCTTGAACCGTTTGGCCTACAGCGTGATGACTAAGGACAAAGAGTTTTATTATATAGATATACCAAAGGGCGAAGTCTCCTATTCGAAATTTTGGTTAAGATCATACTAAAGGTTAATTCACATCCGATTGTTCCTATTGCAGCTATATGATATAGTCATATGATTTTAACATATTATGTTCAGAATGTATCAGACTTTCGTAAATGTATAATCTGTGAATTTTGTTTGAATATATGAATATAACAACAATGTGTTTTATATATAAAGAGATATTTTTGTGTGTTTATCTGAATAATCTATCTGAATAAAGAAGGTATACCATCGGATGAAGGAGCAGGAAAAAGTAGCTACATCCCTGCAGTTAGCCCAAAAGTTATGTTGACAAAAATTAAAATTCAAAAACTATGAACATATTTGTTTGCTTTAATTTAATAAGATTCTTAATTAATCTGGAAATGTTCTCAAAACAGCATAATACCCACAAAAGTTATGCCATCAACTATTCAACATGGTTTTGGGTGGCAAGGTTGACAAAGAAGAAGCGCTACCTCAACCCAACATTAATTGCTTGCAATGCATGTGCTTAGGACATTTTTATAGTTGAACCATTTGCGACTGCAGGGTTCAGTGTACCGTTAGCTAGAAACTGTACAGTTGTAGTTGATTACGTTGCCCCGATTAATTGTAATTGCTGTAATAATATTTGTTTGTATTTGTGTCTTGCGGTTTTAATAATTAAATCGATTGTCTGTCTTTTAGTTGTCACATGTCTCGGAATTATACAACATAGTATGTTTATTAAACAATCACTCCTCCTCCTTCTTTTCAGTCTGTCTGTCCTTAACGTTGTTCGAGCTAGAAATGAGTATTGATATGGTGATATATATCTTATTTTGATGCAAAGAAAATGTATTTGATATTCGAAATTCAATATATAGTTACGGAAATATCTTTTTCTTGGGGTTAGGTTTTTCTAAAGGGGTTGTGATTTATGCGAATGATAATTTTTCATATAACAAGTACTTACTGTATTACCCTTTTTTGGAATAGTTGTCAATATAGATTGTTTTAAATTTTATATTGAAAGTACTTTCGCCTTTCCAATAGAAGCTGGCGTGGCAGACCCCATAAAGTATATATATTCCTGATCAGTATCAACAGCCGAGTCGATCTGTCCGTCTGTCTGTCTCCCCCTTTTTGTGTCGCCCAGATCTCAGAGGCCCAAAGAGCTAGAGACACCAAATTTGGCATGAAGGTTCATCTATATCTCCCATTGATCAAGTTTGTTTTAGATTTTTGCCACGCCCTTCCCCTCCCCTGGAAATTTGAAAAGAATATTTCGAATCGAATTCAAAGAGCACCTTTAATGCTAGCGCCTTGTTTTTTGGTACATATAATATGCACTAAATCAAACCCGTCCTGAGAATTTCATTCGAATAGGACGATACACTCAAAAGTTATTCAACTAATTATGTTACGGGCAAAAGGAATAAGAAGAGACGCTATCTACATCTGTGTTTATCAACTGATATCTTCGTAGTGGCGCCATCTATTGGAATTTCTAGCTCTCAACATTAAAGAACAATCTATATTGAACGCTTTGCACTCAAAAAGTACAGGGTCTCCTACTGTCGAGCTTGCTCCACCGTAGCTTACTGCATTTTTTTGTGTTTCTTTTTTATATAAAAAAAATATGGCTTTCATCAGGGATTTTATCGTACTTATAGATACCAGTTTATTCTGAGTGTCGGTATTTCTTTATTTTAACGTATGTACATACATTAGGCCGGAGCGAAAAACACTTTTTTTTCGATTTGCTGGAAGCTGGGCTATATTAATATAGCTTGATTAAGGCGAAATTGAAATATGGTTTTATCGGCTTCTATCAGAAATTGCAAGTATAACCGAAATTTTATTCCATTTTATAATACTCAATGCGATATGATCGATATATATTACGATATGATATTTTTTGTCTTTAAATCGACTTCAAAATACAATACTTTTTCGGATACCCATCTCTAGTCCAAATATGACCGTATGGCGGTACCTTGTTGTGTCCCTATTTGGGGTTGTTGCACAACTAATTGCAAATTGCGGACACGTGTCACCTGCCACCATATGCTAAGGTAATCAGTGTCGCTTCACAGCTAAGCAATCAAGAAACCTGCCAGCCCCTACCAACACCTATTTGTTATTACCTCTGCATTTTCCTAAGTGTGCTTTTTCCCCCCATCAACCTCTCCGCAAATTTCTGGACTATTATAGAAAATATGCCAACGTATATTTTGCATTTTTACTTGGATTTCACTGATTGATACGCTTAGACTGTGTGTCAAGTTCAGAGCGTTCAGGGTCAGTGCTGGGTAATGCCATAAACTGTCATAATTTTGTTTCGGGGCAACGCTCGTTGAATCCACTAAACAGTTGCAACGTGATCAGTGATCACTGATCATATTGGACAAGTGCCGAGTGCCAAACAAAAAGAAAGAATCTATTTTAAGCAGATGCAACTCGTGTTGTGGCAAATTAATTTAGCTTGCTGCCCCGTTGCTTTGCCTCTTGTTTTCTTGACCTCAGCAAAAGCGCTCAGATTGTGATTTGGTTTTGTTGCCTCGTCCACTTTTTGCCTCATGTTGCACTTGCGACGACCGATTACAAAGTTTCGCTTCTTCAGCCACCAATTATAATCGTTCTCAATGAAAGACCTCTTTGAGCTTTCCATCTGCCGAAGGAATTCATTACGTTCCTTAAGCCATCCTCGACCGTATTCCCAGCCCAATAACAAACTCATGCTAACTGGTTTCTTTTCTCTATCGAATGAGGATGTAAATAGCGGCCGCTTTTCCTATTCATCATCCGGGAATAATCGGCTATTATTGGAGCGCTTAATGGTTCTCAAGCGTTCCCCAGTTTTCGGCATTCTATTGAAAAATTATACAGTATTATTATAAAGTGTAACATTATGGTATGTGCTATGGCAAAGAATCTGAAGAACTTCGTTGCAAGACGTCTTTATAAACGTATTTCTTTTGTATCTATTCAAATTCAATTGTGTCAATTTCTCAACTTACTTGACGAAAGGCCTACTGCCTTTTACTAGACTGTAAACGTTCCATTAAAGGCATGATGGTGTCAAGCGGAAAGGGGAAAAGATGAATAAAAGTAAATACTCATGACCGTTGTATTAAAAATGACAGAGTTAGGATGAAAAGGATTTAAAAGAATAAAATAAAATAGAAATTAAATGAAACATTATTCTTATAAAAGTTGGACTTTATAAAAGCTGATCGAGCTTAAAACGAAAAAATAATAAATAAATATGATTTTCAGTAAATTCAAAAAGATAAATAACAGATGATAAACATAATAGGGATTATTTGATTAATCGTAATTTAAATATTCGTTTTTTCTTTTGAATTGCAATCATAATTAGAAAATAAGGAAAACTAAACCCATTGAAAAAGTCTCTTATTTCTATTGATATATATTTATTTATTAGTTTTCTTTTAGTACTTGTTATACCCTTGCAGAGGGTATTATAATTTTGTCACGAAGTTTGTAACGCATTGAAGGAGGCGTGTCAGACCCCATAAAGTATATATATTCTTGATCAGGACGACGAGCTGAGTCGATATAACCATGTCCGTCTGTCTGTCCGTCGGTCCGTCTGTCCGTCTGTCTGTCTGTCTGTCTGCAAACTAGTCTCTCAGTTTTAAAGCTATCTTGATGAAACTTGGTGCAGGCTTGTCTTTTTGCTGCACGCAGTACATATGTCGGAACCGGGCGGATCGGATCACTATATCATATAGCTGCCATAGGAACGATCGGTTCGGAATGAACATTTAGTATGAAAAACTTTTTTGTTTCTCAATGTTTCTCTACCAAACTCGCAGATTGTGTGCTTGATACTGTTTCATACATTCTTACCGAATTTGGTGCAAATCGGATTACTATATCATATAGCTGCCATAGGAACGATCGGTTCGGAATCAACATTTAGTATGAAAAACTTTTTTGTTTCTCAATATATCTCAACCAAACTCACAGATTGTGTGTTTAATAGTGTTATACATCCTTACCAAATCTGGACAACTATATCATATAGCTGTCATAGGAACGATTGGTTCAAAATCAACATTTAGTATGAAAAACTTTTTTGATTCTCCAGATATCTCAACCAAAATAACAGGTTGTGTGTTTGGTATAGTTTTATACATCTCTACCAAATTTGGTGCAAATCGGATTACTATATCATATAGCTGCCATAGGAGCGATCGGTTCGAAACCAACATTTAGTATGTGTAACAAATTTTGTAAAAAATCTGACGGTTTACACAGGGCACTGCAAGGTATCCAAACTTTGGCGTGCCAAAGTTAGTTTACGCTATATTTTTAAATGAAAATTGATCTTATAATTTTAAAATATTTTCCTCTATTGTCGATAGTTAATACTTACTTCAAATGTTTTACAGGTGGGCAAGCACCTGGTGTCATCGGGTGACAACGTTGATTGGACTGCGATGGGAGTTGCGCGGCAAGGAGCACCTGGAGAAGGATCAGGCCTGCATTATAGTGGCTAACCATCAAAGTTCGCTGGATGTGCTGGGTAAAACAATCAATGAATAATTCATGTGTCTCAACAACTCATCAGTTGCATTTCTTTTCTTTTTGCTTTTAGGCATGTTTAACATTTGGCATGTGATGAACAAATGCACGGTGGTGGCCAAAAGGGAACTCTTTTATGCCTGGCCCTTTGGGTTGGCTGCTTGGCTCGCTGGCTTGATATTCATTGATCGTGTGCGTGGCGAAAAGGCTCGTGAAACATTGAATGCGGTCAATCGTCGAATTAAAAAGCAACGCATCAAGTTATGGGTATTTCCGGAGGGAACACGTCGCAACACTGGGGAACTGCATCCGTTTAAGAAGGGCGCCTTTCATATGGCCATCGATCAGCAGATTCCAATATTGCCGGTTGTCTTTAGCTCCTATTGTTCATTTCTCAACGATAAGAAGAAGATATTGAATACGGGACGCATTATAATTACCACATTGCCGCCGGTGAGCACCGAAGGATTAACCAAAGATGATATCGATAAGTTAATAGAACGTGTACGCGCCCAAATGTCCGAGACATTAAAGCTAAGCTCCGCCGAGATGTTGCAACGTTATAAGCCCCATAAGACGCCACCGATATCACCGACGGTTGTTAACGGTACGGCGGAGGCTGTTGCCGCCGCTGTGGCAAGCAGCTCGGCGGGATATGCGCAGTTGCATGTTGGTGCTGCTGCCGCTTCATATGAGACATACAAGAGCAGTGCCAGCAAAGCGACCATGCTGAAGACACTTTAGACATGCCTCTCCTGGGCCCCAGGACTAAATAGCACCTTAACCTCTTATGACATGCACGTGTCCGACTGTCGAGACTTTATTCGTAGGCTAAAGCAGCAAACACATACCAAAAAACAACTTAGACAAAACTCTAACAGCAGTACACTATGCAACATGGTTTATTCTCGATTTACTTTCCTTCTACTTTTTAATTTTATTAGTTTTATACTTTTTTACCATATAACTGGTTGTGCTCGATGATTGACTGACTGGGAAACTGTTGTAAGATTGTTCGACCTTAGATTCTTGTTTAAAGCCCTATACGAAATGTAATTCCTTAAATGTTTTGGAGTAAATTCATAAACACTTGGGGTGTAAATTCACTAGGCCAACTTTGTAAACAGTCCTTTTTAGCAGAGCTGGGAATAGTGATAAAATTTGTTAATCAAATATGACATCAATAAGATACTATTTGATTTTACTAGTCATGTGATTCAATTATCATTTAATTTGCCTACAATTTAGCTCCAGTATTTTATCAAATCAATTGAATTGTATTTGCACTTTTTCACTGCAATTTAGAAATAGTTGAAAAGTGCAGCTTACTTAAATTGTTACTGGCACTGGAGTGGGTTTCAGAACCAGTATATACAATATTTATTTAGAAATTTTCCTTCCACTGAAATTTCAATATCAACTACTGTGATCAAATTGAAAGGTGAATTTTGGTATATTTTAAAAATCGTTGTTTATATACACAAATTTACTTCATCTTCACCCGGTGCAATACACTTATGACAACGAATTTTTCAGTTATCATAGCAGTTGGAACAGACCTTCTTCAGAATGGCCTTCAAGGCTCTGAAGGCCTGCGATTTAGCTTTTTTCATCTCAATCAAGTCAAAACGGTGTCAGATGAAGAAACAGGTGGTGGATCGATAATGTCTGAAATTTTGGCGAAAAAACAAAGGAAATAATGAGTGTTTTTGGAACCATTCGAGATTGAACGCTTCTCAAGCACATTTTGTCCCTCAAAGTCTGCCTTGACTCAAATGATATGCCCAAACTATCAACAATCAGCTATTTCCAAACCCCATTCCTTTTGAATAGCTTGACGTGATGTTCATCAATTGATGTTTTTGGCCGATTAGACACCACATTCTTCTCAACACTCTTGCGGCCGGCTTTAAATACCGTTATTCCATTTGGAAACATTCTTTGAAGACAGAGTCCGATCGCCAAAGAATATCTACCGCATTCGCAATGTTCTCAAGGCAGCCGTAATGCCAAAATTTAATAATAATTCCTGACATAGTAAAAGTAGCAGAATTCACTTTTAATAACTTACAAAATGAAGCGTATCTTTAAAAATAATTAATAATTAACAGTACTACCAAGGTACAGAAAAAATTAAAACAAATTGGACAAACTCTGGTTGCTTGAATAAAAAAATCAACTTTCAATTGGATGTATTGAGCCGATTTGGCTCACCTTTTTTCTTTTTTATGTTCGTAATTGTCAGGATAAGGTTTCTAGAAAAGAAAATGTTGGTAAAGTCACCTGCGTCTCAACAGATGTACTCACTGTTAACGCATACGGCAATGTTAACGTCAATAGCCTGAAGGCTTTGAATTGGGGCGAGTAGTAATTTAATAAAAATAGATTTTAGTAACTATTCGTAGCTCTGCTTTGTAGGTGCACAGATGCACATTTATCTGGTAATTCTGCAATCGTAATACATGTTTACTACATTTTAAATTCAGCACAAACTTTTCAACAATTAAAAAAGCCAAATTTTAACATCAGTATCATAAGGAATGTATTGTTGTGTGATACCTGATACTGATGGCTTTTTACATACTTAGATAAATCGATTTTTCACGCACTCTTAAAAAACATGCAGACAGATTTTATATAAAGTTTTCACATAGTAGGCTGATTTGTATAAAAAGGCAATTGAATTACCTGCTGAAGGACGTCATTACTGTTTACAATGATGGCTTGCTTTCTTTTTTTTTTTATTTGATAGTTCGATTAAATCACAACAACTCTTAAAACACTATGTTTAATTTGTATTCAAATGACTTTCATTAAACTTAACCCCACAGATGGGAAACTAGCATAAATCTTATCACATAACGTATACATAAATGCATTTGCAACGACGGGTTACATCAGCTAATATATCTCTTAAGATCTTTATAGGAGCTAGTCTTGATCTCCTGAATTTAAAAAAAAAAGAAGAAAAGGTTCAATTTTCCTCTAGTTTGTTTTTATCTCTTACACAATCTCTTCTAGTATTATCGAGGGAGGAATATTCGCAGGCTTTAAATGAAAAGTTTTTTAAAGTTGTCCCTTTCGTTTTTGTATTTACGTAGTATTCGTTTTGTTGCATAGTGTTAAATATATGCATAATATATAATATATACAGCACATAAAGCTATAATTAAAGTTAAATACAAACTATAATGTATTAGAGAAACATTTTAAACGAATTTTTCCAACACAACCCCAACATTAATGCGAGAGAAGGACCTATTTTTTTTACATAGACATACCAAAAACATTATGATGATGATGATGAAGAGAAAAACCAAAAACTATGAAATACTAAGAAAAGAGAAATGACAAAATGGAAACCAAAGTTATGTAAACATACTCTAACTAGTTAGTAGGAGGTCCAAAATGCCCAGTTTTAAAATCGCTCTTTAAAATGCGCTCAATATCGTTTGTATATAGAAGTATATAGCCCAAAAACATTTTGAAGAGCGCATTATTAACTTGGCCTGCCGATGTTTAACTTAACATTTTTTTATATTTTTAAATATTATTATTACTTTATTATAATAACTAATATTTTGTTTAATTTTTGTTTTTATTTTTGTAAACATTACTTTTTCTAATCGTTCAGCATCTAAATAAATTTATTAGATTTCAATTATGTCTATGTTTGTAATCAAGTATATTGTACAACTATCTAATAATAATATTTTAAACTCAACATTGTAAATACGTTTCGAGACAGACAAAGATAGAAGGAGAGGGAATTCCAGAGGAAGAGGAAGAGTGAGAAAAAGTTTGGCACTGCTGCGGTTTAGTTTAAAGACAAATCAAAACAATTAATTAATAATATTAAATATAACTTTTTTTTGCTAATACCATTTTGTGTTTTATTCCAATAAAAACCCAACTTTTCATACTTGCCTTTACAGCCAAGTTGCGAGAAATTTCAAAAATTCTGCACGATTTTCATTTATTTTTAGGTCGTTATTTGAAGCGGACGATCGCAGAATAAAAAACTACTGATTGAAACTACATTTTACTGAAGAGTAAAAGATTTAAAAGAAGTCAACTTGAACAATTTTAAGAAAAATGTCAATAGTTCACACTGGCGTTCAATTGAAGATATCTGCACAATGATTTCTATGTACATATGTTAGTTGGAGCTCGACTGACGAATAATTTTGACCACAGCGACACTTCATATCAGTGCTGCCAACTGTTTTGAAGAAAAAAAGCTAACATCACCCTTAATTACAACCTTTTATTTTTCAGAATTCATATACAGTGAAAACTCCCTTAGCGGACACCTCAAATAGGCGGACACCCCTCTTGGGCGAACACTTTTTCCATGACGTTGGTGTTGGTAGAGTTTCCAGAGCAATTTTGCCTCTATTGAGTGGACACTCTCTTGAGCGGACGCGGACACTATAAAAAAGACAAAAACAAACTAAAACCTTTCTTGGGCGGACACACACATGACGAATGACCAAATTTTCAAAATTCTTTAAAGATGACAACAATGCGTTGGAATGTATTAAATTATTTGAAAAGTCATTTGCAGTCCTGCATATTTGAAAAAGACTTAAAAACGCGACAAACTAAAATAGTTTATAAATTAAAATTATAAAATCGCTGTTATTAATAACACTTTTATGATTAATTACTTAGTAAATTAATTTGAAGTTAACTTTTCATATTTTTAAAGTCATTATTATTACAATAAACGCTGTGCTGAACCACCTATTAAAATTGGGGGAAAAAAAAACAAAAGATAGAATTATTCCCTTAAGCGGACACTCCCCTTGAGCGGACGAAAATTGGCCGACGATGAGTGTCCGGCCAAGGGAGTTTTCACTGTAGTCTATAACAGGGGTGCGCAAAGCTGCCTTATGGATGTGCACGCACCAACACAAACAAAGAAGATCGCACGCACACATGAAACGAACATTTTTTTTATTTCAATGTGTACACTGAAAAAATAGGAGCATTGCATATTTAAAGTTTCCTGCGAAGAAAACACTTGCCAGTTGATCACACATTTTAAGGACCTGTGGGAAAAAACTTTTCAGTGTACAGCAAACGGAACGACAACAACAAAATACATTCGGAATAACGACGGTAAAACGAAGCAATAAAATTGCGAAGGTTCGGCGAAAGGGATCAGAGAAAAATTGTTGTTGCTTTGCTGCAACGAATAATGGGGGAGGGTAAAGAACAAAAAAATTGTTTGTGTAATTTGCAATGTCCCACTGAACCAAAAAGCGAGCGTCAAGCGAGAGTATCGCCAAATTATCGCGCTCGAGCTCGAAAGCGATAAGAGAAGCGAAGGTGTCGCAAAAACTATCGCGCTCGAGCTCGAATATGATACATGAAGCGAGCGTCAAGCGAGAGTATCGCCAAATTATCGCGCTCGAGCTCGAATATGATATAAGAATAGGGAGAAAAAGGAAAGAGCGACGCACAGCAAAAATTCGACGATAATTGTTCGTTTCTTTTGCGTTCATTGTTCGTTCGTTTTTGTTCATTGTTGTCGCTTGCCGTTTCACTCGCTCTCTGTGCTTTTAGTGAGCGACAGAAAAACAAAAACCATCAACATTCGTGCCTTTTCATTCGTTCGCTCTTTTGTATTTTCCGTTATTCTGACTTCTATCTCGCGTTCTTTGCACTTTTCACTGACCGGCAAACGAAGCAGACGCGTGATTTTGTGATAGTTTATATTAAATTCAAAGTGTGTATCAATCTGACGGTAAGTAATTAGATTATTTCTTAATATTAATAATGTGAACCGTCCAAATATTGAGTAATTATTGTTAAAAGATTATAAGTAAGAACTGCAACATTTTGTGCGTGTCAACAACAAAAACAGCTCAATAACTTGAAGGGGCTTCTTTATTTAGGCTGCTCTGATGTGTTCATTTGCATTTGTATACTTAAAGTGTGGAACCAGTGTAAAACCTGAAACCACAACATAAACATAATGAAAGTATACGTTTAAATAAATAACATTCTTAAATGTTCAGGGAGTAGGAAAGTTTTTAATAGCGTAGATGAGATTTCGCCCAATTTGTATTTAATTAGTGGTTTAGCTAATTCAGGCATTATAGAAGATGAGATGAACAATTTAGACACAATGGAAAATTCTAGTTCAAGCGATTTTAATACACGTTTAGCTCAGTGGTTCTGTTTAATCTTATATTGTAAGATATAAACTGTACACTTAAAACCAATGTAATCTCTGGTTTTAGATTAAGAATATTTCCCATAGACCTAAGTAAATCCAGTCCTCCGCAAATACGGAGTTTTTCACACCATGTGCACATGATAAGAAATAGCGATCATATGCAAGTAACCTAATTAAATAAGTCCTCCGCAGATACGGAGTTCTTCACACCATGTGCACATGATAAGTAGAAGATATATACCTAAACAAATAGAGTCCTCCGCAGATACGGAGTTTCGCACCAGCTGCATATGATAAGAAGCAGTTATCTTATGCAGCGCCTAAACCAATATCCCTAGTTGTATCCTTAGATATAGATTACAATATGTTAGATATAAGAATTTTAGTTTTCAATAAACCTGCCGAGTTCCTCGGCAGTCAGTCCAAAACAGAAACTCAACGTGTCTAGTTCATTCGTCGCGCCGTGCTCCGCTCCGCTCTGTTCATTTTGGTGACCCCGACGTGATGTTCTCGCGAGTTCTTTTTAAAGTTTAAGAATAACGCGAGTTCGTGTGTTTAAAAAAAAAAAAAAGCACGCTCTCTTAAATTATAATTTTAATATTATAAATTATAAGAGAAATAAAAAAGATGGCAATGGAGCAATTAAAGAAGACGGTAGCGGCGGACAACAGTTGGACGGACGCAATTCGTAGGTGGAACCTCATAACGGAGTTCCAAATTATCACCGAGGTACAAAGAGCCCCGGTAGATAAAACGTGGAGCTTTGAGGATTCCCCAACCATCACCGAGGAGCTCGAAGACAACAAAAAAATGTTGCAAGGAGCCCCGGTGGAAAAAATGTGGAGATTTGAGGATCCCCCAACCATCAGCGATGAGGTCAGAGACAACAATTGGTTGCAAAGAGACCCGATAGCTACAAAAACATTGCCGTACCATGAAGAAAAGTACGGCTTAAATAACTGCTCTGGTGAGAAACAAGACCGACCAAAAGCACGTGCTATTGCCGTAAGATTTAGCATAAAGTTACACGGGTTTCAGTCTGCCTTGGGTGAAGTCAAGACTGGCGAGAAATCAATCACCGATATAGAGCCAAATGAAAAGGCTTGTGTAGATTTCCTGGTCTCTAATTATGCATTTTTAAGAGACGATGATGAGTTGATTGATCGCTTCTGGGAACTTCACGGCGAATTTATCAAGCTGCGGAATAAAAGCATTGCCGAGGAGCTCAAAGCCAACAAAAAACTGTTGCAAAGAGTCCCGGTGGAAAATATGTGGAGCGGCAGTGAGGATCCCCCAATCATCGCCGAGGAGCTCAAGGACAACAAAAAACTGTTGCGAAGAGCCCCGGTAAGTAAAAAGCGGAGCTGCAGTGAGGATCCCCCAATTATCGCCGAGGAGCTCAAGGACAACAAAAAACTGTTGCGAAGAGCCCCGGTGGAAAATATGTGGAGCTGCAGTGAGGATCCCCCAATCATCGCCGAGGAGCTCAAGGACAACAAAAAACTGTTGCGAAGAGCCCCGGTAGGTAAAAAGCGGAGCTTCAGTGAGGAGGCCCAAAGCATCGCCGAGGATCTCAAGGGCAACAAAAAACTGTTGCGAAGAGCCCCGGTAAGTAAAAAGCGGAGCTTCGGTGAGGAGCCCCAAATTATCGCCGAGGAGCTCAAGGACAACAAAAAACTGTTGCGAAGAGCCCCGGTAGGTAAAAAGCGGAGCTTCAGTGAGGAGGCCCAAAGCATCGCCGAGGATCTCAAGGGCAACAAAAAACTGTTGCGAAGAGCCCCGGTAGGTAAAAAACGGAGCTTCAAAGGCAAAGTACCATTGTTACTTAAGAAAGCGATTGTACTCATATACCAGCGATGGAACAGATTAAGGTGGAAGGAATATTGCGTCTTTCCAAACATCCCGATCTGCCACGTCAAAGGCTACCCACTACACCTCCAACGTCACTACGGAAATATTGACCACCGAAATCATCGTGGGAGCCTTCATTCTATTCAGGCGAACTGGCCAGGTGACAATATAATTATAGTCTAAAATAAATATAAAAATACCAAAAGATTTATTTGTGGAAGAAAGGTACTAAAATACAAAAAAATTGTATGTACACATAATAAATTAAGACTTGATACATTAAAAGAAAGAGAAAAAATAATGTTTTAAAGAAAAAAGAAACTGTAACGAACAATATACAATTAGAAATCCAAAAGATTAAATGACATATTGTATTTGAAAGGTAAGCCTTTCAACAGGGCCAGAATGTATAATCTTGTATATTGTAAGCTAAATATTTTCCGCTAGAACCTGGTCGCCCTGACATTGTACTTGAAAGGTAACCCTTTCAACAGGGCCAGGATGTTTAATCTTATATTGTAAGATATAAACTGTACACTTAAAACCAATGTAATCTCTGGTTTTAGATTAAGAATATTTCCCATAGACCTAAGTAAATCCAGTCCTCCGCAAATACGGAGTTTTTCACACCATGTGCACATGATAAGAAATAGCGATCATATGCAAGTAACCTAATTAAATAAGTCCTCCGCAGATACGGAGTTCTTCACACCATGTGCACATGATAAGTAGAAGATATATACCTAAACAAAGATAGAGTCCTCCGCAGATACGGAGTTTCGCACCAGCTGCATATGATAAGAAGCAGTTATCTTATGCAGCGCCTAAACCAATATCCCTAGTTGTATCCTTAGATATAGATTACAATATGTTAGATATAAGAATTTTAGTTTTCAATAAACCTGCCGAGTTCCTCGGCAGTCAGTCCAAAACAGAAACTCAACGTGTCTAGTTCATTCGTCGCGCCGTGCTCCGCTCCGCTCTGTTCAGGTTCTCCATAAAAATGTTAGCACAAGACCTTCGAATGAGTTGTTAAAGTTATTATCAGAAAAAATTACAGGGCTGCCACAAGACGTCCGATCATTAAAGTGCACTCTAAGGGGTGTTATTAAAAGAGCTGTGATGTCAGGAAGCTATGTACACTACGGTGTTAAAGACGCCTTAACTGATTTTCTATCTAATTTTCACAGAATTTGCCTAAATTTTAATGTGGACGGATTTCCGTTATTCAAAAGCTCACGCGAGCAGGCCTGGACAACTTTATTTAATGTCACTGGTACAAAACCAATATTAGTAGCTGGCATGGATTTCTATTAGTACAATTAACTCTAAATTATTTTCATTTCGCAGTTTTATACCTTCAGAATTTAATAGAAAACCAAGATCTCTTGATGAACTTGATAGGTTCAAAGCTACTGAATTGCGAACGTTTATTTAATAAACAGGACCCATTGTGTTTATAAACATATTAGATACTTCCCGATACAATCTCTTTTTATTGTTCAGCTTAGGCATAAGACTTGTTCTTCATAAGGAACATTGCATCACCAAAAACCAGCTCGCTTCCAGTTTGCTAAATAATTTTGTAGAGCAAGTTCCTTTATTATATACATTTTCCATGCTTACTTTCAATTTTCGTTGCTTAACGCACTCCTTAGAATCTGTAAGCGCTTTTCCATTTGAAAACTTACTTGGCCAGTTAAAAAAAATGATGAAAAAATCAGATAAAGTCGTAAAACAGTTATATAACCGTATTATAGAGCAAATCATTTTAAAGGTTGTACCTAATGAGCCAACTTCGAGTTTTAGGAACGCCCCAAATAAAATAGTCCATAATGGTTTAATTTTGGACTTAAAAAAATCCAATAGCTTCTACTTCATTAGAGATAAGAATAGACACAGTATTTTTCAAATTAATTGCATTAAAACCAATATTTTATACAGCCGATTAATTGTTAATCTTGAGCCTTTTTTCATTTCCCAATAGATTCTTCTCTTGTCGGTATTTTTTCATAAAAAAACATAGATTTAGACTACTGTTGTTCAGCATTCAGTAGAACGTAGTTCAGGTAAAATTGTTCATATATTTGATACTAATAAGCACATATACATTCCGTTTGTTAATTAATTTAGAACCGCTATGGAGAACTACACCCAGTTATTTAATATGGATACACAGGAACTCGGACAACCCACACCCCAATACAACGGACCACCCACACCCCAATACAACGGACAACCCACACCCCAATACAACGGACTACCCACACCCCACAACAACGGACAATATGGTAAGATGGATATATAATTCGATTAATCGTGTATTAAATTAATGTCTCTATTTGTCCTTTTTTATATCGTAGCCGAACTTAAAGAGTTGATAGTTCAACAAAAACATATGATTGACGAACTAGTCAAAAAAGTAGATCGCCAGACTACTGAACTAGTAGCTCTGCGATCTGAAGTTGGATCGATTAGGACCAGGGTTTGCGGCGAGGTCGCGAGGACAACGAACCATCTTCCCCTAACGCCCTTTAAGTCATTGGAGGAGTTCATGGAGTTTGAGCATACCATGGAGGAGGACAGCGTTTTAAAAAATATTGTATGTATTCTAATTTTAATCCTTACTGGTTGTTTTAATTGCTAAGCTTGTTTTTAATATTCAGATAGCGGAACTTCTGAAGTCATCTGAGGTGTCTTGCGAAAAATTTGTTCGGTGCTCTTGGCGTCTGTTAATGACCGACGAGGTAGCCAGGCAGTGCTCTTGGCGTGACTCAGATGTCAATAAGTGCGTCAGAGGATTGCGCAGTACTCTCGCACTTCGCAGTTCGTATTATTATATGTTTACGTATATTTATTTAAATTCTTAATACTAATCATTATACTGATTTGAATTTATTACAGCGGCTTTCAAGCAGAGGTTTGCATTGGAGGATACCGAGTTTGAAAGGGCCACCCAAAAATTTTTCCAGTACGCAGGGGATCGTATTTAAAAGATTAAGAAAACAATGGAGGCAAATTAGCCGAGGCTCGACATGTCGGTAGATTTAGCTTTAGATGAATAATTATTATTGATGTATATGTGTTTTTCTTTTAGGTAATTTTAATTTGAATTATAATTTTAATTTTTATTTCATTACATTTAATTTTCATTTAATTTTCATTTTTATTTTATTTCATTTATATTTCATTATATTTCATTTTAATTTTCATCGCATTTCATTTAATTTTCATTTTCTTTTAATATTTATATCATTTAGTTTTTATTTCTTTTTTTTGATACATAAATATAGATTAGTTACTATTAATTATGTTAGTTTAAATAAATATTTAAAAAAATAAACATGATTAAAATTTAAAATTAAAAGTATATTTTTAAGCAGCAATTAATTGAATGGGAACATATTGAGTCGCAAAAGATATCGTAAAAGGCTGGCAAACAATTTATGAAGCGAGTCGCAAACGTTATCGTAAAAGTCTCGAAAACGAATCGTGCGCGATACTTCAAGAACGAATCTTTCTCTGCCACAAACTGAGAGACGGGTGATTACTTTGCGTATCGTTTGCGAGTGTTTTTCTCGATAGTTTTATCCGCTTTTCTTTCGCGTAAGTATCGCTTGCGATATCTCCCATTCTCGCAGTTTTTAAAGCGCGTAGCAGCAAAACACCATTAAATAGGACTAATATCAGGTAGTCTTGCATATCTGTAATGGAGCAATAAAATATATAAACGATATATTTATATATTAAGTATGGAATAATATATACTTTTATTTGTGGATGACAATGGTACTGCTAGTTGCTGTTTTTTTTATACGCTTGCAGAGGGTATTATAATTTTGTCACGAATTTTGTAACGCATTGAAGGAGGGCTCACATACCCTATAAAGTATATATATTATTGATCAGGGCGACGAGCTGAGTCGTTATCCATGTCCGTCTGTCCGTTTCTATTTTTATGCAAACTAGTTTCTCAGTTTTTAAGCTCTGTTGATGAAACTTGGTACAGGTCCGTCTCTTTGCTGCACGCAGTACATATGTCGGAACCGGCCGGATCGGATAACTATATCATATAGCTGCCATAGGAATGATCGGTTTGAAATCAACATTTGGAATGAACAACTTTTGTTTCTCAAGATATCTCAACCAAATTCACACATTGTGTGTTTGGTATAGTTTCAAAGAGGCTGACCAATTTAACAAAATTAACATTCAACAAATTTTAAGAAACGATTTGTTGGGTGAGGAATCGTTGACCCGCTATAAAATAATACTAATGTGTGCAAAAACTCAGCTTTTTTGGAGCCCATCCTAAAGTGGCGCACTGACGTTCTTTTCTGAAAAATCAACCAAAAATTGAAAAATATGGGAAAAAATATGATATAAACAAAAAACATGATCGTTTTCCACATAATGCCTTTTTTTACATAGCCCTAACATTTTTCTTTATAAAACTGTATCAACTATTAAGATCGGTGCAAAAATATAGGAGCTCGATTTATTTTATGGATAGGAAATTGGGTAGTAACCGTCAGTTTAAATACAAATTGTTCGAAAGCGAACGCAATAAAATGAGTTTCTTAGTATGGAGCTTTTTGGTTAGAATAAAATACAATATATGGATAAGTTCGCCATTCGTCAGCCGATTTTAATGAATGATGGCTTGTTTTGCTCAAAAAAGTCAAACATAAATAACTTGTATTCCAAAATAGTCCTTCAAATGACGGAGATATAGCGATAACAGCAGTTAATCGAACAGCAAACGAACAGATTTCACGCTCCGGCAAAAGCTCGCTTCACGATCCTAAACGAAAATAATATTTAAAAATAAATTAAGGGATAAATAGAAAAGTAACAACGTGTATTTCTTTCCCAAAATACCACACCATCCTCGAAAGTGGCGCCATCCATGGCTCGTTGTCGGAATTTGCCTGGCGCCACCTACCACAGGACCACTTGACAGTCCTGGTCACTCATATATCACAAAACCCTAAAAGTATGCACCGAAAAATGTGAAAACACGAGTTTGGCGTGTGTTTAAAAAAACGAAAAATTAAATAAAAATAAATTTGTATAAGTACCAAAACGGTTGTTTTCAATTCAGCGAAATTCGAAATTAGTTAAATTCAAGTGGATTTTTTAAAAATATGTTTCATCTTTGTTGCCCTTCTGGGAGCCTAGTTTCTTCACACGATGTATAATAAATCTAATTTCAGGAATATTTGAGATAATATTGCACCAATAAATAAAAAAAAGTCTGTTATTTAATTTCATAGTTCAAACAAACACACATAACAAAATTATTAAATGCCAAATTTAGATACTAAGTTAAAAAAAAAAAAGTATCCCAAAAATCTTTTAAACATTTCTCAAAATTACACCATTTGAAAATATTCATTATGTTTTTAATAATTTAATATAAATTACGCATGTTATAAAGTTAGGGTGAAGTTTATATGTTTTAAAATTTAAATGATAATAAATTAGTCACAAAATATGCCATTTTTTGATTTCTTAGGCTTGTGCTCAGATCCGAACCTTAAAAAGAAATTAAAGATAACCCTTGCAGTGATCCTGATTATTAACCGATGATGGTCACTTGAGTTGTCATTTTTCCTTTCAACCGCTCCTGGACGTAAAGGTAAGTGTCCTTGGACCAACTTTGCACCGTCGACATGCCGAAGCCGTACGAGCAGTTTACTTCCAAGACGTACTTATCGCAACTTATCGCAACAACGACGACACCGCCTTCCTCACCAGGAGTTAATCTTTTGCACTGCTGCCGAGGCCTTGCCTCAATAAGTCAGGAGCTTTAAGATATGGGCCAGTAATTGAAATATTGGCATCAATGGAAGCAAATGATCGAACATGAAATTCGCAACAGGAATTGGGTATTGTCCTGGAATTAGGATGCTTGGTTCAATCACAAGTCGCATTACAAAAACAAATTAAATTAAAGCAATTTTAGATTAAGTTCCAGGCAAGTTTGACAAGTAAGCACTACAACAACATGTAAAACAACAACCTTTTCATCTAGTGATCCACACACTCGTGTAATTTGTTTTTGCAGAATTCGTCGAGCAATTTGACCCCCACCATCTGTCGCTCGTCCGTTGTGCGCGTCTAGCAAAATAAAAAGCTGTTGATGAGAGAGATATTCAAAAGAAGCGGAACTTAAAGGTCAACTTTACAAAGGACTACCAATCCCTGGCTTCACCCTAAAAAGACTCATTTATTGATCAGACGTCAACTAACACTGGCAAAGTATCTAGGCATCACTTGCAACAACTGTGGTAAAATATCAATGGAAGAACCACATGTAATTTATAGCACGATCGGTTTTTTTTTTATTTTTCGCATCGAAATTTCCTCATCTTTAAAAGCTATATTCCACTTTTATAAGTCAGTTAGTTAAGACCCACTCGGCTTTTTTTAAGTTTCATTATTTTAAGCTTTTTTATACCCTGGGGGGTATATTAAGTTTGTTCAAAAAATAAAAGTATGTAACAGGCAGAAGGAGGCGTGGCAGACCCCATAAAGTATATATATTCTTGATCAGGGCGACGAGCTTAGTCGATATAGCCATGTCCGTCTGTCCGTCTGTCCGTCTGTCCGTCTGTCTGTCCGTATGAACAACGAGATCTCAGAGACGGTAAGACCTAAGAGCACCAAATTTGGTATGAAGACTTCTTATATTTGCACGCAGATCAAGTTTATTTCAAATTTTTGATACCACCCCCCCTTCGCCACAAATTAAGAAAAATGCATAACACTGGTAATTATGAAGCTAGATACTTGAGCTTCGGCACGAACAATACTTGGTCGAATATGGATGCATCGTGAAAAATTGATCAAGATCGGATAATAAATACGGAAGTTATTAAGATATTTATTACGCCAATAACGCCTGTTTTTTGTTGGTTTGCCAATAGGCAAAACAGACAACAACAAAATACGCCTACACGCACCTTACATATATACGAACAATCCTACATGTATTGGTATCTATTTCATAAATGTATTGGTTCATCCCTCTATTGCTATTGCTATTGCACTGTGCAATCTTCTTCGCTCTCTGGCTCTCGCGCTCTCATTGCGATTCGCCTGACACGTGTCAAACACAAAGGCGTAGCCACCAATTTTAATTAGGAGATTTTAATATTCATAGAGGAATGAACCCTTCTGATCTTTATTGGCTGCGCCTATGCAGGTTTGTCAATGTTCCCACGCATCTTTGTGACTCTTTAGTTCGTTGCGAGAGTTTCGAATGTGCTGGCGTGTAATTCTAATTGTAACGATTTGCTACAATATAAATCAATATAAAACGTAATTTTCATTACGATCTTATACATTTTTAAAGACCCCATTTCATAGCAATGGCCTCCTCGTGGTGTTCCCTGGATACCGATTTGATTGAATATAATCGGAAGCAAATTCGAGCGGCGCCCTGAACTCCCACAGGGTATTCTGCAGTCGGGCCCTCCCGACTGAATGATATATTTTTAAACATGTTTGCGTTGAAAAAATCTGCGAGAAAACTAAATCACAGAAAATAGCTCGGAATTTTCGGGATTTAATCAATTTAAACGGTGCCAGCAGTTTAGTGAATTCGGATTTTTTAAAACTGAGAATAAAATACTTAACTCATATGCGGATTTTATTTCGATCTATTCGTATACTATACTTTATTTATCCGAGCTTCTATAATTATTTAAAGCTCGAACCAATTATTTAAAGTAAGCAAATTCATTCATGCTTAATACATTCAATATACTTTAAAATGTATTCTTAAGTAAAGAATTTGAAACTTGAGTCTTTAAATGATTTTCTTTTAGTATAGTTATGCACCAGCCTTAAATTGAATACGCAAATTTATATTTTTCATTTATATTTTCAGATATTATGTTATATTTTCAGATATTATGTTAAAAAATGGGTGCAGCTATAGTTGTGCACCAGAGTCTGTATTGGTTTAATAAACAGCTTGCATTAATTAATCTTTAGACATATTTTTGTGCTGGTCGATAAGGAATATAAAAGTGTGAAAGTGAAAGTTGAAATCACTTATAGTAAATGTAACTCTTTCTACGAGTAGCAAAATTGAATCAGTTGTTCAGTTGAGCATTTGGACATTTGGGCAATTGATGTCTTTTGGGTGTTTGATAATAATGCACTGATGTCATTAATAATAAAAATTATGGGGCGTTTACAAGAGGTTGTCATGACAGTCGCCTGACATTTATGCAATTTTATGTCCGACGACGGACAAAAAGAGGCGGACAGGAGAGAAGAGGAGAGGAGAGGAGAGGTCGACGACGAGGAGGAATGCGACGAGATGATGTCGAGAACTGTCGTCTAATCCACCCCACTGTCTGGGTTTTTTTTTTGGAAATTCGTATCGGGCAATGACAAGTCTATCAATTTTTCACACACTTATGACACGGCAAAGGCAAGGAAAGGAAAGGCTGCAAAAGGAGCAAAACTAAAGGACGAACGATTAAAATGCATTGCATTCTCTTACCTTTTTCGTCTTGTCACAACTTGCTCTCAAAAAAAGGGGGTAAGCATGCAAGTGTAAGTGAGATAGAAAAAGAGAAAGAGAATTTTAGGGAGGGAGACCGAACTGAAATCAAGGATTGAGGCATGCAAAATGTTGCTTACTTCATTGCACAATTTTCGCGCATATCGAATCAAGTAATTTTCACAATTTACAAAATTTAAACGTCCTCATGAATTGCCAATGTCTTAAATTACAAATTCTATGAGCTGAACTGAACGTTTCAATACTTAGGGGGCCCTTCTATGAACCCTTGGATATGTTTTCAATACTCGAATATTGATATGATACAAGCTTCGATTGTTGTTCATTTCTGTCATTTCGATTATTGTTTGTTGTGCCCATCATCATCAGGAGTTTGCATCTGTTGTCTAAGAAAGTCCAACAGTTTTCTAGATAGTCTTCTCTGACTGATTTTTATTATATGTATACTATATTCTTTATATTTTACCTTTACTTATAATTGTAATTCACAAAATCTTAATTTCGAAAGTTGTAATTTTTTAGTAAGTTTGAGTACAGTTTTTGTCTTCAGTAATATGAAATATGTAGAATATGTATACAGTAACATCAAATAAAACAAAACAAATTAAAAGCGAGCTTAGACATTAAATGTCTTCACTTTGGTAAAGTTATCTTGATATTTAAATTTCAGAGCTCTCTATCTTGAACCATCTTTAATTGTGTTACTAAGCTCAACTGGCCTAAGCTAACAATTAGACTTTTTAACTAAGGTAAATGAAATGTAGCCAATTTTCATAAGATCGTATTTTTTCAAAATGAGCGTGTCAAAGGTCAAAAATTAGATATTGTTTAGCCAGCCTGCTTTTTAATTATCTTTCACCAAGAAAAGATACGTTTTTCAATTTGCTAATGTTGTTCTTTCATTGCCTTCCAAGAAGCCTTGATAATAGCATTGCCAGTAGGCTTTTCAGTATCGCATTCTTAAACAGATACTAAATTTAATTTTAGAATAAATTTCAAACAACTTCAAATATATTAGAAAATTATAAATTTAAAATGGGTCAAATAGTTATCTTCATCTTTCTTTCCTTAAATACTTATATACATATATTTTAGTCGATCTATTAAAATGTCTCTTTTAATATTTGACAGCTTGATTTTCAGAGCATAAATAAATTAAGTTAGACTTCAATCTTGAAATAGTTTTGCAGTTTTTGTGTTTAAATTAGTTCAGAAATGAAAATGCATTTTTAAGTACTTTTAAAATAGTTGCTTATTTAATAATGCTTCATTAATAAAATAATTAAATAACATGGATTACACTAAAGGTTGACACATTAATCATAGTTTTCAAAGTTTGTATAGAAAAAACTTGTATTTATAATTTTTACATATGATATATAAGGTATATGCACATAAATATATTAAATTAATTTTGTAATCGTTAAAATAGCTTTTAGCACAAAATATTTAAGATATTAAAAAATATATTTATTTAACTTTAACTTCACTCTTCTCATAAGGTCTTTCTAATTATCATATTGATCTATACATAAATTAAAAATGGAAAAATAATTATTCCATAGCAATGTTGATTTAATTGTTACTTTATAACAATTGCGGACCCTGGTTAATTGTCATTTTGGGATGTCCGGTTTTTGGGATACTGATCATACTGGTAGATCTAGTGAAGATCTCAACAAGTCCTTTATCTAGCCGAGATATTTGGAATGTGTATGTCTTTGACAGTTACATGATGTCATTTCGACATCCAGTTCTATCCCGTCTTGTAACAGGACCAAAAACTGTCGCGTCATGCCTGGGCAAACACGCAAAGTAAAGAAACGAGATCATCAGATGGAATGTGATTTACATGACAGTCGTCAGTTGGGACACGAATCTTGATTTCTTTATGTAACGGGAAAATATACAATTTTATATTTTGAGTACAAAAAATATGATGAAGAAACAAGAAGAAAAAGTTGGACACATGTCAATCAAATGAAATTAACACGTCATCATCATTGGGTCTAAGTAGCTCCCTACACTTGGGAAATCGGAAGTGGGAATTGAGAATTGGGAACTAGGAACTGGGAACTAGAATCACGGAACTGGGAAATGAAGTGAAAAACTTAGATTAGCTTGGGGCAATGGAAATTGTGATGATGCTCTTGGTGGTGGTTAAGCCTCTAACGCATTAGCTAATGTTATTTTTTTTGTTTTTCGAATTTGCTGTTTTTTTTTTCTTTTCGATTTTCGATTTTTGCTTTCGCGATTATTGCGGTTGATTGCATTTTACAGCATTGATTTTAGCATGGGGCAAGGTCCAGCCTAATGGGATTATGTAATATCATTAATCAGCCAAGTGAAATTGCAACAAGGGGCATATTTACATTGAATGTGTGTGTGTGTGTGTGTGTGTGTGTGTGTGTGTGTGTGTGTGTGTGTGTGTGTGGGATTGACATGTGTCGCATGTGTGCAAGTGGTTGACAAGCATGTCGCATGTTGTACTATTAATGTTGCACCCACATTCACATGCACATTCACCTTCACGTCTGTATCGACAATTGACGATCCCTTCGATGCTCTATGGACACGCGCTATCTGTAATTATGTAATTACACCTATCTCTTTAGTAAGTAACAGTAACAGTAACAGATACTTTTCAAAATGTATCTGCATCTCCCTCGTGCCACAACGTAGCATATCGCACTAATTGCATTAAATTGTTCTACACGGCGATCGCGACTATCGAGACTATATCTATTGTCCAGATGACGCTTCAACCTTCCTCCCTCTATTTATTGAATCCTCCCTCTCTATCTTCCTCTTCACATCCCTTAGGTGTGCTCTTTATTGATATTTGCTTAGTGCGACAGTTTAAGTTATCGTATTTAGTTCTTTTTTTCTCGTTTTCGTTTTTGTTTTTGTCGATTGGTAAACAATTTAATTGCCTCATGCCACATTTTGTACGCTGTAATTTCTTAATTCTCATTTCCCATTTGTTTCGATCAATTCTCTTTATAGGCAGAGAATATAATCATTTCACCCCTATGTCACCTGCGCCACCTAACAATATAAACACTACATCCCCTGTACTCCTCTGCATAGTTCCTTATAGAATTTAATGATCTAATTAACTTAATTGCTGAAGCTATCTTTAGTATATTTAAATATGCATTTTGTTCTTTTAGATTGGTATTATTCTCAGGCTCCTCTACTCTCAACTACAGAAATTTACCTAAAAGGATTACTTTTAATATACAAATTTATATATTAAGAAAATCTATACTTGAGGGAACACGACTGTGAAAGATAATGTAATTATTCTCTAAAAAATCAATTTGTTATAATACATACTCATTTAAATACAAAAATATTATTATTAATTGCTGAAAATGAGCATGGAATATAATATAAATTTACATATATCTTTAAGCGAGTTCCAAACACTATCATGTTTATCATGTGTTTTTATTCAAGTTAAAACAAAGTTATATTCAGCTTTTTATTTTAACTGTTTAACATTAGATCAAACTTTCTGATTAAAGTTTAAATCTTAAAATGTTTTCTGCCAACTGCTATAAGTCAATCTTCAACGATTCCATAAGTAAATACATACTTAGTTACTTACATGGGTTAAATTAAGGTTTTTTCTACCACATTTTTTCTTATTAATCAAGTAATAAATAAACTTAAGCAAACACATAAAATAACAACAACAACTACTATGTATTTTTCAGTTGAAAAGTAATTTACTGAGTCCTGCACAAATTGACCATGTATTACAAGCTTAAGTGAATGTATCATAATAAGGGAAATAAAGCACACCAATAACAAGTAAAAACATGTATTAGAGAAACGAATCTTAAAAATATTAAAACAGTCAATTTCCAATATATTTAAAATTCGAATTGTTAGAACAAGTTTTTCACAGCGATTACTTACAGAATAAGATTTTTGAATCAAGATGAAAATTATATTTTTAAGTAAGTTATATTCTTTCAGTTCAAGTTACCACGATTTACGTTTACAAGTCATAGATTAATTGTACTTATAGAGCAAACGGATTGTTTCAAATACGTTTTGAACTTATTCTTTCTTATTTCCTGTGGGGTATTCTCAGTTTGTTTATACTTACAATTAGATTAACTTGGAAAGATTTCTTGCATACCTGGCTTTAACTTAGCACCATAAAAGTTGCTAACATAAAAGACAAGGATAAAGTAGGTTATGAGTTTTTTTGCGATAATATAATGTACTAAAAACAATATAATTATTTATTACAAGAATATTATTTTAACAGTTGATTTAGCTGAATTAAGTTTTGATGTATACTGATCTTATTATTTTGAATACTTTTGTTCATGTCCAGTAAATAGTTTGAGATTTTGAAGTTTTCAATTGAATTTCACATTTAGTTGTCCATTAAAAGTATATTAAAATGAAATAATGTAATGGGATCAGACAGAATCAGATCAGATCGGAGTGACAGTTACATGAGTTGTCGAATAAAGTAATTAGCCATGCAATATGTGAGGGGTGAGGGATAAGGGATAAGGTGAGGTGAGTAAAAGGACCCCTCATTGACTGTGGGGTCGATATGGAAATTTACTTCAGCTTGATTGACAACTGATCTTTTTTTTCTTCTCATCTTTTTATACTTCATCTCTGATGATGATCCTATGATCCTTTTGTTTGCGTGCAAACACTCATAAATGATGTTCATGATGTAAAAAACTGTTTCCCACGTACCAAAAGAAATGTGTTGCACCCTCAGAGAGTCAAAAAGAAACGAAAAAAAAAAAAAAAACTGAAATGAAGAAAATATTGTTGCAACCATAGCTAACAAGCCTGTAATTACTCGACAAAGATTGTTGCCATGTAACACCTTAATGGACTTACCTCCCATCTGACGGGATGACTGACTGGGTGACTGGACCACTGAGAGAGTGTTACCCCTAAACCGTGTCAAAAATTTGCATAAAAAAAATGAAAAATTGAAAAAATCAACGAGGAGAAAAGATGCTAAGCCCAGGAAAAATGAGACTTGCCCATTTGTCGATTTGTCGATTTTTTCGGATAACTGTTTTGACATGAAACATGAAAATATTTGTGAGCGTAGCTAAAAAAGGATTACGCGTTATGCGTAATCATATTTTATGCCATGTTCTTTCAAAATTAGCATAGGTCCAGGAATTTTTAATGATACCGAGAGAAACTCCGAGCAAGAGAGTGAATGAATGAAAGGTAGAGAGTGCAAGGCTGTCAAATATTATGACACCAAAAATGTTGTGAGGTGCCACAGGACGGCTCAATTATAGGTTAGGTTAGGTAAGGCGACAGGACTTAAGGACTAACAGGACCAACAGGGTTGACCATGAAAGGGGTTTACAAGCCATGATCATAAAGCAAATCTCTGCTTAAGACGCTTAAGCGTTAAACGCAGAGAGAGAGAGAAGAAGAGAAACTAGGATCACCTTTGACAGCTGTGGTGTGTGGCAGGACCCTTTTATCGCAATGATAGATCTTGCAACTGCAACTAAATGTGGCAATTAACTTAAAGACTGACCCAAGACGTGTTGCAAGAGTCAGCGAAGCGCGTAGTCAGCGCCAGCCTCTTAAGTAGTTGCACTTCCGACAATTAGAGAGAAGAGAGTGAGAGGACATTCTTATATGTATGTACTTGCCTCAGTGTGGTGTGGCTTGCCACTTGTGGGAGTTGCGTGTGTAATGATTGCGGTTATGTTGCCGCAACTTTCTCAGGGTCATAGCTGGCTGACCATGTCCCTCTTCTGTTTACTTCTCTTAACTTCCTTCCTTCCATCTATCCGCTTCTTATGCATCTTCCGCTGTCCTGTTGTCCGCTGTCCTGTTGTCCCATAATTGGTTTTACCAAACGGATTTGACTACGTTTCCATTAATATGTATTTGTGTATGTGTGTGTGCTAAGCCGGCAAAAAGAAAGCATTGAGAACATGCAACCAAGTTGCTGCCCCAGCAGACTCTTGGGTCTTTGAAACTTAGGTAAAAGGATAATAGCCGCAACGGTCCATTTGCTGTTAATCTCAGCCAGGACACAAGGACATGGTCAGCAGTAGCAGCTGCCAACGCCACCACCATCGCCACACAGAGCGAAATATCAAGTAATTCATAGTTAAAGCCACGTCTTTAAACCTCCAAAATGTTGCAGAAGGTTCGGTTCAGTGGTTCGAGCCAACAAAAAAACTTAGGTTTAGTTTCTGAAGTGTTTTACAGAGCCCCTATCCCAATGCCTTAGTTCGGGTTTTCGCTCTAATTAATACAACAATTTATATACATTTCGTTTGTTATTTTCAATTTTGTATTTTTATTTAAAAAAAAAATAGTTATTGAGAATTTAACTAAGTTGTTAGCGAGTACTTGCTGATTTATTCTTATTTGAACCAATCCCAAATTTTTAAAATATTATCTGCTTTGAGTTCGAAATCACGGGAAAACAATTTTAATGGTACAGTTCATGTACTGGATTGGATAAGATTTTGAAAGACTAATTTTATGAACAAATATTCAGTAAATCGATTAAATTCCTTGTTTCAAAATCTTTATTTTTTTCTTATTTGAAGATTTTTGGAAATTGGCTACTGAGTTTTCATATCCAATTTCACTAATTAATAATTATACCTTTTATGAATTTAAAGAATTTCAAATGCTTAGTAAGAATCATTTAAATTTAATGTTGATAGAATATTTTTCTCTCAGTGTATCAGCACTAGCAACACCACCACTCGGCACCACATTTTTGCTCTAATTTAGTGAGATGGACATGGTCAAGGAATTTGGCAAATTTCGCAATTGAAAATTGGACTGATCTTGCGTCAGGAGTGGACGCTACTAAGAATCTTTTGTTTCCCCCCTCTCTCTCTTGTCTTCCGTCACTTTCACGGTTCTCAGCGTGGAACGTGCGTCAAGAATTGAAGAGATTGAAGAGCAGGCCAATAAATCTGACTCAAGCATCGGCTACGCATCAACAACAATGACAAGAACCATTGTTCTACATCGAGAGCAATCGTGAGCTGCTCACGATCCCTCGGACATTGATCGCCGAACGTCGGACAGTTCTAACGGTTTGTCATACACACACACACACACACACACACTCACACAGCAGGCCCATAAAACGAAAGGCGCCAAAAATGCAAAGTAGGCGCCATATTACTATAGTATATTAAATTGAGGTTTATACACACAGCGGGTCCATAAAGTTTGGGTGGCAACTGTCACAAAGGATCTGTCTCCTTTGGCGAAACATCAAAGTAAAGATCAAAGGATAACGATGGCAATCCAAAGAGCATTTGAATTACGTTTACTGTGACAAATTAGTTTGTGACTCCCACGCTTTCTAGCAAAAGAGAGAGTTTTAAAATTCTCTTTATACATAAGTATATTATTCGCAAACTATTTACTAACATCTTCAATTAGTTATTAAATTATAAACAGAACTAACTTCATATTGGTATTTTTGCTGGCAGCAAGCAATGATAGGAATAAGTTTATAAAAATACAAAGTTCTGCCTTGAAAGTTATTTGAAATACTTTAAAAAATATATTTCCTTAGAATTTTAACAAGTGCAAATACTGAAATGTAATTGCTAAAATATTACATTAAAATTAAACATTAAATTTTAAATTTACTTTTAATTGATTTTTAGGAATTTGCAAAATATTAAAAGAGCTCGAAACTTAATAAAATAGTTGACAAGGTTGAATTGAATGATAGCTATTAAAATTAAAGTCCAAATTTAAATTCTATTCAATTTAATACTAAACAAAATATTAAATTATAGTTAATAGGAATAAATTAAAGCTCAATAAAATATTGAATTTGATTATTAAAAATAAAGTATAAAATTAAATTTTGCATTTCATAGATGGCCGCTAAAATTGAGTTTAAATGTACGTATAAAAAATAATGTTAAGAGTTCAAAAGATCTTCCTATCTGTAATAAAGGAATTGTAATTTAAAAAAGTATATTTAAGACTTGAAGAAAATAAAAGAGTTAAGGCCAAATAACAAAGCGAGAAGCAGAAAAAAATGGAGTTGAAGAACGTTAAGGAATAAGCTTTTAGAATTTTGTGAACTTGGAACCAGATATTGATGTCAAGTTACTCAACATCAGAGAAAAGAGATTAAGAAGACTGCAGAGCCATTCTCAGAGCAGCACACATATCATTTTGGGGTCAGTGAATGGAGAGATCAAAGATCTTGTCGCTTCAAGTGGCAGCAATCAATGTGCAACATTGCAACATCCCATCGGCCACTCCCAGCAATTAGATTGGGCTGAAATGCCGTTGTTTCTCTTCTGTTTTTTTGTAACACATGTTCCACAGGGAAACTAAGAAGAGGCTGGTCGCAATCCAAGTGCAAAAAGTGTCGCACATAAATTTTAATTAACTTTATTTTTAATTGTTGCAAATTTATGGCAAAGGCAGAAGCAACAACACGATGAAGCCAAAAGGAAGTTGAAATGCAAGAGGGATAAAAGGAAACTTCTTGCATTTGCTTTGTGGGCAGAGCACAAATGACAAACGAACAAACAGAAACATAGATAAAGAAATGGAGTAGGGACAGTGAAAACGGTGAACGGTAAACGGTAAACGGCAATCGATGTAGCATCAACATCAAGGATCGAGGATCTTGCATCGAGGATCGAGAATCGAGAAATTCGCATCCCTTTTTTTTTTTTTTGCGCTTATCAATTGTTTGAAAACCCGACAATTTTTGCTCTAAATTATTTGCCATAATTTCTGTCACATTCGCGTGTGTCTCTGTTGCTCTCTCTCTCTCTTTCTTTGTCTGTCTGTTTCTGGCTTGTGCAATTTTCTTGCCCCCTTTTGTGGCACGTCAGTCAGTCAGCCGCAGAAAAGTCGCACCGTCGCATCCTTTGCTTCCTTCTTGCATTGCTGTAATTTACTTCCTCTTGTTGGACGTTTGTACGTCTGTCTTAGTCTCTGTCTCTGTCTCATTTCTGGACTATCTCTACTATCTTGTCTGCTCTCCCGTTGTGTCTCAATGCCTCTGTGTGTGTCTGTGTGCTCTTCATTACGTTATCCATTGTCTTGGGTCTCTGCCTGCTCCTTCCCATCCTTCGGCATTTTACTCTCCTTAACTCTCGACTGGCTGCAATTTTTTGGCATGTTGTGTTCCAGTTTTGCAGCAGCCTTTTACTTCTTCTTCTTTTTTGTTTTTCAGGGTCAATCTCGGTACTTTGTCCCTCTAACTTCCCCCCTACTCTTCTCCCAGCCGTTGTGTGCAAAATTGTCTCGTATTTGACAGTTGACAGTTGGTCGACTTTTGAGCAGTAAAATTATGAGCATAAACATGACATTTACTGGGCCCGTCAAGAGCCAACTCTCATCCTTTTCATTTTTGCCCGTCTCTTCTTCTTTTTTCTGCCAACTCATTGGCCTTTCTGCAATATCTGGAATTGGCCTCCCCTTGTAGGCGTTTGTTACAGCATAAAGATACTTCATTTGCCAAGGGTTTTTGAGTTGAAGAGCTTCGGGGTCTTGCAAATGTGTTAAATGAAAGCATTTGGAAACTGTTATTTCTTTAATTATCCATGATTTCAATAAACTATTCTGATTTAAGCTCTGGCTGAAACTGCTTGCAGACACAGCAAACTTACTTAGCTTTGACAGACTGGCAAATGTGATAAAAGAATGCAGTGATACTGACAAATTTTCCATTAATTTTCTATTATTTATGACTTTCATTAACAGTATTCGATATCAGATCTTAAATGACTATTTTTGATTAAACTTACTTAGAGTGTAGGTGGAGCAGTTAAGTAGCTCTAGCTCTTATTGTTGCAACCGCTGTCACGCATAGCAAAGTTAGCAAAGAAAGACTTTCAATTGGCATAAAATAATAACATTTACCAACAGTATTAGCTAATTAAAATGACCAGTGTATATTATATTATTTATGACTATAATTAAAAGTTTTCGATATCAGATGTAATTTTTGATAGCCACAATTAGCGTGTTGTTGGAGCAGTTAAGCAGTTGGAGCACAAATTGCTAGAACTGCTTTAAAATAAAGAAGTGCAGTTTAAACTACTTGTTGTCAAAACGATTCAAAGTGGAGCATTCAAGCAGTTGGAGCCTCGTTTGTTGCTACTATTTGCCAGTCAAGTGCCAAAGCTGCAAGCTGGTCTAAAAGGGGAAGAGTAACAAATACTAATCTGGTTTGTATACGATATATAATATCCATTTAGTGTATTCTGCTAAGACTTCATTATATTAAAGAGAGGGAAGGGGTTAATGAAGTTCCTATAAGCATGTTTACATATGTATGTATGAACATATGTATGTTTTGTTTGTTAACAGCTAAATACAATGTGTGTGAGTGTGTGTAAGTTACACTTATGCAAAACGCAAACAAAGCCGCGCGACAAACATTTGATACACTTTTTGACGTTCTCCTTTGGCGGCGCAGCAAATCAAATATCGATAAATTTCGCATACAATGCGAAACAAACGCATTAATCAAAATCAAACGGCGCAACAATACTAAAAAAAAGGGCTGCATCTGTATGCAAAGAGTGTTCTCGACGGTAGAGCAAACAAAGCAGTCGCCAATTGCCATTGCGCATGCGCATGCGAATGCGAATGCGAATGAGAGTGACAAAGGTAAAAAAAGAAAATAAAAGAGAGGCGCAAAGTTTATGCGCCAAAGTGCCGAGGCATTAGCCACAGACCATTGAGCATGCAAATCCGCAGAGTGCGAGAGTGTGAATGTGAATGTGAGTGGGGCAAGCAAAGGTAAAGCAAAAGGGGGAATGAGCAAAGGCAATGAGTAAAAGTCAAGTGGCTCTTTGTGACGCTCTCCATCAACGAACGCAACAGAAAGAGTGAGTGAGAGTGAATGTGCAGGCAATTTGCATAGCGATCGTCATTCACTGTCATTCGTCTCTGGACTTTTTTTGCTCATATTGTCGGCTTGTCGTTTTGTCCGTTTTTGTGTCCCGAGTGCGTCCTCAGCTCGTTAATTAAGCGTTAAATCGTTGAGCTCATAAAAAAATGAACAGAAGAAACGGAGAATGTAAATTGATTTTGAGTGGTTTTATGTGTGTGTTTTATTTGTGTATTTCTTACATAAACCGCAGAAAATGTGCGGCTTATGGTAATTTCTAAAGCAGACGCATCCATTAACAATAAGACAGTTCGAAGACAGGACACGCCTAGTTACAAAGATGCTCGTTAAATCAAATTAATCAACAGACCTTTAGGGCATAAATACTCGCATAAGAATATGTGTGTATTTTTGGTTTTGTTCCCAAAAAGAAAAAAATATTCTTACTTCGAGGGCTATGATGCGATTCGATGCAATTCGTTTGCCGAACTCTTTTAAAATCCCATTTAATCCTTTTGTGTGGCTATGTAAACAGCATAAACCTCAGCGAGAAAACGTAACTGAGACCCGAAAATGCAAAGAAAGCCACCGAAGGGCTGCAGCAAAGAAAGAAAATAAGAGCCAAAAGAGAATCCAGAATGCGAAACCCTTTTTTTGCGCAAAAAACATACACACACACACAAAGAAAAAGCAATGGAAAAAGAGTTGAAAAGTTGAGAAATTTTTGGCACACAGGACGAAGCATTCAATTAATTTACCCCTTTTTGTTCTGAGATCCTACGTCCTGTGCAGAAAAGAAACCGATGATGGTAAATGCAAAGAATTACCGAATAAAGCAAACAAAAACTGCAACTTTCACCGCAAAAAATTGAAAGAAAGAAATGTGAAGAAATGTAAGGAAACGTGTGAAATTTATGGTACATATATCAAGAAATGTGTATAAATAATCTTTCAACGCGCTCAAATGGGTGATACAAACTGAAAGGGGAATTAATTAAGAACTACAGAATGGAATCTGTTATACATAGTCCCAATAAGGAGAAACTACTGGATTAACTCATTGACTATCAGAATTTTTAATTGAAGTTGAAATAACAGTTTGTGTAACTTTAGATCAGTTGATTAGCTTTTAAAAGACGTTGCGATCCTAAAATTAAAATTAAACTAATTGGGTAGAGAGTTGAAAAGATTGCAAATTAAATTTATTCTAAATCAAAAGGTCCCCAGAACGTTTAGACAGGAGTGTAGGTATGTAATTTCATCTGCTCTGTAAACGATCTTTTAATTTATTGCCGTTGAAAGTTAATGGTTGACACTAACAGAAATAACTCTTTAGTGTTGAGTATTTCTGATTAAAAAGAGATCTGTAGGACTGGACATTATTTGATCTGGGTAGATCAGTTAAATATTAATCCTGATGGCAGAGTTTATTTATTTAATCCAAGATCTTTAGTGTTGATCCAGTTAGGAATGACTGGACATCATTTAACCTCTGTAGATCAGATCATATTTATCCTGATCGAAGAGTTTATTTATTTGATCCAAGATCTTTAGTGTTGATCCAGTCAGGAATGACTGGATATCATTTAACCTCTGTAGATCAGATAATATTTATCCTGATCGAAGAGTTTATTTATTTGATCCAAGATCTTTAGTGTTGATCCAGTCAGGAATGACTGGACATCATTTAACCTCTGTAGATCAGTTAAATATTTATCCTGATCGAAGAGTTTATTTATTTGATCCATTAAAGTGACCAGACTGACAACTGGATTACTAGAGTTTTTATCTTGCAGCTGACTATGCTGACAGTTCTCATGTTCTTAAGAGATAAACTAGATTGATCTGTGCTCATTAGGAATTTTTAGTTTTTGGCCATATGCCACCGAGGTCTTGATGGGGAGGTAACTAATGTGCGGGATCAGCACCTACTCAACGTTTGTAACGTTTTTCAAATGTTTCCTGTGCGGAAGTTGCAACATTTTCAATTAAAGTATCCTTTTAGTTTTTTATTTTTGTGGTCGCTAAAGAGCCACAATTAATACTGTTATTAGACAGGAGAACCAGGAAGTTGTAGCAAGTTGTGAGTTTTGGGGTAATTAACGTGTCTGTCTGGTCAGCAAGTGTTAAAGCCTGTTGCTATTGCTGTTGTTGTCAACTGGCCAAGGAAAAAGCCAGGCCGACCCCTATGCGACATTCAAATTGAAACCTGAAGGGGTAGGGGAAGGAAACCCGACAACGAAAAAAACGAAAACGAAAACGACAACTACAACGACAACGACGATGATCACTTCCTTGAGGGTAAAGCAAATTTAATAACTAAGCGATGGTCGATAGAGATCTAGACGTCATTTGGGTGTGTCCAGGAGCAAAAGGTGACTGTGGGAAACTCAATAATGCCAGAGATCCCTTAGCCCCGTAATGGGGTTTGTCCCAGAGGTTGGAGCTTTGAATTAAGCTTAGAGAGAGCAACTACATTTAGAAACAGTGTGTTTAACAACAGAGACCATGGTTGAACAACCTTGGTAGAAGCATAAGCTCTAGCAAAGGCCTAGTAAAACTAACATATAAAAAGCAGCCTACTTTGTTTTATTATTAAGTTAATTGTAGAAAGAAAAAAATTAAGTTTTGTAGAAAGTATACTTTGAAGTTTGAAAGCTTCAACCATATTTTGTAAACCTATATTCTTGGACAAGCTCGACATATAACCTTTTAAAAGTTTGGTTTTGCCTTATCCTTCTGACAATAAAAATCCTTGTGTAATGTAAGAAAACAACACTTCAAAATTTAGTGTTTGGTTGGGGTTGAAGCTTTAAATGGAGCTTTGAACGGAGCTTACATCGAAGTCACAGTCTCTAAAAGAGCACAATGCTGAGAGCAAGTCAAATACAGAATAAGAGCGAGTGTGTAAGTGAGTGAGTGTGGGACAGAGGGAGACAGAGTGTTCACTACAGGGTGCAGGGTGCGCTTGCGCAACAACCCTTAGGACTCTCTCTTTGCCTGCTGCCTCGGCTCGCGTATAAAATGCCGTACTCTTCCCCGAGCTGATTCAGTTTGTCAGCGAGTGCCGATAAGGAGACAAGACGTGAAGAGACTAGACGAGTAGAGAGTGAGATCTGAGACTTGAGAGGAGGAAATACCTCGACACACTCCAATATTTAATTTCAAAATTCACACAAATTCACAATAACCAAAAAAACATGCTCAAGTGGACGGCATCGTCACAAAGATTGCACGAGTTGCCACATCAACAAGAGTCACTTGTGGTGCGAAGACAGCGTAGACAGCGACGTGCCACAATTGCCAACAAGGAGAATGTGCCCAGTGGTGGTGTTGGCTATACATCGACACCAATGCCTCAGCCATTGGCCAGGCTAAGGAATAGTCCATTGGTATTGGCGCCTCTATGTGATATCCGTAATATTACGCCGGAGTCGTCACCACAGCAACAACGTTTAGTGGTGCAGAGTATACACTATGCCACAACATTGCCACGCTATGAGGAGGAGTACTCCCCAAGTGCCGGAACGTTGCCAACGGGTCAACATTTGGCATTGCGTGGTCTGTTGCCGCTCGATCCTTTTTTGGAGCAACCACGCTACATGGCACAGCAGCTGAAGAAACGCAAGCTGGAGGAAGAGTTTGTGGCCACCATAGAGGAACCACAACAACAGCCACAATCGCAATCGCAATCGCAGTCTGACCCACAACAAGAGCAACAACGACAACGTCCTGTGACACCACAACCCTCCACACAGATGGGCGATCAAACACTGGACAAGCTCATCGATGCCATACTCGATTCGGCCTGCAAATCGGATCCGAGCAGTCGAAAGAAACCTCGGAAATCCTTTAACTTGCGTCGACGCACATTGGTCAAACAGCAGTTGGAGTCACAGTGTCAGTCAGTCATGTTGTCACCATCATATGCACCAGGCGATGATCCTGCCAGTGATCTGAGCTTTACATTATTGCCGCTGCCTGCCACACCGGAGCCTGCCTCCCCAATGTTGCCACACAGCATGCTCCTAAAGTTGGCGACACCTCAGCCAAAGTCAAAGCCAAAACCACAACAAAGTCACTCCGATACCTTCAGTCTGGCAACTCCGGTTCGTCCCCTGAAGCGCAGTCGTGGTCAGGAGAAGCCTTCAACATTGGGAGTCGGACAAGCGACAGTTGGAGTTGCCACTGAGTCGCCTCTAAAGCGTTTCAAGGTTGATGCACGCAACTATTTTGAGGTGGGACTTGCATTGCCCTCCTCCATATATGTCTAAGAAAATAGAGAATATACAATAACAATGAGAGTGTGAGTGTGAGAGAAAGAAAGAGAAGATCTAGCCAACGCTGACAAACGGGGGAAGACGCTTAACTATGACGCTTATTTAGTTCTTAAGTTGCAGTTGAACAATCCATTTTTTTTTAGTTACAACATGTAAATAAATTAGTTTGTAACATCTTTTTTTCGACACTGCTGTTATGTAGTTTTTGTACAACAATTTTTTTTTCATATTTATTTATTTAGTCATAAGAACACATTTTTTTGAAATCAACATTTTTTTCTATTTTAATAAAACGCAATAAAATCAAAATATCGTACATTCATTTTTTTAAATAAAGATCTTTTGAACAACTTTTCAGATAACATTAAATTCAAAATATTGTTGCACATATTTTGAAATTGTTTGCAAAGTCAATAATACAGACGTAAAACCTACTGAGTTTTTCCAAGGTTTTGGCAGCATCAAGACTTTGAAAACATTTACTGATGTATCTATCGGAAAATGTTTTTAAGCTTGAAAATTTTCAATCATTAAATAAAAATTTAACTTAAATTAAGAACAAATTAAAATTCACTACTGGCTGAAGATTGCAGTGAAACCCAAGTTAAAAAGAGAATGCATTTAAAATTGTTAAAGTCTATTTTTGAGATAACCTTGTATTACAATATATATTTTAATAATTCTTAAATTCTTTCGATTATACAGATGTAGACATAAAGAAAGTGGAGTCTCTTGCTTCAATCAATACTAATCTATTAGCATTTTTTAGTAGATTCAATAGTTTTTATAGCTACTTCTGGCAACTTTTTGTTATCAAATTACTTATTTTAGTTCAATTGCTAGAATACATGAGAGAGCCAGAGAGAGAAAGAGAGCTGAATTGAAATTGGAGAGAGAAAAAAGGTAACAAAATAGTGTTTTTGTTTTATACAGTTGCCGCTATTGTTATTGTTTTGTTGTTGTTATTGTTGTCGCTTGACCAAGTGATTTGCTTTGCTTGTATTCAACAGCAGGTAGTCTTCCAAAAGAGATCTTAGAAAGGACCCTCTCAATACGCCCCCGTTGCGCAGTAACAGCTGCCACCGGAGAACTCTCAATCTATATAGTTATAAAAGGCGATCTTCTCGTTTTGATCTGTGGCTGTGGCTCGTGTATCTGTTTTGGCTTAGCTCGTGCGACAGCTTGCAACCTTGCAACCTTGCAACAAAAACAAAAACAAAAACAACTACAACAACAGAAAAAGAAAAGAAACAGGCCATCGACCATTTGACATGACACTTGTTAACACTTTGACGCCCTCGAAGCGTGCGTTCCTTTTTCGCACTGTAATTCGTTTTGAGTGTGGCACGAATTCAGTTTAGGGGTACGACTGTAGACGAGTTTTGGGTTTAGGTTTAGGTTTAGGTTGGGTACGGACACATTCGGCTTCTGTGGAAAACCCGCAGAGACCCGCTTAATCCGCACAAGCGCACAGGTTGTCGGACTGTTGGACTATCGACCTGTCATCAGCTCTCAAAATTCTTGTGGGCTTGCCTCTAATTTGTAGCCCATTTAGCTCCGCTGAGCGGACGTGAGCGTTAATTGAATTATTTTTATTACATTTTCCTCTAGACATTTTCCTGGTACACATAGTAGACCTAGTTCCTGTTTCGTGCCTGCAGGTTGCACTTGCCACACCAGCTGTGCTGCTCACCCGCATCGTTAAACTAATTTCCTAATGTCGCTGACGCGGATGGGCACACCTTCTCAAAGAAAAGAAAAAAAAAACCAGGTAGGCGGATCGTCTTTGACCTTTAACCCTTAACTCTTTCGTAAATTTACATTTCTTCTTAGCCGTGACAACAGTCGGCGCATTTCCGCCATAGTTTTTCCCCTTCCCTAATGTCATTCATCGTCTTCCTCGTTTCTTGGGTGTCACTTGTCTAATCGATAAACGAATTTTTTTTTTTTTATTAATTTCTTGTAAATGTGATAAATAACAATGGGGAAAGACGCTTCCGAACGGGGGGTAAAGAAGCTGGTCACACCTGACGGAGCGTAAAAGTTATTTATGTTCAGTCCAATCAAACATTTTGACCAAACTAAGGACCAATCCCATTTTAACTAACAAATAAGGCAACTTCTTTGAAATGTCTATTTTTTTAATAGAACTTGTCAAACAAGTGTCTAGTGCAACCGACAGCAAATGTTCTTGAAAGATAATGTACAACTCTTTTGAGAGCGCTTTTAAAATGAGCACTAATTAGTTTTGATTTAACTCATAAGAAATACACCTCTTTATTAGGTAAAACTCTAGTGCCGAAGGCATATTAAGTCACAACGTTTATGATTTCAAGTTTCCTGCGAAACATAAGTATTCACTTTAGTACAACTTTGACTTTGTTCACGTTGCGCAAACACTGACAAGTCGTTTATACACTTTAAAGCACTTAGAAATAGCCTTCCCACGATATACAGAACGTATGTGTCGTAGACGTATTTTAGCTGTTTTACACCTTTTCCCTCTAAGCCGCAATATCTTTTTAAAAAGTTGTAGAACAAACAGTTCTAGGTTCATGTTATATTTCAGAAAACTATCTTTACCGCTTTGATTATTAAATAATTTTACACCGCGTTATCTTATGATTCAGCTGAGATACCAAAAGTCTTGGTATGCACTTTTCATTGTTAAATCCAGGGACTTTAAGTTTTGTCATTGGTTCGGCACTAGCGTGGATAGATGTTCACAGTGATAGTATATAACAATATTTACTAAACATAATATTATCAATATATTAACTTCTTTTTCTGAGCAGAGGCTACTAAGAAAATGGTATCCTGATATACTATATTTATCCTTACTATTATCTTACAAAATTAAAGAGAGAAAGTAGTCTACTTTTCCAGATATTTTAGCTTTCGTTTTACTTATATTTTGATTTATCCGCCAATGTTATTTATTATCTTTATATTAGCTTTAACTTCTTTAACAATTTTATTATTTTGGGACAATTTCGCAAAGTTTGCAAAAACGAATTCCAAGGACGATTTCAAAAAAAAAACCAAGGCTCATTATGCAGTTAATCAACAGCTGGCCGCAAAAGGAAGTGGCTGCCACATTGCCGCAAGGCAAATGCAATAAGGGATCGCAGCCACATTGAAGATTGCCAGATGCCAAAAAAAAAAAAAAAAAAAAATAAAAAAACTCGCGATCTTCGCGCACACCTTTGAATGACAAACATGCCTCGGGCAATGGAACTGCTGCCGTTTACCTTCTTCCACTTTTCATTCAATTTTATCTTTACCTCTTCCGACTTGCCTCTTACCTTTTACTTCTTACCTTTAGCTCTACCTCTTGCTTTGCCTTTAGTCATTCAATATTTGCACTGATTTTTGCCTCGGGCATTAAACTTTCGCCAGCTGAGAGGGATCCCCCACACACACACATACACACACACACACACACACACACACACACACGTACACATCCTGTCTTTGGCCTAAGCCGGCTTAGAGCATCCTGGCCACTGACTGTCAGCGAGTTTGTCGCAATAATTGCCAAATGTTATGCAAACAATGCCTTTGATATTTCAAATCCACAGGCTCAGTCGCCGCGTGTGGCAACGTGGCAATGTGGCAATGTGGCAACATGGTCCAATAGCAAAAGAACCATTAATATTCAAATCCCCCCGCAACGTTGCATTGCAACATAGCGTGTCTTAAACTGCTAACGATCGACGGCAAAATACCCTGTATCTCTAATTCAAGAATAATAATTTATTATTATTTAATGATAAACAATTGTAGCACTACTTAGAACAAGTGATTGATCATTAAATAAATAATTAAAATACAAAAATATAAAATTAGATTCAATATATAAATACATTTTAATCTTAGAATATTAGATGAGGACAGTATAGTATAGTAAAGTATCGTATTGTTTTGGGCCACATAAATAATTATAGTTATTTAACGATAAATAAATAAATAAATAGTATAACATTTGTTGTATTTGTCAACTTTTTGTCTTTTAACTTAACATATCATATTATTATATACATTCAATTTATTGAACTTTTCTTAAATCATCTTTTATTAAATTAATTTATATTTAATGTTAAACAATTCTTTTATCGCCTGCATTTAATTGATTTTAAACAAACATATATCATATTTCCACTAACAAATTAGATTTGATTCATACTTTAAATTGTCCTGATTATCTGTTTAGAAAACCAAAATAATTGCGTTTTAAAGATTTGAAATAACTAAGAAACAGATTAATATATAGTTAGTTGTTAATTTCAGCTTAAAAGTTTTTCTTTTTTAATTATTTGTAATAATGCAAATAGTTTTTAAAAACATTTCTTTATAATTAATTTAATGATAGCTTTTAGTTATGCAACAATGTGTATACTTTCTAAGTTTTAAGGTAGAAAGTAGGTTACAGACTGGTGTGATTTCAGCATACCCTTTGCATACACTGCCTTACATGCTGGGTATATTAAAAAAACGGAGCAAGGGTAGGGCTCAGGAGCATCATCATCCTCATCATCAACGGCATCAGCGTAATTATAATTCATTTTCATTTTTATTTTCATTTGCCTGCGCCAAAAATCTGTTAATGATAAACAAATTTTCCAGTGCAGGCCCAGAAAAAAAAAAGTGAAAAGAAAGGGTTGCATGCTGCAGTCAGCATTGATGTTGTTGCCACCGCTGTTGCTGTTGCTATTGCTATTGCTGTTTGCTGTCACCGATGTTGCAATTGGCAACCGCTGCGTTGCCGTTGGCGATTTGCAAATTTTTACATTTACTTTTTCTTTTTTTTTTTTTTGCTAATTAGCTTTGCGCCCTGATTTCAATGATGCCACAATGTCGATGCCACATTTGATGGCACATTGATTAAGTGGGCAGTCATGTCCTTCAGACAGCTGCACACACCTCGTGTGTCGAGTATCGAGTGTTGAAAGTCAAAGTGCAGAGTGGACAGTTGTTGCAAGTCAGAAGTGGAGGCATGCAACGATGACGCAGCACAACAACAGTTGGCTGATAGAGGGAGAGAGAGAGAGAGAGAGCGAGAATGAGGGAGAGGGAGGGAGGTAGACACGTGCCAGCTGCCAGAGTTGCCGCCGGTCATTGACAATGCAAAAGTCAATGCAAATTTGCGTTGTGTGCAACAAAAGAATAACGCCTCAGTCTAATGATGATGATGATGATGCACCATGTTGCAAGTAAGTCTATGAAATGCACATTTCCAAAGCTTTCCACATTTTGCGCACCCCAAAAAAACCAAATAAAAGCGAGCGTTGTAATATTACATAGGGTTGTAGCCCTTCATTCATATGCCACATTTACGCATGCGCCGAACAATAAAAAGATAAATGAAAAAATTGAATAAAAGCATAACGCGAGAGAGAGGCAGAGAGAGAGAAAGAGAGAGAGTGAGAGAGGGGGAGAAAGACAAGAAGAAACGCTTCCGGGCGATTACACGCGTGCCACATTTTCAGAATTGGGTGAAAATTTACATTTTTTTCTGCTTTATGAAAAACAAATATACCGCTTGGGAAGGGGGAAAAGCGCTTGAAATGTTACGATCTAACCTCACTCTTCACCTACTTCCCTGTGTGTGTGTGTGTTTGTTGTTGCTGCGCAGTGAAGTGGACAAGCGAAGCATTGGCGCAGTTTAAACGTTTCTCTAAATCGACTGACATTTGCCTGTCACTTTGTCATCTGACGACAGTTACATGCATAGCTTCCTTTTTCATAGTCTGACATTCTGGGCAGTCCTCTCAGTCTGACATTCTGGGCAATCCCCCCAGTCGGTGTGTCACTTTTCACGGGGTGCAGCGATTTTTGATTGATTTTTTTATAACATTGAATATAACCAAAAAAAGGATATACCGACTTTGGCCTATTGTGTTATAAAGTACACACACCAGGAAATAGCGATTAAATTTGTGAATCAAACATCGCTTAGCTAATCAAATGTATTTTTCTTACGAGTAGCGAACAATCACAATTAAATATTTAATGAAAGTGAAAAATCACAATTTTAGTTAATAGTGAAATTTTAGTTAATAGGAAATTTCTTAATTAATTGTTACTGGTACTGCATCCCACTTAGCGCTGGATTTCTTACAATTTCTAAATTTTAGTGGAAAGTTCAACCAAAATATAATATAAATATATATTAATATAAAAAGATTACGCAAGCTATCTTTGGCGCATCAAAGATTGTTGCCCTTGAAGAGACCTGAATTAAAATTTCGACATATGACTTATAATATAGTAGTCCGATGTTGTCCAAATTTGGTTGAATATCGCACAAGCTACGAGTTTGGTTAAGATATCCTAAGAAACAACAACAAGGCTTTACAAGCTACGCTAATCTTATTCTACCCTAAACCCGTTAAATCTAAAGACTTGGACGCAGGGTGTATCGTAGTCGTGCACTCTTGACTATATCTTTTTCATTTATGTATTTTTTTGATATAACGACTCTCTTGCTCTGATTGACATGATTCGCACTTGACTTGCTGCGCCGCGTATTAACTGAAGTGAGCAGCCGTCTCTTTGCAAGGACTTTGCTACGTTTTTCGGAACGCCCCTGCGCTCGCAGACTCACACACACACACACACACACACACTCACACACATACACATTTGTGCCGACTCGCGGTGTTAATCGCCTAATGAAGCCAAAACGTTTTGCTTGTTGTTGCGCCGACGCACAATGGGCGGCAATGGGCAATTTACAGTGGGTAAAAATACATTATAAAGCATTGTAATACAATAAAAAATACAACATAAAGTACTATGTATTTGATTTAAATTTAAATATAGCATCTCTAAAACAAGGTTTTAGTACGAACCTTGGTTCAATTTAATACATCAAAATACTTTTATTTTCTCAATCGTTTTTCAATTGCTCTTGATTTTAAATGATTATAAAATTCTTAAAATGAAAAATATTTAGCTCTTCAAAAACTCTAAATTAGAATTTTAAAATTTCTCTTCCTACTTTTAAGAACTAAACTGACGTATTTTTTGTGATCTTGAACCAAAACCTTTTTTTTTTGGGAAAGTGGTCCGGTTCGAGTTCGAGTTTCAGGTGCAGATAGTTTCAAGGGTTCGGTGCTTGATCAAATTCGGTTAAAAACCAAAACCCGAACCGAACCAGTTCTGCAAGGTTCGGTTCAGAGCTGGCAGTAGAAGTCATTGATCAAAGAGTCATTGAAGTGGATTCACTATTTATAAGCAGAGCACATTACTGTATGGTAAGTGTCTATACAATTTGATTAAAAGTTTCCACTGTACAACACCGTGTGGCCTGTGGCCCACTCGAATAGGCGACGGGCGATGGGCGATGGGCGATGCAACACGGCCGCGCCTGCGTCTATAGCGACTGGTGAGCTTACAGAGCTGTTGCAAAGGGGTAGAGAGGTGAGCGGAGCACTTGGCCAGCGGAATCGGGGTAAGTTTTTGGGCAAGTTTTCAGGCGCTAAGCTGAAATAAGGCCGACGGCGCATGGAAATGCTGATTTCTATCTGATGGGCAAACAAAAACCGCAGTGGGTGCCCTTACAGAGGGATAGATGGAGGGGATGAGATGATGGAAGGAGAGCGGGAATCCACCCCAAGGGGCAGGGTTATTTGAATGGAAATGGGATTGGTTTAGGCGGCACTTAGCACTCGTATTTACATGCGACTCGCGCAATGTCATTGCCAAAACAAAACGCGCCGTCATTTATGTTAATTTATGCGCTATTAAATGCGGCGCGGGGCACTTAACTCGTTGCCTCGTTGCCATGTTGCAGCAATGCTTTTGAGCTAATTTCTGCCCCCGGCATCAGTTACACTTTATATATATAAATATATATTTTTTTTTGATATTCACATTTTTTTTTTTTGGATTTTTTCTTTTTGTAATTGCCTGCACGTGATGCGTCCATGTTAAAAGGGATCACAAAAGTTTGGACATGTTACGGCGCGTTTTTGGAGCGTTTTAAAACGCGCTCGCCACTTCTCTCATTCATTTGTCGTTGATTGGCCAAGCTGTCAACTGGGCGACTCTAATGAGACTGAGAATGTCTGAGAAAGAGATAGAATGTGAGAAAGAGAGAGGGACTGCGATTGCGATTGATTTAGCCACCATGACAAATTAAAACGGCGCTCGTCTAATGAGCTCAATGGTTAGCCAAAATGACATTAGAAAGTGAAATGTGAAAAGTGAAAACTCAGCGCCCCACCAACAATGGGTGAAAAACTGTTGAAAAGCCGCACATAAAAACACACAGAGACCAAGCATGCCACAAAAGGCGCAACAAAAACGATTTTTCTTCCCAATGAAAACAAAAAAAAAAGTGTCGAAAAAATGTTGCCAAAAAAAAAACCGAGGCAGAAAAAAGGAATATAAAAAGCAATTTATTTCGCAAGAAAAAAGGGAAATTCGTTGTCTGCGGTTGCCAGCGCAGGAAAACCCTTGCAAAAAGTTAGTTTTTTTTTATTCATTTTTTTGAGGGTTTGTTTTTGACAAACAATGCAATTTTGGCTGTTTTTCAATGTCCACAATGAAAATGATGCACAAATGAAGCGTTGATAGCGCCCTAAGATATTACTTGACATAGTACTACATCCAGGCATGTCTCAGTCATAGATCAGTAGATCAGTAGATCGGCAAATCAGCAGCTGTGGCAGCCCATCTCATCAAGGGGCAGCCCATCCCAAATGGGCCTGCCATTAGATAAATATCATGTGTCTCTGTAGACACTTTCTTTAATGATTCCTTCGATTTAATATTCCTGAGATCCGTCGATCTATCGATCCATCGATCATCAAGATATTTGTATCAAACTGCGTGGATTTTCTTTTGAAGACGTTTCATTAACAAGATCATATAATAGTTATAATAACAATTATAATATAATATTCAATAAGTACTTTTATAGTTAAAGTATATGTTAAAGATGTTTCAAACTTAAGGGACTAAAAATATGTAGGATACTCTTTATATATTAGATCAACAATTATATTTTTATTAAGCCAATAATCTTTAAAGTATATTCTTAACATCAATGATTCAACGCCTGCATGTGGTTTATAAACATTCTAATTTTGTAGACGCTTCTTTTTCCATACGTTTTTAGCCTTTTATTTTCATAGAATTTTTTTATAAGTTGCCTATTTATTCTTATAAATAAGTTTATAGCTTAATTGGTTCATGTCTTTTAGCTTTAGATTACCTAAAAGTTATTTTAGGGTATTTGAAATTGAAAGAAGCTACATATATTAATATTTTCATTTCATTTTTATGAGCTTTTTACTAAAATACTTTTGACTTTCTTATGTTTAAAAATATGTTGGATTCAATAATCGATTAGATACAAAATTAACAACCATAGAAAATTATTGCCTAAATCAATATATTTCTTAGAGATTTCATACTCATTCTTGTCTTTTGAACCATTTTAGCTTTACTTACGAACTAAAATTTAAAGACAAACAACATTAAGTACATCAAGTTACAGAAGTATAGTTTTTGCTGACTTACACCAAAAGCATTCTCTGAGGTTTTGAACTGAAAACCGGCTAATTGGCTGAAATATTAAAATCGATAAATAAACTTTGCCTAAATTTCAAAACTAAAAACATCTTTACTATTCCTCCACATGAATACCTTAAAAATAAAGATACAAATATTTAGGTAGGTTTTATAAAACTCGTAGCAACCTAAAGAAATTGTTGGTGTTTCTTAAACCTTTAAAATTTTCGAAACTATTTTTATATTTTTTGTATACATTTGAAATTCTTTGAATTAAATAAAATATTTTTTAAACTGAATAAAATTGCATTAGTTTAATGTTTACTTTGTGACTTCGAAGAAATGATCGATAAAAATAAAATCTCTGACATTTTTAAAACAATTACTAGATAATATTTGCTCTAAAGCATCTTTATTTCTTCAAAATCAAACAAATATTAACAAAATTTTCCTCATGTTTCGTGTTCACAATTAATAATAGATTTGAGTTCATTTGTATTACATTAAAATTTGCATAGCTGTTATGGGTAATTGCCCCAGATATTGATATCGAAGCAAATGAATAGACTGTGTTGATTGCACTCGATTATTCGATTGTACCAGTAGATGATCTATTTTCTTTTCTTTTTTTTGGCTGCAGCTGCTGGTTGTGCTAGCATTGAGTTGAGCCGTTTTTGTGATCGCCATGGCAAAAACCACGAGCTAATTGCATTGAGTGGACAAGCAACGCCCATAGTACCCAATTGTTGTTGTTGTTGTTGTAATTGTAGTTGTTGTTATACTTGTTGTTGTTATTTGATTACTTCGCTTGTGTTGCAGTTACCTCGATTGTCTCTTTATCGGACGTTCATCTAAAACGTTTGCCTTGTCCGCGTTACACTTTTTCATCTTTACACTAAACTGTGTGTATGTGTGTGTGCGTGTGAGGGAGAGTGTATACACTATAGTGTGTGTGTGGGCATTCAACAAAACAAACGCCGACGCCTACAGTAGAGCACGAGTCAAAGAGAAGGCATTAGGCATACAGAGTTGCCAGAATTTTTGGGCTAAATAAGTTCATTAAAAAAGTACTATGTAGAAATAGCTGAAACATAATTGAAAAATGCAAAAGAAAAATGTCTAGCTTTTTGAAAATTTTTAGATTAAGGATAGAATAAGTATAGAGTATAGAAATAGAACAAAAGAAGTTGCATTACAAAAATATTCCACTTTAATTATTTATAGTTCTTTGGTTTTCTGTAACAATAAATACTTTTAATTTTTGGATTTATAAATCATCTACTAAATGAATAAACAAATAAATAAAAGATGTTATGAATTAAATAAATATTTAAAATGTTACTCAACACAATGTAATAGATAAGACTTGTAAAGAATAGTATCTTCAAAATTAAATAAATATTCTTCTTTTATGCTCATTTTTGCAATGTCTATATAGTAGGTCTTAAGTAACTATCCGAATGATAAACTAACGTAAAATGTAGATGTACTTTGAAACTAATGTCAAATTCAAAGCAATCTATTGAATAAAACTTATATAGACAATGAAAAATGGGTATAATTTTAGTTAAACAACACCATGCATAAGATAAGACTTATAAAGAATGTTTTTTAAACAATCTACAATTTTATTTATTCTTCTTTAAGTTTAGTTTTATGAACACAATTTACATCTTTTAGGTCCATATCTGTAAATTCACAAAAAGTTATACAGAATCATTTAAACAATTCCGAATCTTATTTTAAAAGCCTCAAGATTTCATCGATAGAAATTAAACTTGCCTAAAGAATCAAAGCCAAATAGTTTTAAAAGTAGCTTAATTTCCCGTTAATAGCATTTAATAGCAATGCTAACTATAGCAATAAACTAGCTAGAATGGCAACACTGAAGGCATGAGGCATGAGGCATAAGCCATAAAGTCCATAAGCCATGAAGCACGTGGCACGTGGCACAGTGGCAAGCGTACGAGAATGTAAAATGTAAAAGCATGCTGGTCGAGTGACCGCAACAATGGTCGCGTTTAATTACAGTTATTGTCGCACCCTTCGGCCGCCTCATTTGCATTTGCATTTGCAACGTGGCAACTCGAGAGAGAGAGAGAGCGAGAGAGCGAGTGAAAGAGAGGGCAAGAGAGAGGTAAGGGCGCGGGCGCGGGCGTTGCATGCCGCATGCCGCTTATGCCGCATATGCCACATAATTAGCATAACAGTTGAGAGATGCAATGGACATTACCATTGCAACAATTGCGCATTCCGTGGAAAGCTGAACGCGTTAAGCGTTTTCTTTTGCTTTTCATTACGAGTACGTCTTGAGCAGCCAGCAATGAAATTTATGCAAATTAAATTAAAACTTCAACAAGCGGAACCAACCTTGCAACATATGGCTATCAGACTTACACCCAAGCAACGATCCAACGATTCAACGATCCAGCGATCCGACGATCCGACGATCCTCGACAATTTCCTATGAGTTACAGTCACATAAATTTCCCAAAACCATCGTCGACTAACAATACTCCAGGCAAACCCTTCACCCAACCAAGTGCAGTCTACACTTGAGATAAAGATCGCCAACGATCAACCAACTGACACTCCTCTCAGCTCCTACTATACCAACTTCATATGCCTTGAAGGTATGATAAATAGAACTTAAATAAAACTGAAACGATTTCAATGTGGACAGTAAATTAAAATGTAATAATTTCTTAGTGAAAAATATTTTATTAAACAAAATGGTAAATTTAAATTAAAATACGATTGTTAATGAAATTCAACTCTATAAAATGTTCTCAGCTACAAAACCAACTTCATATGCCCTACGATAGAACTTTAACAAAACTGAAACGATTTCAATGTGGACAGTAAATTTAAATGTAACAATTTTTTAGTGAAATATATATTATAAAATAACATTGTTAATTAAAATTAAAATACGATTAATATTGAAATTCAACTCTACTTCATATGCCTTAAAAAGATGGTAATAAAATAAATAAAATAAAAACACTTTATTTTAAAATAAACTAAAACGATTACATTGTGAATCATAAAATGAAATCTTATCTAAATCTAATTTCTCAGTGTAAATTTAAATAGATTATTATTTAAACATAACTGAGATGAGTGCATTCAGAAAACCGCTAAACAAAACTCAACTTTATCAGAGGTGTTCCACAGAACTCTAGTTCTAAATATTTATGCTGCTATTCACTTACTTTGAGTTTCTACAAAATTATTTATTATTGCTGTATGTTAAGAAATTTTTAAATTTATTCGAAAAATATTTCATGCCTTTTTATTAAATTTTAAAATTAATTGAATTTAATTCAATCAATTCTGAATATCACCAAATCTCTCAAACATTTTTGGATTTTTAAAAGCACAAGTTGCTGGGTTTCTTTTTTTAACAATATATTAATATTATTTTTAAGTGAAAAGTAAGAAATGATTGCTTGTAAGAGTCAATATAATCATTATAAAAATAAATTATAAAATATTTTATAAATTGTAATGAGGGATTGAGAAAAATCAGCTGCGAGAAATATATATTTAAAGAAGAATTCTAAAAATTAAAAATAAGTAGGTTCAATTAGGTAATAATTAAGAAGGCATTTAGGAATGCTCAAAAAATTGTACAAATAATTAATTCAAGTTCAATTGACACTTAGCATTTAGTATAATAATTTAATAATAATGCTAATGTTTTGTGTAAAAACAATTCGATTTTTAATGAACAATGTAAAATAAAATTTAAATCATTTGTGAAGAAATTTCAAAAAAGCAACTAGGAATGTTCAAAGGATTGTACAAGGAAGATCATTTGCTAGAGATCACTATGACAAATCGATGTAGATCATATCTGTTCACGCCAACTCTTGAGAAACCAGGTTTACGACTTGAAGTCGAACTAACCGAAACCATAAACGAACTCTTTCATTATTGATGCACACTGATCGGGTACTTGAGATAGAGATCGTTCGGATTGTGACAGCCTGTAGTTAGACTATAATTTTTGGCATCGTCTCGAAATGGTTTGACATTTATGAGGCATAAATTTCGTACAACTTTCTGCTTTCACTGCCAGGCCAATTAAGTGCAACGAATCGGGGAAATTGAACGGGAACGGGAACGGGGACGGGGAGGGGGAACTGGGAACTAGGACTGGGATTCGTCATAGACTGATGTGGAATTTGCGAAAATTTAAATACAGCTCGTCTCCCAGGTCTCAATGTAGAAACAGAGAAACTGAGAAACAGGGGTGGCCCATTGTCATTTATCGGTCTCTCGGGCTGCCCCTGAGTGTCATCAAAACAATGTTAGCCAGTTAGTTTATGAGCTGTGCCTCATTTCTCAACGCGCAGCGCAGCTCATCTCATTGCAATTTTCTTTTCATTTTGGTTTTGCTTTTCCAGTTTCATATGCATTTTTCGATTTACCTTTTTCAAAATTTCACATTAATTTCTTTTCAATACGTTTGCATGCCAATCACAATCATAAAGAGAATTTTTGCCTTCGTCATTATGCAAACTCGCTGACCGCGGCGAAATGTGTCCACAGAATTGTGTAGAAAGTCGTAAAAAAGTGTGGCAAGAACACAATGTACACACACACACATACACACACACACACGAGCTGGGAGGGCAAACACAAATACACATCTTTTTGGGGGTCATAAAAAAAACCAACAAACTTCTTTTTTTGTTGGTCAAGCGCAACGACAGGGGGTCGAGGTTGCAACGGGGGTCGTTAACGTTTAGGCAAATGCCCTAAAAATTGAATTCATAATAAGCAGCATCGAATGAGATGATCTTCAACATTATATGATCATCTTTGATCAGCGGGGTGTTTCCCATTCTTTTATGACTTTAGTTTGTTTATCTCAGCCACAAACATAACAAATACGATCAAGTAACTTTTCCTTTTTTTAAAGGGAGAATCTTAAGATCATCATATTATGATCACTAAACGATCACAGCCCTCTGTTTTTACATAAAAGAAATTTTTGTTTGTTTTGGTAACAACATGCAGCTTAAGTATACTCTCCATTGATCAGTTTAGTTTCTATAAGCCTGTGTACAAATGTTTTTCTTTAAATCTTTTACTATTATATTTCGTGAATTTGTTGAGTTGTGTTATTAGGTAATAGTTATAGAGTTGTAGTATAACATCAATCCATATATCACGTGATTTTTATTTCTTTTCTTATTCTATTCAGCCTATAGAAAGTATTTCGATACTCTTCTTTTACTCGAGTAATGATGAATGATGTATGTAGTATACTATTTTAGATCATATCGTATACTATGTTTTCTTTTGTTAATCTAGTTATCTAAGCAATGGCGATCTATATATTCGTTACTTCAACTTTAATTGGAATTAGAATACCGAGTAATATATTAAGGATATGGATACTTTATACAAATAGAATGACCAACAAGTCTTTTTGTATAAAGTATCCATATCCTTAATATATTACTCTGTATTCTAATTCCAAATTTACATATAGAATGACCAACAAGTCTATTTGTATAAAGTATCCAACAATTGACCAACAATTCGATTTGTATAAAGTATCCATATCCTTAATATATTATTCTGTATCCTAATTCCTATTTAATTTAAACTTTATACATTACATTATCCCTTCTATATTACCTTTATTTTAAAGATTTTGTCATGGTAATATGAAATTTATGAAAGCAACTCGAGTTAGGTTTTAAGAAATATAGCTTACCCTGTTATTTCAGTTCAATCTATAACACGCTTATCCGTCATCTATCATCTCAATAAGCCATTCAATGGCTATTTGTTAACCCCAAAAAGAGAAAATAATTCTTTCAAATTGTGAGTGTTATGCAAATAACTGATCGATCAATCGATCGTTTGATCGATGAATTGTTTTTGATTTGCATTAAGGAGTACCACGACCTCCACCTACATATAGCACACACTCAGGGAACTTCCTGTAATTAGTTATCCCATCTATATGTCCTACTTGAACCTGAACCCGAAAACTGTCCGGCAATCATTCAAATGAAGTGTTACAACGGCTGTTGATCCTGTGGCAGCTCCTGCTGATTTCAATTCTACTGTCAACGTTGCACTAATTATAATGTCCAGTTACCCACACATACACACACACACACACACACACACACACACACACACACACCTTTCATACAACCCACAATAGTCGATGCAGCCGCCGCTTGACGGATTGATCAACTTGATTAATGATGTGGTCTGTGGCATTGCGTGACAAGTTTGTTAGTAAATTGAACGTGCCACATGGATGTTGCATGTTTGGGTCAGAGCAGTGCTTGTTTTTCTTTTTTTTTGGTGGTTTAATGGTTTGCCGATTTTGTGGCAGCCGCTACTTGCAACCAATTGCATCATTAATCTTCTGGGCAACTGTACAACATCGTCATCGGTATCGTCATCGACTAGTCGGTTTTCTTAGTACGAGTCGCATCAATTCCCACGGCGATCGGGATAAAATCATTTTTAATGAAGTTATCATAAACTGGACGCTTGTCATTTGGCTGGGTCCATCAATTGCCTCCCAATCGTGATCCTGATTCTGATCCTGATCCTGACAAAAATGTCATAAACTGTCCCAAAAAGCAGCCGTGCGTGAATTTCGCCGATGACCACAATAACAGATCGCAAATCAAAGGGAAATTTATGCAACGATCGTGCGACCAAACAATTGAACAGATCTCGAATAGATCGACCCTCTTTCCCTCTTTGCATATCACAAAACTTCTCTGCTCTTCCCCCTCTCTTTCTTTCTCTGCTCTCAGTCAGAGGCATTATCTACCTCAAAGATTAATGAGATTTCACCGCAATTTCCTATGGATGATTTCGTTATTTTCTTTAGAGTTCTTTTTTATGATTTCATTAATCTTGCTGCGTTTTTGCTTTAATTTTTTGTGTGGATTTTTTATGGCTCGTTTAGCGATCGGTAAATAGGGCGCTTGTCTCGTAATTTACATGAAATTGCTTCATTTTCGGAAGGCTGTCTTTTTTTTTGTCCCTGCGGTAACTAATCACACACAGAAGTCTTGGGAATTTGCATCGTCTTTATCCCAAGAAAGATCGTGATCGGTCATCAATATCATGTCAAAGCTTTGAGTTTAGAGGAATCATAGGAATCGGTGTGGTCTGTCCAACTGTTCAATTGCACAGCTGCAGTTCAGCTGCTATTCGAAAGGACACGCTTCCAATTTGCCATGAAATTTCCATTCTGGACATTGCATTTCTTCTGGACATTTGTCCTTTTTCTTTCCCTTTCATTTTTAGCTCTAGAATTTTTGGCTTGAAGCGTGCATTATGCGGCCCAAAACGATTGTGCAAAATATGATTTTTTTCTATCTTGGTTTATATGGTTTTTCAATTTGAGTGAATGAAATCAAAGACATCCGATAATGAAAGGACACGCAATGAAAAGAAAAGTATGTAATATGTTCAACTTACCTTTATAGATATCATATGGATCAGAAAAAGAAGCAAACTATCTACTCGTGAGTTTATTTAGTTTTACTAAAAATGTTCTGTATTAAATCAAGAATTTTTTAAAAGGATATTGGTTTATTTATGCGTAAAACTTATCCGAAAGCAAATTTTAACTGATCTGAGTGGTTTTTAATATTTCTCAAACATTCGTAATCATTTTATCCTAAAGCTAATTTCAATAGCTCTCTATATAACTCTACTCTCTGATCTACATTGATCTTTACCTTAATTATTGCCTAGCTTTTGATGAAAACTTGACATTAAGATTGCAATCATTTCATTCAACTCTGCTGAGACTGATATGGAGTTTTTTAAAGCTTAAAAAAGCTGATCCCAACTGATCATCATATCAGTTTATTAGCAAGAGGATATTGCAAACTTGTTAGTTAAAATGATCGCAGCTGAATTGTATCTCAAAGTTTGCCTGGAAATGTCAAAAACTTGAGATTACTCTGATCTGATCTAGAGAAGATATACATATGTATATACCTAACTGGGTTGATGATAGGGTTTTTCGGTTTTTTTTTGGAGCCTTAGGGGACTCGTAAATCAAATCAAATGTCATTCGGTGACTTGACATGCTGCATAACAAGTTTACTTTCTTGTTGTTGTTTATTTTGAGCTGCAGTTTTTTGTGTCGAGCTCTTTTTTTGGTCTGAATGTCAAATTACTTGAGGGCGCCGCAATGTCTGAGAAATTTTTGTGGGTTCTGTGGGTCGAGAACGCAGTTGCAGCAAAGGATCTTCAGCATTTTTTTTTTATTTTTATTTAAAAGCAGGCAACCAACTGACAACTGCAACGCAGACAACGACAACGACAACTTTTTTTTTATCCAACTCTTTTTTTTTTGATTTTTTCTTTTTTTTTCCTTAATAATTTTTCGGGTGCCTTGGCAACAGTCAAACCGGAGACATGGAAGCAAACGCATACTGCACACGCTGAGAGAGAGAGAGAGATAAACCTTTTTTACTGAATTTTTTTTCATCTCATTTTTGTTCTGTTTGGATTTTTTGTTCTCCTTGCTGAGCGCTGTGAGAAATGCAAATTCGGCGGCGGCTAAAAAGTTGTTAAATTAGTCAGCAGATCGGTCCGAAAAAACTGGATGTTGAGCAGCCGTCAAAAATGAATGAATGAGAAGAGAGAAGAGTAAGATGGAAAAAAAACTGCACTAATTTGATTTTCTAGCAAACGATATGCAATTCGCAGTTTTAGGCAAAGGGAGCAAAGGGTCTCGGAAGGATGTGCTTCCTATGTCTGCATCTGCAATTCGCGGTCTCCTGGACAGTCAATGGGTTAACCTATTAGTAATGATTGGTCAAAGGGAGTATTGCCAGACGAGAAGATACTTAGCATTTAGAAATATATTTGTAGATGAAAAGAATAAAATAAATAGTATTTAAATAAACGCAACCACTTCATAATTGTAATCTTGATAATAATAATATAGAAAAAAAGATAACACATAAAGATAATTTGTTAAGCTAAGATAAAATTTAAATGTTATCATAATAAAATAATAAGCATACAGATTAATTTACAAAAGTATGTTCAATATATTTTAGTTCGAGATAGCTAAATTTCTTTATTTAAAAGTAAATTAAATATAATATATATTCACGCAACCTTTTTATATTAGAAATCGTAATAATAATAACAAGCATAATATACATATAAGACTCAAAGCTATTAATTGTTCATTTATTTATTTATTAATTTATATGCTACTTTTACATTAATTCTCTAGTCACACTCATTAAATTACGCTCATACTTATTTAGGACATTTATGTTCTTTAATTTAATTATAGCTATTATTATATAATTTTACTAGTTTATTAGTTAAGCAGTGTTCAAATGAATTTTTTCGCAGTGACTAGTTAGCTTCTATTTATAAGCTTTGTCTTGAAGTAATAGGAATCAAATCATATTAATTAAATAAACAGTCATATGATATTTTAGATTTTTATAAGCTTTAATGACAGCTTACTACACCATATAGGGATTCGATTTGGTCAGTAATAAATGATTAAATGAATGTAATACAAAAAAATAATGTCGCTATTAAGAAATCCAATATGTTAAGAGCATATACGAAATCTGATCTCAAATATTAAAGTTTAGTATACTTGATTTATATAGCAAAAACTTATACTCAATTTTTTATTGATCGTTTCGATGATAATTTAATATATTACCTGTTTATAAGTGGAAGCATCAGAAATTAGAAGTAAATGAAATACTTTAGACCTGACTTAGTATCACTTTTTTAATCCACTTTTTAACAATAAAGAATAAATCTCTTCAAACTCGCATATCAGAAGAGTATAATTCAATGGTTATCGAAATTATTATTATTGATTTGCATTCTCAAAGTGCTTATAGTCTTAGGGTAAATTTTTCAATGTCTACATAAGATTTCAAAAAACTATGCGAATGATATTTTGACGTGAAATGTCCAAATTTATTTAGACATATAAGAATCTGGTCTTAATCTGTATAAACATTTGATAAAACAACGAGCCATTCAAATCTGAGGAAAAGTCAGTGTCTGGATTAAAAGATTAGGCAAGTGCGAGTTTATACGAAGAAAAGATTCATAAGGTTATTGTACAAAACTGTCCACTATTTTTTTTTGTTGGATATACGAGTATATAGGCCATATAGGGTGTCCTCAATGAATACGATTTGTTGCCGTTGTAAAGGTAAAAGGCAAAGCTGCCATTTTTTGGTCATTTATCAAATTTCAAGCAAAATCTACAACAATCGACGCGACGACCAAAGCAGATCACATTTTCATTCTCATTCTTATTTTCATTTTCATTTTCATTACGATTTTCATTTTCACAATTTTTTCTAATGCGTGTGTGTGTGTGTGTGTGTGTGCACTGTGAAGTGAATATCAAAACAAAGACTTGGGATATGGTGACGGTGCGCTCTTGAAATTCGTTCGATGGGATCCTTCGATCCGATCCCATTTTGTCCTTCGGGCGCGCGTTTTGTGTCTCCTTGTCAAGCTGTCAATCAAAAGGCATCTTTCATGTGCCTCATGTTGCCAGTTTGGGACAAGACACAAACACACAGATACACACACACACACACACACACACACTATTCTCTACTCACTCACTCGCAAATGTAATCCATCTCGCTCTGTTTTCGTTGCATAAATCAAAATTGCAATCGATTTGCATTTTTAATACCAAATGCAAATCCTATAAAAATCCCACATTGTTTATCGCTTACAAGCAAAAATCAAGTTGATGCTAATTTTTGTCTATTACCTTTTCCTGCCTATTAGGCAAATTGCAAGTACACACACACATACAAACACAAACACACTCACAGACACACATACCGCGTCAAGGGGTTGTCACAATTTGTGATCCGATTTCGAAACCGAGTGTCAAATGCATTTGCAATTAGTTTGCCAAAATCACCGCCTCACCCCTTTCATAGGTAAGGGGAGGGGGGGGGGGAATTGAATTTATAAACGATTTAGATAAATTTGCAATATGCCTCAACCGAAAGAAAATGAACCGCACACGTTAGCAACCCTATAACCCTTCATTTAATTTCTCATCTCTTCTGCCTTCTTGTTTTCCCTAATTTTCATTTTAATGAAGCGCAAATAGAACTAAAAAAGCGATTTCAAATCGAAATAAATGCAAAAATGAGCATCGTATCGATTACATTGGCCAAACATTGTTAAGAGTTAACAGTTGAGCAGATCGATGGAATGATAGAAGCCCCGACCCCGACATTGATTAGATATATCACAGTTGTGAATATGAATTGTTAAATGATGAAGAGTCTGATAATGAATATAAGCACTTATCATCTAACCCCTGATTTATTTTACAGTACTCCTCTCATAATTGGTCTAAAAACAACATACTTTTCTTTACGAATTTCACTTAAAAAGATCTTAAATCAACAGTTTTTCAAAGAAATAAACTAAAAATTAAGTTAGTCGCTTCTTAAATTAAACGACAGCAGTTGAAAAAGATCACACAATTGCAATGTTTCAGCTCCTGAGGGGAGAAAAAGTTAAAAAATTGCTCATCATTATTAGACAAATGAAGTTTTCGAAGACTTAACACCCTCTGGATGCGTGGAAATTTACTCGGATAAAGTTCATCATTTAACTTTCCTCAGTTAGAGATGATTATAATCATTCAATTATAAATATAATAAAAGTAACATTACTTTCAACAAAGTTCTGATCTCCTACTTAAGTAACATATAATAGAATATTGGTCAATATATATAATAATGTTTAAGGTCCGTTTTTTCATAGTCCCAATAGGTTTGACTTGATCGACATCTTTGACTTTGACATTAATTTCTGCACATTTCACATCAAAACATCATTCACATGGTTATATGAGACCTTATAAATACATTGAAAAAACAGGCCTTATATTATATTTACTTAGCTTATATGTATACATAATCTACTTTAAGCTGATTTGCAAGTGTCTAAGACTTCCCTGGTTGGATATTGATAAAAATTAATGGTTTTCCCTATTGCATCAAGGATCCACATGAATATTAATTATTAGAAAAGGCTCTAACAGTAATTATTTTAATACATATGCAAATATATAATAAGTAATATGGTTCTCTTACGATTCTATTGAATAAACGTTACTATATATACTATATATAACCACGTTCAAGAATCAACTTGAAAACTTAAGTGATATTTGTATTCTACCATTCTCTATTGGTTGCAGTACTACTTAGTAAAGTAATGTTCTCTATCAATAGTTATGTAAATAATAATAGGAAGCTCTTAGGCTTCATTGGAATAGCAGTTACTATTTAAAGTATCCACCAAGAACAGCTGTCCACTTAAATGTGAAGTAGCGTGACTTGGATGGATAGTGCAATTTCTAGGAACAGCTCCCTTTGCACTTCTCCGATGATGATCCCACGCTAAGTAATGAGTATTATGTTGACTTCGGGCAGCCCATTGAAAAGTCATTTGGATGTTGTTTTGAAAAGTTGGCTTGCTGCTCGTAAAATCTGAAGATCGACAGCAAAATGTCGCATAAATTTGGCCAACAATGAGGCACGAGGAACGGCTGCTAATGAAAGGCACGAGACGAGACAAGACGAGGTGAGATGAGATGAGATGAGATGAGACGAGAATCAGGACGAAGAAGGTCAGCATCTGGACAAATATTTATCGAAGCTTCTTTCTATGCTCGTAAATTGCCAATTGCCTTGTACCCTAGTGTCCCAGTGTCCCAGTGTCCAGCCGCCTACATACAAAAGAAATCAAAAACAACAAAAAATCCAAAATAAAAATACGAAATCCGAAATCAAAGTGAAAGTAATGACCGAAAATTTCGTCCAAGAAAATGTCGCAATGTCCTTTCATGCGATCGGGGAGAACGGATCAATGTTGGACAGAGACATTAGGCTACCGGTATTTCAACTTAGTTCCTGCTCCCGACACAATTGTTGCAACAAGGAAAACACACGAGACAAATCTGGGCTAAGACACCTTGCAACGTTGCTGTTGCTGTTGCCGTTACCAACGTGTGGGTTTTTCTTACCTTTTTTTTTAGCTGTTTAACTGTTCGGCAGCTGTTGGCCTTATTGTCTGCTCCTATTTGGCAAACGCAAAGGCAAAGCTGGCCTAAACAAAAGGACACACACACCACACTGATATGTGTGGTGGTAACAAATCTCTGTGAGGACTTTGCAGGTAAGCAGATAGACACTTAAGAGCAAGAGGGAGCGATACATATAGAGAGAGAAAAAGAGAAAGAAAGTGGGAGAGCGGAACAGAGAGAGAGAGAGAGAGAGAGAGAGACAGAGAGTGAGAGCCTGCTCAGTTGTGTGCTCTTAAATGCTCACTGGCGTACTCTAGCGGCGAGTGGCGCAAACTTGTATGCAATCTGTGCACACGAGAATCAGAAGCAACTGTTGAGCCTCAATGAAGACTCTTTAGAAAATAGCATAACATGTATACATTTTGTATTGTATAAATTATAAATAGGACTTTCTTCGAACTTTGAATAATATGATCAAAATATAAACTGTTGTGTAATCCAGGTTACATTAACACTTTCTTTTCAAAAAAATTTATGTATTTATTGATTTATTTATTTACCTACAGCTTAGTGCTCGAAGATAAACTTAAATTTAAAGCACTAGTTGATATAGAATACGAAATAAAGAGAACGAAAGTTTGTCCATAGATCGATTAACTATATTTGATGTCTGATAGCATGTATACGATATGAAAGAAATGTGTATCTTTAAAGTAAATATAAAACAATTTTGAAATTATTATAATTATAAATTCTGAAGTTAGAGTCGATCTTATTGTTAGCTAAAGTTATTTTTACTTCACTGCAAAATCACTTTATTACAGTATAAACTAATAATAATAATATTTTATTATACTTAGATAAGATCAACAGTATATTAGTGTAATTTAATAATAGATATTTATAAATATAATGGAAATAATTTTGGCATGACTGTTTCTAAATTTGAAGCGTGGAAAATATTGTAACATTTTATTTAATATTTTTATTGTTATGTTGATATTAAGTAAAATGAAAGTTGTTAAGTTTAAGACTACATTTGTACTAAATGTAATATTATCTAATGTAAGAAACTTAAGGTTTCTGAAGACAAGAGTTTGGCTTTGTTAATTACCATATATTGAACTAGATACATATGTGAATTATTAAATTAAAGTTATATCATATTTGATTAACATAATTATAATAAGATTAGATTAATTATTGATTGCAAGATATTTAATTAAAGATCCCAAATGTATCTGACAAGTCAATAGTTTGTTTAGGTAGAAAGAGCATGATATACATACATATGTATGTATGAAGATCATTTGAATATTTGCAACATTCCATCAAAGTTCTGAGATTATCAACCCAAAGATATTGATAAAATCTCTAGCACACTTTTGTCAATGAAAGAGAGACAGAAGGAAAGAGCACACTCTCACACATACTCTCTCTTTCTCTTTCTCTGTCTCTGTGTCTGTGTCTGTCTCAGTGAAGACTCTCTCAGTGTCTTCCTTCTCGGCGGGGGTTGCACGTTGCATGTTCGCCAAATCGTTGCCACCGAAACGAACCCATAAACGAGCTCAGGGCATTTTTAGCTCGTCATTTCCGTTTGTTGCCTCGTGCGCTGCGAACGTCACGCGAGAAGTTCCAGAAAACCTAATCGAAATTGAAACTAGACAAAATTCAAAAATTCAACAAGATTCAACAGAACAGAACAGAACGTGTGTTTATAAACAGTTCTTAAAGTTCTCCAAGCCAAGTTCTTGCTTATTTATTTATTTTTTTGGTTCTTGTGTGAAAAGTGTGGAAAGTTGAGGTTCAAACAGGAAGTTGGTCAAGGATCGATCTTTGAGGAAGGCGGAAGGAAACAAGTATACGACGGCGACATAGTCGCAGCATAATTGCAGCTCCAGTTACACAGGTAAGTGTTGCACGCTCATGTTGCACGTTGTTTGTAGTTAGATCGTATCGTAACTTTGGGTTTAGAGTGCACGTAATCGATAGCCTTTTTTTGTTGCATTTGATCTGATCTTGGATTAATCGTAGTCCACACCTGGTAACACACACACACACGCACACACACACACGTGTATGCCTCTGTATATATGTGTGTGTGTGTAATTGCGCTCGCACCCATGTGCCTTTGTCTTGTTTGTCTTTGCTCTAGCTCTAATTTTAATTTCGCCAAAGAAGGTAAAGAAGGTAAAAGAAAAAGCAAAAAGGGAAAAGGCTGTGAGGAAAAAAAACCCTAAGTCCCTAACCCCTAGACCCACATATAGATCAGTAAGAGACCCACAAGAAGCAACAGAAATATGTTTAAAAAAAGGGGTGGTGTGTCCTCTAATACATTTAATTTGTTGCTAGGTTTTTTTCGTCCTCGTCCTCGTCCTTGTCCTTGTCCTTACCCCCCCCTGCTACCACCGTGAGCTGCTAATCCTCGGGGCACAAGTCACACACACATTTCCATTCTCATTCTCATTCCCATTTCAGATTTTCCGATTCCGATTCAGATCGAACTTCTTAAGTACAAGAAAAAATATTTCCTTAGCTCGCCTCGCTTCAATGCGTTTTGTCTTGGGCAATTTTCCATTACAATTTTCAATTTACAATTTTCAGTCGGGGTGACGTTTATGGATTACATGAAAACCCATTTCTCTTTTTTTTTCTTATACTATATATGAACCAGTGTGTCACTCTGTGTGTGTGTGTGTGAGTGTGTGATTGCCTGGCAGCTAGAAAAACAGAATGCGATTCTCGTTCCAGTTAAAGATCCTTTTTTTCGCCAGCTCCTTTGGATTTGCCGCTTATGTCCTTGCTTGCAAAAAAAAAAAAGAAAGAAATATGGCATCATTATGCTGGGGCGTAATTGTTTCACACAGACACACACACAGACAGCACAGATCCTTTTTGGCAAAGGACTCGCTCAATTTTATGGTTTGCGGCTGCCGCAAAAATAAAAAGAATCTGTTCATAAATTAGCATAAGTTTAATTTCAATTTCAATTCGATGGCAAAAAGAAAAAAAGAATAAAACCTGAAATTTGCGCTTCAAGATAAGAAGAAAAACGAGATCGAGCACAAGGACTTGCCGCAGGACGCAAGTACGCGACAAAACTCGTTTGCTACTGCAAAAAAAAAAGGAAAACAATTTGCAAAAATTTCTTGCTTTTAGGCCATTGTCTACGAGCCGCTTCCACAAACATCAACTCCAGATATTTAGATATACATAAGACTGCCTAAAGTTGTCTGTCAATTTCCAGTTTTCCAGTTTTTCTGTTTCTGCTCCTCAGCTATCTTCCCTAGTCTAGTAGTTGATCAATCCAACCCCATTCAACCACATTCAACCTACAAGTAGAGAATTGGCTTCAATTCAAAAAATATTCAGCTAAGTAAAGCAATGTTATGATATGATCGTATCTCTAAGTATTCGATTTTATGATTATAGTACGATTGTACTTAATTAGGAGTCTGGATGGAATCGAAAAAGAAGAAGGTCGACAATCACTAGGAGGCATCTCTTTGGTTTTGAATGATAATATCAACTTGGGAACTATTATTATATATGTAAATTAAAGAAAATATCCAAAAGTAACCGGAAAAGGAATGAATCTAGGTGAATTAACATGAGATTTCAGTAAAGCCCTATAAAGTTTAATTATAGACTATAGAAAGCCCTTAGATAATCGTTTTTGGATTATGCTTAATGTTGGGAACGACTTAAGTAAATCATAGATGAAAGTAAGAAATCAAATTGGAGAGTGAATTGTGAGACATTTGTGAGAAATTTAAAATCAGTTCTTACTAAATATAAAACTAAGTTAAAACGAGAAACTTAAGATTTGAGAGTAACGCTTTAAGTTTCAATATTTAACTTCTATTTTTTTTTTTGATTAGAGCTTTTGAAGCATAAAACACTGATTCGGTTCAAGTAAAAATCAAGACCAACTTGAAGAAAGTTAAACACATTAAACACAAAGAAATCAATGTAGGCTGAACAGAACTTAGAAAGATATGTGCTTTAGAATATAGAATAAGATAGAAGTATGTGAGCTTTCATTGTGGCAAGTATTTATGTATATACTTAACAGAAATCATGGAATAAAATTAATAGTGTACTAGAAATTGGATATTACAAACTAGAGAGTACAATAGAAAGTGTCTTAAAAAGATAGTCCAGTGAATTTTTTCGTGTGATGAAAATTAAAAAAATATATTAAGTTAAATACATAAAATTAAACTTAATCAATTATTAAATAAAATAAATTGATACAAATGTCAGCTGTACTTTTCATATTATATTAACATATGTAGAGCTGGGATATTAAATATTTAGTTATCATAAATCATATAATTGTTTTTTTCGGGAAAGTTACATCATAATAAGTTTTAAGCAGAAGGCCTGAAAGCAAGTGCTCCAAACTTAAATTACTTATAGGATTATATGTGTTATAAAATACTAATGCAAATAGTTAATATTAAATAATAATATAATAAGATTTGTTTTTAGTGATGGGGTGTTTTATTAATAAACTATTTAATCGCCCATCTCGGCTTAGAAGTTTAATATGATGTTGACTTCATTTATTCATAGCATGTTTCTAATGCTCCTGTTATTTCCCTACAGGTTGACATGCCTATCACATACCGTACATTTGTTTATTTATAAAAAGCTTTATTTTTTTAAAAATACATTTGGTTTAAGTTAATAGATGTTTGATTAGCAAATTAAATTACTATTTTTTTTACTTAGGAGCTCTAAATGTATGATGTTGACTTCATAAATCCATATCATGCTCCAGTTGTTTTGTTTAAATTTGTTTAAAATTCATTTCTATTTTAGTTCTTGAGATGTTGGATTAGTTTTGTTTACCAATTCTTTACGATGTTGACTGCAGTTATTCATTAGTTTCATACTTTTAGTGTTTCCCTACAGGTTGACATGCCTACCATGACACGGATGCATCGTCACTCGAGCTCCAATACTGTGGAAGAGACACGTGGCAGGCGTCGCAATGCGAGTGGCGATGATGCGAACAAGGAGAACTTTGGAGTTCACTTTATGAGTAGTCCCTTTGGGAATAGCAGCTTGATTGCACTCCAGGATCTGAGCAATGTGCATGGCAAGAGTCCACAGAGGAGGAGCTTTAGTGAGGGGAGTGGACCGCGTCAGGCGACGCCACAGATGGCAGCTCTGCAGCATCGATGCCTGTCACGCATTGGAGGTGCCACAACAGCAGTAGCAGCAGTTGCCACATCAGGTGGCCTTGAGGATTCACTATTGTCATCTTCTCGCATGGGAGATACAACCTTAGATCGCATGCTGGATGCGATTATTGAATCGGCGCGTAAAGAGGTACGTTGCAAGCATCAGACGACATCGACTTCAACTTCGACAGCGACTGCGACTGGGTTGCATGCCACTACGTTGACCGATGGCGAGTGGAGTGAGAGCAGCATCCATGAGATGGAGGTGCGAACACCAACGCATCTGAAAAGACAACGTGTGGTTAGACGGAAGAATCAGCACAAGACAACCACAACCACCAATAGGACAAGTGGAATGCAACGTCAACCAAAGCAGAATAGTCTGGAGCATATTCCTAGCATTAAACGTTGCCTTAGCTTCTCCAGTTCCACATCAAGTGATCTTGAGGATGATGAACACTTTGCAAAACGCAGTTCCGTCAATTCAATTGCCTCAGCTTCTGCTTCCGCCTCCGCCTCTGCCTCCGTTTCCGTCACCTCATCCCAGAACAGCACGCACAGTGGTGATTATAGCTCAAGGGGCAACATTGATTTGAGCATCGCTTATAATGTCCAGCAACAACAATTAAATGTACATGGTGAGTTCCAGAGTCCCCCCTTAAATGTTACTGCTTGATCCACTTAGGGCGAATAAGATACATTTCGGAAAGTTTATTTAGACTATAAGGTTGTCAGCAAGATGACAAAACGGTTTATTAAATTCCACAAATTAACGTCAACAATTTATGTGGAAAAATTTTACAAAATAAAAAAAATGAAAATTGAGTTTTTGATGGTTTCTGAACTTTTAATGTTGTATTAAATGAGCTTGCTAAAAAGAAGCTCAACTATTACCTTTAAGAAAAATCTAATCTAATCTAATCTCAATACATACTCCGACGCATATGACGACGAATATCATATTCACCAAAAATAAGTGTTGGTAGTAGGAATGGTGGATTCAAATTTAAATAGAGCTGCAGTGGACCAAGCCTATGCATATAGCCCCAAATAAACATAGTTTAATATGTGAGAAACAATCTAAACGTTTTTAAAATATATTTTTATAGTTATACGCTGTCGCGAATTGCAGCGCACTCACGGATCCGGCAGCATCAATGCCTACGTCAAGGTGGCGCTGGCAACAGGCCAACAGCCTCAGCCAAGTACCACCAGCAGCACTAGTAGTACCAGCACTAGCAGTACCAGCACCAGCACCAGCACCAGCAGCAGTAACAGCACGGGTCGCTTCCAACGGACAGCCGTCCATCGTCACTCGAGTCGTCCGTATTTTGATGAACGCTTTAACTACCATGTGGAGGAGGGCATGTTGCATGCAACATCGAAGCATCTGCAGCTGCAGCTGGCGGTGTGGCATCGGGATCGTCATTTAAAGTGAGTACGAGTAAGGTCAAGTAGCAGACGGAATGCTGTTAAGTATTCAAGTCATTCACCCCCAAGAACATTTACAGACTGTCAAAAGACTAAGCCAAGTTAAGAGACACAAAAAGCGGAGACGTTGTTGGGCTGCAATCTCAGCATTTGGTTTAGGCATCTCTCAGCCTAATTGTATCGTTTTCCTAAGGCACACTTTGTTCCATTGTGCATTTCCTGCACATAAACAAATGCAGCACCCTCTTCAGGGAGGAGGGGATAGGACCTGAGGGGGTTGTGTTGCTTCCATAAATCCAGAGATACATCCAGCGGCTGCGCATTGAGGTCCAAGCACGTCTCTAGGCCAGTCTCATAACGCTTTCCAGAATGCAAAGAAACAAAAAATAACACTCTGCCTGGGCTCCAATTTGTATACTCTTCCAATGGGTATTTTCGTATACACGAAATGTGGAAGGCATTAAGATATCTTAAGATTTTTAATTTTGTATGATACAAGTACATACTGTATTTCAACTATATTTAACTGAAACCCTTTTCGTATTTTAATATTATTATTATTATTTATTTTGAGGTAAGTTAATCAGGTATGTTCCACAAATAACTTGTTTTGAAAACAGCAATGTGAAAAGTGGGTTTTTTGAAATGTCGGGGATTTTATATTTTCATCAAGTATGACTTTCCATAAAATTACTCAGGCCTGTTGTATAAATTTGTAGCAAGTTCAATTCAATTTTCAATGCTTCAAAAGTCATTTTTAAATTGATCAATAAGGCTTCAAATATATTCTAAAGGTATACAATTCTTTTTCTAAATAACCATATATATAAACGTTAATTTTTAAAATATAATAATGCTGGATAAAAAATTCAGAGATTTGTGTACCTGAACAAATTGCATTGGGCTGTTAGATTTGTAGCACACCTGATTAAATCTTTATTTTCGAAAAATCTACAGTGAGAAAGGGTATTAGATTTGCAGGGTGTCAACGATAATTTATCAGTGTTGTCGTGCTTCGTATTGGTTCGGTTTTTCTTTTTGGGTTCGGTAACGGGGTTCGCTATGAGTTCTCCCCCAAGTTGTGTGGTGTGCTTTGTGCTGAGCTCTCAGTTCGAGTGTTAAGCTCGCGCGACGCAGACGCAAAAACAGCAAAAGCTGGCAACGCTGCGGACCGCCAACAAAATCGACGGCGTGTAAACCGAAGCTGGCCAAACAACAAATGCTAGAAAGTGTGTGTGCTAAATAAAACAAAAAAACATTTATTATTGACAATAAGAATTTGCAACATATTTTTTTTTTCCTTTTTTCATCATATATAACCAGTGATATTGGCGTGTGAAGTGTTGCAAATGTAACATACAGATACCCTGTGTGTTTATTTTATGAAATTCATGAAATTTGTTTGATTTTGTTGTGTGTGTTGGCAGTGCTGTGTCAGTTCAGTTCAGCTAAAAAGTATGCAACACTAAATTATATAACTGTTAGTGTGTGTTGGCGTGCCAAGTTATTTTTTATTATTATTTTTTGTAGCATACCTTCGGGCATGCGGCTAAAAACAAGTGGCGTGCGAATTTGCTTCTTTTATTTTGTAACATACTTTTGGGCATGCTGCTAAAAACAATTTATGACTGCGTGTAGGAAATATGCGTGTTTGACAGTGTGTGTTTGTGTGTATTTGAGTGTTTGTTAGTGTGTGTTTTTGACTTGCGTGTGAATTGTAGTTTCTAACGCATTTCACAAGTGGCTGAGAGCGAAATTTCATTGAAATTCAAGGACATGCCAACTGGCAGCTGACCTGAGTCCACCCATAACACATTCATTCATTCATTCCGTCGTTCATACTCTTATTAATTTAAACATTCCGTCATTTAGTCGTCGCTTATGTCAAATCGATAGGAGCACTTCATTATGCAATGGCCACAGGTCAAAGCCATGGCATTCCCGTAGAGTTTCCTATCTAATTGATATACTCAACTAGCTAAATGCACTCTAGGGAATCACATACACACACACACTCACACATATTACTTACAGTGGGCATTTGTTATGCATGCATAATGAAAACATTTCGAAAATAGTTGTATTTCCAAATGCCTCGTTAAGCATTTTAAGCAAATTTACTCAACGACAAGTGCTGTGAATTATTCATTGCCTACTTTTAGGCTCGGCAAGCGAGTGTATGTGTGTCGTCTATGTATGTGTGTGTGTGTGTGTGTGTGTGTACCTTGAAGTAAGCTTTGGCAACAGTTTTATTCGTTCACTCGTTTAACAGCTACGCAGCTTGTTACATTTTTAATGCACTGGCCTCATTTTTGAAATTTACTCAACCTGCTCAAAGGTGGGTGGCCCCAAAAATAACCCTAAAAGCCCTATTTACAGACGTTACTCTCCCCCGCCACAGTCGCATTCCCATTCCCATTTTCTTCCCCTTTCCCTTGGCGCTATATCACTGTCAGACAAAAACGCGATTGCAATCGCACAAGTTTGGAGCTGCAAGCGACTAAAATCAATAAAACTGACCCAAATACGCGGGCAAAACTTCACAGCCGGACAATGGGAAGAGGAGCAAGGAGATAGGGGTGATAAAGCAGAAGAAGAAGCAGCCAAGAAGCTTCTAGTGGAACACAACAAAATGTATGATGTGCAAAAGCGCATTTCCGGGGCCACAAACGTGGCTTATTTGACTCTTGGATCTATGGACTAGATCTATGGGAATGCCAACACGACGTCATGACGGCTTAGGCGCACTAATTGATTTATGTCACGTACAGCAGAAGAAGTGGAGGAGGAGAAGAAGGAGAAGAAGAAGAAGGGTGCGATGCGTGCATATAAATAGTAAACAAAATGTCAGTGCAACGTGAAGCGAAACCCTCAAAAAAATAAAAATATATGAAATGGAATGGCATTCTAGCAGACGTCACAAAACGAATGCGGAAACGGAAGCGGAACCTGAAACGAAAACTCAACCTTGTCAGTTAATTTTGTGGCCTTTAGTCATATAGGTGGTGCAAGGTGGTCATTGAGTGGTTTGCTAAATTGTTGCGGTTTCTTGCAACTTTCCTTAAGGTCAACGCTGATGTAATACAATTGCAATCATGATTGGTCAAGTTAATTGAGATTGTCTCAGTTCTATTTATAACTTGTACTCGTAGAGTACAAGGGTATATCAGTGAAGAAGTGTGAAGAAGACGTGGTAGAACCCCAGTTCAAGTTTTGTTTAACATTTTTTTAGCTCTCCTTTCACTGAAAATCTTCTAGCACTTCCATCATAAGAACTAGAGCCTCTAAAATCGGTACACATATGTTACGCTTGTTATCCTAATGGATGTCAGATTCTATTTACCATTTGATAACATTCAAGATAGAACTATAGTTTTAGGAGTGAACATTCTCGTTTATCATCATTCATTATTTCACTTCATCGCATCAAGATCGCATAGATATAAATATAGTTATGACTGTTTTAAATAGAGATTATACGATATCCGAATATCCTTGGCTGTAAATGAATTTAATGAATTTAAAATAGAGAACGCTAATGATTTTTCGAATGGGAAACTTCTAGAATGTTTTGAATGAATTTTTATCGGAATCGTAGCTCGCTTTGGCTTCTCCTTTTATAATTCTTGCCTTCCCAATTTGTTTTATCCCATCTTTTGTTTCCCTCTATAACAATATTCTTAGCTGCATGCAAATTACCTAATTTATTATTTAACATCCTAGAATTTTCAAGATATAACGTTAGTAACATGAGCGAATTCTACTATTTATTTATCATCATTATTTATTTCACTTAATCGCATCAAAATCGAATAGAAATAATAATAGTTTGGACTGTTAAATGGAATCAAGACTCAAATTCCATAAACGCAATGTACTTGTCTCTTACTTTGTTTTTACATTCTACTCCAATTAATGTTGATCTTTATGTTTGTTTTCTTTTTTCAGACGTAGCGAGTTCCTGGGTTGCCTTACATTTCCATTGAGCGCTTTAGCCGAGCAGCCGAGCTACAGCGTTTCGGGATCCTACAAGTTGCATGCTCAGGAATGTCTTCATAGCTGCCGCAGTCAACAGCAGTCAACAGCCACTCCCACAAGCCGTCCACAGCAGCAGCCGGAGGTGAAAGAGGAGAAAGTGGAGGAAAGTGGAACGAAGCCTAAGGAGGATCCGGAGGAGTCCAAATTGAAAGAAGCTGAACCTGAAGCTGAAGCTGAGATCACCAATAAAATGACAACAATGGCAGCAACACATAAAGCAAATACCACCAACAACACAACAGCAGTTGCTGCTGATGATGTCATCAGCATCAGCATTGATAGCATGACAGGACCAGCACCAACCAGCAAGGAAGAAGCACAGTTGCAGTTGCACCTGCAATTGCAACAACCGCATCAACCGATGGTGTTGAGCAAGAAGGCCTTGCATCAACGTGATGCCGACGAGAATCTATTTTTACGCTTTCTCGAATTGGATCCACCTGCCGATGACAATGCGAATAAAACAACAACAACAACAACATCGACAACGACAACAACTGGCACTAGTACGACATCTAGCGGAGGAGGAGTTATTTCCACTGGAGGAATTGCATCCATTGCATCCAATGCATCAAATGCAAATGCGAGCAATGCGAATCATATGAATGGAGGCAGTGGTGGCAACTCAACGAGACGTTGTTCAACACTGACCACAAATCGTCAACCAACGGGAAGGACACCGTTCACAATGACAAAGCGTTTGACGCGAACGGAGGAACGTGGATTTGGTTTCTCCATTGTGTGGACGCATCCGCCGCGTGTGGAGAAAGTCGAGGCCGGTTTGTCAGCGGATCGTTGTGGCATTCTGCCGGGCGATTATGTCATTTTTGTGGATAAGCACAATGTGGTCACGATGCCCGAGGCTGATGTTCTGAATTTGATACGATCGCAGGGTTCGTCCTTGACGTTGGAGATATTCAGAAGGTCAGGCGCGGGCGCCAACATGGCCAACAACATCACAACGGTCACGGTCAACAGTCACCCCAGTCACGCCAGTCACGTCAGTCACAACAGTCACAATTCCCAAACGCTTAGCCTGGCTCAGACTCATGTTCAAACCCATTCCCAATCCCAATCCCAGCAACAGGAACATGGAATCACAACGACGCCAGCAACAACAACTGGAACTGGAACTGGAACTGGAACCGCAATAGCAACTGCAACAACGCTGCTGCAACGCACGAGCAGCACACGTGCCCCATTTAGTGGCAACAATCAATCTCGACCTGCCACCGCCTGCTCTGGCACCACATCCTCCATCGAGGCGGCCAAGCGACGGTTGCATCTGCCTCAGGTTACGTTCAGCAAGGAGGTAGGCAAAGGTGTCATTGTCTAGGTGCCCCAGCAACATGCCATTTGCCACTTGTCACTTGCAACGCAGTCTAATTTAAGCCGCCTTTCTCATTCAATTTTTGTCATTATCTGAATTTTTTTTGTAGCTTATCACTTTGTAAATATTTTTAGCGCATTATTGTTAAGTTTTTTTTGAACGTTCAAGTTTTCAACACGAGCCTATCTTTATTTGTATGCTATATATAATATTATTATTATTGAATTTTTTTACCCGCTCGTTTTAACCCCTAGCGACCCCCAACATTATATATTTAATTCCCACGCTTGACAATAAAATTACATATTTTCAGTTTTATGTGAATTTTAATTATAGTTTTACTCGGTTTGGGTTTGTTTCGTTTTCGTTTATGTTTCATGCTTTAGTCGAATCTTATAAGAAGTAGAACTTCTTCCTGTTTAAGTGAAGTTAATTTTCGTAATTATGATCATTGGCTTCTTAATTACGAAACTTTTCTTAATTGCGGCTTTAAGAAATAGTTTGATATAAATACATATGTTATTCTAGGACACTTTTTCGAACAAAATATCATTAGGAACATTTCCTTCCTTGTCAAATTCCTTATATCGCGATTTAAAAGTAATGAGAATGTTTTTAATATTTTTGTGTTTTTATAGAAAGCTCTTACTTACCGCTCTTGCCACTAGGTGGCTCTGTCTAGAAATGAGTGTCGACTTTCAAAAAGTTTTGTTATACTTTTGTTTATTTTATGTCGATTTATAGCTATATGATCTTGAATTTATCGATTCTTCAAACACTTTGTTATATTTTTGTTTTATTTGGCAAATGTGCAAACGATAAAAAATTTAAATTTTAAAAGGTTTGTCTTAATACGATTTGCTTAAAACACCTTTTTCTTGTTATCCTTTTGTCCACTTTTCTTTATCCTGTAGTCCATTGTGCCCATCACGGATAATCGTCGTCGTTTTCTACTGCAGCTAATCAGTCGGGAGCAGAACTTTACAGCGGCTCTACACTTTGGAATCCAGCGTTTTGTACAACCTTTAGTAGAGCGTAAGGATCTGATATCGCCGAATGATCATCGCACGTTGTTCCAGAACATCGATGAGCTGTTGAGAATTGCGGAGGACATATTGGAGCAGTTGTGCAGCACTGATCAGGAGCAGGAGCCGCACATGAATTTCGCCTCACGGGTTTATCTCTCCAAAACGACGGCGATCTGTGCGGCATACAAGAAATACTGTAATGGGATTAAGCGTGCGGATTGCGTTCTGGTCAACAAATCAAGGCAGACAGGATCCGAGTTCATAGCATTCATTACCGAGCCGGCTGTGCCGAGAAAACGTCCCGATCTCACCATGTTTATACACCGTCCGCTGCAGCATTTCCGAGAGATTCTTAAATTGATGCAACTCTTGGCCAGCAATTGTCATGTGGACACCGAGGAGCATAAGAACTTCAGTACTGTGATCAATGAACTGCAGGCTGCCTATCGTGAGATAACTGTGAGTAGTGGCTTAATGGAGCCTCTGGGCGAGGGACGCCCTCTGTTAACCCTGCAGGACCTCGAGTCTAGAATGGTGTTCACTAAGTGCAAACCCTTCACGTTGGCCGTCCAGGGTCGTCAATGGATATTCGGTGGCGATCTCTCCCGCGTCGAGGGACGTTCGATTAAACCCTATTGGACTCTGCTCTTCAGCGACATCATTGTGTTCGCTAAGGTCAGTCGGGATAGGGTGCTCTTCATCACCGAGGAGCCCATACCCATTGCCAATGTGGTCGATTCCTGCTTTCACATGCGCAAAAAGAGTGAGTTATCCTCTCATTCCCAAATTTAATTCGATCCTTACTCGAATACTTCTTGATCTTGCAGCTACTGAATTCCGTCTAACTGTGGATCCCAACGGACGTCTGGCCGAGAGCCCTACTGGATATTGTGCTCCGGATCTAACACGCACTCCTAAGCGTGGCGCCAGACGCAAGAGCCTTATACTTCGTGCACCATCCTTGGAGCTTAAGGCTGTTTGGCAAAATCTCTTGCAGCGTCAAATGTAAGTCTCAGTTGTTGGATTTCCCTTCCATTCTTTATCTTTGTTATTCTTGTGAATCTTTTGAAAACCATTCTTATCTTTATCAATTGCAAAGGACTTAATTAGCTTTACCTCCAATGTCTGGAGAGTTAAATGGGTTCCTGCAAAACCTGTTAGTTCCTATCCTCATTGCTTAATGTTTGTCCTGGGGTTCCAAAAAAAATACTTTACTTTTTATCCTTATCTATGGATCATAAAGATTCTATCTTCTTATTTACTCCCGATAAATACTGTATTAAGATGCTGAGGCTTTAACAGGCTTTGTCCTTGTTCCTTGGTGTATGTGTACATCCGGTACAAATGTGTTTTCAGAATCTTTTAGCTCTTCTCATCATATTAAATGTACAAGAATGAATTGGGTTTTTTTGGGTTTTAGCTTTAAGTTGCTATCCTCATCCGAGATAGATAATCCTTATCGTCCTAAAACCATCAACCATATAAATTCTTCTCTTCTCATCTTTAATCGTTGACCCTTTCGGACCAAAAATTAATCCTATTTAAATGATTCTCAACTTTGCAGATTTCTGGTGAATGCCGCATTGGGCTCAACGCCATTGTCTAGTCCTTTGGACTCACCGGATGTGCTTAACACGCTGGTACCGCTGAGTGATATTGGTATGACCACAGCATCGATGGGATCGATGAAGCTGCCCTCGCTGGACAGCATCAATCTGAAGCAGCAGAAACAGCAGGTGCGTCTCTTTCGCAGCAAGCGCCTGGACAGCGCCGATTCCTATGAGAATCTACAGCGTTTGGCCAGTGCGCTGGTACCGACACCCCAAACAGGTTGTCATCTCTCTGCCTCTGCCTCTACCTCCGTCTCCGTTCCTGTCTCCGTCTCCGTGGCACCCTGTATTACGGCAAGCACACAGACAGCCCAGCAACTTTGTTCTGCATCGTTACCCTCTCGGACCACCTCACCCGCTCGTCGTGGTCATCATGCCAGCAGCTGTGGTGGTTCCATGCCGAATGGTGTCGGCGGAGGAGGAGGAGGAGGAGGAGGAAGTTCTGGATGTGGAGGTGGCGGTGGAGTAGGTGGAGGTGGCGTTGGGATTATTGTGGGTGAAAATTCACTGCGTCGCTATAATACCAACAACAGTTCCTGGCTGAGCAGTAGTGCCAGCTTGACACAGGCTCACACGCAGACACAGACCTACTCGGCCCAATCTCTTCCCAGTGCTAGCAGTAAATGTTTGACAGCCATACCGGAGGTAACCTCTGAGCCGGCGCCGGCGGCGGCGTCGATAGTTCCAAGACATGCACAAAAGTTACTTGAGTTTAGTTTAAGTTCGGTGGGTCGTTCCTTTATCGATGAGTCATCGCATGTGACATCGCAACAGGTGTCGCTGACCACGCCCGAAACGCCCACGCCAAATATATCGCCCAGTTCGCAGGTCTGCAACTCGGATGCCTTCTCCAATGACTTTGTGCCGCCGACAACCGTTGTGGCAACCATAACCTCAACCACAACCACAACCGGAGGCCGTTCCGGTAGTGCAACCATACCGCTGGCCGAGTTCGGCGGCTCTTGGGATTTGTTGGAGCTGGATCTGCAGCTGAATGAGGTGAATTTGGATCCGTGCTATGACACGGATGTCGAGGAATGCATCTTTCTGGGCGATGGCGTGGGCGTGAGCGTGGCCACTGGTGGATGCATCCGTCAAACGGATGCAGACGTTAACAGCGACAACGACAACGATAACGATAACGATGTCGTTGACGATGATGACGATGAGGATAGCGTTGTTGTCGATGATCCTTTTGGCATGCTGCCCACCAAGCCGACGCCGCCGGATTCATTGGATCTGTGATTTGACTTTTGGCTCTTAACTGAGACGGGAACGCAAACGCAAACGCGAACGAGGACACGAACACGGACGCAGATGCTTAGCCAAGTTATTGGCAAGCCACAGCCTCAATCTCAGCCAGAATCAGAAATAGAGCCAGAGCCACGCCCTTTCTGCCCGCCTCCCGACTCACACACAAGCACAGTCTTTGAATAAATGAGCTTAGATAAACCAACCGACACCCAACTGAAAAGAACTAACTAAACTAGAACAAATAGAAAGTATATTCCAACTTCGGACCGTCGTCGAAGTTTCAATGCCCTTGCAGATAGTTAAAGTTCTGAATCCGTTCATATTTGGTCAGTATTTGTGGCAGATAATTTCAAAATAGTTTGGTTAAGATATGTTAAGAATCGTAGAAGTTATTGTGGTTCGACCCAAGACACTTCAAAATAAACAAGCAGACTATTTAACATGCAGGCTATTGAATGATATAGTCTACAAATTCTGATCAAAATTGGTTAGTGTATGTAAAAAATATTTTCGATAGATTGTACCGAGTTTCATTGAAATATGTTGAGGCTTAGAAACGTTATAGAGTTAATTGTTATTCAACTCGCTTAAAGATAAAGAAAAAATGCGTAAGAAGTTTCAGCCTGCAGATTATTATAGGATGTAATTATTCTATTAAAGGTTAGTTATGCTTATAAAACTTGAACCGATCGGTTAAAGATAAACGAGTTTCATCCAGCTGATTATTATAAGATATAGTCGTCAGGTTCTAATAAAATGTCTTATATATATAAATAAATAATATTTGAGCCATTTCCGATGACATTATCGTCAGATTTTAATGAAATTTGGTTAGTATCGGTAGAAGATTCTTTAATTGGCATCTGTTGAGTTGCAGCCATATAGGTCAAGGCTTGTTGAACTTATTGCAAATGGATCAACTTCCTTACGTAATAAAAATTAAGAACCTGCAAAAAATAGTATCCCTAAAAACAGTACAATTACTTTGTTTGGAACTTAGACAAAAACTGCTATTTAGGCCAGATCTGAATAGGAATATTCTAGTATTACCAACTATAAGATTTCTTTACTTTTGCAAGGGCATACTCTTAACAACTGTGGGCTGAACTCTCTCTCTCTCTCTATCTCTATCTCTATCTCTCTGTTTTCAAGAAGCTACCTCGTTGCCTAACGTTTGCTTACAAGTCCATGACTTTGCCTCTCTTTCGCTTTCGCTCACTCGTTCTCTCGCTCTCTCTCTCTCTCTCTCTCACGTTGCTCTAATTGCCAAGCTTGCTTTGACTTGTGCTTCAAGTAGAATCTTAATTCCATCAACGCTTTTGCCAACCTAAAATTGATCAATCAAAATTGATCATACGAGTATCTAGTAAGCAAATGAGTGTGATCTATCTAACGAATGCCTTATGGGGTAACTGTAACTCAAAACCGAATCTAGACAAATTAACATACAAAAGAAAAACAAATAAAAGATGAAAAGCAAAGTGGATAGAAGAAACTTAAATATATAGTAAGACAGATCCCTTGAATATGTGAATATAAGAATTGAATTGAATCTTATCGTGGTATTCGTATTCAAGTTTTTTGTATGATCAAATTGTACAAATTTTTTGATAACCAAATATGAATTGAATTGAATCTTTTGTATATGCACAGTCGAAGAAAAAAGGGTTAATTATAGTTAGTAAAAACCATATTCAAATCGTTTTTGCGAGTGTTTTCTATGAATGCATTCAACATTCGCTTTAGCTTCCATTTAATCTAGTACGAATATACTCTTACTATATTATTCACATTTACATTCACTTTGCGATTTGAGTGCATTCAGCGCAGCACTTTTTATCGATATCGATATCGATTTCGATTAATATGTAATTATACTCGTATCTCTATATACTCGTATTGTACCCATTCTCTTAATCGAATACCCACTTTATTCATTCACATTAGTGTTGAATAATTGGGAAGAAGAGATGCGTACGCGTATGTGTAAGAGTCTATTTAATATCGTAACTAATTCTTTGAATATATATTTATAGTTTAGTATTTATTAGTGTAGTCCATAATGTCATAGATAGTCAAATATACACACACACACACACACACACATACACAATACACATAGACACCGTTATTATATGTACATATATAGAGAACGATTCCAGATACAAAACCTTGTTTTTACTCGTTATTACATATACATAACCTATTCGTATTAAAATCGACTCCTTTAATTCGATTCAAATGTTTTTTGTCAACACCTTAAAAAATTAACCCCAAAATGATAAAAAAACACAAACATTTGAAAACTCAACAACAAAAATGCTTCCATTTTGTAGCCAAAAAAAACAAAAAAATTTTAAAGAATAGAAAAGAAAGAAAGGAAAAATTATTCTATTGTTGTTATCGTTGTTGTTATATTTATTATGCATTATGTCCATTGTCTAGTCTAGTCTATATACATATATATATGTCGATTAGTATGCTCCGATTCGGTCTTATTTAAGCTTAAGTTAACCGTTAGCCAAAAACGCTGCCATTCCAAAATGTTGTAGGTTACATTCATAAGTATCATTCTTTTGAGCCAAAATTTCAATTCATTGAATTGGCAATATTTTGTGTAGATAATTCCCTTCCTGAAATATACACACAATCATCCACTTATACATATATAGATATTTAAATATATATAAATGAAAATATATATGATCTATAATCTATGTAACTGTAATTGTAACTGTAATTGTAACTATAATTGTAACTGTAACTGTAACTGTAACAATCTTTGCTCAGTCTCAGGCGGCAACCCATATACATATACCATACATATATTGTTCCAGTCTAAAGGGCGGCTTTCATAAGGGATATAGACATATACAAAGTATTTACGTTGTCCCCTATCTATATATGGAAATCTTTTATAAAGTCAAAGTCAATTATTTCCAGTTATGACTTGCACTTTGTTGCCTTTTAATGTAGTCGTAATACACACCCAAAAACAAACATACTCCTCTAATTGTAAGTAGTTGAGGTTCGCACAAGGACAGTTTCTCTAGAGGAAGTAGACTCTTAATGAGCATTTGCATATTGCATGTCAAATACTCGAACTTTGTAGCTTTTATTTGCTTTTAGTTTATTCTGTATTCGAATCCATTAAATAGTCGAGTTCCGTATTGCAATCATTCATTCAGTTCGTCTACTTTAAGGCGATGACTTTACTTCAATTTACATACTAATTACCATTTTTAATAGAGTTGATGACGCATAAAAATAGAAAATATACTCAATTTATATTAATAATAATAGTTTGTTCTAACTTATTTAAACTCATAAAGTTAGTGTAGCATACTTCTAGGAAAATAAATTTGAAGAAGCGACAGAATGGAAATATATTCTACAATCTTGTATTTAATTATATAGGTATTGCTATATTAATTTTGATGTGAATCTTATAAGAGATGTTTATAAAAGTGTACCTGACTTAGATTTGTAAATTTTTTTTAAATTTACTATTTATAGTATTTTGCTAAAAAGATTTGTACTTTATAATTTTATAATATTTTATGTGACTTTTATAGGCGTTCACTTTATTCATAGCATACTTTTTGGAATGCTAAATAGATATGAAAAAACTGACTTTTAGATTTTGCGCAATTTATTTTTGACTACTATATACAAGTTTGAATCTTTTATATACTGTTTACTACTGATAAATGCAATTATTTTCTATTTATAATTGCAAGTATTACAAATAAAATCAGAGCAGGTTCATAAAATGTTGAACCACTGTGCGGCCTCAACTGCTGTGCCGCCCTGTTAGACTGCATTAGAGTTCTTTAATTGTTGATTTGATAAAAATCGATATACATTCACACACACACACACGCGCACACGCACACATACTCATGTAGAGGTGGCTTTTGATCTTTCAAGTGAATTATATAAAGTATACGCCTCATGTGCGCGGTGCCCCATTGAGCAAATTTGAGTTGCCGTAGCCGTAGCATATTTTTCCATTTCCCCTCGCATTAAGCTACTATATACCTATTATGTAATCCCATATATACCTATATATACACACACATACCCGCATATATGTATACATATATACATAAGTTTGTGTATGTGATGTATTGTCCATGCATTGAGAGGCGTTACGTATTTGTACTTAGTATGTGTGTCTAGGATTGTTTATAACAAAATATTTTTCGATTATTATTATTACAATATGATTATAATTTTGTTGACATTTTGCCTATGATGAGAGAGAAGTGAATTAGCAAAATGAAAAATGAAAAATGATAAAATAAAAATATATATTGATAATGAGATGAGTTTGAGAAACGATGAATAATAAAAACCAAATGATTCTTTGACTAAAAACGCTTGTGATGTTCTTTTTATTTCAATTCCAACCAAAAAAAAAAAAAGATTTAATACGAATTCTCCAACCATGTGAAAAGACAAAAAAAAAACCCACCGAGCACTCACTTTGTACCACTCTGTACGTTGCCCAAAATGTTATTTATAACCATTCCGCATATCAAACAACAACAAAAAAAAAAAAAAAAAAGAATAATCTCTCTTCCCGGTCCCGGTTCATCCTGCGTTCAAATTGGTTGACCAGAAAAGCCAGAAAAAATACTTAGTAAATTGATCAAATTAAAAATTGTGATGGACTCAATTTTAGTTAAGTTTAGTTCTATTGCAAAACTTCTTCTGTCGCTTCTTTCATTATTTTCAATTCGAATTCGCTTATTTATGTTATTGTTATAGTTATCGTTATCGTTATCGCTATCGTAATTTGTTGTGTTGTTATGTATTGTTGGTTTCTTTATGAGCATTATCGTTATCGTTGTGTGAACCTCTTAAAGTGCAAGCGTTTTTAATCAAAGATGGCCAAAGCCTCGCGAGTTTTTATTGTTTCTGTTGTTTCTCGAGAGCCAAGTCATAAGCAAAAGCCAAGTCAAAAAAAAAAATAAGCCAAGAAAAAAAAGCAAATATCGAAAGAGCAAACTCAATTCTTGAAATCAAGTCAAAGACAAGAACAATTTAATGCACAAACAAATGACGAACAAATTAATTGAATGCAATTATAATCGAAATTAATAATGAGCCCATCACAAATTTTAATTTGCAAGCAACGTCGGGCAGCTGCAGCTCTGTGTGTGTGTAGTGTGGTGGGTCTTGCTGGTGATAGTGCTGGTTATTTGTGGGTCTGGGTGTGGTATGTGGTTTGAGGTTGCACAAACTAACCAAGCGATTAATTCCTCCTCCTACTCTCGGGGTGGGAATCAAATCGCACCTTTTGCAGCAGCGGAGCACAGGTCATGGCCATGCCGTGGAGCAAATTGAGCTACTGATTGATGAGAAATGTCGCATCCTTAACAAGACGGGCACTCCCAAATCAAGTGCCTTACACCTGGCCAACTGGATGAAGGGTCAACTGGATAAGCAACAACAACAGGCCCGTCTTGTGGCCATTGCACGTTCCCAGGAGAATGTAAGTGCCGATGATGAGCAGCTGATCTTCAACAGCGACAGTGAACAGGATGAACGCATCATTTATTGGACACGTCAGCAACTAGAGAAGCGTACCAAAGAGCTTAACCTGGCCAAGGAGAATGGTGGACTTTCGGCCAAACCAAATTTTATGGGTAAACGCCTCAGCGGCGTTGAGGAGCTCAGCATGACTGCCAGTGCCACCTCAGAAATTTACTCCGAGGCGGAGGTTGAGGTTGTTCCCAGCCAGATTAGTCAATCCCATAGCACTACATCGGATAGTCAGGTGAGTAATAACTTATGCTATCTATTGTTTGTTGTATATGCTAAAGATGGACGTGAAAATCAAATTACAATTTTCTGTACACCCAGGGTAAAATTATATGAGATTTGGCTCTATGATTTTGCGTTAACTTTTATGTAGATGTTTTTTTTATATTTAATTTTCACAGGAGAGACTGAAGACTCTTCTAGTAGGAGTAATTTCTAAACAATGCGTCGAGAACCTACAGTCTTAAAATAAGAACCTTCTCCTCAAACACTTGAGTTATTTAAAAATAATAGTCTTATTTGGGAAGATCTTTCCAGTTGATTCATATATTTTTAACTTTTTTTAATAATTTAGTTATTGTTTTATTCAGCTGTTATTAAGAGTGTATAGAAATTTGAACAGGGTATTGTATAGTAAAGCATGTCCATCTCTAGCTGAACGGTTGTGTGTAGATCGTATTGCTAGAGCTTGTATTTTTTTTTTTGGCGCTTAGATCACAGTACGCTCGAGTCCCATTGTGCTCGACAAGTTGGCGGTGTGCCGACATTGCCACAAGAATTGCCAGCAGAGTGCAGCGGGTGGCGGAGGTGGTCGCGGATCAGCTGGTATGGCGGGGGCAGGTACCGCTGGTGGTGGCTCCTCCTTGTTGTGCAACTCGTTGAAGGTGCAACACAGTCAATCCTCGCCGAATCGCTGCTGCAAGCTTAATGGCAATGGAACAGGACCGGGTGATGGTACCTTGGGTGGTACCATGACTGGTACCGGTACTGGCACTGGCACCGGCAGCGTGACGAGCATTTCCAGCAGCACCATCACCGGTGAGCTGTCCTCCAAGGTAGTGGCTAGCAGCAGTCGTCGCGAGACTGGCGACACGGAAAGTGATGTGGCCCAACTAATAACGGATGAATTGTCCCTGTCCCAATCAGAGGCGACAGATGACAGTGTCGGGGCCATGCCCAATAGCAGCAGCAGCAGCGCCATCGCCGACGCCAAGCTACGAGTTTTAGAGCAACACCAGCAACAACAGAAGACACCACTGGCCAATGGTCACTGTTCGGCCTTTGTTTCAGGATCAGCCTCAAGATCAGCATCAGCATCCGCATCAGCATCAGTCTCGGTCTCAGTTTCAACATCAACATCAGTTTCAGCATCTGCAACCGGCTCGCCAAAGGTACAGCCTCAACCGCCGCCACGCCGGACTCGCATTGTGGCACATTCAAGCCAGGAGCCAACACGTCCTCGAGCCAATCAACAAGTGAAAGCCGTTGTCACCATCACGGAAACCGCACGCATTATGCGCAATACCGATCGACCGGTCGGGGGATCAAATCCTGGCTCAAATGCCGGCTCGATTTCCGGTTCGCCTGCCAAATATGCCGCCTGTCATTGTCGCTGCGCACCGGAGGATTTCACGCAATCGCAGCTGGCGCCGGATAAAATGGAGCAACAGACCTGCAAGCTGTTAGAGTCGCCAAAGCAGAAGACAACCTCGGTACAGCGGCAGGAGGATGATCAATTGTCCCTCATGCTCATTGGACTTGCACAGTTTGCACCGACGGTAAAGTTGTGTGGTCAGGAAAATCGATCTTCGCTCATCAAGGAAGCAAATCCTACGATTGCTGTAGTGCCGCCCACACCGGATGCAGTGCTGACCAAAACCACCACTCATGTGTGGGATAACAGTGGTGGAACAGGTGGTGCAACAGGTAGTGGACAAATCACCACGGCAACCACATCAACAACAACAGCCAAACAGCCCAGGCAGGCAATCATTGAGAATATACCAGAGGATTCCTGTGATGAATCACCGCTGGAGGAGGAACCACCTTACAGGCCGATGAGCAATGCTCTACGACGCTTTGGCACCATGTCCAGTCTGGAGAAGTTGCCCTCCGACGAGCAGGACGATGATCTTGAGGCCTACACGCAGAACGGCCTCAACGAGGCGAGTGAGGCAAAAAACGACGACGATAACGATGCCGATGACGATAACGATCGCGATGATGAAGATGATATCGATGCTGATGATGAGGATGCCGATGCAGATGCAGATGATGCAGCTGCGGATAAAGCTCTTGCTCAGAACCTACATGAATTGGCAGGTTGTTCAAGTGGGAGCATCAGTGTGACCATCACAAATGGCGATATTCTGGCCAGCGGTGCATGGACGAATCGTGCTGGAGCCTTTGTCAGCGACAAGATGTCCTTTTTCGAAGAGTCCAGAGCATTTATCGATAAATATTTGGGACGCTGGAATGCAAATGAACAGCAGTCGGGACAGGGACAGTCGAATCAAACAGCCTCGGAGACGGATGAGCAATTGGATGAGTGCACTTCGGGTGCCACCTCTGGGGAGGAGGTGTGGGGCACACCTACCAGTGGTGGCGATAACGATGACATGCAATTGATTAACTCGGAGAACACGCATTCCGTAAGTGAAAATTGTACTCAACAAAATACTATTACTGTTAAATCACCCAGAAAAATATCCCCCTACGACTTGAAAATTCGCCCTAAAAAGGGGCTTACATAAACTTTTCCTCAGTTTTAGAAACTGTTTTCTGAATATTAAAAAACATTTTTTCTTAATTTATACACTGTTTTTACTATACAACTTCCTTACTTAATTCTGCGTTTCGAAACGTTTCTTTCCAAATTATTAAAATGTACAGTGCGCCCCGAATTTACTAACCGTTTTTATTAAATTTTGGGGACATTTTTCCAAAATAATAGACAGTTTTCTTAATTTTATATACCATTCAATTTTCATCCTCAGTTTTAGAACTTATTTTCTAAATATTTAGAGCACGTTTTTCTCAATTTAGAGCCGTATTTTCTAATATATAGAAAAGTTTTCCTTAATTCTAAGGTAATGGGACCTGAATTTACAAATTTTCGAATTTTAAAACCACTTGATGAGATAAAGATGCAAATATTTTTTGATATTACAAAAATTAAACACCCTTTTCTTTAGTCACCCACCAAGTCGAGCACCTCGTTGAATGATGATGACGATACGGAGCTGATGATGGATGAGCTGCTAATGGCGCCTCCAATGACGGCCAGCACAATACGAGGATTGTTGCCACGGTATGTTTAATGAGAGAGATTAGACTGAGTTTCTAGATAGATCCTAGCTAGAGTCATTAGATTAGTTCAAAAACAATCAAAAATAAGTATAAATCGAAATCAAACTAAAGATAAAACTAACACCAAAGATAGAACACGATCTATACCTTTTAACAAACTTAAGTATATAGTTATACATATATGAATATTTCTTCTTCTTTTATGTGTTCTTTTGGATTATTCCGTAGTTTTTACAGGTGTTTCTTTCGTTCTTTCGTAACTATTTTCACACGTAATTCCCGACAATCATTTGAATTTAATTCGCTGTCCATTATATCAAGTCTAGTCTAGCGTACTATTTACTGTACTGTATCATCTTGGGATAGCTTAGATCATATGTATAATATATCTTTATAAAGAGCCTTAAAAGGAACTGGACATATGAGACAGACCTACGAACAGCTCGAACTCCCAATTCTCATATACTTAAATACGTATATTCGTTTATAGTTCATATATAGTATATATAAATATATTATATATTTTCGATATTTTAGTCTCCATACATCTATGTAGAGTATTATCATAGCTAAGTATAATGCTAAAGACATATTTACATCTATCTATATCGTATATATAACATTGCTCAAATCAAAATTTATATCATTTATGCCATCAACACAACACAAAAACAACAATAAACCACAACACGCCCTAAATTACAAAAAAAAAAACCAAAAATCAACACAATTCGTAACATTCCATATCGTATATCGCATATCGAATATCGTATATCGTATATATCGAAACTTGTAATGCTTAGACGCCGTCTTGAGCCCCTGTTTGAGGAGGAAACTGAAAGCGATGAAGAGAAGACGCAACAGGACAGCGATGACATCAAAAAGGTGGGTCGTATTTAGAACAAATCAATTCAAGAAATACCCTACAATTCGGCCAGCACAATTTTTCTATCACAGCACTGTTAATGCAATACTTTGCTACTTTCTGTCATCTGGCATGACAACTCTGGTCGCATGGCAACTCTGTCCATGTGTCAACTCTATACCCCAAGTGAGTTCGGCTAAAGCCGAACCTGCATTCTCTCACAGTGGCAACGATAAACTCCAAAATTAATGGGTAACAGACATACATAAACTTTACCAAATCCTCAATTTAAGGGTCATTTTCTCATTCTCCGATAACTTTACAGGGTAGACCTGCCGATAAGAGAACAAAATCTGTAGTTTTTCCACTTTGTAAGTTTATCGACCAGATGAGAAATCGGTCCAAAAAGCTTTTAATATTATTATAAACAACGGGAGTATTTTTTAACTGGTTTTCAGAGGTGAACTTGCTCTTATAATCATTTCTCAAAACTTTGAGAAAAGGTTTCAAAACCTTTGAAACAAATTAAGTAGTTTTCAGACAGTGTAAAGCTAAGTTGCTACATTCGTGAAAAGTCAATAATGCCAGCATGTTTTTAAAAAATACGGCTTAAAAAAGAATTATGGATTTCAAAAATTGATCGAGAAAATTCAAGTTCGGTAAAGGTTAGAAAATAAATTTGATTTGGTTTGCCAGTGTTGTCAATCAAGCTTTCCGATTTGAAAGTTTCTTAACCTAAAAACAATTTAAACTACGTTGTCCACTGTGAGAATGCTGATTTGAAAATGTTGCTCACACCGTGTGCTGCATGCCTTGTTGTCAATCAATCAGTCATAGAATCAAATGCTGCTTTTGATCTGATTGATCTGTTCTTTTTATTGATTTTTTTTCGTTTTCTTCGTCTTTTTTTCATATGCTACAACAACAATCAAATCAACAACAACAACAACAATAATAATAAATGCGTCACCTGCCTCATCATCAACATCTACATCACCATCACCATCAATCAAATAAAATCACACACATACATCAACATACATTTTCTGTGTTAACTGTACATCAAATTTGCTTGTCGAAACTTGCTTAATTCATGATTAAACTTGTAATTGTTTGTTATTAATATTATTGTTACTATATATATATTGTTGATTCCTAACCCTTTTTGTGTATGTGTGTGTGTGTGCGTGTGTGTATGAATGTGTGTGTGTATGTTTCCCATATATATACATATAAATATTTAGAAAGTCGTAGTGAAATTAGTGAAGCTTTAGCCAAAACTGCAATACTGCGAGCTCATAAACATCACACGCCAGGACAGAGACCCACAGCCGATGCAAATCGATTGACAATGATATGAAATTCAAATTCCAAATCGATATCGTTATCGTGATCGTGATCGACAACGACATCGCTATCGCTATAGCTATCGCAATCGAAATCAAAATTTAAATCAATAAAATTAATATCAAGAAACGAACGAACAATGATTGAAACAACCAACAACCAAAGAACCTAACTTAACTAAACTAAACAAATCGAGTCAATCAATCAATCAAACAATCAACCACTCATAAACCATATGAACTGCAAGCAGGAGGCTTTATCAAAACCAGAATTGATTAGTTGAATTCTATTCCCAACAATTGGTAGGGGGAAGCAACGACAAATGGCCACTACCTAGAGGATTTGGCTGGAAGTTCAAGCGACGAGGCAGCCCCCTCACAGCAGCAGAGGGAGGAGGAGGAGGATCTGGAGGAGGATCTGGATCACTCCAGCGAGGATCGTCTGGAACCGAATCTGGTTACCACAGCATTGGGTCCACGTCCACTGGGAAAACCTTTGACTACTACCATGCTATTGCCAACCACGGCCATCAACACCCAGACCCAGATTCCTCCCAGCCAGATAACCAGCCAGATTCCGGCTATACCACTGCCACCACCTCCAGTGGCCTCATCCTGCGAGTATCTACTCGAACAGCGGCCATCTGCGATCGCGATCACAGCAACGACATCATCAGGGACAACGATTACATCCATGATCACCACCAACGCAACAACGATGACGATGACGATGACGACGACGAGGATGATGATGATGATGACGACGACGACGACGAGTACGGCGATGCCAATTACGCCGTGTACGGCCAACAACCGTTCACCAGTGACGACGGCGAGTCGAGTTCCCTCATCGATTACTACAACAACCAGCAGCGGGAGCGTCACTACCAGCAGCGCCGTCAAAGCCATCGTCAAGCCACCGAGATTTATACCACCACCGCCGCCACCTCGTCGTCTGCTGCTTACGCAGACAAATCTAAGCGCTGCAGCGGTCAAAGCGGTAAGCTTCCTATCACTGCTCCCAAATCATTAAATTTCCTAACTGTCCAGAACTGTCCTATATTTGAGAGGCTTTAAGGATTTTTAAATTCAAGGCAAAGAATAACTTCAGAATATTTTATTTGTCATTTGAGTGCATTTAAGTTTACACTTTTTTATTTTTTTCTACTATTTTTTCTTTATATTTCTTATTAAAACTTTTTTCAAACCCGTTATTTTTTAACGACTAAGTTTTGGTAGCTTTGTTTTTCATTAATCGAAAAATTGATTAACGCATTTTTGCATAAGCGATTTTTGAGTAGTTTAACTTGGTCGATTAATCGATGCAAGTAAATCGATTTTCATGTCAAATAAAAAAAATCCTATTTTTAAATAGTTGTTTAGTATGTTTGTCGATTGGACATTTTTATTATAATTTTATTGAATTTCTTTTAATTCTTAAGTTTTGCTTAGAAATAAAACAAAAATTTTCAGTGCGTACAGTATATTTTTGATTAATTAAGTACAAGTTATTTAATTAAACTTTTAAAACAAAATATTAAAGTGACACGAGTCACATTATAAGTATGAGCTATAATTTAATTAACGTATATGCACATAAATAATATAATTAGATTATGTTATGTGTTAAAGTGATCATGCACTTTCCGTAGAATTTATATGCATATGAAAAATCGATCAATCGATGTCGAAATTTCCGATGTTTCTATCCATCAAGATTTGCATAGGCGATTTTAAGAATCCGAATATTAAATCGATGTTCAGTTTGGATTTGCATCACTATAACATATGCATTAAATTATTATTTGTTTCTTTTTTTAAAAAATGAAAAATAGCTTAACATTATAAAATTTTTTAAAAATAAACAACAATGCAAATCAATTTACTGTTTTTAATTTATTTTATGTAAGAAACACAAACATTTTTTTAATTTTATTTTTTATTTATAATGTGTATAATTATTTATAATTATTTTTATGGGTTTCTCATTGAATTCGCTTTAGACAAAATCTGATAAACACATTTAAATTCGACTAGTTACTTGCGACCTCTTGGGAGAAGGAATGCTTTTAAAGACCTACTATATTAACTATTTAAACTTTTACTTAATTTCGCACTAACTGTGAGCTCTTCTTCTTCCAATTGGAAACAGCCACCTCAAAGAAAATCTGGCGCTATTGCTGACAGTGGCTGCTCGGCGGTTGCCGTCGACGCCGCCAACGTTTTGCCCCCAATCGTTACCGGGTCAAGGACAATGCCTGCGAGTATCAGAACCTCAGCACCGTCAGTGGCGTCCGGGGTGACCTCAGCGGGGGGGTCAGGCCTAAAACGCCCATCGTCAACGATAATCGAGACCTGCCTGTTGGGTGCCGCAGTACCGCCCGCCTCAGTCACTTCATCAGCAACAGTCTCGAGGATGGCAAAACCGAGCCGAGCGAACATCTCACAGAACAAGCCAGTTTTAGTGGCGCCACCGCTGGCGAAGGAGGAGCAGAAGCAGGAGCCGGAGAAGGAGGAGGGGAAGGGCAACGCAACCGAGCAACATTCAGTGGTCGCTGCCCCAGCGCCCCACGTTGGTTGCGGCTTAAGTCCAAGGCTGGAAATGCGTTTAGCACTCAACCACGACATCCTAGGGGACGAGGACTTGATCTGCTACGAGCCTGGTCCAGATCTAACAACTATTCTGGGGTAAGATGACAACCCCTTTGGTAGTGTCCTATTTTAAGCTAGGGAGTATTATTGAAACCGATAGAAACTCTTTCTCTTTTAACGAAAATAGTTAATTCACGTTTAAATCTGTTTATATATTGTAGAATAAAGAGATTCCATAAATTAACATTTTAACAACTTTTTTGCGCAGAATATACCCAAGTGTCAATATACCCTAGGGATAGTAAAGGATAGGATAGGATATATCTTCCGATAGAATAATTGGTTAAATAAAAGCTTTGTGGATATTTTTCGAATAGTTACTCTTTAAAAAGGATCTTTTAACTTAAAGTGATTTATTATATATACATTTGGGCTCATCTTTGCAATGTCTAGATAAGGTAACAAATAACTAATCGAATAATAAAAGGACGTTAAATGTATAGAAACTAATGCCAAATTCAAAGATATCTATTATAAGATTTAAGCTTATATGGATATTGAAAAAGAGCCTTATTCGATAATTAATTTTTATTAAATTTGTTTTATTCATGTAGCATTGGTAATTAAGTGCTTAACTTTAAATTATTGGTGTTTATTTAAAAAAATTTAATTGATGGCAGCTTTTAAACTTTATTATTTATACATGTACCCCTTGGGGTATATGGGGCTCTATAATTGAAAACACATACATATCTCAAAACCCTTATAACTTTGTTTCAAAATGTGTAACTTATTCAAGGAGGCGTGATAGACTTATTCTATATTTTAAATATATGTCTAAGGTCCTTAATTACAAATCGGTTAAGTTTTAAGAAAGTGCAAGTTTAAAGAAACAGAAAATGATTATAAAACCGAAATAGAGTGACTTTATTGGGTGTTAATTGTTTCTCCTTCTCCTATTGTTTTTAAAGGCACGACCTCTCCACATTTCATCGTCTGACGGGTCGAGATTTATTGAGTCGTTCAGCCACGAATCGGGTGCAGCCAAAAGAGGCTGTCATATCGTACTCTCAACAACGCAACTCCAAGATGGACACACCGACGGTGAATCGGCGTCCACGTCCCGCGGTCTCCGGAATATCCGGTCCGAGGAGTCGGAGCAGCAGCAGTCACGGCAGTCGAAGTCCAAGCGTCGTTGGTTCAGCTCGTGCCGTCGGAGATCGACAACGCCCGCATCCAAATCTAAATACATGGAACAATTCTGTATCTGCGGTTCGAGTCGGAGGCGGGAACGGAAACGTCGACGACAACAGCATAAATTGCAGCAACAACAGCGGAGGGAGCAAATTAGGAGATCTGGAAATCTTAGCGAGACGAGAGAAGATATATTGCATGTCTCAATTGAAGAGTGGTTGTCAAGTCAGGGCGACATCCGAGACAACAACGAAAATGACAATGATGACAACAACAACAACCACAACAACAGCAACAACGATGACGACAACGACGATGACAACGAGACGCGACTGTTCCTTGCCCCCGAGCCGAGCAGCAGCAGCAGTCTCTCTGACGAGGACGATGAGTACTACTTCGATGGATGCAGTGGCATCCACAGTCACAACCACAGCCACAGCCACAGCCACAACCAGAGCCACAACGACTGAAGCGTGCCTCGAAACGGAAGCAGGAAAATCAAACCGTCTGTGAGTGAAATAAGGGTAGTTTAGAAAAATCGATTAGCACTTTTAATATAAGAGCTGGAGCCCTTAAAATCAGTGTACACTGTACAGTCGTGGATTATCCTATGGTCGCCAAGATGTATTTGGATTTTTCTCACCAACTCTAACCATTTTTCGTCAAAACTAAATTTTGTCATATCTAGCTATTTATCTCAAAATCTGACCTTTTTTTTACCAAATCTGGCTTTTATCAAATCCAAATCCAGCCTTTCCCATCAAATCCTTATTTATTCGCCCAATCTAGTCCAAATTTGGGCAAGTTCCTACCCATTCAAGGTTTCTTTTGCCAAATCGGACTTTTTTTCAACCTAAAATGATTTGTGTTCCCGTTAAATCTATCTTTTTCCTGCCAAATCCGGCTTCATTCGCCAAATCTAGCCATTTCCCGCCAAACCTTTTCTTTTATTTTTCTTCGTCATATCTGGTATTTCCAAGTCCAGTTGCTGGAAAAAAATTAAGAACAGCGGGCTGTGGAAATTTATTCTTTTCCGCTTTTTAAGAAAGAAATTGTATGTTATATAATATTGTAAAGCTGCTCGCTTTGCTCGACATCCTCTTACGGTATTATTGACTATGGCCAAGACATTAGAATTGTCCTCATTTTAGTGAGCGCAGCGAACAGGGGTTGGCGAAAGAAGCGAGCAGGGGGCGAAGTATGATAAGTATATAATATTCTAGTGTAAATATTTATATTCATATTTGTAGCATTTGGTTGATGATTACATCCGTATTTCTCATCCGAGCACACTCAACTAGCTTAGTTATTTTAAATGAATATTTGTTCAACAATGTTGCAGCATCAACTTTATTAAGCGTCGCAACTCTGAGATATCCGCCAGCAGCAGCATCACTCCCAACAACAACTCCGACAGCACTTGCAACGAGCAGCCGCAGATGATGTTGCAGCTACATCCGAGCCATAGCCAGAGTAGCCAGCTATTGAGGCAGTCACCGGAAGCCGCGGACATGGCACAAATGTCACCGCGCAAGGACAATGTAAGTGGACAAAAAAGACTTTACCAACTTTAAAATTCCCGCCAACATTTATTAATTTTCACCTTCGATGTTCAGGACAAGCCCTCGCTAAATCGCCGACTGTGGAAGCAGATTACAAAACGCAGACGCACCAACTCCGTATCCCAGATTGTTGCTGGCTAAGAGCTCATTATCCCTCTCGCTTATGCACTCGCACTCGCTTCTAACACTCTTTGGTATCTTGTGTTTAGCTAGAGATACATCTCAATGTATCTGTATCCACCAGTGTGATATTTGCCAGCGTAGTGCTTTTATTATGTTGTATGCGTAGCATTTAGTTAAGCCTAAGTTTAGTTAAAAGAATGCAAAGGAATCAAAAAAGCTCCCAAGTCATAGGCCGTTTGCACTGTAGTCTACTGTAAATTCCACGCATTTCCACGGATTTTCAAGAAGTAACTAATGCAGAAGTTCAAAAGAATTTTAAAATTGAAACCTGAGAAATAAATATGTGCTTAGATTGGTTAACACATTTACTGCATTGCTGAGCCTTACAATTTTAAACTGTTTCCACTGCACTGCAGAAATTCTCCAATTCAATCCAATTGCAAAACATTCATGTATGAACAGTGCCTAGACCCTTAGCTAACTTTTATACAGCGTTTCCACTGCATCGCAGAAGGTAATTGCAATATTTAATTTAAAAAAAAATTTTTGAAAACTTACTTTATTTATAAGTAAATAGTTTAAATCGGGCTGCGATTTTTTCAAGTATTCTGTTTTACAATTTTTAAGAATGTTGACTATAAATACTGTCTCATTTTAAGAAATTGTTATGAAATTTATACTAAATTTAAGGCATCTACAGTAAGTTCAAACTAATTAAAGATTGCTTTAGATATTTTGCATATTCCAAAATGCATAAAAGCTACAGCTAGTGTAAACGGCCTGTAAATTGATTGAATTACTTATGGTAGGCACTTTAATTGATCAAACTTACATCAAAGCTAAATGAAAGCAAAAATGGAAAAGAATATAAACGAATAGAAGAAAGAGAACAATTTGAAACTAATGCTAAGTTTTTTGATACTTACAAACTTTGTAGCTAGTGAAACCCATAAATAAATGCTGATATCGACGAAGATGATGAAGTAGATGATGATGATGATGGTATGTCCAATTGCGTCCAAATTCAATGAGACTCCTGCCAATCAGATTCGGGACAACATCGTACAATAGCCAGGCCAAGAACGAAAGCCAAAAGAAAACTAGACTCAAAACCAAGAAACATTATGAAGAAAAACAGCCAAAAGAAAATGGGACAACGAATAAGAACAGCCTGAAGATGAAACTTAAGGAACTGTCGACTTACATACAATTTTTAGCAACAACAACTAAATAGATGATCAAAAGAGGGGCGGGGTAGGGCGCACACACACACACACACACACACACACACACACACACACACACACACACACACACACAAACACACACTCACACACATACACAATCGAGCCAAAAAATTAAAGGAAGATGATAAGAAGAGCATATGAAATATGTTTAGACTATTTTTAGAGGAACCACAAGCAAAATGATATCGATATCGCATTGGTAGCAAGTCAAATTAGTTTAGGGTTCACACTGGATTAGCCAGTGTGAACGGGGCTTTTGAATTTGATTATTTTTCAATTAACAATGAAATTGCCTTACATATAAACATGAACATGAACTATTTATTGTATTTGTAGCTAAATAACAAACATAAACTTTATACATTTTATGGCATTTTGTAATTGTCATTTGTCCACTAATAAATACTTATAATAAAAATACAACTAATTATAATTATAATTACAATATGATAATAAAAACATAAAGAGAAAGGTAAACAACAACAACAAAAAAAGTATTCGTAGTTGCAAATCAAATCAATCAAAATACAGCAAAAAAGTTTTAAAAATTCAAATTTTTGTCTTTTAGTAATTTAAATGGATCTTATGTCACAGTTATGCAGATACAGTATCTGATGGATTAAGATGATGATATTTATAGAAATTTACGATATGTGTACGAGTATATATGTGCATTTTGTAGTTTATTTCACATTGAAATTGTTGAAAGCTATCAAATTATACGAAATTAATAACAAAAGTAAAATAAAAATCAAACAAACGACAACAAGAAGAAATGATCAAGTACATTTATCAGCTTTAATAGAAATTCTAATAAAACTTAAATATGTAGCTATATAATTGATACACACACACACACACACACACACACACACACACACACACACACACACACACACACACACTTTACATATATAAAATATATATAATATAAATACTTTGAATAGGATGTACAAGATCGAACTATTAGGCATTTATCACTTTTAATCATTATACAACAACTGCGTCGAATGTATTGAATTTAAATTGTGAATGTGAGGCCCATTTACAGTTACAGTCTACACTCTACACTCTACAGTCTACAGTTCACAGTTCACAGTTTACAGTTTACAGAGCCGTCCCCCCAATACCCTCAACAGGCAGGGAAGACGACTTTCGAGTATACGTTTTTTGATTTCATTTAAGATTCCTCATAGTTTATGGACTCGCATGTAGAGAAATATAATATACTTTGTAAAATCTGATGAACAAATGAACGATGAAATTGAAATATAATTACAATACACACACACATCTAGGATGGAATATTTATTTACTAATATAAATAGATCTTTTTTGTTTATTTTTTTTACTAGTGCATTAGATTGTAAAATTATAAACTTAGCAAAATGAATTTTCCTCTTGAAATTCAACACTAAATTCAATTATTTGAGTGAAAACCAAATAAAAACACAAAATTCAAAATAAATTCAACTCAAAAATCAAATGAAATTGTGTTTCTAGATTTCCTTGAAATATATGTATGATCCTAAGGAAGCATGTGGAATTGCCTATATAATTGAGTAAGTATTGCCTTTCAGAAATACTGCTTGACGGCTGTAAAGTTTAAGGACATTGCTGAAAGAAGAATAAAAAAAAAGATGTGATCTCAAGAAAGAGAGAGAAAGAGCTTCAAAGATAACAATCTGTGTCGAAGGTAATGGGAACCAAGTATTTTTTTGTGCACAGATTCAGTTTACTCCCTTGATCGATTGTGTTTCCCTTACCACTCATCTAGTGTAATCATCATATCCGGCCCCACTTACAATCCAAATAAACAAAATACAATATGTATGTAGGCTTAAATACATAGTTCTGAATGCACATCGCATCGCTAGCTTTCAATAGTAAAAATAACAATGGCAAAACTGAAATCATGTAAGAAATGTACGACCGGCAGTTACCCTGTATACATTTTAATTATAGCATATTTAGCCTGCATTCTGAATATATTCGTCCATCTACCTCTCAGAGACTATCAGAGTTAGATCTATACTCCTTGATCTAATTTGCTATAGAATCTTTTCCACGCAACCTCTTTCTATTACAAATTTGAGAAATCGAAGTAAAAGATCATTTGACGAGCATTTTAAAAACTTTTTAAATAACACAGAAAGTTGCAAGTCAATGACTTTTGGGATAAAATCAGAAAATGATCTCGTAGTTTTTTAAGCTGAGTACAAAATAAGGTATTCCGTGAGAAATCATATAATACATGAATAGTTATCTAAGGGCGTCCTTACTTGTTTATTTTTCGATCATTATGAGAAAATATGCGCTGCAGTTGAAAGTTATATGAACATACTCCTATTCTTTGAAAGCTATGTATATGATATAGTAGTCAGAATTTAACCAAATGTGAGCTTGGTCGCGATATCTAAAGAAACAAAAAAGTTGCTCATACTAAATTTAAATTTTTAACCGATCTGAATGGCAGCTATTATATAGCAATCAGATCCGGCTGCTTCCGAATTATGTACTGCCAACAACAAAAAGACGGACCTTAACTAATTTTTATAAAGATATCTTTAAAACTGAGAGACTGGTTTGCATAGAAACAGACAAACATGGCTAAATCGACTCAACTCGTCGTCTTGATCAAGATTATAGGGTCTGCCACGCCTCCAATAATGCGTTACATATTTTGTGACAAAACTATGATACCCTCTACATGCGCTTAAAAAGAAATTAATTGCCAAGCCCAACCCCAGGCGACGCTTTTCAGTCCAGGCTACACAGCCTAGACCTCAGATGCAATCGGAGAGCGGAATGCAATTTTGAAGCGTGCCGAAGAGAGAGTTGTGAGAGAAAAAGAGCGCTCTCTTTGGGATTTCGTGGTCAGTGCTGTCAATTTAACTTTTTTCCCGTCAAATTTGGCTGTTTTTGACGAACAATTGTGGGAAAAACCGGGAAGCGGACTTCTGACTTTTTAAGAAATGCATTTGGCTTTTTCCGATTCTTGAATTTTTAGCTACATAAAAAATATGAAAAGTAGCATCTCCGTCATAACTTCTTCCGATATGTGCCAATACCGCTAGTTTTTGGCAAACTATCATCTTAGTCAAAAAGTGCACGTCAATTGTTAAAAAAATCGACGAAATTTTAGAGTACCTTTAAGAGAAAAAAAATATTCGAAAATTTAACGCCAATACAGAGATATCCATTTAATAAAATCAGAAAATACCAGCAATACAACAACTTTTGGAGTGAGATTATTGCTAAAAAGATACTGGTAGCAACCGTAGATTTGTTTGAGCTGGCGGTTAAACTCATTAAGACCAACTTAAGGAATTCCTACTGATCATCGGCTTTTCTGTACATTTCCAGCTTTGTTATGGCGTTTTTCGGAAATTTTTAAGTTTTTAAAAAAAAATTTATTTTACGGTTTTTTTTTGTTGGAAATCTTTCAGCTTTTTTGCCGTTGCTTCTATCCAGAAACAGCTTATTTTCTGGAGAAAAATTGTCAGCACAGGTCGTGGTATCGTGGTATCGTGGTGTCGCTCAGCTGCTGTCGCAGTAGCTGCCACTGCGTTGCGCTTTGAGAGCGGGACGCCGCTGTCTTTCTTTCTCCCGCTCTGGTGCCACTGAAAGCTTTTCCCGGCTCAAAGCTTCGACCGCTCAGCTGTGCGCGTTCAGTGTGAAAACGAGTTTCGTGGCGAACGGTCGATCAGCGCCAGTCGTTGCCGCAGTCGCAGTGGCCCTAAAGAATTTCGACGCAGCCTCTCGCTCTGCGTGTGTGTGCCTGCCTGTGTGTGTGTGTGTGTGTGTTGCGCCTGTGCATTGTTTATTTACATACATTACATGTTTTCCATTTGGCGTTTTAATTGGGCAGTGAGTGCAATTGTTGTGTGTGGGCAGCTGCTTAGTACATATTAGTTTCTTTACTTTTTTTTTGTTTTTGTTTTATTTTTTTTTTGTGTTTTCCCAAAAAAATCAAATAAGAGAGAAAAACTGTGTGTATTTAGCTGCATGTGAACTAACAGGAAACATCGAGCAATTAAACAAACGACGTTGCAGTCGCAGTCGCAGTCGCAGTTAGAACCATGGAGCCCAAGACTCGCTAATTGAGGTCGTCGTTAGGTAAGTTGTGATCTAGCTTATTGTTGTAGTTGTTGTTGTTGTTGTTGTTGTTGCTGCTGCTTCCGTTTGCCAGCGTCAACATTGAAATTCACTTACAGCACCAACAACAACTGATCTCGCAAATTGCGCTTCACTTACATAGATACAAAGATACAAAGATACAAAGATGCAAAGATACAAAGATACATGGATATAACAATACGTATACGTAGAAATATGTTGGCTCTCTGCACCACGTCCAATATACAAACGGTAAATAATGCCGGTACTCAAACTCGCACTCCGCCCCTAACTCCCCAAGCTACAAAAAAAAATTTAAATTGCACCACGCACAGTGGCACAAATGTCATTTAGCCACCGATTGGACTAAATGCAGTTGACAATGAAAAACTTGGCAAATCCATTAGACGAGCAGTACTTCTTGAATGTCTATGATTTGACAAAGAAAAACATTTAAATAGTATTCATTAATTGAGATTTTCTACTTCTAAATCTATGACTGTTATTCTTATGCTAGCTTCCAAAATTTAAATGGCCAATTTTAAGACCCTGATGCACCCCTGAGGCTCTGTAGCGCAGTGTTCAGGCACCTTTAGTTTTTATATTTTCATGAAATTCATTTTATTGATACATACTATTTTAGATTTTCTATTCTTACAATAACGAGTTTTAAATCAAATTAAACTGAACTATTTATTTAAATTGTTGGAAATAATTCTTTTGTTCCTATAAATAGTATCAAGAAATCTTTTATTCTTAGCTTCTAAATTTCATTGGAATTCATTTTATTAGTAATTTTTACCACTTTTTTATTTCTACAGCTTTTTATCAAACTGTTAATAATTATTTCATTAAGTTATTACCAATAATTCTTTAGTAACTCATATTCTTAACTTTGAAATTTTACTGGTTTTTTCTCACATTTTTGGGTGTTGAAAGTCACATGTCAGATGCTTTGGCACCACGGTGCGTGGCAAATGCGGCAAATCAAAATGACAGATAGACGCTGAAACTGCAGCTGTGTCTAGTATATATATAAAGCTTTGTAGCTGCCGCTGCAAAACGTTGCAACGCCAGTGAAAGCAGCGTCAAATCTGCGTCTTCTGTAAATGTATCTCTATATACGTATCTGTAGCTGTATCAACAGCTGTATCTGTATCTGTATCTTTATTTCTATTACTGTTGCTAGGTGAGAACTTGACTGCTGGGATTCCATCAACATTATCATCTGAGAACCATCAACGATAATAATTATCTAACTATCTGGCCGCATAACTATCTGTCTATCCATCTATCTTTTCAACTATCTACTTCTCTGTTGGTGCTGTGATTATTATGATGCCTCACAAAGCCACAACGGAAATGTGGCACTTGCTTTCGGATCGTTTTTGATTTGGTTTTTTTTTTTTTTTGCTGTTTTGAATCAATCAGTCAATCAGCTGACTTAAGGTCAAAGCACAGTTGCTAAATGCATATTAAGCACAAATCTAAACCACCTTAAGATACATTAAGATACTCGCTACACTTGTAGATACACAAATGCATACGTGTGTGTTTCCTTTACGAAATAATTCACAACAAGTTTCAGCTTGAAACGGCAAGTGCAAAAATTTGTTGCGAAAATTGATTAACATCAAACTGGTTGGTTAAAGCCCCCCTCACTCCTCTTCGCCAACACCCTATAAGATGGTTAAATTTTATAAAATTGCTGCTCAGCAGTTTTTTTTTTTTCTTTTTCCTATTAATTGAATCTTGTATAAAAATCAAACGCAAACAACATAAATAAAAGTAAAAATATGAAAAAACGCCGACAAACAATAATGATGATGATTATGATAGGGAGCTGTTGATTGAGGATGATCATTGAAAGTTCGAAACTTGGGACTGTAAATTCGGGAATGGTAAAGATTGTTGTTTGATTTTTTGGCAACAGTTAACTGGACAACAATCTGAGCTGAATTGATAAACTGGTTTGTTGTCAGATTATTGAAATTGATTTTATTTTTTTGTTTTTTGTATTTCTTATACATTTGCATTGCTACGCAAAAACGTTTTTAATTGTTGTTATTTTGTATATATATTTGGATACATATATCTTCAGCTGCTTCTCCTTCTGCTTCTTTATCGTCTTCTGCTTGTTTTTGTCAACAACAATTTCAATAACAAAACAAGATGATTCTCCGGGCATGCTCATAAATGTGCTCAAGGTATTTGACCCAAGACATCAAAATGAGTAAGACGCAAAAAGCTCACAATACGAATACCAAAGGGTTTCAAAAGATCGAGCAATACAACCCCAACTTCAACCCCAACCCTAACTCTAACCCTAACCTCTTGGTTTTTTCAAAGTGTCAGCAGCAGCTGTCTTAAAATCCGAGAATTCTTTGTGCTTTTAAGTCTCGAACTTTATGAATTTCAGAGTTCCCATTGAATTGCTGATGTGTCTACCTATAAACTGGTGTGTGTGTATGTGTGTGTGTGTGTATCTCTATATTCTTTTCGAGGGCTAGAAACCCATTTTGATTGCCCATTCACCTGGTGCCCAATGCCACATTTCCCATTCACATCAAATTCAACTCAACTCAACTCAGCCCAGTTCAGTTTAGTTCAGTTCAGTTCAGGTTCCACGTTCACTCACTTTCATCTGTCCACATGAAGTCCAAGACCTTTCTAATTTGAATGAATCGTTGTTGTTCCAGTTATTGTTGTTGTGTGATAACACTTGACTTCTCAACTCACTCCATTTGGCGAGCATCCGCTAATTGATTTGGTTTTCCTCATAAAGACCCAGAAATGCAAACATACAATGTGATTGTCTTAATCTTTTTCAACAGACTCAATCATTATTATTATTATGTACAATGATCTTTGCTCATTATAACCACATTCAATGTATGTAACCTGATCGCCACATGGATTCCACATGAAATCTGTCTAAACATTGATATTCATATTCAGTTTGTGAAATAACATTCATAACAACAGCAGTTGAATCATTTTTATTTTGCTTTTGTTAAACTGTTTTGTATTAGTTACTAGGGCGCCCTCTATGTTTGGTTTTTTTGTTGATAATCTATAATCTTCATAAGTATGATAAATTATAGCTATTGTATTCATTACTTACTCTAGATCTTTCCTAAAGATCGACTCTAGTTTTATTTTACATGCACATGTGTGATTATCGATCTTCGTTACTTTATCAACGTTTTTATCCAAATTGATGCATTTTCTGAATTCCTTATTATTATAGAATTTATATTGCAGATATCTCATTTGACAATGTATTAAAAAACCTGATAAGTAAGATAAACATACGTTGTTAAGACTGCCTATGTGGAACTAGTTTAAAGTACGCCCTCTATTGCTAATTCTATTATATATAAATATATATAAATTGCAATTGAATATTTATAAACTGCATTACGGGAATACAAATATTGTGGATACAGATATATGTATTTATATATCAACAGTATTTGTAACTTTATTAAACCTTCCTAACGATAGGAAATCTCTTCGGTATACATAGTTGATTTTACTATTGACTATGTATTGCAAATGTACATTCTCTATAGTTGATTTAACTATTCAAAATCTAAAATATCTTAAATGATGGATTATATTTAATCTTTGTAATAATAAAGAACATCATTTGTTGTAGATACAATATCATATGTGGGTACTCTTTAGATCTCTTTCTCTCTCTGGCTCTTAATGCCATTCAGGGTACTTGAACTTCTGTCTTGAGTCTCTGTCTTCTGCCTGCCACAAACAATGGAACCCCACAGCGGTGACGATAACTCCGCGACTGTTCTTTAATTCTTTGATTCTTTGGCTATGCTTCTGCATTGTCTAGAACCACACAATGCTTATACCACACCATACATAATAATTAGAATCATGCATAGCTCTGCCTCTTCTTTCTAAACATGTGTGTGTGTGCGTGTGCGTGTGTGTGTGTGTGTGTATGTGTGTGAGTTCGCTGACTGACTGACTGACTGACTGTGACTGTAACTATAACCGTAGCTACCGGGCTGCAAAACAGAGCTCCGAGCTCAGAGAGCTACGAACTTGCTCATAATCACATGCCACAGTCACAGCAGAAGAGTCAGCTCATACACTGAGAAAAGTGTAGGGTATCATTGTATTTAAAGTGCACTTAATAGTTCTATACATATAAAAAAGACATATTCTTGGTGTAAAAACTGTCCAATAGCCTCCATAGACTAAAATACATTCTCCGTTATTTTTCGATTCATTTTATATAGATTTATTTGGGTTAATATACACTTGTAAATTTCTGATAGTCTAGTGTAGTGTAAAATATACATTTGGGTTTACCTATAGTGAAAAAATGTGTTGTAAAATCATAATTTCGATCGCTTCTATAATTGTTTGTTCAATTTTAGGAAAACTGCGTTCTATGAAACTAAAGTAAATCTATGTACATAATATATTATATCATCTATATATCCCAAATATGTTCTAGTTTTTTTCACTTTATTTTTCGATCAAAGCTAGCTCAGAACTAGAAAACAGATATTTCATATTTCCTTAAAAAACTTGGTTTCTTGAATTATTTCGAATCGAATCATTCTAAACTTGGCAAATTAAAATGAAAATTCCATGATATTAAGTATGTCAAGAATATATTTTCGTGGTTTTTAAGCATTTTAAATAATTTTAGAATTAGAAAATACATACATGATGATTATGGAGTCTTTTAATATTGTCACTTGTACAAAACTTCTATTATAATTATTATTAAGAAACCCAACACCAAGCCATCATACTGACTTCACATCTGCTTTGTGCTCAACTATTTTGTAAAGTGTATCAGACTTGGATTTGCTTTGGGCTCATTAAACATGGCTGCGTTTGTTCTGAGCAATTACGGCAAAGATTGGAAGAATCGAAGAATTAAGAGAGCCTAAAAACAAATACAGTGAAACCACGAAAACAAATGAAGCCAAAATTTAAAAGTTGTTGATGGAATTCAATTTTGGCAAAATAATAAAAAAAAAATGCCCAAAAACGTTACAAAATTAATTGCTGACAAAGCTGCGATTACTTCGATGTTCGATGTCCGATGTCCGATGACCGATGTTAAATCTCCGATGTCCGATGTCCGATGTCCGATGTCTGATGCCATTAATCACAGCTCAGCAAATTGAATTCTGTGCATGTATCGTCCAAGCAAAAGTCGACAAATTAACGTGTTTTTAATTGGCCAAGCAACTGGGAGCACTAAAAGTAACAGCTAAAAGCTAAAAGCTAAAATAAAAGGCAACAGCAAACACTTGAAGCATGCCACGACGGCAACAGAGGCAACAATGGGGCAATTGTCATATGAAGTCATTGAACTCCCCACAAACCCACACACACAACAACAACAACAACAACAACATGTCGAGCTGTATTATGTGCCAAGTTAATTATGATAAAACTCTAAACGGGAATGGATTCCATCTGTGATGGATCAGTCGATGATTGACGAGTTTTATTCTGTTTCTCGTCTCTTTTATTTGTACGATTTGAAGAAGCATTTTGATTATGAAATATTCGTACTCGTTATTAATTCATAATGAATCTGTTTAAAGCGTTCCCAATTGCAGCATGACCTTGACAAGGGCAACACACACACACACACACACACACACACACACACACACACACACACATACATACAAACACACACCCCATAAACGTGTTTTATAAAACCGGTTGAAGATGTTTTCCGCCCTCTTCCCAACTTGCCACCTTCCCATTGAAAGTGTCGCCTAAGCGTTTGTTATTTTAGATGCTCTGGCAACGCTTCAAAGATTTCCATTTGACACTGTCAAATGTTGGGCGAGCCACGTGCCGACTTCATTGGGGTCATTTTTCCCTCCGAAAGGTAATTTTACTACGCATCAGCTGATTGAACAACTTTTCCTCTACCCCTCAACAATTCATTCAATCGTTTTCATTTCGTTATTCACTTCAATTTCAACTCCAACTCCATTCAATTGTGTTGCGTACGAAAGCGTGAAAACGCAGTCAACCATCATTGGATCATCATCAGCGATCAGTTCGACTTTGGTGTAAATGGAAATGGTTTATATGTGTATGAAGATGGAAAATACATATAGTGAGCTTCAACTAAATATAAAATACAATTCAGTTAAGGCTTAAAACGACGACATTTGTCTAAACAAATAAACTGGTTAAGCTACTTATTTGATAATTTTTAAATTATTATAAAAAGCGAGATTCCTCTTTAATTTTATAAAAAAGAGGCATTTGTAAGATTTTAATGGACTTATTTTGTTGATCAAATGCACCAGTTAATAATTAATAGGTTGCATTTTCAATTTAATTTATTAACAGTATCTGGTATCACTTTATCAAATAAAGTCTATCTATCAAAATTAGTAATCAGGTATCATAATTGGTAATCAGAATTACCGGCTGAATGCCCTCAATATAACATTAAGTTCTGTTTTTTTCAAAGGCAACTGATATAAAATACCTCCAGAGATTTTTGATAAACGTCTGTATTTTAATATTCAATATTTATTTTATAACCAAAAATATTGTTCCGATCTATTATAGGACAGCGTTTAGTATAAATGATACTTACTTTCACCAATATTTTTAGTTTTGCCAAGACCAGTAAAAATAACTATAGTTGAGTTTATTATCACTTTTATAAGTATAATACATCCTTATTAAATATGTTTATTTGTGGGGATCGATGAAACACGAGATGTTTCATCTTATAAATACATATGTATATATTTGGTCCATTGAAAATTGATACCATTTCATTCCAAAATGTTCCCCTTCGGCGAGTTGAAAAAAATATATGGTACCAGTATAAGGAATCAGCATTTGAGAATGTAACACAAAGAAGAATTTAAAGAAGAAGCATATGCTTTCGGGGCTGTAATTGAGAGAGGCAGAAAAATACGGAAAGAGAGAGAGTGACAGATACATATAGAGAGAGATAGAGATAGAGATAACTATAATGACAGAGTTTATGTTCTTCCATGATTAATAGCTCATTTCGAAACATGTTTCTAATTGCTTTACAAAATAAGCAAAAACCTATTGAATAATCGATTTTAATTCTTGTCCAACAACTCGTAAGTTCTTAATTATTGAAAGCTCATTTTGAAGCGCTCTCCAACACTGGCAGCACTAGGTCACATGAGGCAACATTTGAGTGTTGCAAATGCTCTGCAAATCACTGAGTTCACGTTAAACGCCACATTCATGGACCCATTTAAACGGAGTTATAGCAAAACTGTGTCTATCTGCCCTATGCTAGGGATTTTTTGAGGTTTTTTACACATTATTTTATATGTTTTATGCCTTTTTTATGTTGTTTTTTTTTTGGTGCTCTGCGAACCATGGCGATTGTTGATCGTTGATTTCTTTTGTTGGTCGCTTGCATAATTTTTGTTTGCTTTTGTGTGTTGTGGTTTTTAGTCTGAGGTTTTGCTGTTTTGTCTGCCATTTGATTTGTATTATTACTTAATTGCTTTGAACCTGAAAACTGCTAAAAATCAAAATAAAACTAAAAAAAACTATACAAAATCAAATAAATAAACGAAAGACAACAACACCCATTTATTGTATCACTTTTTGGGGTCTATGGAAATGAGTCAAAATATTTACATAAATTGTCTGTGTAAATTCTTGTTTTGCAGTTGTTTTTGTTTCTCCTCTCTTTCTATGTAAAAAACCGAAACACGCGCCACAAAAACCCCCCCAAAAAAGCCTAAAAAAAGCAAAATAAAAAAGCGTACAATTCCAGTTGACTTCATTGTCACCAAAACGCTGACATTGAAAATTGGGCAGAAAGCAGCTGGAACGAATGAAAAAAACGTGAAAAGAGGGAGAGATATATGAAAGTAGAAGAAGACGAGATAAAAGTTATAGAGGTAGTAGTGGAAGAAGCGTAGAAGAAAAGCATTTGTAGCTGAAATGTGAGCGGCATTCACATTGAGGCAAATGGGTCACAGCGAGTACGAGTTTAAGTTTGAGTTCGAGATCGAATACGAGTACGAATACGAGTGCGAATGCGAGTACTACATTCATGTTGGGCAAGGGCCACTCAAGACGTGCGTGAAATACCCGATAAATGTGGCACAAAAAACCAAAAATCAAAACCAAAACATTGCGAACATTGTGATCATTGTATAATCCCAATAACTACGTGACACGATTGACAACTCTGAACCAGGAATTTCATAAAAAGAACAACATTTTTGTTGACAAAGCTTCAATTACAGAATGTATCTATCCATAAAAAATCTTGATAAAATCTAGTAAACTCTCAGTATTATACCCTATATTTAGTAACCTACATTTAACAAGTACTTAGCCTACATAACGTAATAGTTTGAGATGAGAAATTTGAATTAAAGTTGCAAAAATTCAGCGTTTCTATATATGATCTCTATAAGGAAAATCTTTGAGCTAAAAGCTTTTCTAAAATAGTTTTCACATAACAACTCAGAATTTTAAGTAGGTTTATAAAAAAACAAACCAAACCGAAATTTGAAAGATTTTCAAATTCTGCCTACTTCATATCAGATTGATATAGGGCTTTAAAGTAAAAAAAAACTGTCTGAAAATCTGTTCTGTTCTTTGTTGGAACCGCTTCAAAATATTTGTATATGCTAAAAATGAAGAAGAACGGGAAGAAAGAGAAAAAAATATTCTGATTTCCTTGAAAGTAATTTTAAAAGCTCTGAATAACAAGACAAACGATAAATGTTTTATTATTTTGCGTTGATCAACGTTTCTTATTATCTACTCAGAAGATTCGGAAAAACTAATTTTAAAAACTGAAATTTGTTGTTAATATACAGTGATGTTTATAAGCTTTATTAAACAACCAGAAAACTTGGCTAACAATCTGTGGAAATAGAGGAAAGAGTGTGCCTGGAAACAGTCTCTTAAAGGAATAGAATAGAAAACCATAAATTTAATTTTATATAGATATGCTACTGTAAAACTTAATTGTAGATTATTTTTTTAATGATTCCGAAACCTACGACATTTTAATCCAATAAAAATTGTATAACAGGACAGATAACACAAATAAAAAATATTGAAAAAATAATGATTGATATTGTACAAATTATAGTGACTTTAATTTTTGGGTCCCTGATTAGGGTTTATCTTTTGGGAACAGCTTTTGTCTTCAATTAAATCGAATTTAAGTTAAATACTCAAATCTTCTAACCTATAGCAAAATAGATCTGTTATATACTATGACTATTACGTCCGATTTGAAGTCCCCGTTGAAAACGTGCCCAAAATAAATCTTCAGACCTACCCTGTCAGTATTGTATAACGTTATGTTTATCTTCTTTTTTTTGGAGTGTCGTGTCGTCTGGTAATGAGCACTAATTTTATTTATAATAAAATACGATAACGATACAATACAATACGATACTTTACGATAATACTTACGATACAATACCATATGATAATACGTGACATGGCTAAGTTAACATATGTGTATAAGAAAGAGACTTTAGCTATTGTTTTATATAAGTTGAGCTGGGAGACTTGCGAATTCCATTAGCCGAATAGCCGAAACGGCTCAAATCATGCGGCTTGCGTGTTGCAAGTGCTTCCTGCTTCACAACACATGCAACACGCACTGGACACTAGAAAGAGAGAGAGGAAGAGAGAGTCTCTCAGCCTCTGTGATACCTCAACTTGTTTGGCCACTATTCAATACTTGGATACTCCATTTTGGGGCAGCAGAAAGTAAAACCCACAACTTGCCGTCAAAGTTGTTGTTGCAGCTGGTTTTTTTTTCTTTTGCTTTGGGGTGGGGTAAGGGGGTGAAGGGGTTCCAGCTGCAGGTGACATACTTTTTTCGGCAACATGTCCTAAAATAATTTTACTTTTTCCTCGCTTGGCAACTGGTTTGCAATTTGCCTGGCCACTTTCTCTGCCCTGGCCAAAATGCAACAGCAACAAGAACAACAACAACAACAACAACCACAAGAATAATCATCATGAATTGTCTTCAGGTTTTTCTAGTTAGCATTTAGCAGTTTGTTGGGGTCCAATTCAAGGTCAACCAGCTGTCAAGTCACACAATTGCTCCCCAGTCTAATTAAATGAATGACCCAACTACAAACAGCTGACAGTTCCCATATACTATATACTGGCTTGAAGACGACGCAATCAAAATCTGAATAACAAATACCCTATATACCGTATATACCATATACCAAATCCGTGTCCGGACAGTCAATGACATTTGGCTTCGTATTCACAATGCATTCACCTCCAAATGGATGTCCAACTCGAATTTAAACTCAAACTCAACTCCAACTCAACTCAACTCAAACTTGTACTCCAACTCGTAATGCAGCTTGAGATGATGTTTCTTCAGGCGAGTCCGAGTCTGTAATAGGATATTTAATAGTATCAGGTGTACGTGGCTTGTTGTTGTTGTTGTTGGTAATCGATATAAGAGGGTCAACAGAGCGCAGCTCTCGATTGCATTTCTTTCTACTTGTACATAGTTCCGTCTAAAGTCACAAACTGTAAATGATTTTTTAAGGAATTCAAATAAATTTCACAAATATCACAGCTATATGTACTTATGAATAATCAAGCATATTCTACAACTCTCACAACCCAAAACCAAGCACAGCTCAGGAAGCCAGACAATGCTCTTAAACGTAAAAAATTCAAAATATATAGGAATAATTAAAATCATTCCTTAAATTGAATAAAAATGTTGGAAATGCATTTTTATCGCATATATTTATAGCATACAATCGACGATAATTAAAAATGCTGTTCAAACTCGAATTAAATTCATCGTAGTCCATTTTTGTGACTTTCGTAGATATGTTTGAAAAAATGCCATTTCGAACTGTTGTTTTTAAAAGCAATTCTCATAATAATCTCCAATCAAAATACCTGATTATTAGATTCAGACATGTTCTTACCCAAATATGTATTTGTTAAAAAATGCATTTAAATTTAAAATTTATTTAATTCAATTGAATATAAATACATCGCTTTGTTGGAATGCAACAAATTTTAATTTTCGAGATAAATAGTTTAAAACTATATGCCAAAAAAAACTGTATGCCAAAATAAAGCCCTCTAATTCTGATTGGATGGTTTATGGTTACGTAATATTAATTATTTTTTGGCCAAGCTTTAAAAATAATAAAAATAATTAAATTATAAGTGGTCTAGAAGCTTCTTGCAGAATTATACCCCCTGTGGGGTAAATCGGTGGCTTAAGATTGCATAGTCGGTATCAAAAATAATTGTATTAGTTCGATACCAAGAGTTAAACTTTAATTGCTCTAGAATTTTTTTAAATGACCAACCTTGAGGCTCAGGTTGCACACGTTTATTTACTAGCAATCGATAGAAGCTCATTAAAAAATCTTAATAAAAACCTAGGACATGATCTTTCATACCTTGCAGGGGTGTTATAATTTTTCACGAAATTTGTAAGGCATTGAGGGAAGTGAGACAGACCTTATATTCTTGAAGAGATCTATTCCAAACTCACAGATTGAGAGTCTGGTATCGTTTGTTGACCCAATTTAAATAACTACTTTATGATGTCCAAAGGTCATAGATAGTCCTATGTTATCTTTATTTACAAAATTACTTATAATGAAAAACTAAAACAATATAAATTTCTAATCAATTTTCAATTTACTTTCGTACTATAAGAAAGTGAGTGTAAAAGTATTATAAAACTAACTTATTTATCCATTGTTGTTAAACTTTTTAATAAAATTTAAAGGATTCACATTATATGAACGTTCCCCTGGGTGGGAAATATAAGAAAAACAACGCAGGTTCTGCTACCATTGGTGGATTACTATACAATTGAACTTCTTGACCCTTTAATTACTTTTCAAAATTAATTTTAAACATAGCATTCAGTCGGAGGAACCCGACAGTAAAATACCCTGTGGAAGTAAAGGACCCTGTTAGATTCCTAATACATGCAAACAGAGATACTTAAACTTGCTTATATGTACATACATATCCAATGTACATTATACAGATACATATATATACAAAAGTTGTCATTATTATTATTATCCCCAAGTATCATTCATAACAAATCTCAAATCTCCAGCTTGATAATTGCAAAAGTTATGGGTTTTGAGCTTTGTGGGAGAAGGAAATGGCTCGTCCAAAATTTGAAATTGACTTTCGGTCCGGTCCCTTCTAATCATCATACGTGCCAAATCTCACAAGTGTCCAAAAGGAATCCAAAATTATCAAAATACATTAGTTTTTTGAACTCCGACACACTAAGTCTACAATTTTCGAAAATACATTCACCACAGATGTTTCAAAAATAGTTGGGATTGTTTTACAAATATTCCTCGACATGGATATCACTAAACAAAAAACCTTTTTTTAAAAAGAGCTCGGTTAATTTGAAGTTTAAATGTCTTGTTTTAAAAAAGTCTGACAGCTCTTTCTTAAAAACTAGAGCTGCTAGTGAAATGTGAGTATGTAGATTTGTAGACAAAAGTAGATTAATTTTGTTCCTTTATGTTATCTTAACTTTAATAAGCCAGGGCTGCATACTCGTACTGCAGTTAGGCTGGCTTAAGTGACGAAAAGTTTGGTTATGTAAGCATTATTTTCTGCACAGTGGGTCAGGTTAATCAACCCTGCATCAGTCTGCTTCAAGCATATTAATGCTAATTGATGTTTGGTATGCAATCAAGCGAATGCCACCTGGCTGCCCATTCAGTTGTCCATTTTCATTGATGAAGTTGCGCTTGTGCCCCACCCACTTACAGGCACCGCACACACACACAACACACACACACACACACACACAATAGAAAAGGCAAACAATTGCAGCAGAATTTCATATCTGGCTGGTTGGCTTAAGCCAAGGTGAGCCACATTTGGCCAGGCCAACTGCAGGCGAGTAAAATGACCAAATCGCCAAATGAATTAGGCTGCATTTTTTTCATTAAGGTATTTGTTATTTATTGGGGAGGGAGCCGTAGGTGGGAGATGTGGTTGCACTGTGGTTGCATTTGACATGCCCAACAGACAGGCAGGCACAGTTGCAGATACAAAAAATACATTACCAGATAGATATGTAATCTTTGTCACGCCGAAGACTTATTACCCCTACAGAGCAGTGTAGATATTAAAAATATTTTCATATAATAAAGAGTATAATTCATCTAAAGTTAAAAGAGAAAAGACAACAGTATATACTTAATTTGGTTTAAAAGTTACTTGAGAAGATCAAAAATTCTTATATTCTGCAGACCACAATCTCTTAGAATATAATAAAATAAGAATCTCTTAATACTCCAATCTGATCTTTACTTGTGGGATCACTTCAAATAGAATAAGATTAAAATCTTTTATGTCACCAATAACAAAAAGCATTAACAACAAAACATGAGCAACGCTCAGGATACAGGTATCTCAAGTTTACGATAGTGACGAAGCAGACCCCATAATATTGATTTCCTGACATACTTGTAATACCCTATGTAAGGGTATACAAATAAAAACAAAAGCAAAAACAGATGCAGATACAAGATACAGATACATTTGAAAAGATACGCTGCTTGTTCATATTTCAAAGGCTTGGACGACAATTGTTTAACTGGCAACCGGTTAAAAGCGAGCGCAATTGTGAGTGCTAGTGTGAGTGTGAGTACTTGTGTGAGTACCCATACGAGTACTCAGTCTTGTAATTGTAATTAAAATGAGCGGCCAGGCAAAGCCAAGCCATAAACAAGGCAAGTCAACATCATGAGCATCTTCTGTGTGGGTCTCGCCGACTGCAATTTGGAATTCGAATTCGTATTCGTATTCGAATTCGGATTGGAATTGAAATTGGAATGGATTGCTCTGATTGGTTTGGTTGGATTGGATGAGCGCGGCACTTGTCGTAGACGATTTCCTGTCATTAGTTTTGCGCCATGTCAAGGTTGTTTGGCAAGCCCAACAGCAGCAGCAGCAGCAATAGCAGCAACAGCAACAGCATCAAAGGCAGCAATGGCCATGAGCATCTCAAAGATACTTGTTCACGTACTTGCAGTATTGTATCTTTTTATTTGTATCTTTTGTTAGCTGCGTTGGCGCTGCCCGATTTCTGGTTTTCCACTTGCAATTAAGGCAACGCGCTAAACGTCTTTTCAAATGAAATGCAAGCCAGTTATTATCCAAGTAAGTGCATAAGAAAGCCCCCAAGTGGCAAGTGGCAAGTGGCAACTTGCAACTGGCAACTGGCAACTGGCAGCAACAACATTTCATTCTCTTCACTTTCTTCCATGGCAACATGCAACACAGACAAACAACAAGCAAACTTGCCACCAAACTGAAGAAAAAACCGGCACCTTTAGTTATTTTCCTTTGTTGTTGTTGCTGTTGCTGTTGTTGCTATTGTTGCTGTTGTTGTCTCACATTGCAATGTGGAAAATGTGCGCGCTCTAACAAATTTATGAGCGCCACTTGAACGTTGCAATTGCAACACCAGCAATCTATGCAACCACCAGCAGCAGCTGCTGGTCCACACTCGGGGACCTGATCCTAGGCTCTATCTTGTTGTTGTTTTTGTTTGTTTGTTTTTTTATGCATGTACATATATTTTTTGGGAGGCTGTGACAGGTTGCCCCCAGTTGTCGTCGATTGGGCGACATACCATGTGGCATGCCACATGTGGCAAACGGAATTCGGAATTCAATGTTCGACACTCGCAGCTGGGCAGCTTTTATTGCAATAGGACAGACACAGCCAGAGACAGAAAGACAGTGAGAAATAGAGAGTGAGAGAACAAGAGTGAGAGTAAGAGAGGGAGTAAGTAACATAAGTAAGTGCTGATAAATGACAGCTTAACTTTTGCAATTTGCAATTAAACAATTTTGATCTATCGTTTTGTGGTGGATAAAATCTTTAAATGAAATGAAATCACAATATGAGATTAAGAAAAACAAGGAAATGAGATGGAAGGAGAGTAAATTAGCTATTGTCCTAAATTTATAAATTAAAATTTTACAATAAATCGATTCATCACAGGAAATTAATAAAATGCTTAACTGAAATTAAAAAGGAAAAAACAATATGACACTGATAAAATTGCAGAGAAAATGAGAGGGAGCTTGATTTTAAATAAGCTAATATCTCAAATTTTTATAATTACTGTTTTATATAACTTTCATGACATTTTTCTGTTTGTTATTATTAAAGACCAAGAATTGATCTTGTTGAAAAATAAAAATGAAAATTCTTTTTAAATTAAATAAAACACTTTATAAAACTTAATTTAAATACTTAATATTATTTTAAATTTGAGTTAGGGTAATAAATAATACTTATAGTCTGCTTTCGGCCTAAAGAGCTTTAAAACTTGTTAAAAATGTGCTTTCAAGTACTTTACAGAGAAGCAAAGGTAATAGCTCGAAGGCCAACGGAAACAACGGAGAAATTTGAACGTCAACTGAAGGAGATTTAAAACAAACCAATAATATAATTCATTAGAGCCTGTACTTTGAAAAATTACAAAATTCGAAAGGGTTTGTCCAAAAAAAAAGTGGGTAACAGGCAGAAGGAGGCGTGGCAGACCCCATAAAATATAATATATATACTCTTGATCAGCATCAACAGCCGAGTGGATATAGCCATGTCCGTCTGTCCTTCTGTCTGTCTGTTCGTTTTTTGAGCACCTAGATCTAAGAGACTATAAGAGCTAGAGACACCAAACTTGGTAGGTAGGTTCCTCTATATCCTGATTACATCAAATCCAAAATTTAAAAGTCGAAATACAAGGGCACGTCTAATACTAGCGCCTTGGTACAATGATATTTACAATAGACCGAAGCTGTCCTAAAAATTTCATTTCGATCGGGCAATGAACTCGGAAGTTATTCAAGAACGCTTGCGGTGTGTTTGCTTTTCACCATAAGTACAGGGTCTCCTACAGTCGAGCTTGGTCCACTGTAGTTTTATAGATATTTTTAAATTAAAACAATTGGAGAAAACAACTGGATAGCCCAGTGATGTGAGAATTATGCCTGAATTTAATTGACTTTATTTTCTACAACTTCTAAAACATTTTTGATGTCAACCTCATTTAGAATTTTACTTGATCTCATTGCATATTGAAACAATAGCAACTTAAACTGAGCTATAGAAGTTTACAAACAAGTTCAAGTTCCATTTCAAGTCACTGGGCAAAGTGCACTGATAGGGCTTACTCAAAGCTCACTTTTGACAACGATCTAACGATATTAATCTAAATACTTATGCAAATATACACACACATTAACATACACACATAGTTGCATTTGACCGTAATTGAATCTGAAACGCATGCAACTGTCATGCAAACGCATTGCCTCTACACTGAAAGAAAATGTATGTTAATTTAAGTATTAATTTTTGTATAACAAAGAATTTTGGCCCAAAAAGTGCCTTACATAATAATTGTCATATATTTTTATTTTTGAACTTAAGACTCAATTCTAAAGTCTTTGGTATATAATTTAAAATTTTAAATAAAATTATTCTGTTGATATAATTGGGATCCACTTTAAACAAATTTAAAAGTAGCTGATCAATAAAATGATTAGTAAATAAAAGATATATTTAATTATAGTCAGATCAAACTGCAGTCAACACAACAATTTAAATGCAAATTAAAAAAAAGTAAAAGTTTACAGTGTAAAATTATATTTTGAAAATAACTGATTTTAAGACCAAACACTATAGCTTACGCTCCAGTTACTAGTTAACTATATACAGTTGCTTATCTTATTATTTTATATTTGTATTCTTATTAATCAAAGAATACAATAAAATAAAAACAAGGAGGGACCTATTAGATTTTTTAAGGGACTTCTAATTTCTCAAAAATTCGAACATAAATAAAAAATGGAGAAAGCGAACTTTAAAGATACAATAGATTTCTTTTTTTACTTTTTTTTTATTTAAGACAAAGTAAACAAAACTAAACAATCCAAGCAATACATATAACATGTATCTTTTAACTATATGTAATGCAATCAAACAATTTTAGAGCGTTTTTTGTTTTTCAAACTTTAATTTTAATTACTGGAGAATTCGAATTTCAGAGAATTCTAATTTGTGAGCTTCTACTGTAGTTTGTTATACATACTATGAATATCTCATATTTATAAAGTAAATATTTTATTTATTTATATAAGCATAATTCCAAATCAGTTTACACTACAAATGTTATCGTATTTACACTGCACTCTGGTTTTTATCAGTGTAGGGCGGGTCTGTGCCCTGGGTCTGGGTCTGGCCTGCAATTGACCCAATTCTCTATTGCTGCTGTTGTTGTTATTCTCTTATTTTTCTTCTCGTTTTTTTTACTTTTTTACTTTTTGCTATTGTATGCAACACTGGGAGGCGAGTCATTAAGGCTGACATCGACGTGTTTGTCAGCGGGAAAGGTTTAAGAAGGAGGGAGAAGGGAGTGGGCTACTAGGGCGCATACTTAATGCTGGCATTGATTGAAGCCTAATTAAAGTAAAAGACGAGAGAGAAAGAGAGGGGGAATTGTCTTTTAACGGATCTAACACTTGTCTTAATGCTTATGTGGAGCAGCAAGATGATGGGGCAAGCCATGTTGCAAGTACACAAGTTGCCACAGTCGAGGCGTGTCGCAGAAAATATTTAAACAAGATTTTTGCCCATTCTATGGATGCAAAGCGAAAAAAAAGAAAAAGTAAAACTTTTGGAGGCTGAGACGACTTCGACATCCACATGAAATGTAGAAATCTTTCTTTTCTTTCTTACCTTTTGTGAGTGGCAAGAACAGCAACAAGACTAACAACAACAACAACTACTACAAAACAAAAACAACTGAGAGCCAATGATCATAACTATCATTACGCTGATCATATGGTTTTATTGTCGAATTTGCCGTCGTGAAACTTGTTTATGTTGTTTTTGCTGGTTCTTTTTTTACTGATGATGTTGTTGTTGTTGTTGTTGATGTGGTTGTTGCTGTTGCTCGGAATGAGTTTGTGCCACTTTTTTCAAGTTGCGCATAAAGAAAAAAATTAAACGAAAAAAGAATTTCCGTTAACGGGGTCAGAAGCGTAGAGTACAAAACTCTTAGCCAATGAATCGCATTTTGGCCAGTGAAATGTTGGCTCGATTGTTGACTCTTTGCATATTTGTAGACGAACTGTTAACAATTCGTACCCCCCCCCCCACATCCCTTCATCACACTCTTACCACACCCCTGGGTCTAGGCCCAACGCCCACTGAAGCGATTTTCAATGTTCTATGTTAAGGTTGAGGTTATCACTGCACGAAACGTGACAAAGTGTAAACAATATCGAAGCAAAGACAAGGACAGGCTAAATAACAAATGTAAACACAATTGATAAACAAATGGAATGGTAGTGAGGAATGGAATGGGGAGGGGGTGGCAGCCCTTGGTACTATCATCATCCACATCATCATGTGGTACATTTTTTTTTTTTGTTTTTGTTTTAAGTGGTTCCTGATAAGCGGAAACAGTTACTAACTTGTAAACGTCTCTCGTCATCGATTTACGTTGTTAATATGTGGGTTAAACACGCGTTTAATGATTTAGATACCGACAAGTCGATAGCCCTCCGCCCCAACACTTGATCAGTTATCAAACACTATAAGTGTTACCACAATTTTGTAACTCCCTAACCTAAAACATTTTATTGACTGTGGCGTGACTTGACATCGATGAAACAATCTGTTATTGTAAATTATTAATAACACATTTCCTTACGCGTTATCTAATTAATGGACTACTTACTAACTGAACATTCAATGTTAGCTTTTATCATAATAGAAGATAATAAACATATTAAGTTCTATAATGCATTACCAAGGGTCATAATTCCATGATGCAGTTGATTTTATATTTGTTTACATATTACAAATTATGTCATTTTAAAATACTCCTCTCACAAATTGGAAACATGAGACTAAAACTGTATTTTAATATTTAACTTCTGTGTTCTTTATTCAATTTTCGGTTTTATAAAATTATTGTTTTCTTATCACTTAATCTAATCTGAAAATTTCAGTAGAATTTTATGAAACATTTTAGATAAAATATTTAGCATAAGTAATTGTTGTGTAGAGCAGGGAAAGTGGTAGTGAAGCCTTTTAAAAGAAAAAAGTAGTATTGGTAGTAGTATGTGAAATAAAAGTATATAAAAGAAGTAGCATGAAAATTGGCAATAGAAATAATAGTTCTAGTAGTTTTAAAAGTATTAAAAGAAGAAAAAATAATAGAACTAGTAGAAGTGGTAGAAGTACAAGTGAAAATAACATTTTTTTTAATCAAAGTAGTGCTAATAAAAGAAATACCATTTAAAGTTAAATTGGTAGAAATAATAGTATAAGTAGTCGTTAAAGAAGTCGATCTACTACTTAAGCAGTATCTCCTAAATCAGCCATTCAATTCAAGCTAAAGTACTGCATTACACTACCTACACAAAACTATATGAATACATAATTTAGATGAAGATGTAACTATTTTTAGTAGTTCTCAACCTACATAGTTTAGTTGCTTGGGATTAGAATTAGTGACGTTGAATGTGCACGTAATTAAATAAATAAATATGTATGTATATAAAATCCAAACCCAAAAGCCTGAAGATTGACTGACAGTTAAACATCGATTGTCTTTCGGCGCGCCCTGTGCCAATGCCCATCTATGGGGCAACAGCTTGGAAATTAGTGCGTGGCAGCAATTAATAAAGATGGAAGAGGCGCAGATGATGTCATGTGTGTGTGAGTGTAGACAGTTAGTCAAGTAATTGTTTTGACAAAAAGAAAATTCATAAATGTTATTTTTCAATAAATAAAATATAAAAATAGTTGTTTACGATTCTTAAAACACATTTATAGTATAAGATGTAATGAATTCCCTTGAGCTTTACTATTTTTAAGAATTAAAATCAATTGTGGACATTTTAGGTAGTAAATAATAAAGTATCATTACATAAGAAAATGAAAAATGCATAAAATATCAGTTGTTATTGATACCGAAAAAGGTTTTCGATAGTCGAACATTTGAAAACCTGGTCGTTGCGAACGTTACTGTTTCTTATTTTCAACCATAGGATTGCTATTCAGAAATACAATTTCCAATTCAAAATAGATAGGTTAAGATATTAACCGAAAATGCATAACTTGTCTATTGGGGTGGGACATCTTAAGAAATATAAAATATATAGTTTTTCAAATAAAAATTTGATGGATCCGAATCAATATAGAAACTCAATTGACAAATTTTTTTTTCTAACTTCTTTAAGGGTATTCCCTTAACTAAATCATTGCTGTCCTGTAGAAAATGAAAATGACTTTTTGTTATATGTGTTTTGGGTAAATTTAAACGTACACATATTCACATTTCTTTTATTTTCCTGGCTTATTTCATTTACATATATTTTTTTTAATAATTATTGCAAATCTTTCCTTTTTAGCAATTAAATTGTAACATCGCTGAATTGAATTTATTTCTTTGTCAAAATAATTACTTGACTAACTGTGCATGTTTGTGTGTGTGTGTGTGTGTGTGTGAGTAGCATAGTGTTGTGTGGCTAGGCGAGGCGGCCTCCTTTTAGTCAATGCTAATCGATAGACTGGGCGATAAAAATGGTCACGCATGTGCCACAAGACACTCCTGACTCTAACTGCTTTCTGCTGCAGCACCCAGAGTCAAAGTAACCCACGCCAGCAGCCAGCAGCAAGCAGTACAAAGCTGAAGGTCGCCAGCGTCGCAGCCGCAGTCGCAGTCAGAACGAAAAGCTTGCGCAATTTTGAGTGAAGCAGCAAGAAAAGCAGGTAGCTATCGCGCAGCGCCGCGCAGCAAACAACGACGCGCCGTCACCTGTCTTATGCAACGCGTAGTGCTTGAATATTCTCAGTTCAGTTTTCCCAACTACCGCGACAAGTGAAGATAGCACCACACGGTAAACTTTAAACATTAAACGAAGTAAAGCTACAAAAGCAACAACAACAATTAGTGATTGCATTTCGTTTTCCTTTCTCCCTGTGCTGACGCCAACTGCTCTCATTGCTGCTATTGTTGTTTTTGTTGTGCTGATAAGATAAAACCGCAGCAAGATAAAACAATAGCAACAAAAACGGCTGCTGTGAATGTGAGAGAGCGCAAGTGCGAGTGGGCTTGTGAGAGCGCGGACAGCTGAGCGCAGTTAGCCTGTCCTGTATTGTTTTTGTTGTGGCTGGTCTGGCGCTATTATTAGAGAGTTACCGTTGCTTTATTATTGCCTGCTACTATTATTGTTCGCGTGTGTGTGAGAGTTGCTTTTAGTATTGGTGTTGTATTCGTGTTCTGTGCATATTTTGCGCGTTTTTTGTTTTCAGTTTTGTTAACGTCGTCGTCGCAAAGAGTCGCAAAGCACAAAACAGAAGAAAACAGAAAACAAAGCAACAAAAAGCCGAAAGCAAATACACCGCTTACCGCAGTTAGTACGCAGTTCTAAGTACTTTTCAAGTTTACTTTAATGCGGGTTATACCTAGATGTTTGTTTGTGTGTGTGTGCGTATGCCCGTGTGCTCGTGTGTGTGTGTGTGCGTCTATTGTAGGTGTTTATTATGGTTTATGACAACGTGCAAATTGTTTAACAATAACTGCAAAAAAAGCAGCACAACAACTGCAGTAGCTGGGCAACAATGCAAAATTGCAAAACAAAAAAAAGTTAAATAAATAAATAAAGAAAGAAAATAAACACAAAGAAAAGTGGCACGCGAAGTTCTAGCAATAAAAACAAGCCAAGTGACCCTCAAGGGACCGTCACACACATACATATGTATGTATGTGGAGAGTGCAGAGAGAGTCACAACGTCAAATGATAGACAAACAGTAAAAGAGAGCAGAAAGAGAGAAAGAGTTGTTGCTAACATTGCGACAGGCAATTGTCATTTTGACAGCTTCCACAATAATGAATGACTGACAATAATAACAATAACAATAAAGTGGAACAGATTTTGTGGCCAATCAGAGAGAGTTGAAGAATGACACAAATCTCAATAAAAACCCTAAAAATATAAATTTAATTTTTTACTATTTTTTTATGTTTATCTTGTCTGTTGAAAGTGCACTTTGGTTTTCAAAATCAATCGAATTCAGGAATTCGCCGGATCACCATAAAAAAATCCATTGGTAACTGTTTTGGTAAGGGCAACAACTGTTGTATCCTCATTTAGACCGGTTTCAAATTCCGTTTTCCGTTTGTAACTTACGGAAACAAAGTTGATTGCCACAAATCCGCTAAACTTAACGTATTTTTAAAAGGTAATTTATGTATATTTTTTAGTGCATTCAATATAATTGGTCCCATTCATTTTAGTAACTGCCAATCGAGTTTGACGGAATGCAATTTCACTTTGGCAAATTTCGGGTCGTTAATGGCTCACCTAAAGATATAGGATCATGCATTATATACATACATACTTATAAAACGTAAAAGTTGTGTATAAACCAGGGATCGCAAAAAGTTATCAGCTTAAAAAAGACCACTTGAATGGGAAAGTCTTAATATTACTATTTCAGAATTCAGTACCTTGGAAACAGGATAATTTTGTAGATTATATATTTATATTATAAACATTACTTGTGAGTAACTTTCAGAGGACAGTATAGTCAAATTATAACTTTTCGCAAAGTCAACATCTATTGTGATTCAGCAGGTGATTAAGTCACTAATCGCTACTTTACTTGTAACTGATCAGTTATCAGTATTTGCTGAGTATTCTTTTTGTACAAATTGGACTACACTATCCTACTACTTATATCCAATTATTCATGCAAAAGCATCTTTATAAGCATTTCCTCTAGCGGTTGATTCACGCATTTTAAAAGTTATCAAGCTTTTTATTTGCTCTGACGTTTCGATTACGCAACATGATTTCTTCAGAAGCCAACTCATTCAATTAACTGGATATAAATGGCTTATAGAGTTTAACACCTGACTGACGTATGGTCAATACATCGCGTTGTTTATTTGTGTGACCTACTCTCCGAATTGGAAACGAGTTGGAAACAATGTGCTAAATGCCGTGGCATCCATCCAATTTCTAATCAAGTGTCTCGAATTGCGGCACAAATTGAATACAAAAAAAAAAAACTTCTTTGATAAAGGCCCCTGTTGAATGCTATTACCATTTAGCATAAGTTCTAGTATTAGTCATGGTCCGACTGATAACTTGGCGCTTCTATCTATTTGAAGATAAAGCAACCAGTAGAAAACGAAGAATGACGCCCACTTGGTGTATAAACTTTTCCTCAGGTGTCTGCTTCTTAAGCTGATTTATCAGCCCCAGCCCACGTCCCTATTGCCCCGTTTTCCATTAATTCCCTGGCATGGCCTATACTTTAAGCATTAGCCAGAATTTGCATAGTTGTCTGGTTGTTGGACTCTAACTTGTTGACTGAGAAGACTGCACAATAAAACACAATGATGAGCACCAATAAAAATTCCCGCACGTTGCCGTGTGATATCATCGCTTAACTTTGGATCAGTCCTCACTCTCAGCCCCGTCTCAACCCCGTCTCAGCCTTAGCCTCAAATGCAATGCCAATGCCAATGTCACATTCATTGCAAAATATCTGAAAACAATCGAAAGATACGAAATAAAAAAAAACATTTACACACATCTATCTAAATATAAAGCGTGTGTATTGCCACATAAAATTCCCAATATATTTAATTCCCGTATACAATTCCGAAGCTGTGATTAATCATTTGGCGTCTGAGTCTTTGTTTTCTTGTACCCTTTTTACATCGCTAAGCGGGTATTATAAGCTTATATAAGACAAGTGGAACAGGCCAGTTTTTATCACGTTTGACACATCTCAACATCTTTGTGGAAAATTTCAGCCGCGAAGAATTCAGCCTAAGTGACAAACGCTGAATAATATAGTTAAATGTCCTATCTGTTAGATACTTTTAAATTTGACACTAAATCAAAATATCATTTAAATAGTATTTTTGGGACCTTGTGTAGACAGTGAAAAATCTTCCCCTACAAAAAGATCACGGACAATGCCGACTAATAGATATAGTACTTGAATTACAAAAATATAAGCGGCAATTTTCAAGTAGAGGATATCTTTTAGTTAATCAGCATTTGTGTGGTGCCTTCTCAATTGTTTGCTTTTGAGAAATTTTGTGGTTTTTACTCAATTGGAATGTTTGTACTTCTGATTCGCCCTATTAGCGTAAAGCGGTACTTTGGATGCATATAATTTTATAGGTATACATAAGTAATACATAACGGTAGAAAGTTGCCAATTTTGGGAGCTGCAAAGTTGATTAGCCACAACGGTAATATGTTGCGTCAATAACAATTGCGGCCTTTTATACACATATCTTTATTCATAAAAGATATAGTCATAGACAATCCACTTAAAATGCTAAAAGTAACTCGATAACTTTTAGATTACGAATATACAAATCAACTCATCGTCAAAGCTATCGGTGATGATGAGCTTATAAATACATAGAATATCCAATGAGATACGTGACTAAGAAGCTAATCGAATTGCCTTTATACATTTATATTCGTATTGTAATCGTTATTAATAATGTGGAATAATTAAATGCTTTATCGCATAAGCTTCTTTTCTTTCCAAATCATCTTGTACAACATATTACACAGTTTAATTATCAAAAACTAAAGAATTCTATCTTTGATCTTTCCATTTTTTGCGATAATCTGCAATGTTTTAATAGAAGTGTTGTATAATCATTAATATGTACTTATAAATATATAGTATATCAGTGCTCTTGATTGTTTGAATGACTTGTTAATATACTATCATGACAACTTCTAGTACTAAATACTATCTATATAATAGGAAATTGCAGTCAATGTATGAGTAACTTTACTTTCGACCGATAATGTCGACTTTTGACCAGATTGAAGAGTGCATTATATAGATATAGAATACGTGTGACATATATGTTCCCGGTACGTGACAGGTAGAAAGATACATATACTAACTGATGCAAAAATCCCCAAAGCTCAACCAATTATATTTAAATATTTTAATCCAAGGTTTTTCAACTCAGACGTGAATATTTGAATAATTTAAAAATATTTCTTCACAAAAAATATATTTAGTTTATGGTTATTACTATTTAAAATGAATTCGCGAAAATATTCAGTTTAAATGAGATTCAAACACAATTTAACAACATTAAATGACCAATTGAATACATTTATTAAAAAAACAAACAAATACTTTTAAATTTGTTCCATCTCATTATTTATACATTGATATTATTTCTTATAAAAATTAAAAATTCAATTCACAAATATATATTATTTATTTGAATGTTTATATCAAATGCTACAAATAGCTAGTTAAAATATGATCACATATGATTACTAATACTAAAATAAACTCTAAAAATTATTAATTTTTATAAATTTGTAACCACAATTTATATTATTGATGATTTATTGATCTATTTGCTTTGATAATTTCTCAATTTCAATATTTCTATTTTAACATGTTTTTATTTATATTAAAATCAATTACTATTCACTTGATGATTGCACTATTTTTTTAATTAGTTCAATCAGCTCTCGAGTTTTTTTTATTGTATACTATGTATATGTATGTTGTTAACTATTTATATTCCTACATCTGCCCCTCAGCCTTTATTTTTTCTTTCAATAACACAGACATGTGATCAAGTATTTAAAGCGCGTTCAGTTGTGTGTGTTTTTTTTCGCATTTGTTACTTTTATTTTGTTATTTTGGCAAGAACAATAACAACAACAACAACATGTTTATGGAACGTGATGATTTCTAAAAATTTGTGCGACGTCGCCCTGTCGCTTGATAGTCGAGGAATTTATACTTACTCATGTTTATTTCCAGTTTAACTAACTGACTATAAAGCCAACACTCTAGCTACCACCCCTCCCCCTTTCCTTTCTCACACTCACACACACACACACACACACACACACATACATGCAGGGTCTTAATACTCAAGAGTGTTAACAAAAAGAAAAAAAAATTGATAAGCAAAAGTACGAAACAAAAAATTCTATGCGATTTTGTTGCCAATGCTTGAACAGGGCCGGGTTCTATTTCTCAAGGCATTAAAATAAACAAAAAATAAATAAATAAAAGAAGAAGAAAAACAGCTAAAGTAACAAAAAGAGTTAATGACAAAATAGAAAAAACAGTGAGTAAAATTTAATTAGCCAAGCTAATAGTTAGGCTAATTAGTGTGGCAGCTCGTTAAAAAACCAAAGCGCCAAATCGATTTACAGACGCTTCACTTGCAAAATCTTGGAGGAAAAGGGTGTGATGGGAAAGGGGAGAGGGTGTGAGTGCAACGGGGCGGGGCAAGCATTGTTGCACATTGATGTAAAAATCGGGCACGTGTCTCAATTAGCCCATCTATGTACAGACAAGGGCGTATCCAATTATGGTCAGAGGGGGAAACCAAATTATAGAGACATTTTGAAAAACTTTAATTTTTAATTGTACGAAACATATAAAATGAAAACTTGCAGTTGAATTCATATTACTAAAAAACAGAAGAGCAAAAGAAAAACGCATTCTTTGGAACTTTCTTTCCATATACCATATTTTTATTCAGTTAAAGCTTCTTCAAAGATACGTTTTTCCAATGGAAAAACTACACTTTCTAGATTGCATAGTGAAATGGAACAAAAACTCGAAGCATTTTCACAAAGTGCGTTTTATAGATGTCGGTAAAAAACTGTCTGTGGCAAAATAAAAACGTTTGGCCGAATGTCACTTGAAGCATATAAAGTAAAGCTGTAGATTTATTTAAATATGTAGACGAATTTGTTCCTACGATTACCAAAACTCTTCATTTAACTCAGCTAGTACTCTTTGTATTAGTATGGGATTTTTCGATCCATTTGCAAAATAAGGTCAATCCTTAATTCTTTAGTCGTTAACTAAGTCAATCATTTAGTTCGTAGGTTAAAAACTTGAATAATTAGAGGTTTTTCGGATTTTGGCAACGTAAATCGTGTGGGAATCGGAAAGTACTAAAATAATTGTCAGGTTGTTAGGAAAATTAAAATCGATTATTGCTAAAGTCGTTAATTAACTAATTAACGCTGAATAAACATTTTTGGAACAATCCCAATCTTAAAATATATTGAAAAACAAAAAATAAATAAATTGTTGGCACACTATAATTTTTACGTTGGCTACGCCCTTGTGTATAGCTAGTTTTTATCGCTGTTATTGTTGTTGTTAAAACTGCTGCAATTGCGCGTAATTTGCATGGCCAATAAACACACATTAATACAGTCGCAGTATCATTTGAACTTTGCCATTACACAATGAAAAGTCTTTTCCCCCTATTTTTTCCTCCCTTTTATTTCCCATACTCTTCCCCTTAACCCGCATTGCGTGCAAATTGAAAGCACGCGTCAAAAAACGCGCTCAAATCGCGAGGCTGTGTCGCGCGCGTCTTTTGTTGCGTTTTGTTGGCGTTACTTATCACTAAGAGGGCTTAAACACAAATAACGCCACCATAATGCGATATATCCAGGTCGCTTTGTATGTGTATCTGTGTTTGTTCATAGTTATTTTCGTCAATTGGCGTTAAGCTTAACGCAAATAGCAACAAATTTAACGGGTTAATTGTTAATAGAGATGGTATCGTGATGCGAGATGCGTGACACGACCATCGTTATAGATCTAAAAATAAAGATTAATTAAATAAACAGTTCAACAGATGGTTACAAGACACTTGGTGCATGACCAAACATAAAAAACATTTTCAAAGCGTGGGCTTAAAAATAAAACTTTATCCTGTTTCCAGAATACTGAAATGGTGTACCCAAAATGTTCCCATTCATCTAGATAATTTTATGTCAATGAAATATCAAATGTATAAAAACTTTAATTCTTTATAGAATTGGTTCAGGATGAATGCGTCAGAATCATAAAATATCATATTTATACAATGAGATGGTGTTAATAGTCGTATCATCTCAAGTATATACATAAAATTCTTGTATCTTATCTATAAAAAGAAAGAAATTCAGGAACAACCGAGCGTGACGTCTGCAAGTAACTTCAATTAAAAAAAGACAGGCGAACTTCGCTATAACGAACTTTAATTTGATTAAAACTCTAAGGACCATTTTTTCAATGTCCGTATAAGCTTTATTTGATATATATATTTGACATTTGACATAAGTTTCTATGCATTTTACCTCAGTTTATCATTCGGATAGCTATTTGAGACCTTATATAGACATTGAAAAAATGGGCCTAAAATTATGGAAAGTATAGGGACATTTCCCAAAGAAAGGTACCTTACTATAGCAAATAGCTTTTGTCAGGCGCCCAACTTAAAGGGTCGTCTTTAACGAACTTTATGGACATTTTATGTACGTCCAATAACTAGAAACATGCAAATTACGAGCAGTAAATATTTAAGACTGTTTTTATTATGGCAACTATTTGTAAATACACTAAAAAGTTGATTATACATTTATTGTTTTGTTATGGTAATCCATCTTTATGGGAATTTCAGCTGTCTAATGACGGACTTTCGATAAGAATTTCCGCCAGAACTTTGCTCAAACATTTTCTCGTCTACCTGGTAAAGTTAACACAAACTTACATGGTATCTTGAAAAACATAAATGTATGTGTGTGCTATGAGTATTTTTGCTGTATCGGCTGCTCGATAAGAGACCATTCATTACACAAGGAATGCGTATTGAAGCTACCTTGGGTTAAAAAAAAAAACAAAAAACAAACAACTCTAGGCTCGCAGTTATCATCATGGATGGGAATTTTATCAGCTCATTCGCTCTCGGGCCCTCTGATAAGGCGATTCGTCTTTGATGGTGCTAATTGTGGTTGTGTGTGTTGGTTGTATTGTGATGGTGGTGGTAACTTGTATTTTCAGTAATCGTAATCAGCATTCGAATGCTTTTCACTTGCAGATTTCAAAGCGCACAAATCACACGCCATTTTGTAGTATGCTTCAGAAATATTACGAAACATTCTAGAGAGAGGCGTTCAGTTGATCAACAAATAACAAACAAGAAAAAGAAGAAACTACAGTCAGAAGGACAAAAGCTAAACGAAGACAGGAAAAAGCAGGAAACGGAAACAGCACCAGCTTACAGTTCGGAGAGAGAGAGAGAGAGAAAACTCGATCGTGCCACGCCCTAAACATGAGCAGCATGAAGGGCGGCTTCTCTACACTAAATCGTTGGTTTGGCCGCAAAAAGGGTAAGTATCATCCAATTCTTCTCCCACCCCTTCAACTACATACTTATCGATCCTTTAACTCATCGATAACACATTATAGATAAATCTGGCGTTGGCAGCGCCGCATCCAATGGCAAACTATCGAAGTCAACAACACAGCTGCATCATCTGTCCACGGACACGGGCATGCACATCAATGAGGCTAGTCAGCTGGATTATAATCGGATAACCCCCCTGCCCGTTGCCACCAGTAATGCCCCCTTCGAGCAGACCTTTCGTATTACCGTCCTTCTGCCCAAGGATCAACTCTATGTAGCACGGCTGGGCGCTCGTGTTCCACTAAGTAAACTGTTATCCCTGGTCTGTGACAATAAACAATTGGATGCCGATAAATATGAGTTCAGGAATCCAGGTAAATATTAAATTTAATTGGTTATCGATAAAGGTAATCGATAGATACAAATGAGCGTATAGTTTTTGAGGTAAATAGTCAAACTTGTATATTAATTAATAAGAGTTGGATCTTTCTTTTTATTCGTTATTGATATCGGATATCGATAGATACAAGTGGGAGTGTGGTTTGTAGGTCAGATGTAGATTCTAGGTAAATTGATAGATTCTAGGTCTATCGACAGCTAGAAATAACAGTGTGTTTGTGAATTGTCAGTCCTTTTAAAAGGATAATAAGCAGCGAGTGAATGAACTCTTATACTTACTCCGATTCAATCTTTAGAGAACTGAGCATAAGTGAAAGATTTGTTCAAAAGGAAAGGTCGAAAATTTCAACATCCAAAGCTTAAAGATATGCCATTAAATTTGATGCAATCGAGAAATAAACTTTGTATTTAACGGTACACTAATTTAAGATTTAAACAGTATTAAAAAGTATGTAAAAAGTGTTTATGGTAAAAGGAGCTCAAGAAATGTGGTTCTATTGCTCAACCAGGTCATCATTCCCCTCGACTGGGGTCTGACAACGTGCCATAAGATTGCTGTAGGGTTTACCATTCAACAGACAGATGAGAATGACGATCTTATCTCCACGCGAACGACGCTCTGGACAATATTTTATGAGATTTTCACAGATCTGCTGAGGCTTCTCTCCCTGTCCAATGCGATGACGACAGTACTGGAACACATTCATCTGTCCCATGGGCTCCCAGACGCTAAAGCTGGCCAGAATAACGAATTCCCAATTCTCATCCAACTGAAAGGTATCCACATCTGGATAGGCTGTCCAGATCTCTTCCATGGGATTCTTAGGAACTAGCTTTTCTTCAAACAATCCTAGGGTGCGATAGATATAGGGCTTACCCTCTGTCGGATCGTGCCTCACGGAAAGACCTTTAAGTTGACCCCCAATGCTGGCAACGGCATGAGAGGTTCCGACATTTCCACAGTACAGTTTTCTTTCCTTAATGAGCACCACAATGGCTGAAGAGCTCATGATAGGATTACCTTCTCCCATCTTGGTATGCATAAGCTCATCATCAATATCTAGAAAACTCTGCATGGAATAAATGGAATATCAACGGCACGAAAGTCTCTGAGATCTAGTTTTTACACCCTTGCAGAGGGTATTATAATTTTGTCAAGAAATGTGTAACGCATTGAAGGTGACGTGGAAGACCCCATAAAGTATATATATTCGATCTGTCCGTCTGTTGGTCTGTTTCTATGCAAACTACATAGTCTCTTAGTTTTGAAGCTATCTTGATAAAACTTGCAACAAGTCCATCTTTTTGACAGACAGACCGACGGACTACTGATACTGATCAAGAATATATACTTTATGGGGTCTACCATTCTGTCTGTTACGCACATATTTTTTGGACAAACTTAAATGGATTATTTTGTACTTTTTAAAGTACAGGGTTTTCAAATAGGGAGAGACTCGTAATAATAAAACTAGATAGCTCACCTTCTTGATGGCCTTTTCAACGTCATTGTCCTTGTTATATGCGGTTTGTTGGACAATGATCCCGTGTAAATGATTGGCGGCATATTGGGCCATATTGGTCGATGCGACACCAAAAGGATCATAGACCCCATAAAAGGATGCAGTCGAATCCTCCTTAAGTGATATAAAACAAGTGGGCTTATCTCCCCTTACCGGTTTCTTTCCAATGCAATATCCCACAAGGAACTTATCATTCGGACTTGGTGGTGCCCCCATTGTAAAATTCATAAATTATTTAGTTTTCTTGAAAAGTGTAGACTGACTAAAAGAAATACTAGTTATATGTTCATATAAGACAATATATCCTCCATATCCAATGAATACATATTTGTACTTACTTATTTTAACTCGCTCTACTATTATCGAATCTTTTCGTTTGCTGCAGAGATTTCAAATAATATTGAATAAACTTGAAAGGGACTTCTCCCTCTCAGCATTCTACGATTTCCCATTTTTGAAATAACATAAACATCGACAACGTTCAGTTAAATTGTCTTCTCTTCTCTCTTTGGTCCAATGTCTTGTAGTAAAACTGCCTATTGAATATCATCCAAATCTATTTTCTAATCGTGATTTCATTATTCTTAAATATTGCTCAAGTACATATATAGGTTTTTTTTGATTTGCGGGTTCAATATACTAAGAATAAACCGGAATCTGCTTAACATATGTGGAGTCTCTACCTCCTATAGTTTCTGAGATCGACTCGTTCATACTGAAAGACAAACATCGCGAATTGTACTCGGTTAGTTATCGAATTAAATAAATAAATAAAAATAAAATAATTTAAGTAATTGAATAAATTTGCAGAAAACCACAACTATCCATTTATTCATTTTCAATTGACTCAAGGTAAAAAAGTGGTTCCGTTTAAGAAATTAGATAAATGTAAGGGATCGTTTCAGGTTAGGTTTGGAGCCATTTATTTATGCTCCATCAAAGTAGTCAACATCTCAATATTTAAATACATTTTTATTTGTTCTTTATTTTTATTAATTCTTAACCATTTTGTTGCTCTTTTTTTTTTACCAATTTTAAACAAATGTCTTCTTTTTTCTCTTTTACTCGCTCTTACCCTCTCCCACAGTGGATGCTAGTCAAGTATACAGCTGCGAATCGACAATCGGAGCAGTGGGTCTCTCAGAGATACGTTTGTGCCACAAATCCGAGTCCTACGACAGCTTCAATGCGGATTCGATGCTCAAATTTCAGCGCACGGCGGCAACACGGGATTCGTTGAGCAGCAGCTCGGACTTTAGCAGCAGTCGACACTCGCAGTCCAAGTTGACGGCCAAAACACCGAGTCCATATAGTTCGAGTAATTCCCTAAACTCAATGGATTCTACGGGCATGAATTACACAAGGACACCGGTGGTGCCACCAAAAGCCTTAGCACCTCCGCCCCGCAAGAAGCGTGTGGCGCCACGCCCACCCAGTCAGCTGGTGATACCGGAGCAATCGGTGCCGCTGTTCCACACAGAAAAGAGAACGGAAAAAGGAGCAGAACCGGCATATGCTGTGATTGTAAAGCGCCCACAATTGTGCATGTCCACGCCCAATTTGGCCAGCACGCCGGAAATTGAAACAGAGACGGAGATGGAACTGGATTGTAACGGCAACAGCGCCAAGACACCCGACGTTGCTGATGGTGGACATTACGCAACGCTGGAGATCAAATCAAATGGATCAATGGGATTGGGCTTGCCGGAGCCAACTCCCCGCAAGCGTTTGATACAGTTGAAAAAGAAGACGGCGCCAGCGCCGCCTCCAGATGCCGGTCAGTCCATGTCAGCCGATAGCATCAGCTTAGCCTCCACAACCGCGTCCATTTCAGAAATGGCGCCACAGCCGGCGCCAAGGATAACGACGCCCAATCCCGTACCGGTGCCTACTCCCGTGTCCACGCCAACGCCTACGCCCACTCCTGTGGGTGTGGAGCAGCTGCCACCGCCGCTGCCATCGAGTGCCGCACCACAACTAACGAATTCGAATGTATCCAAGGTGCTACTGAATCGCACGCCAACTCCAGAGCCACGTTCCCTGAGCAGTGTCAACGATGACGACGATTGTGAAGATGAGGAGGAGGAGGATAACAATGATGCTGCCTCTAAGCAGGCAGATTCCGGCATTGGCGAGCCTGTGGCAACTCCCTTGAACTCCACATCGCCATCTCCCGAACCGCAGCAGGAAAAGCAACAGGATCAAGGACTTCAGCTCAAGTCAAGACAAGTTGAGTCCAGCTCAGAGGATGAGGAGGCCATCAAGGTGTACAATTTCAAGACCAGCTGCGAGACATCGCTGAAGACAACGGAGGAATTGCAACCGCCTAGGCCCACAACGCTGGCGGAGCTCACAGTGTTGGCAAATGCAGGAGCTGAAGAGGGAACAGTCGAAGAGCAACCGACACCGGGTAGTGCCAGTGAGCTAACATCGCTTTCGTCCTGGAATTATGCTGTGCCCATTTCACCGCCACCAGACTTCTCCGATGCTCGATTAAAAGATCGAGGAAATGTGGTCAACTCCCCGCTGGATGAGATTGTGGATGAGTTGTCGTCGATCATTAATCAACAGCGTCTGGACACGTTGATCCGGCAGGCACCAGAGCAGCCACATATTGAAGCTGCCAAACCGAATCGATTGGCCAACTTTAGCATTGCAGCCATTGGAAATGGCACTACAAGATCCGGTAGATCGGGCAGCTCCAGCAGCAGTAGTCCAGCGACAACTCCGACGACTATCGTACGGGCCGATTCCTTTCAGTCAACGGGACAATCGGGATATGTCCCTTCTTCGGGATTGCGATTGCGCAGCTCTTCGCAGTTATCGCTAAATAAGCTTGAAATTGGGAATACAAATGGAGTTATGCATCCGAGACGCTCCTCTAGCGAGCTGAGCATTGCGGAGTCGCCATCGCTACAAAGTTTAGAGCTGATCAAGACCATATTGAGCAACTCCCGAAAGAACAGTTTGGCGGACAGTCCGGATAGTCCACAGACTGTCCAACTGGAGTCGTTTGTCAAACCAAAGACTAGCCCATCCAGCCCAGTGTCGAATGTCGCTGCATCGCCTGCGCCTATGGTTACCACAACTGGATCTATCGCGTCTGCAACAGCTTGTGCTCTATCTCCAACTTCTGCTCCTGTTCCATCTCCTGTTCCAGCTTCTGTACCAGCTCCTGTTCCAGCTCCTGTTCCAGCTCCTGTTCCAGCTCCTGCTACAACATCTGTTGTAGCTTCTGTACCAGCTCCTGCTCCTGTTCTAGTTTCTGCTTCTTCTCCTATTGTTGTGTTCTCGCCTGTTTCTCGCGTCAGAGCCAGTCCAGTGGAGGAACCTTCAGCACAGCAGCCGACGCCGTCAGCCTCTCCTGCTTACATAGCGACTCCCGCATCCTCTCCTGCCAGCCCTGCTTTCTTCTTAGAACCAGAGCCGCAAACTTCTCCCTCCCCAGCTACAGCTGTATCACACACTCCCTCTCTAGCTGCTTCCCCAGCTGCTACTCCCTCTCCCTCTGAAGCTGCAGCTCCTTCTAGTCCTCCAACTCCTGCTGCCTCTCCATCACCTGCTCCCGCTCCTGCAGCCAAACCGCTGCCTCCGACTTATCGCTACTCTGGCCCACCCAGCATAAACTTTGCCACATGGAGCGAGCGTCCAAAGTCACAGGTGGCCATTAAGAATGAAGGAGATTACATCTTTGGAGGAGCTACAACAGCAGCTGCAGCATCTACACCACCTGTACCACCAGCAAAGCCAGTCAAGCTAACCATAGAGGTGGCTTCTCCCATCTTGCGCATGGGAATTCCCCGCAAGGAATACCATGTGCCCATTACGGTGAAACCTCTGAGGGATGCGAGTGTGGAGCGTGAGGGGGAGCAGGAGAGGAAGCCATTAGACAGGGAGGAGTTACCGCAAAGAGAAGCTGTGAAAGAACCAATGAGGGAACTACTTCGGGAACCTTTAAGGGATCAGGTCAAACCCTCAACGCTGCCACGTCCAGCGAAGAGCAATCGCTTCACGTTGCCGGCGCAAGCATATAGCACAATGACATCCTCGACAACGTTATCGAATGCCACGTCGAGCAATTCGTTGCCACGTCCCGTGTCGACGCTGGAGAGGAAGACGATGCCGGCAGAGCCTGTGGCGGCGCCATTTGGACAGAATACATTGCGTCGCACGGGTTTCAAGGAACGCATGCTGGCCAAAGAGCTGGAGGAGAAGGAGCAGGCGTTGCGAGTGCGTGTCTCCGTTAATGGCATGGCCACGCCCACAGCAACATCGCCCACAGTCACAGTTACGTCATCAGCAACGTCATCAGCAACAACGATCACAGCAGCAGCCTCTGAAGCAAAGTCAACGATCATAAGAAGCAGCAAGCTGGAGATGAAGTTGCAACAACAGCAACCTGAAGTGGCAACTCCCATGTTGCAAGTGAAACTGCAACAACAACAACAACCACAACACCAACAGCAACAGCAACAATCAGAGGTAGCAACTCCCATGTTGCAAGTGAAACTGCGATCCACTAGCCAAGTGTCAGCTCCAATTGCTACTGCTTCGACACCCCCTCCACCACCGGTGGCGCCACCAGCCCCCGCCAAGGCGAAGCCAATGCGAAATGTGGGCGTGGCAGCGCCAGATCCACGCACGCAACTGTTGGATGCGATACGCAACTTCAAACGGGAGGAGCTCAACAGAGCCTAGGTAAAACAAAGTAGAAGAGGGAAAAGCAGAGAACGGAAACGGAAACGAAATGCACAAAGCGAATGCGCAAATTTTTAAGTTGTAATTTTTATCGATTTCTTTTCTTTATTTTTTTATTTTGTTTTTGCAATTGTAAATAATTAACAAGTGTTGTTGTACATGAAATATTAGTAGCAATTTTGCTGCTTGGCGCGCTTAAACAATTTTAAGCATACATACATATATAAATATATATACTACTTATTTTTTTAACTATTATTAATTTTTTGTTATAAACTATGTTTTTTTTAATGAAAAGAAAAAACTTTGTTTTAGTCTTAAGGTCACAAAAAACCCCAAAAAAAAAACAATTTAATTGAAAGATTGCGAAAAAGAAAAACCTAATTTCTTTTATATGTCATATGCTTATATCTAATATTTGTATGTTATAGTGAATTATAGTAACCAATTTTCTAACCAATGGGACTGGTCTACTTAGTCGTGTCAAAACAAAAAAAAATAAGCAAAAACCAAGCAACAATTAATTTTATGTTTAACAAAACAAACAAAAAAAAACCCAATTAATTAACTAATAGCACAAAAATGCAAAGCGAGCGATTAGCGAACGAATAAGAAGCGTTATACATATATAGCGCTTATAAATTATTATAAAATACTTACACACAAACACACACACACACATATATATATATATATTTTATATATATCTTGTGTGCTACAATTAGTTGCATATTGTATTGATACATTAATAAATAAAATGCAAAAAATTGACAACATCTACTTCGTTTATCATTTGGAAATTTGAAATGGCGCCAAGGTAGAATATGGCAACACTGCACACCGAAAAAGTAAAAGTTATCGACGATAAAAAATATCGAAAGTAGAAAGGTATGCCCGTTTTCCACGAGCACTGTCATTCGCATCATTCCAAGTCATTTGGTCTGATTTTAGTCTTTCTACGACAAATTGACACGTGACTCGGCGATTTGTCATTCGCTCAAAATAAATCGGCTGTCCACTTTTTAAACAAGCATTGTTTTTGGTCAAAATAAAGTTTTTATTGTGTTTATAAAAAAAATAATGGCGAAAAGTGTCAGAAATGTGAAATTATGAACTTTAAAAAAGAAATAATGCTAATTCGATAGGCCGATTGGGAACGAATATCGTAATTTGCCGTCACTCGCATCGAACGATCACTCGTAGTCTGGTGAGAGTTTGCACAGGAAAAGTTTAGTCCGAATGACACACTAATATCCAAAGTTACGAGGTCTAGTAAAAAAGTATTGCCGCAAAATTTTCAATTTTAAAATGTGTTCATTTTTGTGAACCGGAAAATTAAAGTAATGCAGTTATTAATGCTTATCAGATACCGAATATAAAATGGTTGATTATACATAATGCATTTATATGACCCGTTATACTTAATTTTAGATTTTTTTTTACTGTATTGCTTTAAGCAACGAGCTCAACACTTAAAATGTTAACTTACAATTTGTAGGTTAACTTACAGGAAGGATGATCTACCCTGTGCAAGGGTGTTGACTGATTGCAATCGGACTAGGTCTAGGATAGTTAATGAGAAACTATCTCTCTAAAACTGCCTTACGGGTAGTTGAAATAAGATGTGAATGAAACTTGTTGGGAGGGGCTCCATTTGAGTGATTTGAACAGCCTGTCTTTAACTAGTAAAAATACAAATACATAGTTTTGCAACTAATATGAAATCAACTTGAATTTGACTGGTTGCAAACAGTCTAGATTTAGGCTAGTTGACCAATAAAGAATATTTGCACTCTTATCAACCGTCTGTCAAAGAATTCTTTCAGATTAGTTAAATTAAGGTAAGACTTTGACTGCAAGCTGATTCGATTTGGGCAGCATCAGCACAAATTGAATTCAATTTCGCTGAGATTTTTCTAATTTTGTCCGTCTCTGTAGAAAATATATTTTAGTATAAAAGAATTAGGTTTTTGCAGCTCACTGAATAGCGTATCCGACTCTGAAGCTTAAGGTCCTGAGTTCGTTATTGGTTTGGTTTGTTATAAAGCATAGAATATTACTGAAATAATAAAGAAAGACAATTAGATTTAATAAATATTTGAAAAATACTAACTAATAATTAAATTGAAGAATTGTTCAACTTGCTTTTTAGTAACTATATTGAACTGTAAATTAGTAACTATAACAGTGAACTTAAATTAAGTAATTTGGAACTTTCTATTTAATATAAAATAAAGTCCCCCTTATTAAAAGCTGCCTACGCCCTTGGCCCTGTAAGTTATCGAGAGGCTGGCACTAAATGTATGACAAGGAACCCGAATTTCTCTCATCCACAGGTTTATCTATCCTGTAAGGCAATAGGTAAAATGAGAAATCGGCCCTAAATAATTCAAGGAAAGTTAACGAATCAAGATGTTAACCTTTTATCAACCCTGCCATAACATTTTTTATATGCTACTAATATGTTATGTTATGTATCATATGGCAGCTTAATAAAATTGAATTTCAAACAAAATATAAATCATAAAGAGTACAATACATAAGAAATTAAATAATTGTTGGCATTTCTTAATTCTTTCCTGCAATTTTTTTTTTGTTTTTTCTTCTTATTTATTCCTAATTTTGTCATTTAATAAAATTGATTTCCACTACACAAATATTTAACGTTTTCTGCCTTTATTTTATTTTTTTAGCTGTATATAACCGAAAGACCAGAAGTAGAGCTGTTCTCTATTTAATTCATTCTCAGCTGATTACATTAATTTATAGTCCAGTTTCTCATCTCATCAAATTTTGTTCCCAGAGTCCAATGGAATTAAGCAAAGATTTTTACACGATCTGGGCACTTTGTAGGTGGATAAGAAGTAAGCGAAGAATTGCGGTAAATTATTGTCGTTTAAAGCTAAGTCTCCATTCGTGAAAATCTTAGATGAATATAAGATAGCGTTTTAATTGTTAAATTGTTGTTTAAAACATGTTTTTGCGGGGCAAAAGCTATGAAATGGATACAACCATATCCACATTTGAGTCCGACATGGAGAGCAACAATGTCGGGATCGATTTGACGTTGAAAAAACCTCGGGAGAAGCCAGTGTCATCTACAGTGTTGAAAGGATTTGTAAGAAGCTACCAAGATTATTGCCAGCACACTTCCATACATGGCGTCCAGTATCTGGGTGAGAAGAATCGACCGATAAAGGAGCGAATCTTCTGGCTATCTGTATTTGTGGTGTCCATTTATTGTTGCACCAAGTTGACCCACAATGCTTACACCAAATGGGATGCGACGCCAGTGATTGTGAGCTTTGCAGAGAGATCAACACCGGTGTGGAATATACCCTTTCCGGCGGTCACCATATGCTCGGAAACGAAGCGTGTCCTCAAGGGTGCTAGCAAAAGTTCATATGCGAATCTTTACAATCAGTTTACGGCAGATATGCAAGCATCACGGATTTTTAAGCCACCAAATATCACTGCTCAGGAAATGGAAGAATTTCGCACTCTTTTACATGTGTGCAATACGCAAATCATTGAACAGGATATGCCCCTAATACCCGGCGAAGATCTGGACTATTTTCATGTGCTGGAGCGGATGTTGCCGCCCTTTGAGCGGTATTTCTTCTATTGCCGCTGGTTGAGTCGCTTCAACGAGTGTGACAAATACTTTCGGAAAACTCTGACGGAGGAGGGCATCTGCTATACGTTCAATGGATTGCGTCCTACGGAAGTTTACAGAGAGGACACATATCAGTATCAGTATCACAGCGCCTTGGAGAATTTTACACACTCATCCTGGAGCTTGGAAACTGGCTACGATGCGGCCAGCGATGTTGAGACATATCCAGCACGTGTCCTTAGTGCCGGAGCTCGTTCCGGCATCTTTATGGCTTTGCAGAGTTTCAAGCAGGAGGTGGATTATGCTTGCCGTGGTCCTGTCCAGGGATTCAAGGTGCTGTTGCATGCACCAGACGATGTGCCGCAGGTGTCCAAGCAGTTTGTACGCATCCCCATGGGACGGGAAGTGCTGATAGCTGTGAAGCCCAATATGATAACCACATCCTCGGGCATTGCCGAATATCATCCGCAGCGACGTCAGTGTTTCCTCAGTCACGAGCGTTTGTTACGCTTCTTTAAGGTCTACTCGGAGTCCAATTGCCAGCTGGAGTGTCTGGCCAATTTTACGCTTACCAAATGCGGTTGTGTGAAGTTCTCCATGCCGCGTACCCTAGATATGCCGGTATGTGGCGAAGAGAAGATCTATTGCTATGATCGGGCAGAGCGGGAATTGCTAGTCCGTGAGTTTCGACGTGTCCGTAGCCTAAATGTGGCCGGAGAGACGCCAAAGGGTGCGGAAACTGCTTGCAATTGTATGCCTGCGTGCACATCGTTGATCTACAATACGGAAATCTCACAGGCCAACTTTGATTTGGATGAAATGCTTGCCGCCGAGGGTGATACGGAATTCAAGAAAGAGTATCCCGGATCTCAAATGTCGAGGCTTTCAATTTACTTTAAGCAGAGTCAATTTATAACTTCCAAACGTTCCGAGTTGTATGGCGTTACCGACTTTTTGGCCAATTGTGGCGGTATCTTTGGACTCTTCATGGGATTCTCAATACTCAGCATGGTTGAGGTCATTTATCATTTTACTTTGCGTTTCGGAGTCAATCTGAAAAATTTGTTTAAAGTAGATCTATAAATGCTAGGCAATATCTTTGGCTGTTCCTCCGCGATTCAAATGTCGCCCAAGGATTCAGCCCAAAAAGTCTGTTACATGGTTTTTAAATTAGTTTTAAGTGATTTTGAATGTACATAAGAGAGTTTTAAGAGTTCAAATTGTTAATTGTGTAAACATTTAATGTACGATACAAAATGTTTTTTTGCAATTTACACATTTTCCTGTCGAAGCGAAACTTATCGTTTTTTAATGTTATTTGTTAAGTTTATTTATGTATTTAAAGTCTTTAGCGATATATTTGTTGAAATAAATAAATAAATGCCTAAGATAAAATAATTTGTCTTCAGAATTTATGTTTCAAAAATGAAAGCTAAATATAGCGCAAGCTAACTTTGGCGCGCCAAAGTTTGGATACCCTTGCAGTGCCCCGTGTAAGCCGTCAGATTTTTTACAAAATTTTTTAAATGTTGATTTTGAACCGATCGATCCTATGGCAGCTATATGATATAGTAGCCCGATTTACACCAAATTTGGTCAGCCTGTTTAAAACTTAATCAAACACATAATGTGTATATTTGGTGGAGATATTTTGAGAAACAAAAAAGTTTTTCATAGTAAATGTTGTTTTTCGAACCGATCGTTCCTATGGCAGCTATATGATATAGTAGTCCGATTTACACCAAATTTGGTCAGCCTGCTTAAAACTTAATCAAACACACAATGTGTATATTTGGTATATTTGTGTATATTGAGATATCTTGAAAGACAAAAAAGTTTTTCATACTAAATGTTTATTTCCAACCGATCGTTCCTTTGGCAGCTATATGATATAGTTATCCGATCCGGCCGGTTTCGACATATGTACTGCGTGCAGCAAAAAGACGGACCTGTACCAAGTTTTATCAAGATAGCTTCAAAACTGAGAGACTAGTTTGCATAGAAACAGACAGACAGACAGACGGACAGACAGACGGACAGACAGACGGACATGGCTATATCGACTCAGCTCGTCGCCCTGATCAAGAATATATATACTTTATGGGGTCTGTGAGGCTTCCTTCAATGCGTTACACATTTCGTGACAAAATATAATACCCTCTGCAAGGGTATAAAAATTAAATTTTATTTCTTATATATAAAGTGTTTTTATGGTTAAAATAATCATTTATGCAACACTCACTTTTATTTTGGTTACTAATATATTTTATTCCAGTATTGAGAATACATAGTTTAAACTTTAAAGCTACTTATCTTATGAGCGATATTTCAAACACGAATATGTTTCAAGAACGAAAAAACCTCATATTCAGATGAAACCTATCGTCGCTTCCTGCCCATTATTAAGGACTATTCAATGGAACAACATGTATCGATCACTTACTACTTAGAAGAGTAGCTTATCTCAAAGAAAAGATAGAGTAAGGTTAAGATTAGTTAGAGTATACAAAGTGGATAAATGAATATAGAATAGAATAGTTATGTCACTCTTCTATTAAGTGAGCGATAAATATACTTATATATATATGAAAAGTAAAACATATCCAATTGTTATTGATATCGGATATCCGTTGGCTATGATGTCGATTATTAACCATTTGTTATAGATACAGAGGTAACATGCAATATTACTGCAATAAAATACAAAACTAAGGTGAACTTTCTTCAGATTGTTTTATTTATTTGTACAATTGTATATTATAGTTATCATAATCAGTGTACAATAATTTGGGCCTCAGATAAGCCCAATGTGAAAAATTGTAAAGAACGATTTTTAAAATGAATCAATTAAAAACTAAATACATTGAATTTTTTGTGTTGTTTTATGCTTGTCAAAAACAATCGACTTAATTATCGATTATGCGAATGTATGAAAAAAAGGAAAATTAAAAAAAAACCTATAATTACTTTTTTTCTTCCTAAAAACAATAAAAGAAATTAAATTCTTTTTCTTTTCTTTTTTGATGTGAATGCAAACTGAATGCGGATGATGCAAATGTTGATTCTAATGCTAATGCAGTTGCAGATGGAGGCTCCCATGCCAAAAGCAGGTCGAGTTTGTGAATACATACATATACGCATACACACACACACGCACACACACACACAGGAAAGGAAGAGGATGCGATAGATTTATCTTCAAGAAGTACAACAAATATTTTGGCCTGCAAGAGGAGCTGCTGCTGTTGAGATGAGATGGTCGTGTTTGTATCTGTATCTGTATCTGTATCTCTATCTGTGTCTGCGTCTGTGATTGTGATTGTATCTGTATCTGTATCTGTGATAGTGTATGTATCCGTAACTGTAACTGTGTTTTCTCCTTTCAAGTCAATTTGGAGCGTTTTTTGGCAATGGCATCCTCGACAGCGCGCAATTGTTTGAGCAACTCCTCACGTCTCGTCTTCTTGCTATCCTTGTCCTTATCCTTATCATCTTTGTCTTTGTCCTTATCCTTATCTTTGTCCTTGCCATTATTGTCCTTATCCTTATCGGAATCTGGCGAATTGGCTGGCGATGCAAGCGCCGAAACTCCCACCATCGTCGATGGTTTCTTAATCTCAATCGAAATGGGTGAACGCTTCTTCGTTGATTGTTCAGTAGCTGCAAAAAAAATGCAAAAATTAATTAGTCGATTAATTGTGTGATTGTCTAATCAATTGAATGATTGAATGCCTTACGTTTTTTGATTAATTTGCGCTCGTTGAGAGCCTTGTCTGTGGCACGCACACGTTTCTGTGGCGTCTCGCGTGATCCCGACGAACTGTCCGATGATGAGGATCCTGAATCCGAATCTGAGTACGAAGTATCTAAAGAATCATGTCAATTAATAATTTGTTGTCAAAAATAAACACTTAAAATTTAATCTAGTAACCAAATTTTAATTTGTTTTAGTCTGAGTTGTTTTAGGTGTTGGGAACTTTAATTAATGCAGCTTTGTTTTAAACTTGTTTTAAGGATGTTCAATTTTTCTTTGTTCAGAAAACACAAATTCCCATATTGGAAATTCTCAATAACAAACAAAATAAGATATTTTAAACAAATTCTACTTATGTTTTTGTTACTAAATTGGAGGCACCGAAAATATTAAATATTAAAAAAATAATAAACCCTTCCAACCCCAACTTTTTGAATATATCGTAATAGAAAAAAATGCGATTTACTTAATCATTTTGTGTTTATTTAAAAAGAGTTATGTTAAGTCAACATTTCGCCATGAAAATGTCTTTCCATTTTTGTTTATTTATTTTGATTTAAGGTAATAAATTATAAAACCATTTTTTATTGCTGTTACAACAAACATACAGCCTAAATTGGAAAGCTTTAACATTTCCACTGTTATGAAAAAGTAAACAATGTTGAAATAAACAATTCTATCTGTTTAAAATGAAAAAAATGTATTAATACATCTTGGTCCGATGGTGTTAAAATTGTAAAGATTGGTTTAATTTTAAAGAAAACCCACAACCAACACAACCGTAAAAGATGTTTTCTTTGCTAACTCACCTGAATCCGATGAACTGGAGCTGCGACGACGACGAATTAAGTCTTTTGACCAGCTTTTGTCCATCTTTTTGGGTGCCGGCGATGATAGTTTCTTGCGCTTCGATGCGGGACTGTGAGCTCCGCCCACACGCTTCTCCAGCGCTGAGCGCTTGTATGAAGGTGACGCGCTGCCTTCTGCAAATCAAAAAGATTTGTAATGTAATCCTTGTGAGAATAAGAGGAAGATTACACTCACTTGGTGAACGTCGAGGACGTCTTGGTATTTGACTGGGCGAACGTGCCGTACGTCCGGCCGCATGACGACGCGATGCAGAAGCAGACATTAGCTTGTGCGAATAGCGACGTTTGTGCTCCGATGCACTGCTGGAACGGGATGAGTCAGAGCTGGAATCGCTCTGTGAGCTATTGGAGCTGGAATAGGATGAATTGCTGCTGTAGCTGCGACGATCGCGACGACGTCTCTCCTCGCGCTCATAAGAAGCACCGCGCCCAATTGATTTTGATCTCATCCAGGGATCACTCCATTCATCACCACGTCCCACGGCCTCGACACGTTGCACGATCACCTCACGAGCGGGACGCAGACGACGATCATCCTCGTATTGTGGCATACGGTGTGGCGGCAATTCCCGGTATCGTGCCATGCGACCATAAACATCGACATCCTCGTATGCCATCGGTGGCATATAAGGAGCACGATAGCGATCTGGTGGCTGACCGTACATTGAATATACCGAGGGTAATAGAGCACGGGGATTGCCGTGGGCAATGGGATTATTGGGTGGCAGTTCTCTAACAACGGTCGGTGAACTGCCGCGTTCCTTGAGATAAAACGGATCCTTTTCCAGCTCATCTGGCGACAAAGTTAGATTCATTTTCTTATCTTCAAAATCCATGTCCTGCTCCTTGCGTTTGTTTGCTTTACGCATCATTTCCTTGGCGGTGCGCAGACCGCGCTCCCAGGCATTCTCCACCACCACCGGAACATCGGGCATCAAGAGTCCACTGCGTGCATCATGATGACCACCAGCAGCTCCACCCCCTGCCGCAGCATACATGCCAGCATGATGCATGCCTGCGGCACCGCGATGATGCAATGCTGGACGCTCATTGCGATAATCATGATAATCCCCAGCAGGTGCTCCTCCACCGCCCATGTGACTATTGTAGGCACTGTTGGTTGGCGCTCGCGACGATCCGGCACCACCGCCGCCTCCTCCGCCACTTTGCATTGGCACAGAGCGCACCATACTCTCGAACATGGTGTAGTTGCCCTTGTCAGTGACGCCAGGATGCAAGAAACGGCAACTCATGCCCCAGGTGCATTGACCACGTGTATAGAAACGACAGACTGGTTTCGGTTCGGTTTCCTCGGGTCTTTTGTCATCCTCATCGGATACTTCGCCCTCCTCCAGTTCCTCATCCTTTTTCTTCTTCTTGGCATTCTCTGACTCAGATGATGGTCGCGATTCCTCGCCATCCTCACCATCATCGTCCCGTACTTCCCCGTCACCCTCGGCTTCACTTAGTTTGTCCTGATCATCATCATCTTCTCTCGAGGCTGCACCATTATTATTTTTGATGTTCTTTTTATTGCCCTCGACATTAGCGCGGACATCAACATCATTATTTTCATCCGCTTCCTTGCTTAGATCCGGACACTCGCCCTCCTCTGCCTCAAAGTCGAGGTCATCGTCGTCGTGTGTCTTTACGAGGTCATCCAAACCATTTGCCTTCTCCACATCCTAACAGGAACAAGAAAAGATTTCAATTAGTGCTGGGATCAACGACTGAAAATTGCAATTACGAAACTAATTTTTAACTTAAAAAACTATATACATACTATACTATACTATATGCAACAGTTACATGGTAATAAATAGGTTATTAAGGAATGTTTCGTGATTCACTTGGCTTAAAAGATATATGAATAAAACTTTTATTTTCAAATAAAACAAATGTTATTTCGTTAGTAAAAAGTAAAGATTACAAAACTGTTTTTTGCAATATTAAATAAGAATTAAAATTAAGTATAATATTTTAAGCATTATAATATCATTCGGAAAATGACAACTATGTGTGTAGTTTTTAAAATCAAGACTTTCTGAATAAGTTAAATCTTTAATTTTTGGATTGTGAACTAAGACCAATTTTATCAATGTCCTTATAAGTGTTATTTGATAGATATCTTTGAATTTGGCATTAGTAAATGTGTGTACATTTTACGTCAGTTTATCATTCGGATAGTTATTTGAGACCTTAACATATGTATATAGACTCTAAAAAAATGGGCCTGAATCTGTACTTTGTTCTTTAGTTGTTATGTTATCAAACCAATCATTGATCCATTTTGTGGCTTATTAATACTTTTGGTGTGATTAAATTTATAACCAATCTCTATGTACGATGATGTTGAGCTAAAAATATTTCTCCGTATTAAAGAATCTTTCTACATTATTAAAAAGTATTTTGACAAACTTATCTAGTTCAAAATTCTTAAGTAATCGATTTAGGTATAATTTTTTTTTTAAGTAATTTTAAATTTAAATCATTTTTTTGTCCGAGCAATAGTTTTCGAGATAAAAATGGTAAATTTTGAAGGTAAAAAGCTTAATATTTCTCTTATAAATTTAAAAAAAATTATATAAAAATTCTAAAAAAATATTTTTTGTCATAGCACTTAAAGCTTATTTGTCTACGATCATTTTAGAAGTAGTTTGGACCAAATCGGACAACAATTACAAATTTACTGCTATTCATATGCACTTCATTTTCAAAATTTTTTACGAGCTGTAGAGTACAACAGCACTTGGTAAAATAGACTTGTAGTCAAATGTAAGCTATGTCAAAATAAATATGCTGACTAGTGAAAATGTTTTATTATGCAAAAATAGAGAAGTGGACGGTAAGAAATTGTTATAGAGTCAGGTCCGATTTCTCATCTTCTCGTTAAGGCCTATTTTATGAAAATGGTTCTTTACCATAAATATAGGACTAAGCATTTTTCGTTTTCTTATCTTGCCGTTAACAAGAGGATGATCCGGCCTTTAAGTTACCGAGAGACTTGGACTGAATTTATGAGAAAAAAAACCAAATTTCTCTAAACGACAAGTTTATCAAGTTGTTAAGGATAAAGTCGAGATGAGAAATCGGCCCTCAATGTATTTATAATAACGTAATGCAATCCACCTTATGAAATGTAGCTGTTTAAAAATTTAAAATAATATTTATTAAAAATTAAATTGCTGTTTACAAATTTTAATTTGTAACTAAAAGGTCTTTGGTAAGCATTGATAAAATTTGTATATTTAGGAATTTTAAGTATGTTATGATTATTATTGTTCTTTTTATTATGTGTTTACTTAAATTAATTTAAATTTAATAATTTTACCTATTAAGAGAATTAAATTTAAACAGACAATCTGAATAAGTTAATTCCTTATTTTAATGACCCCCTTCCTTTCAACTTATTCTGAACGATACGATAACTATTTTTCATTTAAATATTTTCCGTAAAGTAGCCAGCGTGTTAAACTTACCTTTGTCTCCTTGCCAATCGATTTATTATCGGAGTCCGCATCTTTAGGAGATTTTCTCGACTTGCCATTTAATGTTGGGGATTCGGAGACTGGCGGAAGTGAATCACTGGAGATGGCGCCTTCCTCATCATCATCATCATCAGCACTATCGTCGTCGTCGACAACTTCATCGTTGGCATTCCTCGAGACCTTGCTGGACGGCGGTGGCGGCTTTTCCATATCAATATCACTCACATCACTAAGATCCTCGTGACTTATATTAATATCCACGCCTGCCTGATTGTATGTCTGCTCTGGACTGTTGCTTCGACTGCGCACAGGGCTTGGCTGTGACTTATTGGGTGATATGGGCTCTGCTTGGGCAATAATTTTTCCATCTCCATCGCCGGTTTTTGAATTAATGACAACAGCAGCATCCACAGTTGATATCCTTTTGTTATCGTTATCGTCTTCATCGCTAGAGCTGCTGCTGCTGGAGCCACTGCTATCACTGCCGCTGCTGCTACTCGAGCTTTTCTTCTTTGCCTTGGAACGATCGCTACGGCTTGAACTCGAGCTAGAGTTTGATGAGGAACTGCTGCTTGAGACTGAGCCCGCTGGACTGGGGGCTTCATTTAAAGCTGATCCTTCACCGCCGACTGTCTCCTCAGTGGGCGTTGCTGGCCGTGAATTCGATGGCGATTCAGACGATGAACTGCAGCTGCCATCATCCGACTCCGTGCTGACGCCCATCTTGATCCGGGCCGCTCCTCAAGACTCTTACGTCTCGTTCGCTTGCTTCGATATTCTGCGGGAGATGCTAAAGATTAGTACAGACGATCAAGGTTGGGGAAAATTTATAGCATATATATGTGTACAAATTCCAAGAAAAAAAAAATTACGAGATATCGGCACAACGTTGATCCTTTAATGGCAATGAGCAAGACAAAGAGAGATAGAAAGAGAGCGCGAGAAATAGAAGAAGCTTAAGAAATAGAGAGAGAGACCGAGAGACCGAAAATGGCCAGATACAAATTTTTATAAAATGTTCGCTTTATTTAATTACTGTTATCTAGCATTTAAGATCGATATCGATGACCACTTGTTGATTGATAACATCGATTACAAGCAGAGAATATCAAAAAGTTCTTAGCTCTTTCTCTCTCTCACTCTTTTTAGCAACGATCGAATATTGGGAAACAAACAACTCAAGAAGTCAACGGGACATGTAGAGGAACTTGATCGACATATTTATATTTGGTTTTCATTCTTTTTTTCTATATTTTTTTAGTTTTGTTTGTTTGTGTGTGTTCAACAGAGTCGACTGTGCATTTTATTTTTTTTTTCATCATTGAAATTAGTTTTATTGATGCTGTTTTTTTTCAGGGGTAAAGAAAAGTTTCTGAACGTTTAAATTTTCTGTTCACTTTGTTGAATTCTTACCTTCATTATTGTACTTTTTATTATGTATGATTTTTTATAGTCTTTAGTTTTTTTTTTGTGTGTGTTTTCAAAATATTACGTTATTGATGTTTTTTTTTTTTGATTACTTTGAAACTCGACTTTACGCGTACGATAGACAACAGAGAGCGATCAAATTTTAATTTGAATTTAAATAAGTAACAAATACGGATCTCTATAATACAAGAACTATGTTTTTGTTTTTGCTCATGTCTCAAAGCTACAAATAAATACAGCAAGACACACACACACACATATATACATATATATATTAATATGTATATATATACACACACATGTAACTACTACATATCATATACTTTTTGCAGTCTTGTTGGTACTTTTTTGGCATTTTCGGGTTTTTATTTTTTGTATACTTTTATTTCGCACTTTTCGCGACCGACAAAGTTGTTTTTATAATTGAAACTGAACTTAAACGCAAGTTTTACTTAACGGAACTTTCTGACTTTCAAGCACAACTTTTTCACAGAAGTCACAAAATTCTACGTTTTACAGATTTATACATTTTTCGTCTTTATATACTTTTTTTTTGTTTCTGTTTCTTTTTGATGTGTGTAAAACCACTTTTCACTTACGTAGTGTTGGAGGGGAAAAATAGAATACTTGAAAATATATATATATCAATTGTTGGTAGTAATTGCAATGTGCAGTTTATTGTTGTTGCTCACCTAAACGGAATTGTGTGACCAGAGTTGCGGGCGTCCCTCGTCCTTCTTCTATCTCGTTTACTCTTGTCCAGGACACACACAGGCAGAATACAAATTTCAATCCGGCTTCGTGTGCCTGTGTATGTGGGTGCGTATATGTGCGTGTGCCGTCGATTTCTTTCTCTTCTCTCTTCTGCTTTCCCTGCGTGACCCAAAGATTTTGGTTGGATTGGAGATTTCTTTGCAGTTGCCCTTTGCAAATGTGGTTGCCGTTCAATTGCAGCTTTTACCTGATCTTTGAAAAATTGTTATTAAATTTGGTCGGCGGAGCGTGCGAATATTTTTTAGAATTTTCTTTTGTGACAAACGAAGCCGCCGCAACTGCAGAAAATATTAGAGACGAGTGCCGTGTACTAGAGACGCATTCGAGAGTACTATCGGATACTTTACAGTTGATTGTGCAACAATCGATAGCTCAAGTTGTGCGCCATATTTCTATTAGTTAAAATAGTGTTTTCACGCGTGGAGCGTCAGCTGGAAAAATGACTTGACAGCTAATTGAGCAAACTCCGCGAAAAATAGATTTTAAAAAAAATTACTGGCGTACGTTAATTTAATTTTAAAATAACTAAACCAGGTTGAGAATCGAGTTTGGCCAGTAGAAATATGTTAAGAAATGTTTGTATATTTTCAATATAAATTAAAATTTTTCCGATTTGTAATATAGCACACAAATTGTACATTCAACTGTTTTTTATTCAAAAATTAAAGTTAACACTATCGATAGTTTAAAGCGGCATCGACCAATGCGTTACCATTGTTAAAATGTCACTAATATATCGATAACTGAACTACAACTCTAGCAAAATGCAGCTGTTTAGCGAAACGTTACGTTGTCTTCGAGTGCTTCATACTGCCAAATTCAATGTTAAATTTGCGGCCAACACATTGGGCTTCTCCAGCTGTCGGCAATATGCAAATATCCCTGCCATTATCATGAGCTCCGAGCAATTTGATGGCCCTACAACCGATGCCAGCAAAAGTCCACTTATCACAGCCCATGGCCTTTTTGGCTCTAAGCAAAATTGGCGCAGCGTTAGTCGAGCAATTGCTAAAGATACCAATCGTCGTGTAAGCCAATGAGTTGACTCCCAAATAGCTAATAGAAACCCTTCTCAGTATGCTCAATAATTGCAGGTCTATACGGTGGATTTGCGCAATCACGGCGACAGTCCACATGCGGACACACACAGCTCTCCCGGCATGTCCGCCGATATATCCGCCTTCATGGCCGCCCACTCGATAAACAAGACTAGTTTGATGGGTCACAGCATGGGTGGACGTGCCGTAATGCATTTTGCTTTAACTAACGTATGTATTTGCACCAATGTTGCAAATTCATTCTTTTTTCATACCCTTGCAGAGGGCAGTTATAGGGAAACGTGGGAAACTCCACTTATGCTGGGTTCACATTGTTTCATAGAGCCTCAGGGGTGAGTTTGAGCATCTAAACTTCCGAAATTTGAATTGCCGATTTTGAGGTTCAGATGTCCTTTTGAGGCTCTGTGCCAAGCTTTGTGTCGTAATGTAAATTTAGCCCTACTTGAAGAGTTTCAAAACTCAAAAAATACATTCAGTCGGGGAGGCCCGAATTAATACAACTTTGTGCGACTAAAGGCCGTCTCTAAAATTTTCATATGCACTTAACACGCTACCAATTTATTCAACATATTCGTGCAAATGTAAGAAGTATTCATACCAAATTTGGTGTTCCTAGGTCTTCCCATCTCTGAGATCCTTTCGTTCAAATGGACATTGCTATATCCGTCCGCCTGTCAATATAAGCAAACATATCTCAGAGACTATGAGAGTTGCAACAATTGCGCTTTGCAAACAGACTTTAACATTCCCAAATTCGGTGGATAGAGTCGTGATATCCCCTAGTTAACACAAAGTTTTCAAATCGGAAATAAAGTTCTTCACGTCCACAGTTTTTAGGATGTCACCTCGTTTTTGGCTGTGAACATTCACTTTTATTTTTTTCAATCATCTTAAATCTTAAAGATAGAATAAATATAAGGGAAGTTTAAAATTCAGAGATACAATTAACATATATTTAAGTTGAGCAATAGGCATATCATTGTCACGGACTCGAATACATAGAGCTTTCCCCTTGTTTTCTTGCTGTTTTGCCCACTTTTTTTTCGACAAGCAATTCAAATCAGAATTTGGCACACAAGTTTGCATTCGTTAGCATTCATAAAAGGAATGAATTTGAGCTCAGTTTCAACTGAATACAATTTAAATGAATACTCGTATAAGATTCAAGTTTAAAACATTTGCTTGGCGAGACATGAATATAATTGAGTTTGAATTCAACCAGTATTGTGTGTTGAATTTGTCACCTTTATTTTGGTTATAGACCCTATACTTAAAGAAAGCGTTTATTAAGTTTGTTTAGTATTTACTTAAATTTGCGATCAGCATAATTATCACATAAATCTTATAAAATATATGACCTAGAGACACCAAACTTTGTATGAAGGTTCTTCTGTATCTTATCCCAAATCTATTTGTTTGCTCTTATATCTATATTAGAATATACTTTTGTACCCATGGGATCTTAGAGGCTAAAAGAGCTAGAGACACCAAACTTGGTATACAGGCTCTGCTGTATCTTATCTATATCGATTCGTCCTCTCTAACTCATTCAATTCAAAAATAGTCTTTGTATCCATTAGATTTTAGGGTCTATAAGAACTAAAAACATCAAACTTGGTATGTAGGTTCTCTCGTTATCCCTTACGCATTCAATTCATACCATATGAGAATATTCTATTGTAACTGTTAGATCTCATTAATTCATAAACAAATTTTACAGCCACAACTCGTCGATCGCCTGATTGTTGTGGACATTTCGCCCGTCTCCATACCAAGGAGCATTGACGAAATGGATGGTATAATGGGTGCTATGTTGGGTGTATCGCTGCCAGCGAATTTATCTCTATCCGAGGGACGACAAAGGTCGAAAAAGCAACTTGTGAATACTGTTGGGGCCGACACTGTGGATTTTATACTGTTGAATCTCAAGAAGAGACCCGAAACTGGAGAGTAGGTTAAGCCTTTGTAGTTTTCCCAGTCTCTTCACCAATATTTCATTCTTTCTCTTAGATTCTATTGGGCCTGCAATGTGGAGGTTTTGCGTCGCAGTCTCACCGGATTTTTGGATTACGGACAAAATATACAGAATAAGGGACCCTTCAAGGGACCCACAACCTTTATCTGCGGCACACGCTCACCGTACATGGAGTATGTATTATAGTATAGTATATCTTAAATTGATAATATCATTGTTATCATATTGTTCCATTTCAGCCCCGATGATTGGCATCAGATACTTGAATATTTCCCCAATGCGAATCTACATTGGCTGGAAACTGGACACTTGGTGCATCTGGAGAAGCCCCACGATTTTATCAGACTTACCACACAATTCTTGAATAGTTAAAAAGAACTGGCATCATTTAGAGCGAGCTGGCAATATAGTTATAAAAAACAGTTTAGCAATATTGCCAACTCTTTCGTTCCTTGTTATCAAATTGGGGGGTTAAATAAAAGTTGAAAACATTTTGTTGTTTTTTACATTTCGAATGTAAATTTAATTCTCTTTCTCATGTTTAAGTTTTTCTTTTATGTTTTTTTTTTGGAATTCATTTTTAAAATATCTATACAAATACACTGAGAAGAACTGAGAAAGTTAAAATGGTAAATGGAAATTGCAAAATTTTGCATGATGTGTACATGTATATGTATGTATGAATGTTTGTGTTGGTGTGTGTGTGTGTGTGTATGTAAATACATAAATGTATATGTTGCTTAAATTACGAATAAATAAATACAATTAAAGGGAGGGAAAAGGGGTGGGGGCATCAGAATCAAGGAAATCACATAGCACTTAAAAATTAAATTTGTTTTCTTTCAAGTTTTCTTTTCTTTTTGTTAGTTTTTCTTTTCTTTTTTTTATATAAATGAACACAGTTTGCGTGCGTGTGTGTGTGTGAGGCTGCTGTGTATGTGTATGTGTGTGTGTGTGTGTGTTTATCATAATAAATACATTAAACAGGAATGGTGGGTAAAACATTGTGCTAAGGCTAAAATGGTTTTTCCTTTTCAATTGTATGTTTTGTATTTTTCTTTCTTTTTGCTTTGGTTTTCATTTTTCTTGATGTGCGATTGTGATTGTGTGTGTGTGTAGTTGGTGTGTGTGTGTGAGTCAGCTTTGTAGTTGTTTTCTTTTGTAGTTAATTTGTCCTCTAAGATATTAGGTTTAGTTTTTAGTTTCCTTAGCAGCTCCTTCAATCGACATCAATCAATTCTTTAGCTCTCCCATTTCCATTTTAGACAATAATACCCCCATCATAGGCGTAATCCGCTTTGTTGTGCATCACGAGTCGATTTTCCACAAAGTAAAAGCTGTCCGAGCGTGTCTCAAATGGACTCGATATCATTTCAGCAACTGCAACAACAAGATGACACAATTAACATTAACAAAATTTGGTTAGGTTAGGTTAGGTTAAACAAACAACTCGGCCGAAGTCGAGAGGTCATTTGGGGCCATCGCGATGTCTGATATTACTGTAGGATTTAAAAGGGGGATATGGGAAGGGTTGATGGGTTATATGGAGAGGGGTTAGCATTTCTTTACTAGGTCCTTTAACCGGTTTTTTTGGGCTAGGCCCGCCCTTGGAAACACTTTGTTAAGTCCAGAACGAGTGTCAGGTCCTCCAAACTCATGTTTGCGAGACTGCACAGTACGAGGATTTTTAGTATTATGAAACTCATTAAAGGTAAATTCAAATTTGATACTGATAGAAGAAAAATTGCAACATAACTGTTACGTTTCGAGCATTAATACTGACCAGGGATTCAAACCGAAACCGTAACCGTTAACCGGTATTGACCGATTTAAAATTGTAAGCGTTTTGGCCAGCGACTAAATTTCAAGGTATTTTTCAATTTGGAATCGATTTAAAATATTTACTTGAGTGTAACTGGACATGCGTACCATGCGTATGCTCTTGAATCTATTGTTTCCTTTAATTAAATGTAAAATAACTAAATTTTTTTTGTTAAATATTTGTGTTTAGGCTTTCTTTGGAAACTGAAATCAAACCGGTATTTCGAAACCGAAACTTAGGAAAACCCGTTGACCATTTGGAAACATGCATGCATGAAAAAAGTAAATTCAAATCTAAATATTTACTTGTCACCAAATTATCACAATTATTAAAAATTATAATAAACTTTTTTTGTAATTTGGTGAAGATGGTGAAATGACGGAAGAGATGCCAAAGGGAGGCAGATGATAGGAGATAGGAAACGGGGACTGGAAGACTTACCCAGGTCTGGTGGAAGATTAGGAAACTCGTAGATGTGTTCACAAGTATTTTTTGAATATGGAATGCAATAACCGAACTCAAAATCGAATGTCTTTAGCAAACGATCGCGGAAGAAATGCCGTTCAATCATGCGAAAATTGTTAACGGGCTGGCTGCCCACAGTAAACTCCACGCTGGAAAAGAAAAGCGTACAATCGATTAAAAAAGAAGCGTAAAAAGTAGTAATGTAAATCCAAACTGAAGATCGATTTCAAAATTGGATATAAAAGGCAATAAAAAACTATGTTGATCGAAAACTTCAACATCAATTTGACGACTTTTGGATTTGGCATGTTTTTGGTCTGTATAATACTTTTGGAATGAAATTATTCGGTAAGGATTTACATAGTAAAAGAAAATTGGAAAATAGAAACTTACGTGGCCCCGACCGTCTTGAGATTGAGAAATGCTGGCGTAAACTGGTAGCGTACATAGCGTCCGGCATTGGGATCGGCAGTGTCATCTAGGGAAAGCTCCTCGGCGGCAGCCAACATGGTATCCTCAATGGATAGACCATCGGGAAATTGTTCGCTCGGCGGTTTAGCGATCTCAAATAGAACGGCACCGCTTTCGAGATCGCGTATCTTGAAACGTGTAAAATCGATTTCAAAGATATTGGCATTCGCCGAGCATAGATAATCATCGGTGATTTTATTTAGATGCAGTACATCTTCGGGCGTTACATTTGATGCGAGTTGCTCCATGGCAGTTGCTGCCCCCGCCGATGTTGCAGCCACAGATGTTGCCGATGTTGCATCGTTGTTGCTGCTGCTGCTGCAACTGTTGTTGCCACTGGAATTAACGGTGGCAACTCCCGTTGCACTCGTCCCTGAGGTGGACGATGTTTGTTGTTGTTGCACCGGATTTAGTTGCTTGCCAACGACGCTCATTGCAGTTGCAGTTGCTGCTTCTCCAGGGTGTTTCAGGCTGCAACATGCAACAACAGATACAATTTTAGGACATGTTATTACTTTACTTTTATTAAATTCATTATTCTTTTTTGGAAATGAAAACTAACCAATACATGTACGCAAAGTTGCCATAACAAAAATAACACGACAAATAAAGAGAATTTAACGCGACCCAATTTCTGGAAAAGCTGCCTTTGTTTGTATTTGTTTTTTCTGTGTCTCTCTCTCTCGCTCTTGCTCTCTGTGTTTGTGCGTGCGTGTATATGTGTGCGTGTGCGTGTTGCTAGCGCTGCCTTTGTTGTTGTTTTCTTTATATTCTTCTTGTATCCTTCCAGCAGCAGCGGCAGCTGCTGTTAATGTACTGTAGCTGCCTTTAGTTTAATTCCTCTCTCTGTGTCTGCCTCGGCAATAACATTAGGCAACAACAACTAAATTGTTGACATTTTTGGTTTTTTTTTTGATTATTTCCAAAGTAAATCTTCAACCGCGTTCACACACACACACACACGCGCAAACACCAACACGTCCGATGACTGTGTGTGGAAATTTGCAATGTTATCGATGTGTGTATGAAAAAAAACTATTGATAACTCTGCTCTTTTGTGCGCATAAACTGCTCATTTATGCGTAGTTTTTTTTCTTTGTCGGTGTGTACACACTGTGCGGCATCTTGGCGCGCAGCAATAAATATTTAAATTTGAGAAGTAGAAATTAAAGTAGACAAAATTTATAATTTTATAATGGGAATCGCCTGATGTGTGAATGAAACCAGCTTAGAATTTGGATCCGTTTTTTTTCTGTTTGGTTTCTTTCTTTTGAGGTAGTTAAGTGAAGTGAGGTTAGGTTAGGTTATTTGAAGTGAGGTTGGCTTCGAGCGCCAGGCAATGTCGACAAGTAGCTAAAAGATATTCTTAGCTTCAAGAGGGCGAAGCCAAGTGCTAAGGGCGCCAAAATCTGTTGCCTTTTCCTGCAGTTGATCGTCTCGATTGTCTGACTGGCTGCGCGCGTGTGTGTGTGTGTTTGTGTGTGTAAGGGTACTACTTACCATTTGTTGTTGTTGCTATGTTGTTATTGTTGGCCTTAAGTGGGTATTTTAATATTCGCAGCAAGGCAACAGTGTTGAATTTCAGACCCGACCACATCATGGGATGCACTTATGTTGCGTCCGCCCCGTTTCTGCCCACGATCCCTTCACCGTTTCCTTTCCCATCTCGTCTTTTGCCTTTTTGGCGTCCACACGTTCACATTTCCTGTATGCTACTTCTCCTGCTGTGTGCGTCTTTCCATCTCTTTCGTTCTCTTTCTCCCTGTATAACGTGTTCATGTTCGCTTCTATCTTTAGTACAGTTGACTGTGGCAGCCCGAGAGGCGACCCGATTCCAATTCCGATTCCTATTCCGATTCATAACATGAATCTTTGCTCGACTACACGCTATCCTGTCCTATTTCCCCTTCTAGCTAAAGCTACTAAACATCATCAAATCTTTATGATGTGATATATTATGATCTACTTTCTTATTTATTAGGTGATTGCGTGTTGAGACAAAAAAATCCCCTAAAACAAATAATAAAGTTGAATGATATATAATAGTATTGTGTTATTAACACGTGAAAGTCTGAAGAAAACCCTATTATATTGGTAAAAGTATCATACTTCTCACATTAGTTTCCAATTTTTACAGAGATGTTATTGCGTGCTCAGACCAAAAAAGTCCCTTTTCATGGAGGTCAAAGTTTGAGCGTTATTAACTAGGTATGTAGATATATCTGGAAAAATCCCCTTTAAATATTAAATAGATATGATATAGTGTTAGGATGTGTTATAAATCTCAAATTAGTTCCCAAAACTTACAAAGAAATCTGCGCAAAAATCCCCTTAAACTGAAATGTTTAGGGCTTACACAACTTAACTACGCACTAAGTATTAACAAGATTTATTATGTAATTTCCTAATCCTTCTTGAATAGTAATTTAAACTATTTAATTTACAACTTAAAAATAATGTCAGAATTACTTCAATTCTGACATTTTCTATGAAACATGCCCATTTACTATAAAGTTTTTAAAAATTTAAAATCTTAAGTGGTCTTAAAAAAATTATTATTTAAAGATTCAATTTAAGTGAGTTAATTTACTTTGATAAGTTTGATTTATAAAAAAATTCAACTGTAATTATATTTTTTTTCAACTTTCGTTTTGGGATACATATAGTAATTTTATATTATATTATAACTATAATCATAATTAAGTTTCTATTCAAAACCTTCAATAGTAAGTAGTTTTCCTTAAATATAATTTATAAAAATTATATAAATTCTATTTACTTCATAATTGGACAAAGGCTATATGAAATATATTAACTTATACTAGATTTGAAAGCTGCCTAATGATTTTGTTCGACTTCGGAGCTTTAGCTTTGATCTTTAACTGTGCATTTAGCTCTACGAATCATTGATAAGTTATCGTCTTTGTTTTTATTTATTGATGTTTTTGTGGCATGTACATTACATCAATAATCATTTGTAAATATATGCAGGGTCTCTGAGGGATTGTTAAATGGATTTGAGTTCAGATTCAAACTTGAATGGTAAGCATAAAGGGGGTAATGAGAGGTAGGGGTGGTAATAGGAAGGGGTAGGCAAACACACGCATCTGGAACGTTAGTAAGTTGTTCGAAAGTAAACTATGGTTATGGCGACAACGTTGAAGAGTCGCTCCCTCCCACTGTGCCACCCCCTGCCTCTTCCCCTGGCAAGAGAGCTCAAGTGGCCCATGTGCAATGTATGCAAGTATGTGTGTGTGTGTGTGTTGTGTCTGTGTGTGTGTGTGCGAATGCTAGGGTAGGGTATCAAAAACAAACAAACAAACAAACAACACAAATCGTGGGCGATAAAATTCGTACTCGAGTCGTCAACCCAAGCAGTGGCGTGGCTAAGCAGTGGTTTAGGGGGGGCCAAAGCGATATGGCTTACAAATATACATATACAGTGGCTCACAGCTTATTTTTAATCAGCAATAGAATTGTTTTCTATTATATTTAGATTTAGTGAAATCTGCCCAACAAGTGGTTTTTAAAATGTTTTACTTTATCAGTAGTTATGATACGTTAATGGTCTAAGTTGGGAAATTAAACTTTTGTTAATGGAAATAAATTCACTATTTAACATAATCTCCTAAAAATAGCATCACAACATGCATATTATTTAAGTCAAGTTAAATCGTATACTTGTTTCTTAAACATTATTCTTATTATATGTATATAACATAGATATGGACTATCTATGTTTTGGAACTAAATGACACCACAAATTTTGTGCCGACTTTAAGTGGCCATGATACTTAGCCTAATAATTTTCTTAAATGATCAACAATCAAATGTCTAGTAAGATGTTGATTGTATTTAAAATTCCCTTAACTGCTCGTATATTTAAAAAATTAAATATCAAATTATTAAATTGGTAGAATAGTGGTTTTTAGATAAGATATTTACTTCAAGTTCAACATTTTTATAAATAGGAGCCCCGATAACAAAATATTTGGTAAAGCCTAAGTAAAAAAAATCTTACTTGAATCAAGTATTTTATACATAGTTAAAGAAAATCTGAAATTTCTTCAATCTTAGGTGTCGCACAGCAACAAACAAACTTATAGCTAAAAAGTAGCTTATTGAGCAATTTGTTATTAATTATTATTATTAATCTTTTTGAACTCCCTAAGAGCCCAGGTGCAGAGCTTTTTGGTGCGCGGTCCCTCTGAGCGCGTTCCCTCATCCAAAAGTTGGGGTAAAAACGCACCATCCAGCAATGGAAAGAGACGTGGGCCAAAAGAAGTGCATAAATCACCAATTAATCCAGCTAGGCTGCCCATAATCGAGTCAGGGACATCATCCTCTTGTGCGATGCGCTTAATAAAATCAGTGATGTGCATCAGATAAGGCTCCATGTGGACCAAATCCGAACTGGGTATTTGCTCAACACCCTTGAGGCCCTGAATGATGCCGGTGTAGGCCTCCAACAGGCTCTGTTTTAGCTCCAAAACGTACTCGGTCATTTCGTAGGAGGTATTATCGTCCTGAATGGAATATAACATTTCATATTACAGTGGTTCGACTTTGTTGAATGATTAACTATACCTGAACATTGGAAGCAGCGTATAGCGTGTCCATGACGACTTTCAAATATTTTACAAACTCGCTCCCTATACCCAATGCCATGTCACCAAAGGCAGACAGAATTTGTGGTTTTAAATTGTAATGCAGGCTAGGCTCCATCAAATTGTTTATGAGAACAGTCATAATATCATCGCAATAGGGCACCACCAAATGCTTGAGATTGCGGCAGATGTCACTAGCAAGTCCAACACAGGCATAGCACACTTTGTGGTCTTGATGATTTTTCATGCCCATGATAAGGAAGTCCTTAAAGGCCGGCATATATATGACAAACTGGTCTCCCAATAGCTCGACCAACGTAGAAACAGCCACAAAAGCATCCTCCTGAACACCACCCGATTGGCCGGCACTCGAGCTTAAGATAGTCGATAGAGCAATCATTACGTCATCCGAAATTAGCGGTGCATCCGCCTTGCGAACCTTTCGCAGCAGACTCTGCAGTGTGGCGCAGCGCAGAGATTGTAGATCATTAAGTTGATGGCGTTCGTTGTGGTTGGTGATATGGACCTCCATCTGTATGGCCCGTTTAAGACGTTCCAAGATGACAACTGTTGTACGCTGCACAACCGGATAACAATCCAAGGGAGAATTCTTAATCATTCCCATCAACGCCTCATACGCCGCAAGACGTAAGTTCGCTTGACCGCCATCTGAACGCTCTGTCACCTCGAACAGCTGTGATACAATATAATCAAAGTACGGCGAAAGAGCAAAAGTTTCTGGTGTTTCTTTTTCCGTTACATTGACAACATCGTATGCTGCATCCGACAGCCCAACTAAAGCATAGCACACATTGGCGGCCACACGGGGTTCGAACTTTAAACTCTTCATAAAACAGTCGAGCAACGAGTACAAATATGTTTGGTTGATAGCTGCTTCAGGTATGTTTTCACAAATACCTCCCAGAGTCCAGGCCGTAGTGTCGCGTACAGCGACGCTAGAATCGTCCATTAGGCGTATAAGAGTTGGCATCGCTAACTCCACAAGCGGGAACATTGTATTCCGACGCACACCATTGAGCACTGAGCCAAATGCCATGACAGCAGCATCGCGATATCGCCAATTGGGTGACTCAACAAACTCCTGAGCGAATGGCATTATGTAGGGAAGAATTGCGTCCTCGCAGCAAGTGGACAATAGCGTTAAGCAAACGGAAGATGCCATGGCAGGATTCCACGAGTCCTCATCATCGCACTCATCTTGATTGATTAGCTTTTCCAAAAGCACAGGCGTCAGGTACTGAAGGGCACCACGCGCAAAATGTTTGGAAACATGTTGTGCACATCCTTGATCGATGGAGTCTTGGCTTTCGATGGCAAGATCAACTTCCTCATCGCATACACTCGACCAGAACTCAATACCCTGAAGAGCGATGGCTTCATTGTCCGACTTAATGGCTTCGAGGGTAATTGGGAACAGTGTTAGAAGCTTGCTGGGTTCCATGAATTGGTAATACAGAGTCATTATCTTAACTAGACACTGCAAGGCAGCAACGCAGATCTGTGTGTCCGTGCTCTGGGTTGCCTCACAAACCACCTCCATGATAAAGTTACGTTCCATTTCCTTCTCAAAACTAATCTTGGTAAACTCTAGAGAGTTATGTAGCGCTGTCGTGGCAGCCAAGCGAACATGATTGCTTGGCTCCTGTTGCCGCATACCGTGTAAGATTGCCGTGAGAATCGGATTGGATTGATTCTCGAGTACGCCATAGCGAATGTCCTGACAAATGAATCCAATTGTCTCAAGCGCTGCCTCTCGGTCCATTTCGCTTGAATCCTTGTCCACGACCTTATTGAACAGAGTATGCATGAGCACTCCCCATCGGTTGATGGGCAACTCAACTAAGGCCACATAGGCAACACATTGAGCTGCGCAAGATGGTCGCGTATTCTCCGTGCCCAATGCAGCGAGTATATTACATTTGATGAGCTCGCGGATCTCCTCGGGAAACTGATGCCATTGCTCCTGATATTGTTGATTGATCTTCTCATCCTTGCTCATCAAATGATTCTTTAGCTGAAGACCAGCTGCCATACGCGCCACGGCGCTATTGGTTGTATCGACGAGAATTTCGGAGAGTACCTTAAGGAACTCTGGCGGGTTGCTGGCCGCCGCCTCTTCCAGAATAATCTTTACCGAGAGTAGCTCATTTTGATCTGGCGATATTGTCTTCTCCAAAACAAGAATTAATTGTCGTGCTATTTCCGAACTCATTTTTGCACTCTTTTTCACTTTCAATTTCGTATCAATGGAGATGAATGTGTGTAAGGACGGGGATGTGACGAAGTTCTTCGTAAACGCTTAGCTTTCTACGCTTGTGTGCAAATATCGACGATATGGACCGATATGTGTGCGTCTTTTTTTATATATTATATGTATTAATTCTCAAAAACAATTTTATTCAGCGCACTAAAATTTACAAAATGTCAGAAATACATATTAATAAGAAAAAGCTCAATTTGTAGCTCAATTTTTTGTGTCGGTCGACAAATTGTCGTGAAATGAATTTGCAAATTGGCCACTATATATTATATGTATATAAAGTACTTACGCTGGATTTCATTAATTGCAACTTCTATCGATTTAATATAATGCCGTGCTATACCTTTTGAAAATGTGAACAAATTTTAGAGGTCCCGTCGCCGTCAAAGTTTTTTTTCCATATGTGATACTCGACAATTATAATGTGACAGGAAATAATACAGTGTTGCCAAAGCATACTGAGTTGGCTTACTGATTGTCAGCCATGTTTTAATACAATGGGGGGTATATAAAGTTTGTTAAAAAAGAGAAGAGTATGTAACAGGCAGATGGAGGTGTGGCAGACCCCATAAAGTGTATATATTCTTGATCAGTGCGACGATCTGAGTCGATATAGCCATGTCCGTCTGTCTGTCCGTTCGTATGACATTGGTATGAAGACTTTTTATATATGCACGCAGATCAAATTTATTTCAAATTATGGATGCAACGCCCCCTTCGCCCACATATCGATAAAAACGTTATAACTAAAGCAATATTAAGGCTGCTACTTATTCATTTCAACATACATATGTATGTATTTAATGTGTATTGTAAAGTGCACCCCTCCTAAAATTTCACGCCACTGTCACTGGCTGACCCCCGCCACAGTGCCAATGATGGCGATGACGTTATGTGACGGCTGTGCGCGCCGAACGGTCTGGCAATGCACATCGTCGCTCGCAGTGGCAGCACTGAATGTGTGTGTATGTGTGTGTGTGACGTTCATTATGTATTGTAACACCTACCAAGCAGCCGCACAACACGTTGCTTGCCTCGTCAAAAGCGCCAACAACAACAACAACAGCAGCAACAACAACAAGAAAAAGCAAAGAATATAATCTAAATGGAATTCTGCTGCTTCGTTTTGCTTTGTCTTTGCTTTGCCTTTGGATTTGGCTTTGCTTTTTTGCCCTGCACTTCGTATGATTTCTCAGCAGCGTCGCTCGACGTTCATCGCCCGCGCCCTCGTTTTTTTTCGGCTTGCGCTCTTGTCGCCGCTGCTTGTAGTTGTAGCTGCTCTTGTTGTTGTTCTTGCTGCTGCTTTTGCTGTGGCTGTTGCCTTTGTTGTTGTTGTATTCGGTGTGTGCTGCTGTGTTGTTTTTCTGGCGACAGACTGTCTGGCCCGACTTCGCCTGGGCTGACTGACTCGCCTGGCCCGGCTGGGCATTCGCCGTCTCCATCTCCGTCTCTGTCTCCACACGTTTGTTTGCCTTTATATGGCAACTCTGTGCTTGTATGTATGTATGTCGCTCTGTATGCATGTGTGTATGTTTGTGCATGAACTTTTATACGTTTGGCAGGGCATAAATGTTTTTGTTGCTGCTGTTGTTGTTGTCGTGCTGATATGGATTCTCTTGTATGGACGTGTGTGCATTGTGTGCATGGAGGCGACGCTACATGCACAGCTTGCACATATACATACACACCTACATATGCATACTTACTTACATACATACATATGTATGTATGTCGTACAACGAATGCATAAACAAACGGCGAACCCGACTGCAGCGACTTTGCTTGGCCAGCAGCATACATACATACATATGTACATATAATGTACGTAAGTGTGTACATACAAACATACGCACATACATAAATATTTACTTTCAATGAAATGCCCAAAGCTGCAGTGAAACTTGCAAGTCACAGCCAAAATGTTATACACACACATAGAGTAAACATGCATGTCACACTAACACACACACACACACCAAGTCCAAGTCTATTCTAAAACTTCGAGATTTAATAGAACAGCAACAAAAATAAATATGTACATACATACATATGTATGTGCTTCCTGGCGGGATCTTGAGATGTTTCTTAGTTTTCCTTACAAACATATCTACATAGATTCTTACAAAAACATGCGAAATATAAAATGACACCCCTATGATACTTATTGTTTAAATTTTAAACTTTAAAAAGCATACAATTGAGGCTGTGACTTTTTAAAATAATATTTTTAATATATTGCTTAATATTCTTCTTATACAACGAATTTTATTACATACATATAATCTTAAGATTATTTAATAGATGAAATAAACAACAAATTCATTAAGGAATTAAGATCTCTACCATACAAAAAAGCTGACAGTTGAGTTCAAATATAACGGCGCTAGGGCGTGACCGTGTCAATACGACGCGTCGTCAATATCGGCTTCGATTTTGACGAAAGTGTGGCAACGCTGGCTAAAATCGATTAAAAATTAGTTTATTGGCGACAAAAACAGTTGATATGGAAATTTCGAAAATAGCGCGATTATTACATTTGTTACTATTATTGTTATTTTTATTACTTATGTTTATTAAAACTAGAGGACGTAGCAACCGCGAAGCGTAAAAGGTTAACCGTGAACATGACCAAGTTTCTTATTAAAATATGGGAAATTAATTGAATCTTATGAGTGGAGCCAGAAAAATATGCGTGTGTATGCAGAGTCGGCAATAAGAGAATATGGCCCATACACGATCAAGGACTCATTCAAATTAACGTTTGCGCAGATTTTCACAGTCTGTGAAACAAATTCGTTGCAACAATTGCGTTATTGCAATATACAATATGACTATAGATGAACGTTAAACCGCATGCGATAGGTAATTCCGGAAAAATCCATTAGTCAGAATGAGAAAATTTGATAAGAAGCTCATATCCATCGACTTTTATATCATTTGAAAAATGTAAGCAAAATGAGTGTAAAGGCTTTTCATTAAAGTAAATAATAATTGTAATGCAATTTAAAAACTGTAACTTAAATTTAGCTCCAAGAGCACAGTATGTTTAACTAATGTTAACCGCATCTGTTAACTACATCAATCGAGAATTATGTATCGAAGTGAATGAATCGAAAATAAAGATTGAGACTGTTGCGCATCTAAAAAAAATTTTTATATTTTTCCTTTGAACAATGACTACGAAACTATAAACCTACTATATATTAGACAAATATTTTCAATAACCAATTAATCTGTTAAATCACAATAGTATTTTTGAGATCGTATTATCAAAACTGAAACTTTGGTATGAACATTTGTAATCAGCCTTTTATTTGAGTTACTGACTTAAGTTAACAATTTCAAACAAATACCTGGAGACTTTAAGAATCCTATTTTTAGTCTTCCAAAAATAATCGCAAAGTCTAGTGAAGAAAGTTACTGGGAAAGTATTAAGCCAAGTTTCAGGCAAGTCTTCGATGGGGCATGACTTGACTTCTGTTTTGGAAAAGAAAGCAAACTATATATCTACTTAATATAGGAACTGGGCTGTCATAGACACGAAATACGACAACTGTCAGTGTCAGATTCCATATTTGAGTGGGAGATTTTGGATTGAATTTTGTATACACATTTCTATTTGTTATTCAAAGGTTTGCGGCAAATGTCAGATGCTTATCGCTGATTATCTCTGGCACTTCTTTGGCAATGTTTGTAGATGTTGTGGTTGGTCATGAACCAATATGGATTCGTTGTATCGCCTATGAACAGAGAACCAAGAACGGAGAATCAAAAAAAAAATTGATTTATGGCAATGGCCTTTACATTGGAGAGTCGTCCAGTCAAGACGTTGCACAGTAAACATGTAGATTTATGCTGCATGCCACTAATTAGTATTTCGGGAGCGTTGCCTCCCTCGACACACACACACACACATACCATGAGAGGGGTCTCTCCGAGCGATTTATGGATAGCTACTGTATACCACCGCCGCCTCGAATTATACAGATTTGTCAGACGATCCGTAATAGATAGACACTTTGTATAATAATACCCCTTACTCCCAGAGTAGAGAGGTATATTGTATTTGTTGTAAGTAATGTAATAGAAAGAAAAAGGCGTGTCAGATCCTATGAAGTATGTACATATATTCCTGATCAGAATTAATGGAGGACTTGATCTAACCATGTCCGTTTTTCATCCGTACGAACGCATAGAGATTAGAGTATGTATGTATATTATAATATTAACCCTGCAAAGATTTAGTTTGTTTAAAATTTGTGCAACTCTTTTTACCGGTTAAAATATAATGACTTAAACTTTAAGAGCTAGAGGATCCAAATTCAATGGAAAATCAGGAATCATTAGACTGGTAACGGAATGTTTTCAAATAAACTGAATCAAAACGGACACAGAAAAAAAATTCCATTCTATAAATCAAATTTTAAAAACTTAGTTTTAGCTTGTATTTTTTAATAACCAATAACCAATCACTAAAATTGGCAAATGGGCCTAATTCATTTAGTTCATGTTCATCATGGGAGCCCCGATAAAAACAAATATTTGGTAAAAACGATTTAGAAAGCCGTACTTGAATCAAATACTTTGTACTTGGTTTAAGAAAATCCGAGATTACCGAATTTTCTGACATCGTTTCGGATATACCTTAATATGATTCTACCCAATATTTGATTCAAAACCGACATAACTTCATATACTATACTGCATGAACTTTAGTTATGTATTTATTTTTTTCTCCCAAAAAGTTTAATAGTTGGATATAAAATCGAATTTAAAAGCGAGTTATTTTTGCATACATTCGACTAAAATATATTTTTCATATTATTTGTTTTTGTAATATTTCGTATTTTAATTGAACTACGCCTTCAATCTTAATATTATCTAAGTAGTGCAAATGTAACTAGAAAATTCATGATTTTTTCATAAAATATTGGACTTTATGCGTCGGAAATTGAATCATGACCTATATTTAAATTGTTTAACAGGTATCTCATCGTCGTTCTTACTTGATTTTCTTTTTCTCAATTTTTTTTTCTTTTTTGATTTTGATATTTGTCATATTTGTAAAACGATTATTAATGCCGCACGCGTAGATACAACAAAAGAGGGTGCTAATGGGGTGCTACTCATTTTACTTGTTGAGAGAAAAAATTAAATAAAATAAAATAACGAACTGAATTATGGCCACCTGTCGCCGTGGCTAATGAATTACCAAATTCACAGTTCTATACATTTACCCACGTCTACACTCGGGACTTGAGATTCTTTTGCCCATACCGGATATGGATCCATCCATCACAAGTGTCTGTCATCGGGTTGCACCTTAGTGAGCACCTGACAAGGAAGAGACCGGAACGTGCCCCCAGCTATAATAACACTCAAAATCTGTAGAATTTGTACAGGATATTAACAAATATTTCATGCAGTTGACATGGGAGATGCATTTTTGGTAGATGTACCTCCCAAAACTACTAGATACATAGCTTTTTAAAGGACGTGAGATGAGAGCCAGAGATATAACTTGACTCTTTTTTTATATGGCTGAATTCTTTTCTTCTTCCTTTAAAGTCTAATGTATGTGAAACCGAAATTAACCGTTTCATACCGTTCAGTACCGGAACCGAAACAACTTTAGTGATAGACTCGCTGATTTAACCAAAAAACTTATTACAAATCATTCCTAGATTTTAAGTTTAACAATGAAAGTTACTTAAAAAAAAGTTTCCTCCTAGAAGTTTACGTCGGGATTAAATAATATTCCTGGGTCAAGTACGGCACGTATCAAGCTGAAAATGTGTCCACAGACTATCAAGTATCATCAAAGAAAATGATATATGTGCATATGATATAAGGTAAATGATAAATGGATACCTTATGTGAGTAAGACATGATTGGTATGCAAGAGTCAAGTCAGGAGTGCGGTTCGGATTGATCGCATTTATTAAAATGCAAGTGCTGATGGATAGAGTAGGAAAAATTCGACCGAGAGAAGGTGCAGGTAGATCTTAGGGTGGGTCTAGACTCTAGATAACATATTGAAGGCAGGAGCGTTGCCTGATAATAGACTGTGTTGATCGATAGATATATCGATAGATACCTAGAGATTGCTTGCTTTCTAGGTATATACAGGTATATTTTATAAAGTATAGACCGAGTACGATAATTTATTGTGAGAGTCGTAAATGCAAGGCAAGTTCTTTACGGTTTGTCGCTTCATAATGGCCATAAAAGTGGATTACGCTAATATTGACCCGTAATAAAAAGTACGAATGTTGCGTCTGATTGGTTTTTCCCACGATTACAATTAGCGCTACCCGCAGCCCAAAACTGGACATCGGACAGCGGACAATGGAGACTCGGCAACCGCGGGTACGGAACTAAAAGGAAACTCGACGGATTGTGCACTAAGTTGCTTAATCCGACGGGAAATCCAAAACAAATGCCGCCGGATGGTGATCTGTCTATGTGTGTGTGTGTGTGTAGGTGTAGGTGTGTGCTCGTCAAGTTATTGAACTGACTCGGTTCAGGGCTCAGCCTCGGGGTTTGAGGCCAGGTCGAGACTCTAGAGCCTAAACACCTTAAGCCAAAGTTAGAGGCACAATGCGGATCGTTCTTGGGTTTGGAATGAGCACACATGTGTTTTGGTTGCGACGGGAAAGCCCCATATTAAAGCTGGCCAGTGGCCAACACATGTTAAGGCACATTCGCGGGCCTATTTATGGGCACTTTTTGGGCCTGCGAACAGGTTCAACCACTTTACAAGAACGCTAGGCAGGCAACTCATCGATCCTACAACCTGAACTACCCTACTCGATATGCTAGCGACTCAATTAAACTAAAATCTTTTATGGAACTCCTAGAATGGTACTATTAATGTGAACAGAAAACTCTTTGTTTATTTCTTGGAATAGAAAAAGTTTTAAAAATAGTTGAAAGATTCATGATATCCCTATTTTAAAAATATGTTAGCCAAGTTTCTCTAAATGTAGCTATCCAACATTATAAATAACATAATAAAACTTTTAAAAAACTCTGTTAATTGTACAGTACTTAAGCAAATAAATTGATATCATGCTAACCAAGGCTAGTTATAATATTTAGAAATCTGTTGTGACAGTTCTTAGAATATTTTTTTAAATGAAATACCTAAAATAATATTTAAAAAAAGATTCCGATAAACGATTTTCATCATAGGAAACTTTATCAAAACTGTTTTATCTATTTTTTTCTATAACTGGATTACCTATAAATTAACCTAGGCAATGTTTTATGGAATGGAGAAAATTCTATCCTAATCTCATAATCGAATGGCTTCTACATATACAATCGATTTGGTGCCCATCATCTTCCGTTACCGAAATATATTCCGTAACAAGAGAAATATTTTGTAATAAAAGCTTGGATTATACGAACCACGCATATTCAGTGGAAATTTTGTAAGTGATCACGACAGCAGAAAAGCAAAAAACGAAAAGAAAGTCATGTAAAATTAAGTAGAATAGAACACAGTTTGGTCAATGTCCACCCACACGAGCCGGGAACCAAATCGCTGATTCGACCAGAAAATTTTATACAAATCTATATATGAGTATATATAACATAAAAAATATTACAATTTTCGGCAGTTTTTAAGGTATTTCTTAATAATTGTCTTTCATTTTACTGCTGATTGTGTTAAAATAGCCCAAATTCTCATACTTGGGGGCGTTTACCATATAGGCATTTTTGTTGACTGGACAGAAATCGATAAACAAAAAATTAAGAACATCAACTAGATATATAGATGTGGGTAGACATTTTAAAGGTATGTGCACTTTTTATTGGTGAAAAAAAATCTACAGTATAGATTTTTTATTTTAAACGAATGCAAATTGGGATGGAGTGTATAAATAATCAATATAGAGACTATATAGAATGTAAAGAGATAGAAAGAAAAGTAATCTATCTATTCTAACTATCATTCATAACTATCGAGACATAATGCAGGTGATCAATCAAACCATTTCTATTAGTATTACTTAAAATACAACATGCATTTCGAAACAGTCAGAATTATTCTTAGGAATAGGAAAAAATCGGAATCTTAAATATGTTATATTGTCTAGTTAATGATAGTAATATAATATTATATTGATGTATGTTAATGATATACTATACTATAAATATATGGAAATTTAGAACTTCAAGTGAAGTGTAAAAATTCTTAGAGCTTTATATGTACATAAAAGTAGAAAGTACAATATAGGTTGTATACAAAAGTGTATAACGTAAGCACTCAGTTTAGGGAATTTTTTTTGTTATTAAAAAAATGGTTAATGAGAATAAGCTTCAAAATGTATTTGAAGTGATGTCATTAGTTGTCATGTGATCACTTGAAAGAAAAGGGCTTTCAAATTTATTTCAAGTTTCTTTTGTTGGTATCTGAAAAGGCACTGAAGAGATTTTTCGCATTTTGTTACACTTCCTGAATGAGAAAATTATCATACATATATAAAACAAAAGAAACGTTAAGTTTTGCAATGCTACGATCTATCAAAGGGCATTTCATGGTTTTCTCAGTAGGAATGACATCATTCAAATACCTGCGCATGCAATTCAAATGAAGATCAAAGATCATTATTTGAGATAGGCAAGCTTATCGATTACATAGTTTCGCTCGAAAATGTAGTTAGTCATTAATCGGAGTATCGATAGATTAAGAGTTTCGTTGAGCTAACTTAAGTTAAGGCAGAGATGCATTGAGAAGCATAGTTCAAGGTTGTTGTTGTTAGCACATTGAAAAATGAAGGCTTGATCGATCACCGCCAATATGTGAGTTTGTGGAAAATTACTGGGCAACATTCCAGAATGCAAGCGATAGTGTTAGGCTTCTTTATGAAACGATGTGGTCAAGGCATAGTTTCTTATATGTATATGTATGTATGCACATTGTATATAGTTACACTTAGAAAAATATGACCAAACTTGTATTTATACCGTGTAGGCCTCATATAAATATTTTAGGATTGTTATGACTGTTTTGAAATATTTTACTTAAATATGAAACGCTCTTAAGTTTAAAATTTTGACCAACAACTCTATGAAATACTAGTCCGATTTTATTTAAATTTGACCAGAATACTAAAGCTAGTGACAAATATCGAATCTGTAAGATTGCTTGAGATATCTCGAGAAATAACAAACTTTCCTTATACCATGTTGGTCTTTTGAGATTGTTGCATATCTACTCTAAAATGAAATCCGTAAAATAATATTTAAATATCGAATCTTTAAGTTTGGTTGAGGTATCTTAAGAAACCACAAAGTTTTTCATACCAAGCAGTGGTTCTTAAAATTATAGGGCTTACATCTTATGTATATATTAAATTTACTATTCAAAAACAAATACCTAAAATGTATTTAAATATAAAATCTGTAAGTTTGATTGAGGTATCTTAAGAGAAAATTACATTTTTTATACCAAGCAGGTGGACTTAATATTTTAAGATTGTTTAGTACAATTGTACATTGTTTCAAGATTGATATGAGCTTTAATATGAGTTCGTTATATGTATGTACAACTTATTACAAATACTTTATGAAATAGTTAGAGAGGTTTTTGAACTTCAGTTGTTTAACAGATTTGAATTAGTACCAAATATTGCTTAAGATATAGCGAGCTAAAATTAATTTAAAGTATGAATTTTGATCTCAGATTAGGAAATTTAGTCAGTTTCAAAAGCCCCTGTTGAAGTACAAATTTTTATTTTTCTTCTGAGTGTATATATGTATGTATGTACATACATACATGTGCATGCACATATTATACATATTATATATGCCATATATTCCGCATATACCATATACATACTCTCTTCTGTTACGTACATCGATCAGTTGCCAAAGTCGAGGTCGCACTGTATATCAACACAAAATCACACACACACTTCAAATAACCAATTGTCGGTCGTTTCATTTTTGGAGCTAGCAAAAAGGTAAGAGGGAGAGGTGTAGAGGAGATTCTGCATATGCTGCAAAAATATGCACACACACATGCATACAGATGTACATACATACATATTTATGTACTTGCAATATATATATACAGGGCGGCAGGTCAGCTGCAGCAGCGACAGAGACAGCGATCGCGTTGGGTTAGGGCGTTGTCGGGTGGTGGAGGAGGGGGGGCTGCGTGTGAAATGTGATTTGACGATTGCGGCAAAAGGCGAAGGCAACAGCAACGGCAAAGGCAACCAGCAACGTTTACGATGGCAGAGCGAGAGCCGCAGTCGCAGCCACAACCACAGCCGCAGCGGCGACGGCGACAACGGCGACGACAGTATGTCTGGCGGCATAGCATGAACTGGCGACATTCTGTCTGTGCCGATCGAGTGCGCTGTTGCCGCACTTCAGACAGCAGCGTGCTGTGCTGTGTGTTATGCTGTGTGAGCGCTATGAGCATGAGCACGAGGTTGTCTCAATATAATTGTGTTTGTGTGAATGAACGAACGACCCACACACAGGCACACACACACGCACTCACAAACTGCAGTATAGCGAGCGCAGACAGAGCGACGACAACAAATGAATCGGAATGAACATAAAATACACATCGTGAGCAGAGAGAGAGAGAGAACTAGTTAAGCATTCATTTTGTGTTCATTCGAACACATGCAAACTCCCACACACATACAAACAAGAGAGAAGGCGACTGCTTTTGGCGCTTATCGTTGTTGCTGCCTACGTTCGCTATTGCTGTTGTTGTTGCTGCTTGGTTGTCCCACTCGTTCATCTCTACATATACTTATGTAGATAAGTATGTATTATTCTGAATGTGTGCTGCCCCACGAAACGTGTGAATACAAAAATAAATTAAATAACATTAGCTTGAGGTACACCTTGCCGGATTGCCACCGTATGCGCTACACAAGCGACAGCAGCCGACTTCAACGTCGACGCTACTGACGCTAACGCCAACGCAGACGTTGAGGCGCCGACGACGATAGTAGCGGCCATTGTAAGCTTTTTTATTTTATGCGTCATTATGAACGTGGCAAAAGCTTATGACTTGACTCTCTTTTCATCTCTTCCATATATGTACATACATTCATATATACATTTCGAGGATCAACCCTGCAACTGCATACATACATGTATGTATATAGGTATATGCGTGTGTAGCTTAAAAGCTCGGCGAGCAAAGCTTTGCCAGGTAACTTTAAGCAGCCGGCGCAGCTGAGCAGATTCCGTGAGTGGTGGAAAGAGCAGCAAACACATCAAACCCTCTCCCCCGCTCATCAGTCGATGCCTTGTCATGCGCAAAGCTATTTACAACGGAATTTCACACCAGAGGTGTTCGCTTATTTTAACGCGAAATGCGCGGGGACCCAAAAAAAAAAAAAATTTATACGACATGCCTGTGTGTGTACATGTTTGTGTAAAAAACTATTGTGGCGTGGGGCAGCAACAATTCAGTGTTGGCACTTTAGCTATTAAGTAGCTAGATTTTGCAATCTTATACCTGCCAAAATATTTCAGAAAAGTTTGTTTTCTGTTTCCTTATATCGCCAGATTACTTCCACTTTATTAAGCTAAATTAAGAGTATATTTAGTATACATTCTTTAAAACTTTAAATACTATTTTGTACACAATGGACTTTTAATTTTAAAATTCTTATTAGTCTACAGTTTCTTACTAGTAGGAAATGAAATGTAGCTTTAATATTAAGATTTTCTTAAATCCTAACCTAAAATCCGCATTTTTTTGCAAACATTTGTTGAGCTAAACTAGTTAATTTCATAATCAAAGTAGTTTTATATATGTAGCTAAAAAAATAAAGGATAAAATCGGGTATATTAAATATTTTATATTAATTGGGTAAAACTATTAGCACATCTTTAAGCACGACTAATTTTTTTTCTTAGTTTTTATTATTAAATTCACGATTTTAGCTCAAGAAATTGTGTCAACACTCCAGTAAATTGCGCAAGCCGTGTGCGAAGGCGAGGATGATGGTGAGGGTGAATGCGAGGGAGGAACGAACAGTTTCCTGTGCAGCCCCAACCTGTTGTAGATCGTTAAAGGCATGGAAATTGCCAGGGTTGCATGTGCGTCGACATGTGCGATACGCGGCTGACTGGTCTCTTGTTCTCATTGTTGTTGTTGTTGGCGCCAGGGCTGCCAAGGAAAATTAGTTAAGCGCTGAAACTGGCTGCCGCACTGTCTGCCGTCGTCTTCTCAATTGAAAATTGACAACAGCGCAGCGCATTGCTGGCGGAGGCGGGCAACAGCATACATACATACATATATGTATGTTTATGTATATCTGTATATGCACATACAAACATACATGCTTACAATGTGGCGCTGCGGGCAGCAGCAGCAGCAGCAGCAGACAGACGAGTTATTTGCTGCGGTGTAAAAAAACCTGTTTGTTTAAACAACAATCTTGTACTAAAAATACATGCGCCTAACAAATACACAAGCACACATACAGCAGCAGCAACAGAAGAGAGGAAGAGAGCGCGAGAGCAAGAGCGTAAAACTTGCTCATGCTCTCACACATGTGCATTGTGTGGCGCTTTAACAGCAGCAGCATCGACAGCAGCGGCAGCAACAACAACATCTGCAGCAGGCTGCCAGTGTGTCTGCCAGTGCGCCAGTCGTTTCTCGCCCCATCGCCGCCCCGCTGCGCCGACAGACTAAACCACAGCAGCAGCAGCACCAACAAAACGCAGCAACAACGCCATTGCAGTTTACCCGTTTGCCTGCACGTAGGCGTCCACGGGTCTGGCTCAGTGTGAGTCTCTATATGTCTGTGTGTGTGTGTGTTGGCGTTGGTGGGCCCCGTTCCCGGGTAGCCAGTTGTTGTTTTTGTTTTACGTTATTTATGCGCTTCGTTCAGTTTCCTTCGATTCATTTCGCTGCGGCGGCACTGAACAGAAATTGACTCAAATTGACGACGGCGACGGAGCAGCCCCCCTCTTTCGGACCCATCAACACACTCTCATCCTTTCCCCACTTTATCCCGCACTCTTGCGCACACGATGGCCGCCTTCATCAGGTCAGTTGTTGCCAGAGAAAAGAATGCTGGGACAGCGACGCTGACAGCAACTGCGACTGCGATGGCGGCGTTGGCTAACTAGCTCTCTGACCAAGGCAAAGAAGAGATGGAAGATCGAAGCGAATAACACCTGAAGCTCACTCAATATGTATATGTATGTATATGTGTGTATATATATATATATATATATATATATACGTATGTGTATGTGTGCTTGTCAGTGCTGCCAACTACTTGCGACAAAAACAGGACAAACCAAACAGAAACTAAACGAAGAAAAATAGATAACAAATTCAAATTGAGAACAGAAACTTTGACAAATATTTTTTCTATATAATCGTAATGAATATTTTTATTTGAAATCAATTTACATAGTAAAAGTACATTTATTTTATTTGCATTCCTAAAGTGTTTATTGTGTCTAATTGTACATGAATTTAATCAATTTTAGTATTTAAATAAGAGGATATATTTTTTTTGGCTCAACTAGTTTAAAAAGGACAGATCTATCCGAAAAAAGGCTGAATTCCAATCACTGGTATGAGTGTATTGCGGATACCTGGATGTGGAGCTGTGCACAATGGTAAAAAACGTTGATATTTTGGTAAAAAATGTTCATAAAAGAAGTTAAAGTTAATTGTATTAAATGTATATTTGACAAGCGCCCTAAACAATTGTACATTAGACAAACTTGCAGAACTGCAATATTAATTAAATACGATTAAATCAAAGTACATTTTGTTGATGTTTTATAATAAGAAAATAGTATTTTGCAAATTTTTTTAATTTTCGATATGGCGTTTTTATATTCTACCTTAGTCTCACTCGAAGTTTATCTATTTACTTTCTTTCATGCTAGTCGAACAATACAATGTTAACTTATATGTACATACTTAAAGCACAAGTCACAATTACAGTTGGTATACAATAAGAAAGCTCATAGCTTCGAGTACACCTGAATTTTGTGTAGACTATGCTATATTTATATAATGTATTTATTTATTTCTATATATTCTTATATTGTTTGTTTATAACGTTAGCGCAAAAAGAAAAAATAAATGTAGGATTGTGTCACTCATTCTGTTATTAAAATAGTATATTTTTTTGTATATATGTATTAACTATATTGTAGTATTTTTGTTTGACTACTTTATTTGAATATATTATTCAAGTTATACCATATACATTTATTTCGTTATTTTTCTCTATCTGTATTTTTGTACATATATTATTGCTGTCAATATTTATATATGTAACCATATTGTACAACTGTTCTATATTGTTTTGTTCTTGAAATAGTTTTAGGTTAAAAAGTTAAAAGTTTGCCCAAAATTAAATCAGACTATTTTCCCATTGTACTGTGGAAACTTCGCATGAGCAGCAGTCGCATTTAAAGTCAGTTGAAGCGAAGCGAAACTGAAACAGGCACACAGGATCCAAGAAATTCCATTTCTTGGAAAAGTTAATAAAAGTTTTGCCTTCGCGCGTTGCCGCCTTTCACACACACTCATACACAGACTCTCACAGACACTATGTATACGTGTATGTATGTATGTATGTGTAGGCATTTTTATGCGCCTCCAGCTTCGGCGGCCCAATGTCTGCCTCTGTCTCTGTCCCCCCTCTTTCGTCGCATCTTCCCCCATTCTCAATGAAGATCATCATGGCTAAGACTGGACTGACCATGGGCCTGGGCCACGTTCCTTAAAGGCAGGCCGCTTTCTTTTCCAAGAAGAACTATCCATTAGGCGCCTGAGATCGCCAAGTGAACATCAACGAACCAAACCGAACCGAGTCCAGTCTCAGGTCCCAGGTTTCAGTCTCATTCTCAGTCTCAGTTCCCCATCGTAGTTTGTAGTTACCTGGAATTGGGCAAGATCGTGCTGTAAATGAAACGATCGTCAAATGATCCTTTTGGAAAAAAAAACCAAAAGAAAAAAGAGAACAAAAAAAGTTTTAGCTATGTTGGAGCTCAGTTTTCGCAAAATATTTATGTTGCGGAAATTTCCAGGCAACACTCGACTTGCTACGATCTTTTGCACCGTCTGAACTTAATCGAATATTGCCGGATTGAGAACGAAAACTTGAAGAGAGACTCAAATAACTCTGTTGAAGCTGTTGATGAGCAGATAAAAACTATGTACTATAGATCAATTATTCTCAGTAAATGATGATATGAAATGAAAGCTCTGCAGTTTGACAAGATTAGTTAATTTATTACTAACAATTCTTTTCAACAATATTTTTTGTATACTTACTTGAAATAAAAACTTTCTTTCAAAAAGTAACGATATGGAAGCTCTACAGCTCGAAAATATTAGTTAATTCTGGAGTTTAAAAACAATTCTATAGAAACTATAATTATATATATATATATAAATATATAATTACTTACCTACTTGCATTCATTTCTACCCTACACCTTGAGCCTGAGAAAAATAATGTTTGATATGATTATGATATGAAGCCTCTGCAGTTTCGCAGATCAGTTATTTTAATATTAACATTTTCTGGGTCTCAAATCAATTTGATTAATTCTTCTGAAATTAATCATTTTTGATATACTTGTATTTGTTTCTATATAACACCTCTTGAGTCTGAGAAGTTTCAGAATTTAATTTTGAATTTCCCTGGGCAATCACATGTATCTAATGATAATATCAGCTCGTCTTGTAAAGAGAATTAATCGTTTATCCTGGACGTCCAAACGAAAGCTCATTCTTATGAGTGTTTTTTTCCTAAAGTTACGTATATATGTTAATCATAACTTGTCTATAATTATAGACTGTATAAAATATCCACAGAAAGTTGAGCTTTCCCACAATAAAAGATTTTCTGGACCTTTTCTCTATCTAGAAAAGAATTCAACTAATGCCCTAACTTGTTGTTAAAGGACTTTAAACATTAAGTACATATAAGATATTTATACTCATGTCTACGAGTATATGTAAGTGGTAATATTTGAGTGTAGTCATAGTTACAGATTACGATTAGATAGTTACGTTAGCTGCCTGCACACGCCGTCAATTGTGATTGGCGATAATCGGTCTGGGTTCGACAAGGGTCAGCATCCGATTTAGTCAGACTTAGACCCTGACCGAGACCGAGATCGACACTTTGGCTTGGAAACAGCTAAAAAGCTTCCGGTTTCAATTGCAATTGCGTAATGCGAAGCTACCAACGAAGAGGGGCCTTGAAGAAGGGCTAGGAAGGGGGGGATTACTAACTAGCTAAGTGACTTGAAAGTGAGTCAACTTGGGAGAAACACTCGTAACAATCTTAATGCATTTAAATTGGTATGTGAGTCTATCATATCAGAAGCCGAAAACGTGATTAAGCCACGTGAAATCCCCACAAAAAAGAAATGGTAAAACGAAGAAGGGAACAGTGAAAAGAATAGGCCAAGTTACCACTTCTATTAGTCTCACTTCACATACTTACTTACTTAGTTACAAACTGATTAGCGAGCCACGATAAAGTAAAGAGACGTGTTTTTGGACTCAACAAAACAACAGGAAAATGGATCACCCGAAAAGAATGTACCTAATATCAAGTGGTACCTACCCAAGGTACCTACATAACAGTGGGGGCTCTACCTAACCCCATTTTACACGTTTTGTCATCACGATGACAGTTTCTGGTGAAATATCATTGTAGCATTTTATACTTGATCGATAAATACATATATATTTATATACATAAGCGTATATAAATATATATGTACATATGTATGTATACACACATTATTTATTGGAACTGCCTTTGTCCGATGTTATCGCCTGATAAGCGCCAATCTACAGTTCATCCAATAATGTAATATTACTTCCTCGATCGCATTAGTCATAATAAGTATGCGCTTTGTAATTCATTCTGAAATCGGAGTCCTACCAAGTTGGGGGTTAAGTATTTCATTTATATGTCAATAGTACCCATCGATTGCATAATCTTTTGCTTGACTTCTTTAAATGGTGCAATTTGAAGCGTTATTGCCAACACTGGGTGTACCGGGTGTCTGAATTGAATTGCATTTCATTGGATCATAGGCAATAAAGTTGGCGATTTTAAAGGAAGGAACAATTGTAAGATCTATATGCATGAATATTCAAAGCTAATAATTAATATAATCAGTTTATATACCTTAAATTAGAGATATTATAGATATGTATTTTAGAGATAATCGGATTATGAATGGATATATTAAAAATACTTAATAATTAGTTTATATTCTGTAACGAATGGATGGAGGATTGGCATACCTCATAAGGTATATACATATATTCTTGATCAGGACGACGAGCCGAGTCCGTCTTGCTGTCTGTTTTTCTGCAAACTAGTCTCTTAGTTTTAAATTTATCTTGACGAAACTTAATACAGGTCCGTCTTTTCTGCATGCAGTGCATATGTCGGAACCGACCGGATCGGATTACTATCTCACATAGCTGTCATAGGAACGATCGGTTAAAAATCAACCTTTAGTACGAATGAGCTTATTAAATGCAGGTCTCTACAAGGGTATGTAATCTTTGGTTCAATGTTTATTTTCTATACAAGCTAGTTTATTTTCTTTTTCCTACAATTTACAATTGAAACGAAAAAAAATTTCCCTTACAATTTTCGATGAATTTTAGTTGAAATGCAGCCAATACTCCCAGTAACAGGAGAACTTCAAAAAGTCCAGTATGCCAAATACTGTAGTATTGAGGGAGTAGCATAAAAGTATTTAAAAACGAACTATGCTGTTCAGAACAGTAATACATTCAACTACATGCCATAGTCCGAATCTGGTTAAAGACAAGTGACCTTCCGTTGACATGCTTGTGTAAAACGGGCCGCTTCAAATCATAGTTTTAAAATAAAAGATCAACAGTTGCTCACAGCCTCGAAACCAGCTGCATAGATCTTAAGATAATCATTTTAGTTATGGCGTAAATTTGAGCAAAGTCAACTTATGGGAATCCAAGTTCAACGCATTATTTGCATGTACTTGACGCAACCTTTGACCAAGTTGACCTCTGCTTACACGAGATTAATATCAAAACTGACTTGTTTGTCAACTAGTGTAAGTCAACCATTAGTTGTACTTTCAAAGTGATGATTCATTCCATGTTTAAAAGTTTAGTTATCGTTTTGGTTTCGATTTTGAATTCGAATTTGGTTCTAGATTTTGTTTAATTGGAATTGCGCGTGCGCAAAAGTCTCCAAGCTGTTGTCTCCAACTGTCACCCTTTTCTTCTCTTCCTCCCTTCTCAATCATTCTCTCTATCTGTCTACAGACTCGTTTCTACATACTATGTGTGTGTGTGTGTGTGTGTGTGTGGGCTTATGCGCCGCATTCAAAGGCAGACAGCACGGCGTCGGCGCTGTTCCAGGCTGAAAATCGTGTGCCCCCTCTCTGACCCTCTCCCACCTATTGTTGTTCTCCCCTTCCCACACACATACACAGACGCTGTCGATCACACCGCGCCCTTTGTGCTCCAAGACGTACTCTTCTCCTTCCCCTTGTGCACGGTTTCCAAATGATTTTTTTTCTTTCTTTCTTATTTTATTTTTCAACTTTTTAATCAATTCATGTGTCTGTCGTTCTGTCAGTGTGTCGGTATGCGTGTGTGTGTGTGCATCTATTATGTGTATAGGTTATTCGATTTTTACGTTACCTTTTTTATATTCAATTTTTATCTCTTTGCCTGCGTCTTTTCCGCTTTTTACTCGCCTGCTTTTTTTTCTTCATTTATTTTTTTTTGTTTTCTTCTTTTTGATAAATCGATTTAGAAACCGACGGGGCCACAAAAGTGGAATTCTTTTGATTTTATTTTAAACACACATACAGTTGCATACATATGTACATATGTACATGCATCTGTGTAGCTGTTGTTGTTTTTGAAGTTTTTCGTTCTTTTTCAACATTTTTCTTTTGTTTTTGTTATTTGTTACTTGGAAATGCAATTCAAAAAAACATTTTCATGTGCAGGCGTTCAGGGCGACGCTGACGGCGATGGCAACGACGGCGAAGACTTCGGCATTTGGGCGCTTAACGTCTCCAGACACAGCGTCGTCGTTTTTTGGGGCCTCTTCAGATGCTAGCAAGAACAACAACAATAGCTACTCCGTGCTCTCAAGCTCTTTACATTTGCCACTCTCGCACTCTCTGCGTCTGGCACTCTCTGCGTCTGGCGCTCTCTTGTGCTGCCGCTGCTGCCTGGCGTCAGCAGTGAGAGAGACAGAGATCTATCATCGAGCATCATCGGCAGTTGCCTGCTTCTTCTTCTGCCTTTGACTAGGTGAGTCAATGCTTTTTTATCTTCATTCTTATACCCATTGTTTTTGTTGTTGTTTTTTGACGGGCACCTAATCACATTGCCTTTCTTTCTTATTCTTACTCTTTGCCTTTTGCTGCTGCTGTTATTTGTGTTGCTTTTTATTTTGATTGTTGCTCTGTCGCCCTCTTGCTCTATTCTACTGTTCGATATCGCACGCGCAAATGATGCTGCCAGGCAGCAATAATAACAACAACAACATAGACACACAAAACACATTTTTCATTTATGAATTTGCATACACACGCAGTCGTCACAGCAGCTACAACAACAACAACAATACTCAGCTAAGCAAAAGACGCACACACACACACTGACTCTGACACATGCATATGTATTTCATTCATGAATTCCAGTTGACGACGACGACGTTGACAGAGGCAGAAGCAGCGGAGGCAAAGCAGATTTTAGTTTTTTTTGCCTCTGCTTTTCGTTTGTCATTTGCAACAAGTGCGGTACAACGATTGCTGTTGTTGTTGTCATTATAGTGCAATTTCCAATTGTTGTTGTAATATTTTAGTGTTGTATTTATTGCATGCCCTTTTGTCTTTTAAGCTTAGTCAGGGTACGACGGCAACAACAACTGTAATGCACCCACAGCCAAAAACAACAACAACCACAAGCAGCACAAAATATATGTATGTATGTACAAACAAATGCATGTGGAAAAAAATGCATTGCTCTCTCGCTCAGCCAGCCACATTCAACAGTTGTTTCTCGCTTGTGTACGTAACACTCACACACACTCGCAAATACATGCATGCGCATGCATACAGCATAGAGCCAGGGAAGGGGTGCACACTTTCCCCTCTCTCTTCATTGTTCGCTCCCCACACACACGCACACAAATCATTCGTTGGCTAGCGCTCAACAAGTTCATGTGACGCTCAGTCGTTCAGTTGCTCAGTCGTTTTGTCGTTCAGTCTGTCGCGACGACAGAGCAAAAGCAAAAGCACCAAACAACATGTCGGCCGGGCCGAGCCCTAGTGCCAGAATGTCTGGCAGCCACGACTATAGCTCACATACACATACAAACATAGGTGCATGCATTGAGTGCTCTGTGTGTGTGTAAACTGGCAGAGCCAGCAAAATTGTAGCGCAAGTTGGCAGCGGCCGCAACGTGGTTCGCAGTCATCGCTGTCGCTGTCGCTGCTGCTGCCGCTTTGGCGCAAAGCCACAACAGCGGAACAGTGGAGCAATCTCTTCATGAAATAAAGTACTTAAGTGTGGCATATAATTATCAGGCTTGTTTCTGTTTTCACCTTTTATTTTCACTCAATTAATAAAATGTATTCTTTCTTGTTGCATTTGAATTAAATATTTAAAAATTATACATATTTGTTCACTTTATCCGATTTGCTACCACATTTTTCTGAAATTATATTAGAAGAGATAAAAGAATTCACAGACCTGCGTTTAAATAAACAATTTATATTTTTCATAAAAAAAACTTACCTCAGCATGTGATCATAATGTAAAATGTGAATGGACTATTAAAAACCGGACCTTAGACTTAAACTATTTAAGATTTGACTTTTACCTGGTTTTTTCTATGTCTCATAAAGTTGTTCGATTGTCAGGTGACGTAAACCAAAGTAGGATATCAAACACAAAAAAAAAGACAAAATCAAGCAAGTAAGAAAAATAATAAAAAAAAATGTATTTCGAGCTTTTACAAAACTATTTAATATTTTTCTATTTCATAAAATGAATAAGGAGATAGAAAGAAAGAATGTAAGAAGATCCTATTATTAATAACAAATATGTATTAATAGGAAAATGGGACGTTGCTTTTGGATTTTTTATGATTTGTATAACATGTCTGATTAAATTTATTAGATTCCCAGTGATCATGGCATGCGCCCCACTGTGCATTCAGTTTGAGTGGCCAGCACACACAGTTTGTCAGTTAGTCAGCTCAACCAGCCTGTGAGGCATTCGGCGGATCAGATCGGGGCAGGGCCAGAAATCGTCGTCGTTCATCGGTCGCCGTTCGTTTCCGTCCCCTTCTGTCCATTATGTCCGACGGTCGTAGCTGAAAATCAACTCCACACCAGCGCACAAAAGCGCCGCGGTCGCAACAAAAACAACAACAACAAGAACTAAGCACAACAAGAACGAGTCTCGTACATACAAATATACCAAAGATACGTACGTACATATGTATGTATTTTCAACGTACTCAGACCTACACATATGTATGTACATACATACAGTGAGAGCAAATGCTTACATACATACTTACATATGAACACATGCATGCATAATACACGGGCGCAGACACCTCGCCGACTATTGTCGTCAGTTTGTCTGCAGTGCAAAAGCAACAAAAACAAAAACACAAAAAGAAAAAAAATAACAAAAGCAACAGCAACAGCAGCAGCAAGAGCAAAAGCAACAACAACGACGACAACAGCAACTGGTTTGGTCTGGCGTCGGCTCTGGGGCCCGCCAAGTGTCTGACTCGTTCACACTCACACACACACACAGCCAGATGCACACAGACGCACACTTGCTGCGCTGCTGCTGCTGTTGCTGTTTCTGTTGATGAGCTATTAGAACATACACACATACACACATGCATACGAGCACGCAGACAGAGCGTCGACTGCACTTATACTCTCGAGACGGAGAGGCGCGCGCTAGCCTGTTGTTGTTGTTATTGTGGTTGTCGCGTTCATTCGTTCAGTTCATTTCATTTCGTTTCGTTTCGTTCTCGCGTATGCGTGTGTATCTGTGTGAGTGAACAGCGGCGGCAGCAGCGACAACGCCGCCGACGACGACGACAACGACAACGACGGGCCAGCCAGTCTAGAACGTATCTTTGAAGTAGAACGCAGAAGGCAGAACAATTGTGTTTTGGATTCCTCGCCGTGCGGATGCGGATCGCGTCGCGTAGTCAGAACAGAAACAGAAAACAGAACAGCAACAGCAAGAAAAAATATCAAAAAATAAAAATAAAAAAATAAATAAAACAGCAAAAGCATCAAGAGGAACAATTTTTCTGTGTGTTTGTGCAAATGGATTCAAGCTAAAAATTTCAATATATTACGTTTTTTTTGTTTTTTTACGTTTTTCGTGTGTTCTTGTGGTTTTTTTACTTGGTTATAACTTTTACATAAATACAACAAATTATTAACAACTAAAAGCAACAGCAGCAAATGTAAAGAAGAAAACAAAAACAAAATACAAACTACACAAAACAACACAAAAAAAAACAGTTTATTTTTTTTCACGTTAACGTGTTTTGTTGTTTTACGCTCACTTGTCTCTCAGTGTGTGTTGTTTTGCCAGAGCTGCCAGATCGCGAGTTATGAAAGCGCAAGCGTCGCACGCAAGTAGCAACAGCTACAGCAACAACAGCAACAACAATAACAGCAACTTTTAAATATATACAAATTATATAAATATACAAAATATTTACACATACAATCAAATATTAAAGAAAATATATATACTATTTTTGATATACGAGAACTTTTTACAAACTCTACTAAATAATAAATATGGATAACAGCGAACAAAGTTCGACAATCAATGGCAACAACAGCAACAGTAACAACAGCAGCAGCAGCAACAACAACAATAACAGCTCAGCAGTTGCAGCAGCAGCCATGGCGGCAGCAGCATTAAGCTTTAACCAACAACAACAACAACAACAGCAGCAGCATCAACAACAGCAACAGCAACACAAGCGACACGCCAAGGATCCCACCGCAACAGCAGCAACAACAACATCATCAGCAACATCAACCACAACAATGTCGACGGCGGCAGCAACAGCAACACCTGCCGAGCGACAGCAGCAGCAACAGTTGCCGTCGGAACAAAGCAACAACGCTTGCAACACGAGCCCCAAAATGGGCTCACGTCGCATCTTCACGCCACATTTTAAGTTGCAGGTACTCGAATCGTATCGCAATGACAACGATTGCAAGGGCAATCAACGTGCAACAGCACGCAAGTACAACATTCATCGGCGCCAGATACAAAAGTGGTTGCAATGTGAGCCCAACTTGCGTTCATCGGTGGCAAATAATCAGCACCAACAGCAGCAGCAGCAACCCCAGCAGCAACAACAGTCTTTGGCACAGCAGCAACAACAGCCACTATCACAGCAGCAACATCCCCAGCAACAGCAGCAACAGCAACTGAAGCAACATCAATTTCACAACCTGCCACATCCTTTGGCACATCATGTGCATCATCATCATCATCATCATGCTGCTGCCGCGGCCGCAGCTGCTGCTGCTCATGCGCATCATTTGTTGGCCAACGGTTTTGGCCATCATCATCATCATCATCATTTGGCGGGTCCGCCACCACCACCGCCACCACATGGACATTTGCATGTGCCGGTGGCGTTGCCTGTGCCAATGCCCCTGCCACCAGTCAGCGTGCCACAGCAGCAGCAACAGCAACTCCAGCAGCAGCAATTGCCGTTGCAGTCGCATACAAATGGAACGTCAGCCACCGTTTCTGAGACAGCGGCAGCTAAAATTGCTGCCGTTGTGGCAGCTGTAGCTATTGCCAGCAATAACAGCAGCAGCAGCAACAACAACAATATCAGTAGCAGCAGCAGTAACAGCAACAGCCACAGTAGCAGCAATTGCAGCGGCGTTGCAACAGCAGTCAGTGCCACAACGTTGCCATACAGTTCAAATACACAACAACAAGTGCCAAACGTCAGCAATAGCAATAGCAACAGCAACATCACCAGCAACACCAACAGCAGCAGCAGCAGCAACATTCCTCAGCCATCGCTCGCATATGCGTATCATTTACCTGCCGCCTACTTGCCACAGCCATCTGCACCGCTGGCGCCCATGGATTTGTCTCTCAGCAGCGCAGCACGACGACAACGCGAGCACCAGCAGCAGCAACAACAGCAGCAGCAGCAACAGTTGCCCAAGTCAAGTACCTGTGTGGACTTAAGTTGCCGCAAGCGTGTTGCTGGCTATGAGGCTGCCACAGTTGGTGGCAGGCCAGCGGATAAGATGAGCAAACTGGAGGCCATCAAATGCGAGCCAAGCGACGATACTGAGACAGAAGATGTGGATATTGATGTGGAAGCGGAGGCAGAAACTGTCGAGTTGCCGGCAAAACAGGTGAAACTTTTTAAGCCATATCTGCTCGATGAGGCGAAGGATGGTGAGTTGCAGGTGCAACAACAGCAACAACAGCAACAGCATCAGCAGCAGCATCGAGTGCAGCATGATCTGGAGGCTGATGAGGATTCCGAGCTGGATGATCATGATGCGGATCATGATGCGGATGCCGATGCTGATGATGAGGAGCATGCCACACTCAATGGCAATACTGCTAACGGTAATGGTAACGGTAATGGGGCGAACAGCAAGAAGAAGAAGCGCGTTACGCTCAAACAAAGGGAGCCTATCATTTGGAGCAATCATCCGTTTGCCAGCAATGCTGCAAGTTGCTTTCAATCGCCGCCATTGCTGATGCAGTTCCCCGGTGCAACAGCAGCAGCGGCAACAGGAGCATCAGCAAATCTTGCTGGTGGTGGTGGCACATTGCCGACATTTCCCGCCGGGAGTCCTCAGCATCAGTTTCATGGCGGCAACAACAGCTGCAGCAGCAACAGCAGCAGCTCCAGCAGCAGCAGCAGCAGCAGTTGCAGCTCAATCAGCAGCAGTTGCAACTCCATCTCGAAACCATCAACTCCACAAAGCGTGCTCAGTCCATTCTCGGCGCCGTCGCTTTCCCCAACCGGCTTCTGTTGCCCCAAAGGATCCCCCGTCTCTGGTTACGAGAGTAGCTCCTCCACATACAGTGACAGCGCCAGCGCCAGTTCCCATCATGGCTACAGCCTCAATCTGCAGTTGCATGCCGCCGTCTACAACGACAATTTGATAAGCATCATGCAACAACAGCAACAGCAACATCAGCATCAACAGCAGCAACAGTTGCTGCAACGCTCACAGCTGCACCGTTGGTTGGATCAGGAGGCGCTGGCCGCCTTGGGCCAGGCCCGTTTAACAACGTCGCCGGCAACAGCTGTTGCTGGCACAGCAGCAGCAGCAGTTGCTGCCACAACAACATCAACGCCCAGCAACAGCCCCATAACGCTCCTAGCATAAGAGCAATAGAGTAGGCTATAAAGAGTGAGAGAAAGATAGAGAGATACAGAGAGAGAGAGAGAGTAAGAAGGAAAGAGAGTTGCTGACAATACAATAATAATCCCACCAAGCAGGGGGCGTGGCCATGGGCCTGATCCTTGGCCTTGTAAGTTAATTATATTAAATACAAATTTAATGAAATACGCAATTTTTTTTGTCTGTTTTAATTGTTAAATTTAAAATTAAGCAAAATCGAAAAATACTTCCAAAAAAAAAAAAACATATCAACCCTTACACCTACACCTCACACATTAATCAGCTTAAGTAATTTGTCATAATTATAAATAGCTAAGTTAATTACTTATAATTTTAAGCATTCGCTTAATGAAATCGTTTTTTTTTTTCCTAAATTCTAATGACAAATTAGCTTTAAGAAGCACGCAAATTACAGTTAAGTTTACATTTTTTTTTCTTAGCAGTTATTATTAAACTTAATTTTAATTAATATCTAATTTAATGAATAACCATTTTTTTTGCTATTTTAATTTAAGTGCAACACTTTTTTGCGTTTTGTGTAAATAACTAATTTTAATGTGTACAAAAAAAACAACAACAATAATTATTATAATTAAAATCACGCAAAAAATTAAATTTATAAAAGAATTTTTACGCTATACATAAAGAAAAAACTGAACATGAAATTCAAACGATTGTAAGAGAAAGCTTTAAAAACAACACACAAATACACACACTCACATACACACACACATACACACACACTTATGAATTTTGTTGTCATGGCTATTTAAAAAAAATGGGCGTGGCCAGCCCATTCAATGGAGTTAACAAACAAAAAACGGGAACTAATCAAATGTGTAATTCTTTTAATATAGCTTAAAAATTTATATAAATATTTACAGTTAAATAACTGATAGACGTATAAGAAGAAGAAGATAAGAAAATTATATATACATATATACTATATAGACTACATGCATATTTTTTTGGAAAATTGAAAATTCTTGTGATATGAAAAACAAAATTTAATAAATTGTTAAAAACTGCTGATAAATCAAATAAAGAACTATAAAGCTATACATATATATCGAACTATATCGAAACTCTATATATATATACACAAACTGAAGCAACAATTATATATGTAAAGGTATAGATTTAAACAATAAACATATATACAATATATTTATATACAAAAGCAAATGTTTTTTTTTTCGTGCAAGCAAAACTTTAAATATATATATATATATATCTTTATATATCTATATTACATGTATAATAACGCAGTATTTTTACAAAAAAAGTAAAAAAAATTAAAAACAGCAAAAAAAAAAACAATACAAAAACTGAACAAGAAATAAAAAAATTATTCAATTAACAAAAAACATTGAAAATTGATGTGGTTTTTATTTACATTTGAGAAAGGGAGGGAAGTTGGAGGGAATGTACTATATATGTCTTATATGTACATATATTCTGAAGATCCTTTGAGAATCATATATTTGCTTGCATACGGTCAAAAAGATCAAAATAAGTTTTACGTAAAATATCGCCTAGCTGCCTATATAGAAGGAAATGAAATGCATATTAAATGTTTGTCATATTTTTGACAGTTTTTTTCGTTTGATTGATTTGAAGTTTTCCGCTAGAACTGATCTAAATTGATCTTTCGCTGATTTGTAATAGTCGCCATTTTTTTTTTTTTTTTTATATATTTTTGTTTCTTTTATTGTTGTTGTTGTTTTTTCTATTTTGTTTTGTCTGTTTAATCACTTGGCAGTCGATCACACATTTGTTCGTTTGGCCCTTATGCAATTGCCAATCTGCTGATCAACGGCGATCACGCTACTCAACAGGTATTATGTGATTACTTGATCTATATGCATACTATATACATATGTATGTGAACATTACCACTAGGTGTACCTGTGAGAAAAGAAAAAATAGAAATCGAATTTCATTTATCTCAAATCAAGCGATCTAAAATGTTCCCAAATGATATTACATTACAATGATAGAGCTCGACTTTCTTTTGGAGCATCAATAGAATGGTATTATCCAATTCACTTTGGTAACGTAATTTTAATAATGGAAAAAATTGTGCAACAATTGGGTATGAAATATATAGACATGCTAGGATTGTAAGAAAGAATTCGTTAGGGGAATCAAACTTATTTAGCGATCACTTTGATCAATCAATGATGTTACTTAAGAATTCAAGATTTAATGATCTAATAAAACAATAAACATTAAAGAGAGAGTCCTCTTTGATATTTCACCTCAACTATCTTTCTAACCAATCTCCACTTATATAATCTGACAAGTTTATCTTTATTTGCAACTTCTATACTGATCTGCCCAATTTTCAAGCTCTAATTTTGCAAATATATTTGATTATTCTTCGGATTTCAGATTATATAGACAATCTAGGATTGTCAGAAAGAATTACTTAAGGGAGTCAAACTTATTTAGCGATCACTTTGATCAATCAATGATGTTACTGAAGAATTCAAGATTTAATGATCTAATAAAACACTAAACGTTAAAGAATTTAGCCCAACAATCTAATTATTGCAAGCTCTAATAATATATGTCAGATGATATTTTCAGAGTCCTCTTTGATCTTTCACCTCAACTATCTTTCTAACTAATCTCCACTTATATAATCTGACAAGTTTATCTTTATTTGCAACTTCTATACTGATCTGCCCAATTGTCAAGCTTTAATTTTTTAAATATATTTGATTATTCGGATTGCAGATTATTAAACAATTTCTTCTCTTCACATCGGTGCTATTATATACATAGCTTTTAACTTGTTAGCAGCATCTTATTATTTAGTTTAAAGTTTGATTACGTATTTAGTTAAGATCTGTTCTGGGTTCTCCATAAGGCTTTTTTATTATAAACTTAACAACTTATCAAAATCATCTTTGAATTTAGTTCTTAGATCAGATAGATCTTTGACTATGATATCTTCTGGGCTATTCTATTATCTAAGGAGTTCTTCTGTGTTTATTTGTGTGTGTGTGTATTTCTAAAGCTTTCAGCTTGATAAGAGCATCTTAATATTTAGATGACAGATCGGTTACATCTTTAGTTCTGATCTGTTCTGGTTACTTTTATTTTCGACTTAACGATCAATATCTTCTCTTCTTCGCTGTGCTATTTCAAAGCTTTGTATTTTTTAGGATTATCCTTACATTCAAAATGGGATCAGATGGATTTTTAGCTTTGATCTGCTCTACAATGTTCTATTCTCTACCGATATCTTGTGATTTATTTTCTTCTATCTTCGCGTTCAGTTGAGTTTTTTTTGACTTTGGTTCCTCTGTGATCTTGTGATCGTTGTCATCGTTGCGTGTGTCATTTTGGCCAACTCATCACATGGCTAACAGTGTATGTGTGTGCTTGTGTATGATTAGTTTTTGCTTTAGAGTATATTTATGTTCGGTCTCTGAGTTTCTGGCCAATTCTTTCAGTTCTTTCTTTCAGTTCAGCTATGACTAAGCCTAAGCTAAATTCTATATTGTATTTTTGTATTTTTAAAACGTTTAAAAATAAAGTGCTCTCGTTTGCCAATGTGTGCGCCAATCACGAGCCACAGAGCCGCCAACAACGACGCGACGACTGACTGACTGCTGACTGCGACGCCAACAGCGACAGAGACGCAAACGTCAATTGGCAACGCGGCAGTCAGTCTACATTACATGTCATCAGTATATGTACAATGTATGTACATGTGTGTGTATGTGTGTGTGTGTGTGTCTTGTGCTTTGCCAAAGAATGTGTTGTCGCTGTGCAAGAAGTTGGCCAAAACACAGCAGCAACAAATGCCCTACGTGCCTGAGTCCAGAACTAAATAACAAACTTAATATGCCCCCACAGGGCATCAAATTATACAACAGTCAAGCGTGCGCGACAGTATAATACCCTGTTGTCAGTAGCTACAAAAAACAATACACAGCGGAAAAAAATTTTAAAATAAAATTAAATGTTAAAAATAGATTTAAATTTCGACATTTAAAGGGTTTATGATATGCTAGTCTTGTAATACAAGTCTTGGTCAATTACTATCCGATTTTTAAAATGGAACCTGGGTTTTACTCACAATTAATAAGTCTATCTAAAACACTCCAAAGGTACTATGGTGTTTATAGAAAATAGGACATAGAACCAACGTAAAAGTTGGAAAAGTGAAAAACAAATGAGTTTGAGGGCAAATTAGGAATACGTCTCAAGTTTGGTCAAACGATTTATACACCAATCTAAAGGTCTGTTTTTCTTCTTTTGAAATCAGCTAGGAATTGGTGTAAAATTCACTAAGTTACAAGCGGTTAAGTATCCATACAGCAAAACTCGGTTTGTTAGCGGTAAATACAGATTTTAGGTGTGTCTCCCAAATTCCAAGTACGCAGTTTGGTATACTCAATAAGCCATCCCAGAAAATCACTATCATGTTCCAGGGTTTTCAACTTGATTACAATTTGTAGCACAGTGTAATTTATCAGCTGTCGTTACATAAAAACAAAGAAATGATATTGCAATAAAATAGTAATAAAATTTAATATAAAATTTTGTATAAAATATATTGCATTACAGCAAGTATACAATTATGTACAATTAAAAAAAATAAAATATATATTTATTACATTTATGTATATGAAAATACGCAAGAAGTAATTGCTGACACATGACATTTTAATTGAATTTCAAAGCTAAATAATTATTTTTCTATCGATATATCAAATATCAAAATATGAATAGTTAATGTATTAAAAATAATTAATGTTCTTCAAGAAATAATTAAAGGGTCAATTTGATTGAAGACAATCATAAATGATCGGATATTTGAATACAAATTTGTGGAAAAATAAGATTACAAAGCCAAAGGAAATACTCTTTTTACCTTAGGAAAATTTGTTGAATCACATTAGCATAGCAATAAAATAGAGAAGTTCGGGATCAGTCTTCTCCTGATAAATCTAAATTGTACAGCACACATTTAATGTAAATTTGTTATTTGAAAATACAACTTGAAGAGTCTATAACCATGGATGCCGCTTGGGTAAATTACTGGAGCGTATGGAGACGCTTGAACAGTACCTGAAAAGCATCCGTTATATAAGTAGTCTTCAAAATAATAATGATTTTGGAGATGATAAAAAATTGGAAGACAATTCTACGGAAAGTCAACAACCAAAAGCAGATAATGATGATGTGGTTTAAACTGATAAGATGGAAATCGATCAGGATGATAAAAGTAATGCTGAGAAGCAATATGAGGACGTTATCGAATCGTCCGAATAAAAATGATGTTGCCTTCTATGTGGTGAAATCGCAATCGTTTTGGTATGGTATTAAAAACAACATTTGATATTTATTTACAGCATATATATATTTAATATATTTATATAAATATGTGTGTCATTTAGCTAAAAAATCGTAATGTTTTGAACCACACACAACAGACAGTTATCGATCATTGACCCACATATATATTTACACGCAAAATGTTCGAATAAATTGCCATAAATACCAGGAAAAGTTTTCAGCATGTATATATTGATAGCACTCACTGTTACATTCAATTGTCTTTTCTATGACCGAGTGCGCTTAGCAGAAATGCGTTACACATTTCGTCACAAAATCATAATACCCTCTGCAAGGGTATACAAATTCTTTATATTAAGTGAATTTTTTTGAAGTACACCGAAAATCATTCTAAAAATGAAATTTAAAGTTATTATTATTTTCGAATTGCCGATTAGTGAGTGATGGATATAAAGTATCTGTATATATTCTATTTTCTATATATGTATATTATCACTTACAATATACCCTGGTATTTAACATAACGGGTATAAAAGCGACACTTACTTACACATACATATATGCATGTACATACATTGTACTTGTTTTTACACCAACTCACACCAACACCTACACACACATTTACCTGTGCAGTCTGTGCACTATTAAATCTCTGGGCAGCATCCAAATTTAAGCTATTTTCATAGAAAGCACCTTCACCCCTACCCCTTCGTTCACTCACTCTCTCTCTCTCCCTCTTTTTCTGCCCCTCTCTCTCTGTCTCTCTTTCGCACAGCACCCTGTTGCATTCAATTGCAGTTCTTAATTTGCATTTTTGGCTGTTGCTGCGCAAATTTTAGATTTTTGTCGCTGCCACGTGACAAGAAGCACTTGCAACCACCCTAAATGATATTCCCGAGCAACACACACGGTCGTAGCCACAGAGCGGGTACCAGAAATCACACCTCACATAGCACATCTCAGCTGATGCTGATGCTGATCTCTGATCATGTGCATTTGGCAGAATTTTCTTTTTATTTCATTTTTATTTGTGTTTTATTTTGTATTTTTTCTCATTTGACATCAAATGCCAAAGGCAATTACAAAGTTAACTAAAACGGGGAGGCGCGATAGGGTTGCTATCGGGTACTACCCAGAGGGTTCTGTGGTTTTTTTTTGGCGGTCATCTCTGGCTGCACAACACAGCTGTGGACTAACAAGGCCATAAGTACTGTGTATTTGTAACAACTATTATACATACTTTTCATAGAATACGAGTATATGTATTTGATTCACGATTGATCTTTAGATGATTCCTAGAATATTTATATATGTGTACCTATAGAAAGTCTTCAACGGGCTTTAACTAATGGAACAACAGCTACAACAATTTTCATAGAATTTTATTTTTTTATTACAATAATAATTAATTCAGATCTAAATGATTCATAGAATATCAATATGCACACAGTTGATGTCTTCTTTACTTGTGGATCAAAGGATCGAGTATAGAAAGTCTTCAACTTCTTAGATTGATCTCGCTACCCTATGACTATATGACTATACATAAGTCTGAAGTAACTGCAGTATACCATACTCTTAGAACTATCTTTATTGATTATTCTCTCCAGAATTTAAACCAGAACCCCTACAGGGCCGCTTTAAAAAAAGCTCCCTTGATGAATGCTGAACTCATTACCTTTTACTATGCCACATTCTTTGATCTAACTATATAGTTAGTACATATTTAGCCTTTTCGGTCTACCTTATGGCTATATTACACTTGCTATACCTTATAATCCTACGATAGTCGTCATACCGAAGATCTTAGCTAATCTCGCTACTCAAAGAATAATTTATATAGTATAGCTTATGACAGAAGTAGATCTTATTAATCTATGACTCTACCACACTCTCAGTTCTGTATTTATTCTTGATTTTTTATACCATAAACCAAAATAGCTATGTTAGTGATGTCTTTATTTAATGACCTGTCTTTTCTTGATATCAAATTCTATATAATTTCAAAATGCACACTTCTTAGATGCGCTTTGTATGTACAAATAAGAAAAGGAAATCGTTTAAGAGATAGGGTCGATCTAGAGATTCTTTTATCACAGATCGAAGCAGCGATCACTTTACATATAAAGTCAGATTTATTTTTCCCAAATAGTGATTTTACAGAATTAAATCCATTTAAATGTCGCAAGTAAAGAGTGTGATTCACAAACCTACGAACTCATGGTTATCTGGAGAAATGATCACCTGTCGAGGAGGATCGTCGTCTGGGCTGGTGTTAGGATGATACATTGATCGGCTCATGGCAATTGGCATATGAATCGATTGTTTATTGTGTGTTTTATGGTATAAGTTATTGGTTCCACTTGAGAATGTTTCCCGCTGATCAACGGGGCATTGTCAGGGTTATTTGGACAGAGCAAAGTGAGCGGATCGATCAATGACCAAATGGACAAATATATGCTCCATCGATGTCTCCCAAAACACCATCTATATATAGTATATTTACTATATACTAATATACTATATCTATGGGGGCAACTGGAAACATGCAAAACTCAATCACATGGATCCATCAATGTGTCGATAATGTTGTCATCTGTCATCGATCCGATCGCACATACTAACAATACATAAGTATTTTTTGTTTTTTAGGGGGGGAATAGGAATGGGAATGTATTTGTATTTCAACATTTCCATTTCACTTAACGACCTAGATAAATAATAATAATCGAAATCATAATCATAATCGAATTAATCATTTTCAAGTGGCGTTGACTATTTTTAGACACAGACTAAAAGTCGCTTTCGAGAGAGTTTGTGACATTTTCAAATCGATGCTCTTCAAATAATTAATGAAAATATAATAATAATAAAAATAGACAACAAAAAAAAAAAAAACAGAATCAAAAATGAAACTGGTTGAAATATTGTGTAAGGTCGCCATTATCTTGACAAACGGATAAAAATCGCGAGTGGTCTAATCAATGAACCCAACGGAAAGCAAACACAAAGCCCCTTCAATTGTACTTTTTTCTTTATGGTATTTCACAAAATACTCTAATGGACATAAGTTCTATGTATTTTTATCAGTTCCTAGAACTTTCTTTATATAGCCAGATCTTGTAAGCTTTTCTAGCTTAGCAAATCCTTCAATGGAACAAAAATAGAGACAATAATTACTATATAAGACCATATTAAAGAGCTTTAATTTACATATAATTTTTTATTGAGAAAATATAGATTTATTAAACTTGCTTTATGTAAGAATTCAATGGATTATGGTTGTATTTAAATTTATTTGGTAACTTATCAGTCAATTAATATTACATACCTATAATCTCATAACATAAAACTATTTAATTTTCGACAAAAATCCATCAGAAGAAATGTTTCGATTAAACACAGTCGACTTTAGCATATAGAAAGTAACCGCTGTAGGACGAGTCCTTTTCATAAATTCTGCCAAATGTTTTTTAATTATAATATTTCATAGTCAAATCGATAACTTTAGCTTATTTGATGTACTGTATGCTATAATCCTAACGTGCCTACTGAAAACACAATTCTATATCTTTACTGATATTACCAATGAATACTTATTGATATGCTCTATTACAAGTTTCCTGTTATCGATAGCACATACTCGCATTTGTTCAAAATTTACTTATCGATTTGAGTGAATAATATCTTAATTTACATATATCTTGCAAGTAAATATAAGAAGTTATAAAATTTGATTTTTTTTAAATTTTAAGGTCAAAAATAAAAAAAACTATAAAAATTATAAGATTACTATCGTTGTTAAAAGATATTTGTAAAACTAGTGATGTAGCTAGAAACAGAAAATATTTTCAAAATCGGTTGTTTCGTTCAAAAATCAACAAGAATGAAAGCTCTACTCAAAAAACGCTAAAAACAATCCAAGTTAAAAAATTAAGAAAAAGATGCACCATATACAAGTTTTTCAAGTCGTTTTATTCTCAACTGAGTCTCCTAAGTTATATATAAAAAAAAATATTTTGGTAAAAGTTAGTGTCTAGATGTTTAAGTTAAAATTCAGCTTTAATTTGAAAATTAAGTGTATGCAATATTCGCTATTCCCGACGATATCTAGAGTGTTGTTTAAATTGATAACCGTTTATGGGTTATTTTCGATTCGATTTGCTTTAGTTTTGTGTACAGCTCTTGGTTGTAGACCGACTTCCTAGGCCCGACGCGTCGTCCGGGCCATAGTTGAGTCGCCTGCTGGTGAAGGGCTTATAAATAGCACGAACTGCCTGTCGAGAGAATAATGCAAGAATAAATACAAGAAAATGATCGATCGAATTGACGTGTAAATCTTTTAAGTTTTCATTTTTTTTTTCCTCTGCTTTATTTCATTTTCATTCTTTTTTGCTCGAAACAACATGCGTTAAGTATAAATGCTTAAACAAGCTACTAGTATAAGTATATAGATTTGTAGTGTATATATAATATTGCATAAATATGGTACATCGATCAGTATGTAGTATGTCCGTAGTAATTGGTATTGTACATTGAACTTAATCATAAAATTATAAATCTAAAGTAAGTTGTAGTTGTTATTGATCTGGTTGTCTGTCCAGATCGGCCCTGGGTATTGCCTGAAATCGATTACTAGTAAATTCCATTCAGTTTTCTCTCGCTTTCAAGACAATTATATGCTCTTATAGTCAACCGATAAATGCAGAAAGTTGTCCGGGTAACTTAAATGCTCGGACATCCATTGCAGTTGTGTCTCCTCGTGTAGATCGATGCCATGTGTGCGAAAACCAACTAGAAGAGAGAGAGAGAAGAGAGAGTGAGAGAGAGAGAGAGAGAGAGAGAGGAAGAGAAGCCAAGAAAGTTGAGTAATAGTGCCATCAGTTATCGTTTTTTTTTTAATTTTCGTTAGAGATATTAGCTTTTGTGCTCATAATTAGCCTTATCATTAATTAATCTTAGATATCACTAAAGTGTGTATTGTAGGATATCGATAAATGATCGATTTTCGCACTTTAGTGATTAGACAAATAAAAGATATTGGTAAAAATTCAAATATAACTGTAAGTTTGATGCCTTAGTTCTAACTGCCGTATACTATAAACTGAGGTAAAATAAGTTTTTAACGGACGATAACTTATCGAACTGTTAACTGTTGGTTATCGATAACATGTTAGGAGTTTTATGTTGTGATATTAGTTTACTCTACACAACCAATGTGTTTGCTGTAACAGTTATCGATAACTTATCGATAGTCACAGTTGAACGCCGCGACAAATTGGCGCCCACTTGGCCATAATCTGTGGTCTATATATGACCATATATAAGTTATTCTTACCATCTGATTGCCATATAAATCACGGTTAACATTATCGGGCCATTTGGGGCGGGCAAAAAGACTTTCGGACCGTAAACCGTAAACCGACAATACGGCAATACGACAATACTACAACTCACCGCACCGCACCGATCCACTACAAATCTCAAGTGGACGATCATTGAGTTGTGTTTTCATTTCGGGGCGACTTTCGTCATTTATAATTATAGCTGGTCTATTGTAATTATAGATTGGTTCGAAAGTTGAATTGCGCCCAGCATACACACACAAACACACACACATACACCTACGTAAGTAGCACACACACATACTATATCATTCTATATATGTATATATGTATTTGCTCTGATAATGCCTGATTACATAGTACAGTGGGAAGCGAATGTGTGTGGACAGCGATAAGATTTGTGCAACGAGCCGAGTTCAAATAGAACGCATACGTATTAAATGCACAATGTACGATACGAAATACGATTCCAATTGATTCCGATTCCCGTTTAATTCGATTTATTAATTGCCCCTAGAAATACAATTATTTTCCCCTTTTCCTCCTCTCTTTTCCTACATACCTTAGAAATGTCTCATATGAATTGATCGTATGAAATTGATATCTTTTTAGATAAACATCTATATTCTAGAATATATGTCAGATTCAAGAAGATTCAAAATATATCAGATTCAAGTAATTTCCTTTACTACTACACCCTTTAAGGAACTGATTTTAACTGACATTGTAAGAAAAATAAAGTTATTCAAGCTCTAATATTAATGAACTTATCAATCAAGCAAGCTGAATGAAAAGAGTCAACAGATAAGCTAATCAAAATAATTGGCCCCAGATCTGTTTCGAAGATTGACTGTTTGAAAAAAAGGACGAGAACTTGGTGTAAAGTTCACTAATAGTAAATCTGAAAATGTGGAATCTACTTACATTTCAAGTTCTTCAATAGGTTAACAAAGAAACCTTAAATTGTCATAGAGAATAAAAAACTAGAACTTTCCATAATGAGCCATATATTAAGAAAATTTATTACAACTAGTTTGATACAGATATAAAAAGCTTAATCTGTCAGAGCTACGGAAATCTCCCTAAAATTGATATAGGAATGGTCAACATCCATACATCCAACATATACAAAAATTATAGGCTTGTCAAATTTATAAAACGGTTTATAGATGTACATGTATATAAAGATGTATATAAAGAAGTAACTATTATAAAAAGCCATAAGGCTCAGTCTGCTATATCGGTAAGTTGAAATAGTTCATAAGTTTAAATAAAAGCTTGTTGAATAGAAAATAGTTATGACAAATTAAAAAGGTCAATGCAGAAAGAGTTTTACTTGATAATATTGTAAATGGGTTTTCTATATATTGGAATCAGTTGATTCCGATCTATTAAATACAAAAAGCCGTCTGCCACAGCGATAAGCTAAAAGCTCGAGGAAGACTTATATAAAGAGATTTTGCTAAGTTTACAAAGAAAAGGTAAAAAAACTTTAATAGTTGTAGAGAACTGAAACCTAATTAGAACTTTCCATAGTGGGAAATATATTAAGAGAAATAACTTGTAATAGAGCTTTCAACATAAATAGTCCATTAGTTTGAATGAACGAAAATATTAAATTAACTAGCATAGTTATAACAAGTTGAAAAGCTCTTTATCTTTTTGCAACTTGTTAATATGAAGTGAAATCAATTGAATCCGATTTTGCATGATCTCCGATTATTTGCTGCAAATACGACAGTTTAACGAGCTTTAAGAAACATCTAAGAAATAAGTTTTATGATCTTGCCGACACGTGATTAGCAGCAACAATAACAAGAACAACAACAACAATAACAAGAGCAATAACAATAATAAAATAATAATGAAAAGAACATCAAAAAACATTGAAGCGCCACCCAAAGAAAAAATATGTAGAGGAGAATCGCGCCAAACAGTCTGACAATTTATTGATCCCATTTTTATTATCGACAACGACAAGTCCAAGTGTCGTTGTTGTTTTTGTTGTTGTCGTTGTCGTTGTTGTTCGACTCATTTGTGGAGTGTTTGAGAGGCGCATAGCTCATGCCTAAAAATAATCCATTGCAGCGCGAAATGTTGTACGTATCTGATAAGAAAGCCAATCATCATAATAATTTAATAGATTGTGCCCTATAAACCAATAAAAAAAACCAACTATATAGCATTGATATGCCTTCCCCTCTCTTTCTCTCTATGCCTCTTCTGCCCTCTCGTCTTCCCGCTCTGTCACGTGTGTGAGATTGGGATTAGATCGTTGGATCTTGATCTGTTTATTGAACCCATATAAAGAACTATCAGTTGTGCTCCTCTCAAGTCTAATCTAGCAATAATACTTACTTTATAAATCATCTAAGGTATACTATTTCTTCAAGATCAGTTCTCTTTTAATCTCCTTTAATATTTTGAATCTCCAAATCTATCAGTAAGTCTTTAAATCTTTAATCTTTTCAAATCAGAATAATTTTTAAATTCGACTATACGTAAGATCGGAAAATATTAAACTGTAATCTGGAGTTTTCAGCATTAATATAATATTATTTCCATTGTATGATAAATTCTTGTTGCAATGATATCTACAAAGATTATTTTATTTTAGTTCTCAACAAAAAAAGAGAGAAATTTAGTCGAGATTATAAGATTCTAAACATAAAGAATTGATTTTTGCAAAGTTTATCTCCCCAATACCAAAAATTTGTATAAAAAGATCTTAAACCTGTTAAGGTTCAATATATTGAAGACAAAAAGCTTTCAAAGAAAAATAGATTACATAGTATGACAGGATTATTCCATAAGTTGTATTGAAAAATGTAAAGCTCTGTTTTAATCGATTGTAAAAGCTCTTTCACACCCTTCCCGCTCTGAAAAGATGTTGGCTTATCTTTATTTACGATCAAAAAGTATTACAGTCCTCAGGTCTCGATCTGGCCAAAGTATGCTCAAGTTCCGGTCAGAAATCCAAAACATCGATTGCATATTTGCATTTCGCCGTTCATTGACGCCATTAAAACTGCTAATCAATTGATTTTTTCATTATAATTTCTTGCTTGTTTTCTTCTGCTTCTTCTTTGAGTTCTTTTCTTTTGTTGTTGTACAAGTTCTCCTACGCGAAGCTCTTCAATCTTCAATCTTCAATTGACTTCGGTTTGTTGTGATGGCGCAACAAAGTTGACGAAATGAAAATTGTTGGGGAATTGGCGACAAAGGAGAATTACAAAAAAAAAATTGTTGACTAAACATATTGGTATTGTTTTTGTTTTTTTGCGGATCAGACAAGAAGATACATAAATAAAACATTATAAAAACAGGAAGTGCCAGAATAAAGAAGAGGCAAGAAAAAGACGAGAGATGGCAACGGATCACTTTTAATAGAATATATTATAACTTTAATTTGGAAAGTGAGGAAAAACATTCAAGAAGCTTTTTATTTGAGCTTGTCATAGCTTTAACACGCTTTAAGTCTTTGGAGTTCTATTCAATAAAGCTTCCTTATTGAATCCAATGTTCTATTGGCTTATATATTCCCCCTACCACTACCCTGTGGGAGTATACTAAGCTTGTTAAATAAGTAAAAGTAATTAACAGGCAGAAGGAGAGCGAGGCAGATCCCGTAAAGTATTTATATTCTTGACCAGTTTTAGTTGTGCAGCAAAATGTGCTGGGAAGAAGATATTCAGTAAACTGAGTTTAAGAAGTACTCTAAAAGTAAAATATGGACTGATATCTTAAAAATTTTAAGTAATTTTGAAGGAATTACAAATTTTAAACATTCCTATCCGGAAGTGTATCCTGTTCTGAAACTAATCAAGCTCATGCAAATTTGGTCACAACATAAAATCAAATTAAAGTAATAAGTCTTGTAAATTTCAGATTCTTTTAACAAGTGAATTACTAAGGTCGAATATTTATGAATGATATGTAGAAATGATACCCAGATACAAAGTCACTTTTAAATGGTTTTGGAATAATAATATTTGGTAAAAGTCAACTTTTAAAATGTCAAACTACTTGTCCCGTTTTCTATCTTCATTTTTAATTTTGTATCCTCTATTTTCGTTTTTTTTCGGATAGAATTATGTGTCTTTTATGGCAAGGAGTTGGCATCACTGGTGGTAACCGTGATTCAAACTAAAATTAACATTCGTTAAGTTTTTTGTCGACATAAAAAAGCTTTTTCTGCTTAAACTGAGCTTTTTTAGAGAGCGAACTGGGAGAGCGATCTCGTGAGAGCGTAAGTTGAACCTATGTAGATTCGCTCTCGAAGTAGCTACAGTGAAGTAGTGTCAAGATCTTAAGAGGATTTTACCTCAAAGGACACCAACTTGTTGCTTGTTTTTGCAGCTGCCGCAGTGAAGCCCACCCAAAATGCAAAGGGCGTGGCACAAACAATTGTGAAACACACACGAACACACACACAAAAAGAGCAAGCAAAAGAGAGAGAGAGAGAGGATCCTGATTGCATTGTGCATTATTTGTCTGATTGACGAAATGCAAACGAAAATGTGTCGAAATGGGACTAAGCAAATGCAAAGGTGGCAAATGCAACAACAGCAACAGCAACAACAATGAGGCGAAAAGAGAGTCAGAGAGACAGCTGTGCTGATCATAAAACTCAAGGCGACGGGGCGACGGAACAAGTGATAAATACATACAAAAAAAAAAAAAACAATCAAATAAAATAAAACGCGAAGCTGTGAGCGTGAGGTGCGATTTCCGACGGCTGAGAAGATGAGTATAACACCGAGGAGGGGTGGGGTGCAGTTGGAGGTGTAAATACAAATAAGCGGAGGTGATATCTCAGAACTTCCTTTTCACACATTCGAGAGCGGCCTACACAAATACAAATACAAATACAAATACAAATGCAAAGGCAAATATGCGCGAGAGTGCAAGCAGACGAAGTGAGAGAGCCGAAACGAGAGAGAGCCGCATACAATTGGCTGCATGCATGCGTATACGCATATATGAACATGTGTATGAGCATTTGTGTGCGTATGTGTGTGTAAGTATTCAAAAAGCCAAAACGCCGAGACGCCGATGCCAACGCTGAAGCTGACGCTGCTTTCCGGTGAACGCCAAATTCGCCGTCAACAGCCGGCGGCAAATCATGAAAGCGCCTGTCTGCTGCGTTTACTGCTGCTGCTGCTGTTGCTGCTGCTGATTTACTCTCCCCCTTCCCCGCACACCTACTACCGCTCACGCAATGCATAAGAAAAAAAATAACGTAAGGCCTACAGTGGAGCATGCTTGCTATGGCATACCCTGTACTTACTCTGTTATGGTAGACTTAAACTAGTAGAGATAATTCAACTATGGCCAACCAAAGTCAAAGACGCAACAGTTGACCAAGTAAACCACAATTTACACTACGATTGACTACGATGTCATCAAAATTGTCAACGAGTGTAAGTAAAAAATACAACATTATTATATTACTTTCTAAATTGCGTTGCATTTCTTTCCCAATTATTCTTAATTAATATGAAAATTACTCAATTTTTTTTAGAAGCGGACTGAAGAGTTTAGATTTATCAAAATTTTAATTTGATTATAATTCAACTCCTATTGAAGGTCGAAATTTCTTAGTTATGTAAAATTCTTTTTTGAAATAAAATGCCTAAAATACAACCGTTATTTTATGTACACAAGCAGAATGTAAAAAAAATTAAAAAACAATTTGTAAAACCGAATTTCAGCTATTTCTAACACCATAATTTACCAACTTTTAGTTTGCCTTGTTTTTTTTTTTTTAACATGTTTTACGAATATTTCAAAACTTTGTTAAATGTTTTATTTTTATAGGTCAAATAAAAGTAAATATTTTCAAACTTTGAGTATACGAATAAATGTTGTAATAAACGAGTATCAGTTTCCATTTCGGCACTAAAATTTTTTAAATTTCTATTTTTAACATGTGTAATACACATTGTGTATATTAATATGGGATTATTTCGGGTTAGCGAAATTCGAGTTTTTGGTTCCAATCAGGAATTAAAATCCAAAAGGAAACCACAACTATTTTCAACATTATTTGTATATTTTAGTTTAAGCTCGAAAAAATTAAAATTGTATATAGCTAAAATTTAAAAGATTCCTATTAAAAATAATTTCTTTAATAGACCATTTTTACTTTTTTAAGTGCAGAGTGGAAAAAAAAGAAAAGCAAAGTGAAAAATATAATATAACGAAAGTTATCTTTGGCGTGCCAATGATTGTACTAAATCCCCTTGCAGACCCTGCATTCAAATTTCGACATATGACTGGCTTATAATATAGTATACAAATTTGGTCAGATTCTACATATGTACATATAAAACGATACGAAACATACAATCTGTGAGTTTGGTTGATATATCTTAAGAAATAAAAGAGTTGTTCATGTTGACCGATCGTTCATGAGACAGCCACATACATATTGTATGTGATATAGTGATCCGATCGGTTTCGACATATGTACTTCGTGCAGCAAAAAGACGGACCATGGCCAAGTTTCAACAATATAGCTTCAAAACTGAGAGACTAGTTTGCATAGAAACAGACGGACATGGCCAAATCGATTCAGCTCGTCGTTCTGATCAAGAATATATATACTTTATGGGGCCTGTGCGTTGCACATTTAGTGACAAAATTAAAATACCCTCTGCAAGAGTATAAAAAACACGGAGGACAACCGCCGACGCGACGAAGCGACGTTAGCAGCGACGCGACGCAGGCAGCGTTGCGTTTTCTTTATTTTTGACGCGTCTTAGATTCTGTAGCTTGTTGTTGTTGTTTGATTTCTCGGAATGGCATCTACTTTGAACCACGCCACGGCAACTGCATTGTATATTTGAAATTCATTTCAATTTAAATACAAATTTTCTATGAAAATGCACGCATTACACGCACACACATACACCTATACACATACACATATACATACGCAAGTATGTACGTGCGTGCAAGTGCGTTGGGTTCCCCCTCCCCACACTCCGTCAACCCGCAGACAGTTGACCACGTTTTGTATGTGATTTGTGGGTGTTTCTGTGGCGGATGCGGATGCAAAAGGCGGCAAACAACAAAACTATTTTCCTCTTTCTTCTTTCTACTCCAAAAACGAAAAAAAAAAAAACAGAAAAAAAAGAAGGAAAACTGCAATTGCCAATGGGCAGTGGGAGGAGGTAGCTAAACGGATCATCATTACAAGCAATGTAAGAAGCACTGTGCAAAGTAAACCCCAACTATAAACAACTCATGCTAAAAGGGAATTACGAGCTGCAGTAGCGAAGGGGTTAAAAGGGGGGTGTGACACCCATAAACATATCCATTGAATGCGTTTCGGTTAATGGATCTCCCTTCGACTTGGGGGCGTACATAATCCATTTATACAGTGGAAAACTAAAGTCTACATATCCAGTTGCCAATCTTGAAACAAAAATTATAATGCAGTATTCTTCTAAATTTAATTAGACCCAGTACTTTAAAAAAAAAAGTACAAATGGGTCTATTACGTTTGTGCAAATGTGCGTAACAGGCAGAAGGAGGCGTGGCAGACCCCATAAAGTATATATATTCTTGATCAGCATCAACAGCCGAGTCGATATAGCCATGTCCGTCTGTCTGTCCGTCTGTCTGTCCTATTTTGTGTCACCTAGATCTCAGAGACCATAAGAGCTAGAGACACCAAATTTGGCATGTAGGTTCACCTATATCTCCCATTGATCAAGTTTGTTTTAGATTTTTGCCACGCCCCCTCCGCCCCCGCAAATTGAAAAACAAAATTTCAAAGTCGAATTACAAGAGCCCCTTTAATGCTAGCGCCTTGATTTTTGATACATATAGTAAACACTATGGTCCAAACCATTCCAATCGGATGATAAACGCGGAAGTTATTCAACTAACAATGTTACGGGCAAAATGAAGAAGAAGAGACGCTAGCGACCTCTGTGTTAACTTATTTCGTAGTGGCGCCATCTATTGCATGGAACGCAACATTCAAGAACAATGTAGTAAACGCTTTGCACTCAAAAAGTACTGGGTCTCCTACTGTCAAGCTTGCTCCACTGTAGCTTACTGCATTTTTCTTAGAAATTGGATTAAAAAAGCTATTTATTTAACGTCAACTCATAGCAGTCGACAAACAATTTAAAAAATAATAAATTGAGGAATGAGACGCAAGTGAAATAATTAAAATAAATTACAAGTAATTTTAATTTGAAATTAAAAGTTAAAATATAAATTTAGAATTTGCTGACAATCCATATTGAAAATAACCTATAACATATTTAATATGCGCATTGCCGCAGTTCAATAAAGTTACTCAGCGATCCAAGCTGACAATAAGTCTCATGCACTGTTAGAATTGATTGGGAATTCTAAGGTACTAATATGAAAAATATTAGTATATAGTATATTCTTTCGGGCGATGTTTACCGAGTTGATAACCATCAGTAAATCCAGTCCAGTAACAACTTTTACTTATGATTTCTGCATTCACAACGAAGCGTGTATGCTCTTTTTCTGCGACAGTAGCAAGTTATTATGTTGCATACTATGCAGAACTCGGACGTGTCTCTTCGGTTTGTATTTTTCCAAAAAAACATAATATTTCCATTTAAAATGGTACATTTTGTAGTGTGTATCGACCTTTTAATTTGTTCAAAAAAGGCTAGTACACTTAAGGAAATCTTATTTAGACTTTTCATGTCAGAACTTAAAGGTTGCTTAATAATTTTTAGATTATTGATAAATGTATATTGAATATGGTTGTTTTGCTGTTTCCTATTCCTATTGCTAATTCCTATTAAAATTAAATCTAGAATAATACAATTTTTTTTTTTAAATGTTTGTAGGCTTTTTCAGAGAGCAAAGTTGGTGGAATGTAGACATTAGTTTTCCACTATATATGAAGATGAGCTATATATTGGATTCTTCTATGTTTAATACTCAGTTCCGCTCCAAGCTTTTTATACTTCCGTACAAATAAGAATACTATAATCCATTTCTTATATATAATCTCAAAGCAATGTACATTAAGTAGATGAAATTAGCTTAGCACTCAAGTCAGGAACTTGATATATGTATATTAAAAAAAAAAACATTTGTAACTTTATCTTTAGTAAGGATAAATATCGGAAAGCATTGTACAAATGGAAAGATAGCACTTTAATCCCGATAAATATGTTTGTTCATCAATAAAAATAATTAAAGTATATTGATTTATTGATAGTTTCTTGTTAAACTCAAGAAAAAAGTAATGTAACGCGATATATTGAAAATATATTAAAACCTCATAGCCTGAGAAATGAAATTAACTTAATCATACTCAAAAATGTTTTAAGCAAGTCGAAATTAGCTTCAATTTTTCTAAAGTAAGGTCATCAATATTTTCCTCTGCTTACATATATCTTTTGGTGACAAAGTTTGATTGTTTGTATCTTTCTCACTAAACAAAGGTCAACTGAATTGCTACTTAAAAATATTAATACAACTTTTGAATAATTTTTTTGATTCTCGTCCTTAGATCAGACCTATGATCATGGCAGACTCTGTGGATTATCGTAAACCGAATACACTTTAGTATAGATTAAAGAACATTTTGAAATTGATTCCAACTTAATCCAGTTTTTGGGAGGGGAGTAAAAGGGGGCCAAATCAATTGATCTAAACAGGAATTAACTTGTGTGTTAAATCCCGCTCGATAAGAACTGATCCATTGGCCCACTTAAGCCAGTTGTCTTATGGTTAAGCTATGCCAGATCATAAAAAAAATGTGAGTAAAGGTGTTTGTGCGTGTGTGTGTGTTCGTACACTCAAGGACAACAATTTGTTGCAACTGTCACGTTGCATGACCTTTGGGAAAATACGTGTTGTTCTGGTATCCATGGTTAAGATCTATCTTTCGGTTTCGAGAGAACCTCTCACCTTTCAAATGGGAAATTCCGATTTGAGATATTTCGGGACGAAAGGAGCATGCAAATAAAAATTTCACACCTAGATAAAGTGCATGTGCGGCATTACGGGAAATACCCTATAACAGATGCGGGCTGAGGTGAGGAGTGGTGAGCAAGGCGAGATGAGGCAAGGCTCGATGAAATGAGATGAGGCGAGTCTCTTGAGGGTCAGGAGAAGTGAACGATCCAGGGGATCGAATCCATGACTGGCAAACTGGGATGAATGCTTGTCAATGAAAGAGCATACCGCATGTAGGGATAGGGAGTGTAGAGGGAGATACAGCCGTGGTACGTGTGTGTGTGGAAGAGAGAGAGAGATAGAGAGAGAGAGAGCAAGAGCGAGTGTTGTTCGTAAATCCCAGCCGCAGGTATTTAGTTCCGCCTTTTGTCTAACTATGGAATTCCCAATGCTATTATTGCACCTAAGCCACTGCGACACACACACACACACACATACACATACTTGATCTCTCTCTCACTCAGTCACTCTTTCTTTTTCTCAATGTCTCTCTCTCTCTCTCGCTCTCACTCACTTGTCGCCGGCGCCGCAGGTCAGTTTGGTTTCCAGCCGCGTTTGCAACTTGCCACGAAAATCCACACGCACTTTGATTTTTCATTGTTGCTAACATTTGCTGCTGCTGTTGCTGCAGTTTTTCCAAGCAAAGATGAAAATGTGTGCTCTATGGCCTGAATGGCCTAAACATCACAGACACACACACACGCACACACACTTGGCCAAAAAGTCCAACAGGCGTTGTACGCTTTTCTCTTAGAAATTACAGCTCAGACTGCCTGGGGCCATTGTTCAATAATTTTTATCTTTTTTTTGTTTTTTCCTCTTTCCAGTTGTTGTCTATTGTTGTTGTTGCTGTGACATTGATGAATTGAAGAATGATTGGCAGTGCCGCAGGGTCTCGTTCTGTGTTGCCTGAATTTCAAGGGCTCAAATAGTCAATTTGATTTAAACAACAAATAATAGCTAGAAACTGTTTCCAAATCAACAAAAATCATTTCCATTTTAAATGGTATATTTTTGTTATAAATTGAAACCTTCACATTATTTTTTAAATCTAAAAAATCGACTTGAAGAACACTCGATTTATAAATTAGACTTTGTGGCAGCGAATACTCTATATTTTATAGCTAGAAATGGCTAAAATTAACTTTGAGTCATTTGTAATTGTAATTCAAATAACGTTTAACATTTTTTAATGCATTATATTTCTAAAATTTGTAGACTTTGTCGATACACTGTCGTTTCCGACAAATTTTTTAAATAAATTTATTTGAAATCAACAAATTTAGTCCCTTTGATTTTGTTGCAGAGAACATTTTTAAAACGATTATAATTGTAATCATAAGAATCTTGCATATATCAGGTAATAAATTAGTTAAAATGTCAGATTTGTATCTAATAACATTTCTTTAATTTTTCAACTTTTACAAATACCAAATAGCTATATCTAGCTATAAAATAGCTAAATATGGGCAACACTGGACTCGGCTTGTACTCGACTTGTACACGGACCTGGGCTCGACCTTTTTTTTGTCTTTGCCAGTTTCAATAGAAAAATTTGTTAGACGTTTCGGCCAGACTGACTGGCACCTTTTTGGCCAACAGCAATCCCGAGAGTGACACAGAAAGAGGGACAGAGTGAGAGAGAAAGAGAGGGAGAAGGAGAAGGCTGCTTGCCCCATTTCGTTGAGTGGACGCTGCGGTAATTGATAGCCGGAAAATCCCTTTCCGAAATCATTTGTCGAGTGTTTAAAGAATCGCTCTTTCTCTATACACTTTTGTACATCTCTTCTCTACTCTTCTCTTCTTTTTTTTTTTTTACTGGATTCGTAGGCGTTACTCACCTGCTTTGCGCACAGGTGTTGATAATTCGGCCATGAGTTCGCTAAGATTCTTCTTTTGTCCGCTTTCGCTTAGAGGTGAAATTAGTTTTTGCATGTACGTGAAATCCTATTGAGAGCGTGTAAAAAAAAACGTAAATTACAATACAAATAAAACAATTTTCCTTTTTCATGTTGTGTTAATTGTAAGAAAACGCGTTACAATTTCACAAGCACACACAAACAATTGGTAATCTCTCTTTAAATATTGTTCCAGCTAATTTCAGTTAATTCACTAAATATTTCAAAAACCATTTTACCTAAACTCCATGAATTTAATATAAAATATATTTAATACCCTTGAGACCCAGAGACCTGTATCAGACAGTACCAAATACACAATCTTTGAGTTTTGACCGATCGTTCCGATGCCAGCTTTATGAAATCATGATCCGATCCGGTCGTTTCAAAAGTACACACATAGTTTCATCAAGATATAGTAGTTTCAAGTCGGAGAGACTAGTTTGCATAGAAAACAGTTATATCGACTGTTTGTCGTTCTGATCAAGAATATATAAACTTTATGGGATGTGCCAAGTAAGATTAAAGTGAGGTTGTGTTATGGGCTGTTAAAATGCGACTCTTCTAAAAAAAGCAAATCTTTAACTTCAATTTTTATATTTTTAGAAAATGTTAAGCTTGTGTTCCTTAGATCCGCTTAACTCTTTGACTACTAAGTTGCCACAAGTTAAGTTGAAAGTTTATTTGCTGTTTAATACTAATAATATTAGTTAAAACGTCACTTTATATTAAGACTGAGATTAGCTTTAATAGACTAGTTAATGAATTTATATAAGATAAACTTTTTGTTGGCCAAGATGAAATGGTATTTACAAATGTTAACAGGACAAAAGCTATATGCAAGGTAAGCTTTGGCTTTACAATGGTATATTATACAAAATAAATATACAAAGTCCATAAGTCCTTAAAACAACGTTATGACAGAGCTGCCGCCAATTGTTCGGATCCCCTATATCATCTTTTCTTCTTTCTTTTGCCGATGCTATAAAAAGTGGTTAGTCGAATAACTTTCAAGTTTATTATTTGTGATTCGACTTTTAAATTTGTTTGTTTTTTTGGGGACGTGGCAAAATTGTAAAACCTATCTGATATGGGCGTTATATGGATACACTTACGTACCAGGTATTTAGTCGCTAGCTCTTATAGAATCTGAAATTTATTTGCGTGTTCAAAAGAGGGACAGACGGACGTTGGCTATTGACATGGCTGTTGTTGATGCTGATCAAGAATACATATATGTACTTTATAGGGTACGCGTATTTTCTTTTACTTTTTAAAAGTACAGGGTCTACAATGTGTAAATATATATATGAACATATATTAGAGTTTGTATATTATATTTGTATAATTATATTTATATTTTACTCACTGATAAATTAGTACATTTATTAATTGATTTCGTTTATAATCGTTTTTCAAAAACAATTCTGGTCGGATTTCGCAAGAAAAGTAATGTAATTTAATAAAGGGGGTAGAAGTGGATCATTCTTCCGACGACCTTGGCAGTATTATAACGTTTTTATATATGTATGTACATTCTATGCAAAGTTGCCTCTCAGTTGTGATGTTCTCTTGATGAAACTTGATTCAGATATGTGTAAGCCGACAGGATCGGATCAATATATCTTTCAGTCAAGGCTGTAAACCGGTTCTCAACCGTACCTCGCAGGAACCTCGCCGGTTTGACTACGGTTTTTCGATCAACTGAATCGGATCACGAACGTTCCCCTAAAATTATCTGCAACTGGAACCCAAACCCGAATCGGTTATGGTTAATTTCATTTTGAAAATTAGGAAGAAGCATTATATAATCTTAACCTAAAGCGAGAGTTCTTGAAAAAAATATTTCACTTTAAGAATTTTATAGTTATACCAAATTATGAACAAGTGAAAAACAATTGAGAAAATAACAATATTTTGATGTATTAAACTTAACAAAGGTGCGAACCATAACTTTGTGCTAATAGATGCTAGAAACCGGTTCGTGAACCGAAGTACTATGTTGCTCATAGGCTTGAACCACCGATCCGAATTTTCTGCAAAAGATTTTTTGTTTCTTTATATATCACAACTAAACTCACAGATTGGGTATTTCACCAAATATTGTCGGATATATTCTAACCAAATTTGACTAAAATCGGACGCGGTCAGCAGTCAAAAGTTGAATACAGGTCTTTATTGGGGTATGATATGGTAATATACATACATAGGTGTTCCATTCTGAGGAGCTGTTCCCAGTTTGGTTGCTTATTTTTGATAGCAAATGAAAAGCTTTTTAGCTAGAGTTGTTAATTTCACCATGGTTATTGTGTTTTCCCAGAAACTGTTACCAGTCTGGTTTTTTTATTTTTGTAAAGAAAGTTGTTTCGTCTGGCTTGGTATAGTATATTATTATACGTATATATTATTGTTAACAAAGGATATTAAAAACGATTGGGTTTTTCTAATTTTTAATGCACACTCGGCGTATCAGCGTTTTAACTATTATTAATAGTTTTCACGCTTAATTGAAAAAGTATGAGTCGTAAAGGTTAAATTAAATATATTTTTTTTAATTTTTCGCACTGTTTTTTGTATTTATATTGTATTTAAAAATAAAAATACAGTAAGCTACAGTGGAGCAAGCTCGACAGTAGAAGACCCAGTACTTTTTGAGTGCAAAGCGTTCACTATTGATTGTTCTTCGAAGTTAATAAACACAGAGGTCGCTAGCGTCTCTTCTTCTTTTGCCTGTAACATTGTTAGTTGAATAACTTCCGTGTTTATCATCCGATTGGAATGAAATTTTCTGGACAGATTTGGATCATAGTGTATATTATATGTAACAATAATCAAGTCGCTAACATTAAAGAAGCTCCTTCAATTCGACTTCGAAATTTTGTATTTCAATTTCCGGGGGCGGATAGGGGCGTGGCGAAAATCTAAAACAAATTTGATCATTGGGAGATATAGATGAATCTACATACCAAATTTGGTGTCTCTAGCTGTTATAGTCTCTGAGATCTAGGTGTTCATATTTTCGAAATTTTGATCAGCCGTATACTATCCGTTTATTATCCGATCCGGATAAAATTTTCAGGACAGGATTGGACTATAAAGCTTATCATGTATGCCAAAAATCATATCGCTAGCATTAAAGGTGCTTTCGTTATTCGACTTTGAAATTTTGTTTCAAATTTACTGGGGCGGAGGGGGGCGTGGCAAAATTCTAAAACAAACTTTATCAATGCAATATATAGATAAACCTTCATGCCAAATTTGGTGGCTCTAGCTCTTATCGTCTCTGAGATATAGGTGTTCAAAAAAGGGACAGACAGGCGGACAGACGGACATGGCTATATCGACTCGGCTGTTGACGATGATCAAGAATATATATACTTTATGGGGTCTGCCACGCCTCCTTCTGCCTGTTACGCACATTTTTTTGCACAAACTTAATAGACCCATTTGTACTTTTTAAAGTACTGGGTCTAAAAATAAAATATAAGTGTTAAAATATCTTATCTTATCAATACTGAAATCTGTCTGGTGGTGAGAAAAGATCTGAGAACAGGTGAATTTCCCGTGAACAGACTGAGCCATGGTGAATTTAAATAAGGAACTCTTCAAACTCGAAAAGGAATACCTGTATTATTACATCATATTTGTAGGGATATGACAAGTTTTTAATATCTTTCAACTTACATCATCGTTGTAGAAACGCACGGGAATGTTTTTAAAAGACTCCTGATCGCTGTAGGGTTCCATGAGGCGTCTATTGACAGCCCAAAACTGATCAAACTTCTCATTGATCAATCCCAGCCAGAGCTGGTTGTGATCTTTCTTTTGCATGGCAGAGATGACTAGACCACGATGCTTAAGGACATCGGCCTCTTTCAGGCAGGACAAGAAATGCGATTCAAGCAACTCTCTGCAACAAAAAATATTATAATTATAATATCACTAACATAACATGTATTTAATGAATTTTTGTCTATACTTTGTGTTTAATTTGACGAGCGTGTCTTCGGGAAATTTGGAAAAGTGTATAGTGATGCACCAGGGCGTGCTGTCCTCATCCGGATGCAGCAGATCATAGAGCACACCTGGGCAAATGAAAAATGATCAATTACAATTGGAAATATCCATTTGAACATTGAAGATATCCATAAAGCTACAGCATAACAAGCTAAACAGTTGAAGATTCCAAATAGTGGTGCAAGGCAAATAGGAAGTTAAATAACTTTCCAGTTTATTAATCGATTGAAATGAAACTAGGACAAATGTGGTGGCTAATAACTTATAAGTAATCCCCAATACTTGTAGCACTGGAAAGCAAATAAATAAATAATGATAATAATGTGTATCATTTGTAACAATTCTCAAGGCGCTAGCATTAATTTTGTAATTCTACTTTGAAATTGGTTTTTTTTCACTTTGCGGTGGCAGATGGAAGGAATTCTAAAACAAACTTGATTTGGGCAAGATATAAGAGGAATTATGTACACAGTTTGGTGTCTCCAGCTCTTATAGGCTCTGAGAACTAGGTGTTTAAAAATGGGTTAGACAGACGGACATGGTTATATTGACTCGGCTGATTATGCTGATCAAGAATACATATGCTTTGTAGGGTCTGGCACGCCCCTTCTGATTGCTAAGCACATCCTTTTCTCTGGCAAACTTAATGGACCTCTTGTACTTTTTTTAAGTACTGAGTCTAAAAACCCACCTATTGGATAGTGAAGACGTAGAGGCGTTCCATTGAAATCAAACCAGACTGCGCCCTCTTGATGCTCAGCGGCAATGTAGCGAGTGAAATACTTTCGCACCTGTTGTTTAAATATTACAAAATAAACAAAACATATCAATGAAAATGTTAATTTCTTTTTTTGTTGTCTTGTTGTTTTACCTTGTCTGTGACCAGGGGCAAGTAACTGAGACGAGATACCATTAAATAGAAGGGTTCCGGCTTGATGCCGACAATTTCATCGCTGTCCGCTTGAAAGCAAATGCCAATTTGTCCCTCCCATATCATGCGGAGCACCTCTCGATCGTGTGCCATCGTTTATTTATTTATATTTTGCACACAAAATACACTTTTGCAAGTTTCCGTACGTTTGTTGATATATCGATATGTAATGCACGATTTTTGTATCTGACGATAGTATCGCAGTCGATATTTTTAAGCGATCTATTAATGATTTATTATTTTGGAAAACCATGGTGCACATAAATCTTGTAGTCCATAAAATGAGTGGAAACCCAAACAATATAAACTTCACTTAAAGCAAAATAAAAAATTTTAACACATGTAGCTTCGGCATGAAACTGCAGTGGTTGGCAACGCAAAATTGCGCGACGTATCGATAGGTAGTCGCACTCGAGCACCATTCACAATAGATGTAAGCGCCTATCGCACGAATATAAGCAGGGCGGCAGACTAATCGCTTTAAATGTGCAGCATGGTAAAGATAATTAATACATTTTCTACCTTTAGTTAATACAATTTATTTAAATACAAGTTCAATGATATTAATTAATTCAGTTCTCCACCGCAAATACATCATATTGAATCGAGCTGTAATTGAAACGAACCGTATATAGATTGTTATCGATCTTGACATTCGATTTATTTTGTTAGCCCTTGTGAAGTTGTGCATAGTCCGATTTCGATTGCAGCATACCAAATGCAGCTCTGGAAGCGCATAAATAAATAAAGTTGCTCGAATTTTAGGCCCTGCGGTTGGCTGCGTTTATTTTTGTTGCGGTCAAATGTAATAATGAAGTGTGAATCTCTAGTTGCAGTTAGCCAACAAATACAAATTGTATCAAATATATATAAAAACTGATGAAAGATCGCGCTTATTATTATTTTGGCCAAATTGTATAGCAAATAACAACAGAAGCATCGCAAACGGGGCTCAACAGAATGGATGTTGAAATACCTGTTTTAGCTGGATATCTTAATGTTCCAACACAAACTGGATTTTCGCTAAATCGTATCTCGAAAAAGGTAAGACTCTGAGCCTGGTCACAGGTCTCTAACATATTCCGACATTTTTTTGAACCCCACACATGCCTCTTTGAAATGCAACGCACAATGCCAACAAATGATTTCAAATGCACATTTTTAATATTTTGGCAAATGCGTATTAAAAAACAGGACCTCGCCATGTGTACATATATGCATCTGTAAGTGTGTGTGAGTGTATGTGGTCTGTATATGGTACATATGTATTTATGCCTGTGTGCGCGTGTGTGTTTGTCTAGATATCTCCATCTGCATACTTGTTGCATACAAATGAGTAGCATAAGGTGGGAGAAAGAGAGAGACATGCTAAACGAACATATTTTTGTTTTGCGTGTGCGCGCCTGAGACACGCATACATCAACAGAGCCTGTACATATAAGCATATGTGTGTGCGAGTGTGTATGCTCGCGATGACGGCTGTTTGGGGGGATTCATGCATGTTTCATCGTGACGCGTATTTATATACACTTATTCCCATATGACAGGAAATAAAAACTGAAGAGCCAATATATGCCTTATACAAATGAGTATTAGGGTCGGGCACTCCACACACACATATGTAAAAATATAATACATTCATACATATATAGTACATATACATATAGTACATCTACATATCTGTATTTGTTTGATTGTTATGTAAGTAACGCTCGAAATTCCGCCGAAAATTTGATTAGCACAACATTAAAATTGGTTTCTTACAAGGCAAGCGAAACACCTACGAGATGTGCTCGAAATGTTTGCCAAAAAATGTCAAATGCATATCGCTCACTTTCTTAACGACTGTCATAACGCAAAACTCAGCATTACAACCTTGCAGTAAAAAGAAAAATTCTTTCGACTATCACATGAAAACTATACATGATGGGAATATGAAATGTTCATCTCATATCAGTCTACATTCTATACTAAATCCTCTCTCCTTCTCTGAAATTTTCATTACTTCATTTTCTAACTTCCCATAGCTAATACAACAACTTATTTATCTGTTTTGTTTTTTCTCGCCAATCCGACATATAATTATATTGCTTTTTTTTTAACTATACATAAATAATGTTTTTAAATTTTTGATTTTTAAATCATTTTTGTATAATACAAATTTCGAATTGGTTATTTTCATTTCAGAAACCATGCAGCCGTTATTGTCTGTTGTTTAAGGCCAGTCGTCATGGCATTGCACGTTTGGAAATATGCGAGAATAAGGATGATAAGAATCCAAAAATCTTTACACTTGAGAATTGTGTAAAGATCACACAGGAACCTCCGCCATCGAATCTCATACAGATTGTTAAACGAAATGGTCAACTCACGTTGAACACGAACAGCGATGAGGAGCTCAAGGATTGGGTGACCGCACTCCAAATGGTCGCCTTTTGTGACATTAGCGGTCTCCATGCCGCCCACGGTGCCATCGAGGAGGATAATGATCTTTACTGCAGCTCATTTGTAAGTATTACCCCAGGATGAAGGCGAAATTAGTAAGGATTTGGAATCTAGAGTTAGAGTTAGAAATAGCAGTTGGAAATTATTAAATCGATCTAGGATCAGTTTAAAATTAATTTGAACAAGAATTTAAGATAGCAAGCTGCTCTACTAATTTATCTTTGGATTGATGTCATATCCTAAGTCCTCCTTCATTAAATTGTCTTGAGCATATATAAATATAATCATTTTTGGAAAAATTCCCGTGATTTCTTAAGACATTTCTAGTCATTAAGAGATACTATTTTTTACGGACTTTCTTTAAAATTTAAATAAGCTGAGATCATGTCCTGATATCACTCCAATTCGACAGTCTGAGATACTCCTGATCGGAAATGATGATAGATACCTTCACTTAAATTTCTTTCTATATCCTATTCATATCTTATTCTTATTATCTTCTATGTAAAAAAAATTCTGAAGTAGAAAAGTTAGATGTTAAAGGACAATTTCCGATGTAAAGAACTGAATTTTACCTTACAGAAGAGAAACGGTTAAAATGCCATGTCCTAATTTAATTATTAAGAGAACAAAGTCTAAAATAGAAAACTCAATATATAGGAAAAGTATCGTCTATTTGCTGGCATTTCTTGGCTTAGTATCCGGATCAGTGAAGGGTTTTATGCGATGGTTACAGGGATACCCCAATGTCTTCTTTTGCATGCATTCATTTGCATGCATTCTTTTGCATGCCTCACTATGATGATATTAGATCGTAGATCCAATTACGTCTACGATTGTTAATGGAACCCTTATATCTATCCGGTTTCCTATGTCTAACAAATTGGGGAAAGACGTAAGAAACAAATGGGATGCACTTAATAATTTTTAATTTGATTTATCATTGAGATATCTCATAAAATAACAAATTATTACTAAATCATCTTTTCCATTTCCATTTCAACTTTTATGTCACTTCCCCAATTTTTATTCCTTACTCTAAGATACTCTTCAGACGTACCCTCTTCCTCCATCTCCTTTACTTCTATCGACTTTATATTGTCATCCATCTCAATATCCTCTACTTCTGGCAAATTTAATTCGTATTGCTCTCCTCGTCCATTTTGTCTACATATAATTTTAAACATACTTAAAACAAAGGAAAGGTTCTATAAATTATAAATTTATTTAAGGGGAGTGTGACAACTTGCGCTCTTGAGAGAGGTATTTTAATGTATATACTTAGATATATTTACAAATATGACAAGAAGAGCAAGAAAAACAGGACCAAAAATGCTACATTTAAGAATTAAGAAAACATTTTTAGCGTAATTATAAATAAAATGCTTTTATGTGAACCTTTCTCAAATAGGTATAGATATTGATATGACTTACATTCAATTTGATGGTATTTAATATTGTATTGCATATGGTTTTGCCCAAAGGCAACTGTTTTGAACGATTTCTTGAGTCGAATTTCTAGGAAACTATAGAAAATAAACAAAGTTTCATTCTGAGAATATGCCAAAGTCTGGGTATGCGTTATTCGAACTGCAATTGTCTTGAAAATTGAGTATTGACCAATTGATAATCGTATTTGCATTGATTTCACAGGATGGACTGTTTATTATTACGCTGATACCGTCGGAGGCGTCAATCAGATGTAACATTGAGCCAAGAACGTATATGCTGCAGATGACGCCGACGGAATTGCAATTGAAATCGGAGGACTTGAATGTGACAATTGCCATGTGGCCGTATCGATTTATACGTAAATACGGTTATCGCGATGGTAAATTCACATTTGAGGCGGGACGCAAATGCACAACTGGGGAGGGTGTCTTCACCTTGGATCACACTAATCCCCAAGAGGTATTTCGCTGCATGTCCGCCAAAATGAAGTCGATGAAGAAACTGATCAGCGGTGACAGTTTAAGCAGCATTGAATGCAATGAGAATCAATTTAGTGCTGCTGCATGCATGGAACCAGGATCACGTAGTCCATTGCCACCATCGCCATCGAGTAATCCCCATGCCGGTGAATTTGAGATAAATTCAACCCAGAGCTGCATCTCGCTCAGAGGTTTCATCAGCTCCAACGATTCGCTGAATAACTTTTCGTCCAACAGTGTCAGTTTATCTGTGCCATCATCGCAATCCGCTGTTAAACACATTCCCAATAAACCGCCAAGAAAGCTGCCGACACCGTTGGACACCGTTAACAAATTAACTGCTGGTTCGTTATCCGGATCTGCATCTAATTCGATGTTAGGATCGTTGATAACTGGCCAAACTCAATGTGATAAATACAAAAATATTGTGAAATATGAACCCGTTGCCATAACGACATCGTCACCCTCGGATGCCAACAGCAAGAACAGCGGCTCGGCTGTGATATTGAAGCCCAGCTCTCCAGATCCCATGCGTGCCTGCGTCTCATCCTCCTGCTCTGGCGGAAGTCCACCCGATTTGCCGTTGCGCAATGAAAGCTGCGCCGGAAAACTGTCTCTGGAGCGTGATTACGAGTGCATCGAGAATATAACCGATGCGTGGAAGACACGAGGCGTTGGCGATGTTCGACATTGTGAAAGAATTCCTGCACTCGATCTACGTTGCGATACGGATTTTGTGCGTCAACGCTCGCTGTCGCAGCGTGAGAAGCGCAAGGATTTAAGTACTACAAGTGGTGGCAATAACAGCAACAGTGGCACCACAACACCCAAGATCATCGATATTGATATTGGAGAGGGTGTTGGTGTTAATGTTGGTGTTGGTTTAGTCTCACCGCTGCTGGATGCCAACTATGATCGTTTGGATTTTCTATCGCCAAATAATAAAACCTCCAGCGGATACAAGACAATTGTGAATCTAACATTGCCCGCGAATCGGCCGTTGCGTTGCAGTCCGCCGCCTCCAAATGAATATGAACTGATTGCTAGTCCCGATACCGAAAGTTTTCGCAAGGCCGATGACAGTCACCTTGGCTATGGTGTTCTACGTAAAACCCACACTGCCAGCACCAGCAACAATAATAACAACACTAATATTAACAATAATAACAATCTTAATAATAATAATAATAATAGTAATAATAACAATAATAATAATAATAATAACAGTATACTGCCCGCCAACAACAATAATAATAATGGATCTACGGATATATGCCTGGCAAGAGGAGCTGCCACGCCCCCAACAACGATAACGACAACGACAACATCATCGACAGCAACATCAACGAACAAGGATTCCGCCCTCGATCATCGTAGCTACAATGGTCTTAACTACACGATCGTTAGTAAGCCCAAGCGTGTCTAAAATAAGCGACTAGACGAGACAACACACACACACAGAGAAAGAGAGAGAGAGAGAGAACACAGACATATAACTATAGTTAGTTCGAAAGAGACAGAGCGGGCTTAAGGCAGCACGATTTAGACAGAGAGAGAAAGGGAGAGAGAGAGAGAGAGAGAGCAGCAGATGTGCTGCCTTTAGCTCGCATAACAAATTTGCAGTCCGTAATCTCATTTTTTTAAATGCGCACAAATTCGAATATAAGTGAACAAAGAAAGAGAAAGAAAAAACGAGTGGTGGAGAGCAAGAAAAGATAGCAAAGAATGCAAGTTCTTTAATTTGTAGGCAATAAAATCATACAAAGACATATCCAGTGGATCTCCAAAAGCTCTCATCTTGCGATTATAGCTTACAACCTGCATCATGCCATAAACTAGCCCAGCGTTTACAGTAGAACAACACAATTGTGTACTTACTTGAACAATTCCAACTTGATCTTTGCTAACTAAAGAGAAATTTTTGTTTCTTTACTTTTCTAAAACTCAAAACTTATCTAAGAACTTAGGGACGCTTTCTCATCATGACTTTTGCCGTACAGGGTAGATAAATCTGACGATAAGAGAAATTTGGATTTCTTGTCATAAATTAGTTTCAGTCTCTCGACAACTTACAGGGCAGATTATCCTCCCTGTAAGTTCTTAACGTTAACCTACTCACATCAGTTAATGTTTCATAAATGCATTATGTATAATCGATCGTTTCCTATTCAGTATCTGATAAACATTAGACATTTCACACTCCAATTTAAAAATTTTGATTTTTTTTTGCCAACAACTTTTTCCACTTATATCTGGCAACTATGGAGAATACCCATTTCTAAGTCTCTATATTTTGATTTGAGTTGGAAAAGTTAATCTTTTAAGTGTTCATCGTAATGATTTAAGACACGACTTTATGTCTGTTGCTGGCAGATCTTGTACATAAGTTATCTGGAATATTCTAAAAATCTAACAAGATATGTTTCTACTACAACTTTGTATTTTTTTGACTTGCAGCCATAAAAAGAATCAAAACAGACTACACTATATTTTATAATCTAGTTATATATACATACATATATGTATAAAGCTGATATAAGTATCGTAAACTGTGTATTCTGAATTTGTCACTGAGGAATCCTTCAAGTATTTATTTTGTAGAGCACTTTTATAGCTTATTTTGAACACTTTCATTCATAAACTGTGATTCTACTTTTAAAAATGTAAAGGGTCTAAATTGATGTATGAGAAAGGTTTTCAGATTATCATAAATAGAGCTACAATATTTCTCTCAACAACAACAAAAACATTTATAATAGCAACATAAAAAACAATAACATTATTAAATGTACATAAACATATATTTCTATATATATATTAAATATATATATTATATTATATATATCCATATACATAGTTAATACTTATTGTGAATGATCGTATTGTATGCGTGAAGAGGGCAGGGGGTTATCTTTGTATGACGTCATCGTAAGCTGTCGTTGTAAACGACATTGGTGTAAACCAAAATACATACAAAACATAATGTGTAATATGTATATTTGATGTACTTTATACTAAGTACATATTACATATGTATGTTCTACCGTATTTTTCATGTATTTTTTTTTATTTTTTACTACAGTATGTTTATTTTTTGTCGTCCCTATTTAATGTGTAAATGAGAAAACGAAAAATTACAATAAAAATCTTAAGATTTCAAACTTGAATTTTATTTGGAATTATTCTAAGTTTACGTTTTAATATTTATATTTATATACAGTGAAAACTCCCTTAGCAGACACCTCTAATAGGCGGACACCTCCCTTGGGCGGACACTTTTTCCGTGACGTTGGTTGCCTCCATTGAGCGGATACTCTCTTGAGCGGACGCGGACACTAATAAAAGGACAAAAACGAACGAAAACCTTTCTTGGGCGGACACACACATGACGAATGACCAAAATTTCAAAATTTCAAAATTCTTTAAAGATGACAACAAGGCGTTGGAATTTTTAAATTATTTGGAAAGTCATTTGCAGTCATGCATAATTGAAAAAAGACTTAAAAACGCGACAAACTAAAATAGTTTATAAATTAAAATTATAGATTCACTGTTATTAATAACACTTATATGATAAATTACTTAGTAAATTAATTTGAAGTTAATTTTCCTAATTTTTAAAGTCATTATTATTACAATAATCGCTGTACTGAACAACCTATTAAAATTGGGGGAAAAAAAAACAAAAAGATAGAATTATATCCTTAAGCGGACACTCCCCTTGAGCGGACACAAATTGGGCGACCATGAGTGTCCGCCCAAGAGAGGTTTCACTGTAGTTACCTTGAAACGTTTTTAATCGAAACATAGTAATATTTGTCCTCCTTTTCGAGAAGTAACAGGTATATGCGATGTAATACTTTACTATCATAATTGTTAGTTGTATAATATGGTTCGATTATTTTTTTGTCATCATCCAATCTTAAAACATTTAAACATATTTGCGGGTTATTATCTTCAAATGTTTTTATGCTTTCAACCGGTGTTGGAAACTCTAGTCCAGCAAAATTTAATGTTGTATTATATATCGTAATTATATCCGATTTAATGTCATGAATTCCCCCTTTCGTTTTATATAAAAATACTCTTCTATATTCATTGATGTTGTTTTTGGTGCCGTGTTTGTCCTCAGAAATAAATAAGGCCGATATTAATGCCCATTAAAACAATATACTTCATTATTTTGTTCATTAACACAGGCCTTTTTATTTGCTATTTCCCGCGGTAAACAAATGTAATTTGAACCCCTTAGAGGCTGATATTTACTTACATATATTCACTTCTGAATGCTTTATTTCAGTTAATGACCAACCACTGTCTCGTTCTTGAAATTCAGTGATTTCATTTTTTATATAATTATATAATTTATTGATCCTTTCATTAAGCTCATCATCCTTAACACATATTGTCGAGTGCAATGTTTCCATTTTCGTTTGATGTGATTTAAGATCAACTTTAAAATAATTTACACTTGCTTTTAGTAAAACATAATTGCAAAATAGTTCAAAATTAAACTTTATATTGATGTGTTTTTGTAGTGCGTCTTTTATTAATTTCATTGATTAATTGAAAAAACGATGTAATATTTAAAAATTCTTTATTAGGATTTTCAATTATATACAATGCGTTTACGAAATACACTTTTTCCACTTCTTAAGTTATCATTGATTTGCACACTAGATATATGTTTATGTTGAACACATAAGTCACAGAAACGTGTTTGCCTTGTTTGCATTATGTATGTTCCTTATGTGACGATTTAAGGATGTGTTAAGCTGAAAACTTTTCCCACAAAATTCACAACTAACACCATTTATTTTTTCTGTTTTCTTCTGTTTTTTTTAATGTTTTTGGTTATTTTATTTTATTATTCCTGTTCTTTAACAAATTTAAGGATATAACTGTTTGAAGCAAGCTTTAAATAGTGAACAACTCCATGACATTATTGTCACATTGAACGAACTATACAAGACACATTAAATATAATGCAGCATTATCACAATTTGTGCGAACGAATGACCAACAAATCCTACAAATAGAAACACTGCTTCGCTGTAATAAAATAATAAAAATAATAAAAATAAAAAAACAATAAGTTTTTTTTGTAATATATATTTTTTTATTTAAAATATGTATTTTAAAATTCTTCATTGTTGTTTCAGACCTATAATAAAATTATAATTAATAAATAAAAAACAACAAGTTTTATTTTAAAAATATAAAATTTTATTTATTTTATTTTTACAATTTTTATTACTTAATCATAATCTTCTGCTTCATCGGGGTCTTCAATGGTCCCAAAAATGTCGTGTAACTTGTCGAAACACTTGTCCCGATAGAACTCACATTTCTCTGGTCTTAACAGCAGATAGAAACTGCCGTCAAGATGTTCTTGTTTACAAATCCTCAAATCCTGGTCTACGGCCAATTGTAGCTCCTCATCCGTTATTGAATGGTATCGATTGGGGAGGTAGAAGAATCCATCGTCAAGCTTAAGCTCCACCACTTTTGAAAATCCGACGGTAAAACATCGAAATTCATGAATTGTGTACAGATTAGTAATGTACAAGTCCTCCATATATATAATTTTTCCGTTCAGATTACGGAACTTGCATTGTAATTTTTTATATATTTTTATTTAAAAAATGTATTTTTGTTCTTTTTTGGTCTTAGTTCTAAATTTCTTCCACGTTGATTCAGTGCTATAATAAAATTATAAATAATAAATAAAAACAACAAGTTTTATCTTTTTTTATATATATTTATTTCAAAAAATGAATTTTATTTATTTCATTTTATTTTACATTTTTTGTAATTTAATTACAATTTTCTGAAAGATCATAATCTTCTGGTCCATCTCAGTCGTCTGGGCTTGTATAGATGCCATGCAATCTATCGAAACTATTGTCTCGATAGAACTCACTTTGTTCGCACCTTAGCAGCAGATAGAAACTCCCATCAAGGTGTTCCTGCTTACATATCCGTAAGCCCTCACTCACAGCCGATGTGAGGTCATCATCCGTAAATCTGTGGTATTCCGAGGGGAGATAGAAAAACCCCTCATCCAGCCTTAACTCCACACACATTGAGCTTCCATCATTAAAGCGCCGAAATCCTCGAAGTGTATAAAGTTTGTGGATGATCATGTCATCAAGCGTTATGATTTTCAAGTTTAGGTCACGGAACTTGCGTTCTAATTCCTTGACACTTGTTGATTTCATGGTATTGTACACGCTTTGCAAGTCGCACAAAACTAATTAATTTAACTACATTATGCCAGCCTTATATAGCACAAAAAAATATTTCAAAATATATGGATAATCTTTGTTTCTTTGTTTCACTGCTTTCCGGTCAGCCAGCTATCAAAACTCTGTACTGTGGGAACATAAAACACTCATCTCATTGTTTTATAATCCACTTCCGCCTCAAAACACTGCACACAATCTTGCGACATCCCAATCTTACAGTCAAACTTGCGGACAGCCCCATGATCAACCTCGCATCCTATCTTGCACTCACACAAAATACAATTTTAAAATTTTTTAGTTTAATGTATATGTGCATATACAGTGAAAACTCCCTAAGCGGACACCTCTAATAGGTGTCCCCTTTGGGCGGACACTTTTTCCGCGACGTTGGTTTTGGTGAGGTTTTCAGACCAATTTTGCCTCCATTGAGCGGACACTCTCTTGAGCGGACGCGGGCACTAAAAAAGGACAAAAACGAACGAAAACCTTTCTTGGGCGGACACACACTGACGAATGACCAAAATTTCAAAATTTCAAAATTCTTTAAAGATGACAACAAGGCGTTTGAATATACATATATATTAAATTATTTGGAAAGTCATTTGCAGTCATGCATAATTGAAAAAGACTTAAAAACGCGACAAACTAAAATAGTTTATAAATTAAAATTATAGATTCGCTGTTATTAATAACACTTATATGATTAATTACTTAGTAAATTAATTTGAAGTTAATTTTCCTAATTTTTAAAGTCATTATTATTAAAATAAACGCTGTAATGAAGAAACTATTAAAATTGGGGAAAAACCCAACAAGATAGAATTATTCCCTTAAGCGGACACTCCCCTTGAGCGGACACAAATTGAGCGACCATGAGTGTCCGCCCAAGAGAGGTTTCACTGTAGTCCATATTTAATTAAGGCACTTACCGAAACCGTACCGGTACAAATGTTTTTGTTTTCAGTTTTCGAATATGAATTTTATTCGAGTATTTTAAATACTTTCGTTAACTTGAACAAAGCATACATTGAGTTTTCGTAGAGTTGTTTGGTTGATATTTGAGAATACATTTATATAATTTTTGTTGCATCAAATATTGTCAAAATTCTTTTGACTAATCATCGAGAAACGAGACAAGTATTCTGGAAAATTTATTACGGAAACAAAAATGTTGTCACTAAGACGTTTGCAAAGACTTCATTTGCGTCCTTGGGTGCGTCTCTGTTCCTCAGATCTAATCCACAAGGTGAGCACAATGAGAGAGATCTATTAATGCAGATATATAAGTGGTATTGAATCCGGTAACAGGACACATTAATTGATAAGCTAAGGAACAGCTTTCGGGAGGATGAACGCAATAACTTTGTGGTGCCAACGTTTAAGAAGGCTATGCTCTTTCCGGATGAGATCGCTGTGAAGGATGTGGCTGGCGAGTTTACCTTCTTTCAGCTTTATATAACCGCCAAGAAACTGGCCATACAGATATCTAACTTTTGTGGTAAGCGATTGCATCACTGTGGAGTCGCCAGTCCACGCTAGTGACCAAAGCAGTGCCCGATGTCTGTTATTTTAGGACTTGCTTTATTCACTAGATTTAAACTACTTCTTTACCTACCTTTTCCACTGCAGGCAGTGCCTCGCAATCAAATGTTGCCTTTCTCTGCTCAAACAACGCCTTGTGGATTGTGATGCAATGGGGTTGTTGGATCTCGGGACAGGTAGCCGTGCCGCTTGATCCCAATGAGGCAGCAGATGAATTGCTTGGCCAGGTGACCGATTGCAAGGCAAAATTGATGATTGGAACGCCCGAGTGTGAGGAAATGACACAGGAATTGGCACAGAAAATGCAGACAGCAAGCATTGTGTTGGATCATGGATTTATGCCCAACTCGGAGAACGTCTCCTCGACAACAATGTACGCCAAACAGCTTGTCGGACTCAATGGCGCTCTCATTCCGGAAAGCACATTGCCCAATGATTATTATGCCAATGCGCCAGCGATGCTTCTCTATACACCGAGTTCGGCAAGTGGACGCAATGGTGTCATGTTAACCCATCGAAATATTGAGGCACAAATGCGTTGTCTCGTATCCAGTTGGCATCTAGATGCCACGGATTGCATGATGCCGATTCTCTCCATGAATCGCATGCACACCGCAATGGGAGCATTACTTGGCGTGGGAGGCAACATTGTGTTGCAACAGAAATTCGATAGCCATACTGCCTGGAGTTCATTGTTGAGCATCAATAGCAAGTCCAAGCAGAAGGTCAACATCTTTCTGGCCATGCCCATCATCTACAAGCGTCTCATTGCCGAATATGATAAGATGTTTGCCCAAGATCCTCGCATGGTCGAGTACATCATCAATCATTGCAAGCAGAAGATCCGATTGATGGCCACCGCCTTTGGTCTTTTGCCGGAGTCGGTTTTCTATCGCTGGCAAGAGATTACGGGACAGAATATATACGAGTATTACGGCATGCTTGAGACGGGTTTGGTATTAGGTCCGGCACTCGATGAACTTTTCTGCAGTACCAATTATCGTCCGGGTACGTTGGGTGCTCCTCTCGTCGGTGTTACGGCTCGTCTTGTAAACAACAAAGGTGATCAGCTGGTCAGCTGTAAAAATGAATCGCTCAACGTGAATGAAACGGAACAGGAAAGGAGGGTAACAAGCTCACCGGTGCTCAGCACAGTGATTGGAGAAATGGAAATTTTCGGAGATCATCTATTTCCGCGAAAGATTACACGGCCAGCTCCTCTGCAGCTGGAAGAACAATTGGATAAACTGGATCAGCAAGATCAGGGATGGAAGCATCAGCAACTGGAACAACCGAGAGCAGCCGTAGAGGAAAACTCGGACAAGTTTCTTAAGACGGGCGACATTTGCGCCTATCAAAATGGCAATTTTCATTTTCTTAGCAAATCGTCGGATGTCTTTAATGTAGGAGGTTACAAGATCTACGGATCAGAGATCAAAAAGGCCCTCATCTCACATCCGAGTATTAACGATGTGGCCGTACTTGGTATACCGAATAAACTTTGGGGTCATCGATTAGGTGTCATCTGCATTTTGTCGCCCGATGCGGAAATTGATCTGGAGACAATTAAAACTTATTGTTATAGTCAATTGCCAGCCCACAAGCATCCCACTGTATTCAAGACAATCGTTGCCAAGTGATTCAATAATCGAGTAATTATATCTATATCTATTTACTAATCATTCTAATCGACTTATCTACCAATATATAATCGATGGATTTAATGGGAAAATTCTTTGTGTTTATCGTTTTTAAAAAGTAAATCGACTTGTCGTGTTCCACTCGATTGACAATTTACGAGTTGCACAAGTTTCAAATGAATTGTAGCATATAAATTCTAGACATAGCTATCTGTATTATCCGATCTAAACTGCATTTATAATAAATATTGAACATCAATAGTACACTATCTTGGAATTACCATATTACGAGCTCATAAGGCAACTAAGGCCTACACAGGAATTCGTACCAAAGCCGACGAAACTATTATTAACAAAAGCATACCTCACTTCAGGACCATTCTATAGAATATACATTTTTGGAAAATGTGACTTACCAAGCAAAAATAAGTTTAATGCTTCTTTTAATTCCGTTGCCAGGTTTTTTCTTAACAAGAATGCGAATTACCATACATTGACATATGCTACACAAATATTCGGACCTCATTTTAATTCTTGATAACTCTTAAAATAAACCACTAGGCTTTAAATATATTTTCGTTCAATTTTTATATGACTTTTATAATAAAATTCGAACAATAAGTTTTATTTTTGATTTTTATTTGAAAAATTGAAAAAGAATTTTTATTTCGTAATTTATATTTTTGATCGGATAACAAGAGTTAAAATTAGTTTTTATAATTAAAATTAAAAATAAATGTCAAATGGAGAAAGGAAAATGTTGTGTTGTTAGACTGAAGTCCGCATCGACGATGTTTCACTGTACTCCGCTAGCATTTTTGCGATTGAGAAGTAGATATGCGGCCTTTGAGCCATAGCCCCCAGACCTCCTCCCACAACGCTGTTGCCATAAGTGCTGCTGTAATAGCTGGAGGGATAACCGCCGGCTCCGAAGCATGTATTGTAATAAGGATAACCGGCGCTAACACCCGCACTCAGACGAGAATTAAAGTTGTAGCCGCTGCCATAGTAGTCACCGCCCAAGGATGATCCATAACCGCCTCAAGCGGAGCCGTAGCCATCATGTCCACCAGCGCCATCTAGCGTCAAAAAAAGACAAACCAAAATTAGCTAAACATCAACAGAAAACTTCATAAAAGCTGGTCACACTCCGTACATTTTTATACAAAAGTACCGATGGAAAAACCGACGGAATTAGAAAGTGTTCTAAGCCAACGGCTTTTTAACAAAATGTGACAAAACCGTTCGTGTAACTCGGATTTTGAATGAAGCGACAGCACTGCATTTAAATCTTACCTAGGCCTCCAAATCCTCAAGAGCTGTAGGGATTGTCATAGCTATCCACAGCGCTGCCATACCCCGAGTGCCGAGTGTAGAGCCATAATTGTGGTAATTGTGGGGTAAAAAAGCTTCAAGCGGTATTTCTTGTCCACGACATCTTTTTGGTCCAGCAGATTGGTGTTGACGACAGACAGTTGACAGGCCCTCGTGATTTCATAGACCTGGTTCACCGCCTTGTGCAATAAAATTGTGACCACATGTACGTCCCCGTAGATGGCATTCACTCTTGTCATAATATCGTCGAGCATTTGTAAATTAATATTTATTTTGATTTGTTGGTTGTTGTTCCGGACTACTTTATTCTGCGACTGGAGGATAGTATTCCCGTCTGAGGCTTGTATGGAACGTGGCTTACGGTGTGTCGTAGCGGTCATCTTTGTAATGGCATACTAACTCTTCGATTCTGCTATCAGTGATTAGTGATGCTTCGCCGGTGGCTTAGTCGATGATCTGCTGGAGCTGTTTTACTCCGTTGACATGTGAAACGACGCCTTGTTAAAGTGGAATGACCGTCGTAACGGATCTGAAGATGTGCTTAGTTTCTAGGTGTTTGTAAAATGATTTTACTAAAATCTTAAGCTTAATTTTTGTTTTGTTCTTCTCTTTTTATGTATTTTTCTGATTTTCTTTTATATGTTTTTTTTTATTTTATTTTGGTTTGTTTGTGTTCGTGTTGTGAACGTGAGTTTGTGAAACGTTTTCAAGGCATTTGTATTTTTTAGCTTTGTTGATGAGATTTATGAACAATTTTTTCTGATTTGTTTTCAAAGGTTAGTCCACCATCCTCTTTTATTCTTTCTGTTTTGAATAGCTGTTTGTCCCTACTTTTAATCTGTGTATTGGAGACTTAAACAACACCTCTTCTGGGTGCTGATCCCATCATCACATTCATCCCATAACATTCACTCATTGATCATTTGATGGATCGGACATGGGTACTGAATATAAAAATACTCTTACAAAACACAAAAAAAAAACAAGAATTTTAAATTAGATATAGGAGATTTGGTCCTGCTAAGAAATGAAACACGACACATTCTAGATTAAAATTATTTAGGGCCTTACACAGTGGAAAATAAAGGCCTAAATGATATCATAACAATAAAAGTAGGTAGAGTTAAACAAAAAATGGTGCATAAGGATAGAGTAAAGTTTTTCAAAGAATAATACTACTTGAATTTCAAAAATGATGCATTAATCATTTAACGAATATACAAATAACACTATATAATTGAACAAAATATAATTATAAATATAGATTCAACTACTAATATGTAGTACTTCAAAATTTTATACTGATACTGGCCTTATCAACCTTTTCAATTGCAAAAAAAAACAAACAATATTTATATAAGTTATCAGAAGTTAACGCAAGTTCAATGTAACTTGATATCACAGCAGCCACAGAAGCTGACATTGCTCTGGACCGGATGTATTGCACAACGGCAGCGCAAGTTATGTATAACCCCACTTCCCTTCCCACATATATCCAAAACCCAATTTCCCCTTTGCCATCTCTAAATAATAAAGAACAAGAATTGCTTAACTCGATAAATGCTAAAATATCATTAAAGTAAAATAATGCATAAACAGGAAATGCACAGGTCGACGATCTGACACATGCCAACCAAAAGTAGTTCTTAAGAAATATACAAAACCAAATAAGCAATATATTAAAATAATGAAGTAAACAGGAAATGCATAGTTCATCGATCGGTATTAAATTCAGACTAACAAAAGGCCAACGATCTGACACATTTCAACTTATGTCAGAGTAGTTCGTAAGAAAACCAAATATGCACTTTTGTAAACCTAAATTAAGTTTTCTTGTACAACCTTATCAATAAAGAGCAGTTAGTTGATATTCACCACTTAAACCCGAAAGACGTGTTCTTAATAAAAGTATTAATATATATTTTTTATAACTTCGCGACTCTTAAAACAAAATTCGCACGATGCGCAAGCTAAGCATTTTAGCGGCCTTAGGGAGTCGAATTCAGTAGCTTAAGTCATTTTCATTTGTATTCCCTAGATTTAGTCTTTATTCCGAATTCTGATTAAGGCACATCTGCCCAAGATAAGCTCTTGTAATTAACTCACTCACTGAGTCCTAAAGCCTTTTATACGAGGCAATATTATATTCATTGTAATGTTAAATAAATAATCATAGTGAAACCTATTAGAGTTTCAATCATAAACCTACTAGTGTTTCAATAAACATTTAAGTTATATATAATATTATATATAAAAATAATAATAATAATAATTCCAATTTTATTAAATAAGCATAAATTGTATTTCTGTAATCATTATTATATAGAATAACTTCATATGAATATTATGTTTTTCAATTAAAAGTGGAGGTATAGTGCACATATGCATGGTCATCAAGTAATCACCGACTAGCATTGTCGGAGGTCAAGAAATATGTGCCCCATATTCTACAGTTTGCACACAGTCTGGAAACCGATATGACATCGGAATTTGTTTGTTAGTGTAGCTTAATTAGAACAGGCGAATGATCAGATGAGAGTCTGAAAGACATTCGGCGCTTATCAGACTTCGAGGAATATTTTTAGTAATTGCAAAGTCAATTAAATCGGGTAGTTTCTTCCTTTTGGGTTCACGATCAATAGATTACATACATTCGTTTTATATGATATTGTATATAAAACGACTCATATACAAAAGGCAGCGCTGCCACTGAGGACCGCGCAACCTTAGGCTTAGTAATACTTAATACCAAACTACACCCAGGAGGCCAGGGAGAGTCTTGGCTGTTGCATAGTGTTATCATTGGGAAGAGGAATCGACCAAAACGATGCTTAGGTAATATGGGAATTCGTTACTGCCTAGTTACGGATGACTTAACTTATGGGAGTTCGTGACTACCTAGTTATGGATGACTTCAGAACTACGGACGCATCCGACGTTTTAGAGGTTGGCTTTTTGACGGCGCTACATGCCACACAGCGCACGTCACAATCGATTTATTGAAGGAAACATTCGATGAGCGCAGAATTTCGTGGAATGGACCTGTCAATTGGCCACCAAGATCGTGTGATTTGAGACCATTGGATTATTTTCTTGGGGGATATGTGAAGTCTGTCGTCTACGCCAACAAACCAGAAATGTTAGGGCACTTGGAAGCCAACATTAGCCCCCAAATGCTCGAAAAAGTGCTTGGAAATTGGACCTCTAGACTTGGCTTTAATCATATTTAAAAATTATTGGCTTAAAATTATTCTTCCAATAAAGCCAAATTGATGGTCATTAAAACGATTTTCTTGTGTTTTATTTCAATTCGAAGTTCTATACCTCTAAAAAAACGACCTTTATAAATATCAAAAATTCAATTATTAAATTTGAATCAATATAGTATTACGAAATTAAATCATTAAGTAATAACAAAACCAATACAACAAATGAAGTTTAAATCTAATTAAAATTCCCAGACCTTATTAAACCAGAACTTATTAAATTATTTACCAAATACAGTGACATTTTTGGTATAGAATCAGAAGCAATTTCAAGTAATAACTTTTACAAGCAAAAATTTAGGTTAGCAGACATAACCACAGTATACATAAAATAAACTATAGAAATGCAGAAACAGAAAAACCAGATATATGTATATAGACAGGTAGAAAAATGTATAAAAGAAAAATATTATAAGACGCTATATAGTATAGTCGAACCATCTATATCTGAATATAATAGCCCACTTCTCTTAGTTCCTAAGAAATCACTTCCAAATTCGAAAGAATTAAATGGCGTCTAGTAGTGGATTATCGGCAAATAAATAATAAAATAAAAATTTTAGCAGATAAATATCTATTACCTAGAATAGAAGAAATACTAGATCCAGATATATTTTATAAAGATATAAAATCGTTTTAGGAATGATAGGATATTACATGAAATTCATAAAAGAATTACCAAACCTTTAACGAAACAACTCAAGAGCAAAAAAAACGTAAAGATAGAATTTAACAGTGCAGCTATTCCCCCTCTACTCTCATCACCCCCCGCGATGAACTGCACATTCCAAGCGCTGTCGCAATATCCGCTTACAGCCCAACGTTCTACTACGTTTTACGTCGCCCTTAAATAAATCTTATAACGTTAACCGAACTTCACCTTGGATTTTGTTCTGTGGGACTTGGGAACCTGGAACCAATACTTGTTGAGTTTGAGATAACCTTCTACGGAGCTGTTTTGTCCCAAAGGAACATGGGTTCAGATCGTTCAACTTCATTCGCAAGTATGACGTTAAACGACACGGAGAATAACTATTCGACCGTCGAAAAGGAAAAGCTTGCAATAATATGGGCAAACAATGAATATAATAATCAGATTATATTCGAAATAGATCAGACAAATCAAGTACAATCAAAAATTTTGTTCAAGAAAATCAGTAGAATAGTTTCAACGCCACAGATCGGAATTCCACATAGTATGTATAACAATAATCTTAAAAGAACTTTTAAAACTTTACAAAAACACATTTCAAACTCTGAAAAACTATAGAAACTCACCAAAAAACGACTTCCAAATAAAGCCGAGAGTATTCGTGCAAACTGTTTAACGAAGTTTACTTTACATATTACTAACTTTCAACAATCTTCGAGCAACGCTCCTGCCGACAGAATACTTTCAACATTAACAGAAATATGTAGAATCATTCTTGAGGAAAGAAAAAAACAAAAATTAAATTGTGACCTTTATAAAAGTAGTGACGAGTAATATAGACGCGGATGATGCAGAAACAATACAAAAAGCAAAGAAAAAGCAGAACGCATAAGCAAAAAGCAAAGCGACCAGGTAGAATTTAATAAGGAAGTATTCATAAATAAGTAGCAGAAAATCATAAGAAACTTTTTAATTAATTACAAAAAATAGTATATACAAGGATTTAAGTGAAGAGCATATTGAAATTCTTTTTTTACAGTACATCAATCGAATTAATTTCAATATTGACTTACTAAGCACCCGCTTAACAAATAAAGCTTAGAGCATTCTTTTATCAAAATTAAAGATTATTCCAAATTGAAATCGAAAAAATTATGAAGATTGTAGAAAAACAAAAGTTAGAGATATTGTCAGAAGAGCTTTTATATTTTCATTTGCAGGCGAACGTAAACAAGACCAAATTGATATACCTATTTTTGAAGAGACCTTTTCAAACAGTGCTACGTTATTTCATTACTTAATTATCTACAAATACCCGATTATGCTATAACTACTGCTATATATAACTTTCTCGCCCCAAAGTTAGCTTGCGCTATATTATATATCATATTTTTAATAAAGCATGCACAAAGAAGTATGCAGCAATATATGAAATCGCACGCAAATTACGCATACGCACCGTAACACGTTTATAATTTTGTGTTTATTGTGGCTGGGAATTGGAAGGAGATATACATAGATATTTCATAAAGTAGAACAAGTAGATCAAAGTATGCTGGATATGTTAATATCATTTAGTAGAACAATTGCCTTTAGTCATATTCACATTTGTACAATTCAATACACGAGAATAACGAGTGTCACATTTTATCCAAAAATTGTATATTTGACTGCAAAGAAATGATTGAGAATCAACGTGTGATCAATGTGCGTCTATCGCGTGGGGATATGAAGTCAATTGATAAGTTAATTATGTGGATTAATAAGACTTTAGAGGCGGATATACATCAACTATCGGATTTATCATCTGGTGAAGCTTATTGTCAGCTGATGCACTGTATATTTCGGCAATCGATTAATATATCCAAGATTTATTTTAACACACATGATATCGGTCTATTTGGATCGAATTTTAAGTTGCTTAGAAAAAGTTTCGTCACAATGAATGTTAATAAGAACATCCCGATAAGTCAATTAACAACAGGTATCGGCCATTATGAATTTTCCAATTGGTTTTACAAGTTCTATGAAGCCAATAAAAAGGACGAGCCATACGATGCAAAGAAGGCCCGCCAAAATGCACAAATCGGACCAAGAACTTACAAATCTATCAAAGTTCTACAACGCTCTCGAACCGCTATGGTTATTCCAAAGGCAAAAGCTAATATGGACACCATCTCTTGTCAAAGCTTGATAAATATAGCCCAAGTGACTCCGAATGCGATGATGGAAATTGATACGGTTGATTCAACCGACACGTTCATTCCAGAGCCAAAAACTAATATGGACAACATCTCCCGTCCTATTTTAACAAATGAAGATCCATTGACACCAAAGACGGTGATGGAAATTGAGGATAAGCCACTGCAGCACTTAAAGGGGAAGTCAACATATTGTAATGAATCTCGGCTTAATTATTGGAGTCCTACTTTAAACGCTATTGATCCGCATGATTCAGCCGGCACGTTTATTCTAGAGCCAGAAACCAATATGGACAACATCTTTCGTCCTATTTTAACAAATGAAGATCCAGTTACGAATGCGGAGAGCCCAAATCAGGTAAAACGACTACAAAGCTTAAAGAGGTCCAAATGTTTTGATGAATCGCGAAAAATATATATGATTCCCACTTTTCATGCTGCTGATCAGGATGACATTAAGAAACTCGATAGCCCTGATAATCAGGATGGTTGTGGAGATGTGCAACTCGAGACGACTTATCATCTTAATGATTCTGGAAGGATTCAAATCGGTAGCCCTGATAAGCAGGATGATTCTAAAAGAGTTAATCTCGATGAGGAAATACTACAACTCTCATCAAAATTTGAGAGTATCAAACAAATTATTCTCCCCTGTGAGCCACTCAATGATTTTCTAGAATTCACTTCAGCTTTTTTCGATGTGCTCAAAACGCCAGAGGACAAGATGATAGCAAAAGTGCAAAAACTTAAAGAGATGTTGGTTAAATTTACTAAAACGTCAAAAAATCCAAAGAAAAACATCAATGCTGTAATGTCTAAAAGAAATCCATAATCAATAGCTGAATTGATTGATATGTAACAGATTCATAATTATGTTTTAGCTTTATGAAAGCTGACTATTTTGCTTGTAAAAATTCAAAAAATTGTTAAGATGAATTTGGGTTATTTTATTTTAATTATAAATGTTATTTGCCACACAAAACAAAAAAAACTTTTTAATATCCTTAATGATTTTTACTTGACCATTTCCTTATTAAGAACATGCCATCCAATTAATTATCCACATAATTGATCATTTCTTAAAACACTTAAGTAATTGCCAAAAGTTTCCTTTGCTTGATAATGTTTTAGGCTATAGTTTTTACTGGCATCCCTAAAAAGATTTTTACGTTTTTTGGGTACCGAAATTTCAAATAGACTCTATGTGTTTTCGGTTTTGAGAATTGTAACAGATGCCAGTTCCCACTGCTAATTTGGCAAGTGCAACAGACACTCTAAAATGTAAGCTAACTTTTGTAGTCTGTTTAGTCCCTGTACTTTAAAAAAACACAAATGGGTCTAATAAGTTTGGGCAATAAAAAATTAGCGTAACAGGCAGAAGGAGGCGTGGCAGACTCTTAAGATATAGCCATGCCCGTCTGTCTGGCTGGCTGTCTGTCTGTCCCTTTTTGTGTCACCTAGATCTCAGAGACCATAAGAGCTAGAGACACCAAATTTGGCATGTAGGTTCATCTATATCTCCCATGAATCAAGTTTGTTCTAGGTTTTTGCCACGCTCCCCTCCGCCCACGGAAAATGATATACAAAATTTTGAAGTTGAATTACAAGAGCACCTTAATGGCTAGCACTAAAATGATTTCGTATGGTACGCAACATTGAAAAACAATCTATAGTGAACTCTTTGCACTCAAAAAGTACTGGGTCTCCGACTGTCGAGCTTGCTCCACTGTAGGTTACTGCATTTTTTATATTCCCCATTGTTACAACATAGTATCAATACCCTATAAAAAGACATACAAACGATATTTGCAGTTATTTAACACAATTATTTTGAGCTGTAAACATGACGCATGAGTGGAACAAAATAACATTGAAATATTATTTTTCAACAAAGAGGATAATAGATCTTCCGTTTAATGAGTCATTTGAAATAAGAAAATCAGAACGGAAATCTACTAGGTTTGGTGACAAGATAATGATAACATGTGAGGACTTTATAATATTTTTACCAGATCAATGTAACATCTTGTCGGATGAGGCAATAAACTTGTTTGATTCAGGAAAACATACATTTCTGAAATACAAAGTGTTTGAGAATAACTATCAACTAAAATTTTCGGAGAACATCTATCAACTATCCAAAGTAAAAAATAAAATTAAAATAAAAAAGATATATAAAAAAATATGAATAACTTTGTAAAATTTGTTGATTATCCTACATAAGTGAACCAAATTTAAAGCGCCACAGCTGAATTCAAACAACACAGACACAAAAAAAGCGTAAATAATAATAATAACAATGCATATTGAAAACTGTAAAATTGCTTATCATTTACGTACTAATGTACATAAAACGTTTGTCAGCATATGTACAAATAAACGTCAATTTAAAATGTATAACAACTGCTTATCATAATTGTATGGAAACATATATGACAAACAATTATAATAAAACCATGTTTGGATGTTAAAAACTTTACTTATATAATTAAAGAACCAATTTGTAAATTACTACAAGATGCAATAAAAAAACATATTAACATCAATATTAATTTAGAACTATTTTGTAAATGTGTTTTAATTAAGGAAAGTGACAATTTAACTGAATTCGAATTGAAATCTTATCAAAATAAAATATTATATTTTTAAAATCAAGCAGAATGATAAAAATGAGGTTATCAAAGTTAACAGTGCAGCTATTTCCTCTCATCTCTCATCACTAAATAAGAAATGCAGTAAGCTACAGTGGAGCAAACTTGACAGTAGGAGACCCTGTTCTTTTTAAGTGCAAAGCGTTCACTCTAGATTGTTCTTCAATGTTGCGTACCATTCAATAGATGGCGCCACCACGAAGATAAGTTAATAAACACAAAGGTCGCTAGCGCTCTTCTTCTTTCTTTGCCCGTAACATTGTTAGTTGAATAACTTCCGCGTTTATCATCCGATTGGAATGAAATTTTCTGGACAGGTTTGGATTATAGTGTATATTATATTCACCATATTCATTTTAGTGCTAGCGATAAAGGTGCTCTTGTAATTCAACTTCAAAATTTTGTATATCATTTTCCGTGGGCGGAGGGGAGCGTGGCAAAAACCTAGAACAAACTTGATTCATGGGAGATATAGATGAACCTACATGCCAAATTTGGTGTCTCTAGCTCTTATGGTCTCTGAGATCTAGGTGACACAAAAAGGGACAGACAGACAGCCAGCCAGACAGACGGGCATGGCTATATCTTAAGAGTCTGCCACGCCTCCTTCTGCCTGTTACGCTATTTGTATTTTTTTAAAGTACAGGGACTAAACAGACTACAAAAGTTAGCTTACATTTTAGAGTGTCTGTTGCACTTGCCAAATTAGCAATGGGAACTGGCATCTGTTACAATTCTCAAAACCGAAAACACATAGAGTCTATTTGAAATTTCGGTACCCAAAAAACGTAAAAATCTTTTTAGGGATGCCAGTAAAAACTATAGCCTAAAACATTATCAAGCAAAGGAAACTTTTGGCAATTACTTAAGTGTTTTAAGAAATGATCAATTATGTGGATAATTAATTGGATGGCATGTTCTTAATAAGGAAATGGTCAAGTAAAAATCATTAAGGATATTAAAAAGTTTTTTTTGTTTTGTGTGGCAAATAACATTTATAATTAAAATAAAATAACCCAAATTCATCTTAACAATTTTTTGAATTTTTACAAGCAAAATATTCAGCTTTCATAAAGCTAAAACATAATTATGAAACTGTTACATATCAATCAATTCAGCTATTGATTATGGATTTCTTTTAGACATTACAGCATTGATGTTTTTCTTTGGATTTTTTGACGTTTTAGTAAATTTAACCAACATCTCTTTAAGTTTATGCACTTTTGCTATCATCTTGTCCTCTGGCGTTTTGAGCACATCGAAAAAAGCTGAAGTGAATTCTAGAAAATCATTGAGTGGCTCACAGGGGAGAATAATTTGTTTGATACTCTCAAATTTTGATGAGAGTTGTAGTATTTCCTCATCGAGATTCACTCTTTTAGAATCATCCTGCTTATCAGGGCTACCGATTTGAATCCTTCCAGAATCATTATGATGATAAGTCGTCTCGAGTTGCACATCTCCACAACCATCCTGATTATCAGGGCTATCGAGTTTCTTAGTGTCATCCTGATCAGCAGCATGAAAAGTGGGAATCATATATATTTTTCGCGATTCATCAAAACATTTGGACCTCTTTAAGCTTTGTAGTCGTTTTACCTGATTTGGGCTCTCCGCATTCGTAACTGGATCTTCATTTGTTAAAATAGGACGAAAGATGTTGTCCATATTGGTTTCTGGCTCTAGAATAAACGTGCCGGCTGAATCATGCGGATCAATAGCGTTTAAAGTAGGACTCCAATAATTAAGCCGAGATTCATTACAATATGTTGACTTCCCCTTTAAGTGCTGCAGTGGCTTATCCTCAATTTCCATCACCGTCTTCGGTGTCAATGGATCTTCATTTGTTAAAATAGGACGAGAGATGTTGTCCATATTAGTTTTTGGCTCTGGAATAAACGTGTCGGTTGAATCAACCGTATCAATTTCCATCATCGCATTCGGAGTCACTTGGGCTATATTTATCAAGCTTTGACAAGAGATGGTGTCCATATTAGCTTTTGCCTTTGGAATAACCATAGCGGTTCGAGAGCGTTGTAGAACTTTGATAGATTTGTAAGTTCTTGGTCCGATTTGTGCATTTTGGCGGGCCTTCTTTGCATCGTATGGCTCGTCCTTTTTATTGGCTTCATAGAACTTGTAAAACCAATTGGAAAATTCATAATGGCCGATACCTGTTGTTAATTGACTTATCGGGATGTTCTTATTAACATTCATTGTGACGAAACTTTTTCTAAGCAACTTAAAATTCGATCCAAATAGACCGATATCATGTGTGTTAAAATAAATCTTGGATATATTAATCGATTGCCGAAATATACAGTGCATCAGCTGACAATAAGCTTCACCAGATGATAAATCCGATAGTTGATGTATATCCGCCTCTAAAGTCTTTTTAATCCACATAATTAACTTATCAATTGACTTCATATCCCCACGCGATAGACGCACATTGATCACACGTTGATTCTCAATCATTTCTTTGCAGTCAAATATAAAATTTTTGGATAAAATGTGACACTCGTTATTCTCGTGTATTGAATTGTACAAATGTGAATATGACTAAAGGCAATTGTTCTACTAAATGATATAAACATATCCAGCATACTTTGATCTACTTACTCTACTTTATGAAATGTGTATGTATATCTACTTTAATCTCACAAAATGATGGCCATTTTGGCATAAATCACTTGTGTGCGCTTGATTTTTCTCCTTCCAATTCCCAGCCAAAATAAACACAAAATTATAAACGTGTTACGGTGCGTATGCGTAATTTGCGTGCAATTTCAAATATTGCTCACAATCTGGGAGTTTAGTTGAGATATCTTAAGTAACCAAAAAGTTTTCGATACTAAATCATGATTTTGAACCGATCGTTCCTATGACAGCCATATAATAAAGTAGTCCGATTTGAACAAAATTTGGTAAGGATGTATATAACTGTGTTAAACATACAGTCAGTGAGTTTGGTTGAGATATCTTGAGAAACAGAAAAGTTTTTCATACTAAATGTTTATTCCGAAGCGATCTTTCCTATGGCAGCTATATGATATAGTGATCCGATTCAGCCGGTTCCGACATATGTACAGCGTGCAGCAAAAAGACGAACCTGTACCAAGTTTCATCTAGATAGCTTAAAAACTGAGAGACTAGTTTGCATAGAAACAGATGGACAAATAGACTGACAGACAGACGAACATGGCTATATCGACTCAGCTCGTCGCCCTGATCAATAATATATACATACTATGTAAATGGGAAAAACGCAGAATTTTGCACACGCTCTTTGGTGTATATGCTGCAAAATAGGAAAGACTTTCCTAACTTTTCTGGACATCAAACTTTTTTAATGCTCAGCTTTATTAATAATGTCCTGTAAAGTGTGGAAACCACAAACGATTAACGGACTTATTCTTTCCATCAATTGAATTCGACGTCTTCGTCGATGGAACATAGTGCGGGGTAATCGGGATTTGTACCGGTTTCACATTCTTTGCCAGCTTTTTTGCATCCCCTGTAAACGGGTAGGCCAATGAAGTTTGTTGTGGCATAGTTGCATGCCACAAGGGAAATGTCAAAGCCATCATCCCTTTTAAAGCTTGAAACTGCGCAGCCGACGCGCACGTTAAGCTCCTGGGCGAGCATTGTAAAGTGACCAATTGTGCTGGAAGAGGATAAGGTAAGAATAAGTCTCCTTTAGCTATTATTATTGAGGAGTTTTACTCACGATCCATTGTAATTATCGGGATATTCCTCAAGGATGTCAGCATCGACAAATTGTCCCTCTTTTGCCCAATCATCGACTGCCATTTTGATGACGTCCAACAAACCTGGAGGAGAACCTCCCTTGCTACCAGTATAGAAGAGATTCTGTCCGGAGTTCTTATAGATTACCGTGTTGTGGCATTCATCGTGTTTCATTTGACACTGCTTCACATTGAATTCTGCCAACGTGGCCAACTCGTCGTCCCAGCTTACAGTAGCCATGCGACACGCCTTGACCCTGATCTTACCCTTTCCTCTCGCCCATTTTTGACGCAGCTTGTTATGAGCCGCAACGAATGTATCCTGTGCCAATTGATCTACTTCCATCAGATGCGCTTCTTCGGGACACTCTTCAGCAAAGCTCTTTAAAAAAGGTTAAAGAATTTTAAACAAGGTTGACAAGGTTAAAGCACCTTACCCCATCGTTCCCGCATGCCACATGAGTTTCGTCAACGTTACATAGCTCGGGATCGCAATAATTCGTATCCTGAGCCTCACTCATGAGGCAGAGCAGTAAAGGAATTACCACAATCGTTATCTTCATGTTGAACCAGTTGCAAGTTAAGATATTGTTGAACTGTGTGGATTGCACTGAAGAGAGACCCATCTTATAGTTCTGACTCGCTGAGGCAACGTGAGCTCTTATCGAGGTAATGAAAGGTAATGAACTCATAAAACCAACTAATTTACGAGGTATTTTTAGGTCACGTTTGACGATAAGCTATTGTAATTGATGTAACTCTACATAGGGTAACTGTTGGTCGAGCTGCTTAAGCACAGAGGGAAGCAGAAGGGCGTATCTGTATTCAATTTCATCAAGACAGCTTCAAAACTGAGAGACTAGTTTCTTAACTTTATTTTAAATTGCGTTGCACTTCTAATTGTTTTGAAACAGATTGTTCCATAGTATAATCCTTGCAAGCAAAAGATAACAGCTTACTGAAGATAATTTATTTTTGAAGGTTATTGTGTTTTTGGTTGTTCTAGGTGATAAAAGTAGCCCGGTTCTTTATTGTAAACAGTATAATTATATTAAGAGCAATTAGGAATTAAAATTAAGGTCGAATATTTGTTTTATTTCCAAAAATTTATATTAAGTAGAATAGTCCTGAAGTGAGGTACGCTTTTGTTAAGACTAGTTTCGTCGGCTTTGGTACGAATTCCTGTGTAGGCCTTAGTTGCCTTATGAGCTCGTAATATGGTAATTCCAAGATAGTGTACTATTGAAGTTCAATATTTATTATAAATGCAGTTTAGATCGGATAATACAGATAGATATGTCTAGAAATTATATGATACAATTCATTTGAAACTTGTGCAACTCGTAAATTGTCAATCGAGTGGAACACGACAAGTCGATTTACTTTTTAAAAACGATAAACACAAAGAATTTTCCCATTAAATCCATCGATTATATATTGGTAGATTAGTCGATTAGAATGATTAATGAATAGATATAGATATTATTACTCGATTATTGAATCACTTGGCAACGATTGTCTTGAATACAGTGGGATGCTTGTGGGCTGGCAATTGACTATAACAATAAGTTTTAATTGTCTCCAGATCAATTTCCGCATCGGGCGACAAAATGCAGATGACACCTAATCGATGACCCCAAAGTTTATTCGGTATACCAAGTACGGCCACATCGTTAATACTCGGATGTGAGATGAGGGCCTTTTTGATCTCTGATCCGTAGATCTTGTAACCTCCTACATTAAAGACATCCGACGATTTGCTAAGAAAATGAAAATTGCCATTTTGATAGGCGCAAATGTCGCCCGTCTTAAGAAACTTGTCCGATTTTTCCTCTACGGCTGCTCTCGGTTGTTCCAGTTGCTGATGCTTCCATCCCTGATCTTGCTGATCCAGTTTCTCCAATTGTTCTTCCAGCTGCAGAGGAGCTGGCCGTGTAATCTTTCGCGGAAATAGATGATCTCCGAAAATTTCCATTTCTCCGATCACTGTGCTGAGCACCGGTGAGCTTGTTACCCTCCTTTCCTGTTCCGTTTCATTCACGTTGAGTGATTCATTTTTACAGCTGACCAGTTGATCACCTTTGTTGTTTACAAGACGAGCCGTGACACCGACTAGAGGAGCACCCAACGTACCCGGACGATAATTGGTACTGCAGGAAAGTTCATCGAGTGCCGGACCTAATACCAAACCCGTCTCAAGCATGCCGTAATACTCGTATATATTCTGTCCCGTAATCTCTTGCCAGCGATAGAAAACCGACTCCGGCAAAAGACCAAAGGCGGTGGCCATCAATCGGATCTTCTGCTTGCAATGATTGATGATGTACTCGACCATGCGAGGATCTTGGGCAAACATCTTATCATATTCGGCAATGAGACGCTTGTAGATGATGGGCATGGCCAGAAAGATGTTGACCTTCTGCTTGGACTTGCTATTGATGCTCAACAATGAACTCCAAGCAGTATGGCTATCGAATTTCTGTTGCAACACAATGTTGCCTCCCACGCCAAGTAATGCTCCCATTGCGATGTGCATGCGATTCATGGAGAGGATCGGCATCATGCAATCCGTGGCATCTAGATGCCAACTGGATACGAGACAACGCATTTGTGCCTCAATATTTCGATGGGTTAACATGACACCATTGCGTCCACTTGCCGAACTCGGTGTATAGAGAAGCATCGCTGGCGCATTGGCATAATAATCATTGGGCAATGTGCTTTCCGGAATGAGGGCGCCATTGAGTCCGACAAGCTGTTTGGCGTACATTGTTGTCGAGGAGACGTTCTCTGAGTTGGGCATAAATCCATGATCCAACACAATGCTTGCTGTCTGCATTTTCTGTGCCAGTTCCTGTGTCATTTCCTCACACTCGGGCGTTCCAATCATCAATTTTGCCTTGCAATCGGTCACCTGGCCAAGCAATTCATCTGCTGCCTCATTGGGATCAAGCGGCACGGCTACCTGTCCCGAGATCCAACAACCCCATTGCATCACAATCCACAAGGCGTTGTTTGAGCAGAGAAAGGCAACATTTGATTGCGAGGCACTGCCTGCAGTGGAAAAGGTAGGTAAAGAAGTAGTTTGAATCTAGTGAATAAAGTAAGTCCAAAAATAACAGACATCAGGCACTGCTTTGGTCACTAGCGTGGACTGGCGACTTCACAGTGATGTAATCGCTTACCACAAAAGTTAGATATCTGTATGGCCAGTTTCTTGGCGGTTATATAAAGCTGAAAGAAGGTAAACTCGCCAGCCACATCCTTCACAGCGATCTCATCCGGAAAGAGCATGGCCTTCTTAAACGTTGGCACCACAAAGTTATTGCGTTCATCCTCCCGAAAGCTGTTCCTTAGCTTATCAATTAATGTGTCCTGTAACCGGATTAAATACCACTTATAAATCTGCACTAATAGATCTTTCTCATTGTGCTCACCTTGTGAATTAGATCTGAGGAACAGAGACGCACCCAAGGACGCAAATGAAGTCTTTGCAAACGTCTTAGTGACAACATTTTTGTTTCCGTAATAAATTTTCCCGAATACTTGTCTCGTTTCTGGATGATTAGTCAAAAGAATTTTGACAATATTTGATGCAACAAAAATTATAAATATGTATTCTCAAATATCAACCAAACAACTCTACGCAAAACTCAATGTATGCTTTGTTTAAGTTAATGAAAGTATTTAAAATACTCAAATAGAAAATACCCTGTAACAAAATGTAATTAATATCAAAGTAATAAAAATCAGGGATTGAACCGTAACCGAAACCGGAGAAGGTGCGGAGTGGATCGGATTACTGATAATGATATGGCTGCCATAGAAACGATCGGATTAAAGTCAACATTTAGTATGAAAAACTTTTTTTGTTTCTTAAAATATCTCAACCAAACTCACAGATTGTGTGTCTGGTAACATTATATACAATCTGATCGAATTTGGATAAAATCAGACATACTATACATATTTCATAAAATTTTCTTATGTCGAAACTTGAATACAGGTCTCTGCAAGGCTATACAACCTTTGGCGCGCCAAATTATGTATGTGACATAAAAAAATATAGAAATTTGTGCATAATTATGCATTTCTTATTGAACAACATTGAGATGTTATGATTTATGTAGACAGTGAAATTGTAATCTGAAAACGTTTAAAACTTACGTATTTGTGAGTTGTGTTGACAGCATTAATATACACGCATATACATATGTATATGTGCCTATAATTACTGCTTACTTGAAAACGGATCATTAACTAAGATCAGTAACAGCAGCAGCAACATCAATAAGAATAACAACAGTGAGAATTGAACTTCTCTTGCAACTTGATATAAGCACCATAGCAACAATATGAATCAAAATCAGATCCGAATAGTTGTTTTTATTTGTATAAAACAATATTACAATAATCTTTACAACTCTAAAGAGATACTACAATTCATCTTATATACCAGGCACACATCAGACACCAGGAGATATTGCCCTTAACATGAGCTTACGTTAATTAAATTTGTCCAGATCTTAAGGTTATGCAGAGGAATTGTTTATATACATACATATGTACATACATATATAGAGTAACATATCCTCCATAAAAAAACAGATATGTACGCGATCTATTGCAAAGCTTCACTTTTCCAAAGCTTATCGAAGACACATGCAAAGCTATACAGAACTTATCAAAGACACTAACCAGCACTCAGATGTTAATTAAGTTAACAAGAAACTGTCAAGACAAACCTTTTAAACTTTGTTGTTCTTGCCTGCTCTTCGCTTTGTAATTTAATTTAGAAGATAAAATATAACATTTTTATGTACATATGCATACAGTTGAAATAATGTATAATATGTATCTATATACATTGACCAAATTGTCAAAATAGCATTTATCGTCTTTACTTTTAAACGGTTCCTCAATTTAGTTTTTATCAAATTTCCTTGGCCAAGAACCCTCCTCATTTCTGCATTTGATTATGGCAATGAAAGAAGAGTCAGAGCGAAAATCACCAGTTCTGATAACGGTTATGTTTCTGATCAAAAAAATTAAGTTTTTCAACATTCTCTCATTTTAAAAGGTTAATGTTAGCAAGTTTGTAAACTATTTGTCCCTATATCATTACCAATTTCGAAAAGTTCCAAAATTTGCAGTATAGAATCTTTTTTGGAGCACGTATCTTAAAAAATGGACTCTCTCTCTTCTTCTTTGCATAAGGCAACAACATAAGGCAAACGCAACAACAAATATAGCGCAAACTAACTTTGGCGGGCCAAAGTTTGGATGCCCCGTGTAAGCCGTCAGATTTTTTACAAAATTTGTTATACACACTAAATGTTGGTTTCGAACGGATCGCTCCTATGGCAGATATATGATATAGTGATCCGATCCGGCCAGTTCCGACATGTGTACTGCGTGCGTAAAAAGACGGACCTGTACCAAGTTTCATCGAGATAGCTTCAAAACTGAGAGACTAGTTTGCATAGAAACAGACGGACAGACGGATATGGCTATATCGACTCAGCTCATCGCCCTGATCAAGAATTTATATACTTATTGGGTCTGACACGCCTCCTTCAATGCGTTACAAACTTCGTGACAAAATTATAATACCCTCTGCAAGGGTATAAAAAGAAAGACTCTCTGATTGCTTTGCTCACTTACAAACTCTCAGTAGCTGAGCGACGGAAGGTTCTGTTCTTATCGATCGATCAGTAAGAGAGCGATTCGTGTGTTACGCTCAACCCGAAGCCTGAGAGCGAGAACACGAACGAACGGAAATGCCGTCTCATTTTGTTCGGTCTTTTGAGTGAGCTTTGCTCTGTAGGCTTGCTGATACCAGATCACAATTCTTGCAGTCAGTTTTAAGTTGACTCTTGACAAGTGAAATACACGAATATAAAATTAAACATGTTAATATGTTGTATAATGTTGAATACTTTATTGGCGCAGCCAAAAGGATATCAAAGTCATACCCGGGGTCCTACTACAATCCAGTGATAAAGAATCCTTGTACGACCAAGTGATCCTTTAGGATTTAGCACGCAAATTGCCACAAAATATAGAGACGGTTAACTTTACAACTTTTGTGCATTAAATCAATTAGAAGACCTATTTGTATCCTGCTAGACAAAGTGTGGTCGTAACTAAAGTTAAGATTTAATTAATCGCAAGTGCACAGTGCAGTTCACTTAGAACATATGTAAGTCTCACTAAACCGAGCTGTATGTGAACAAATTAAATCAGTGGACCGCTTGATAAAGTGTGAGCACCAAGAAGCTAAAATTAAATCTATCACAGCCCGTTTAACTGGAGTGTGATCACTACCCAATCTCCGTTAAATAACTCTAATTGAACAACATAGTAAAGTTCAAACAAATAAAACAAAAACCTGAAATTAACAAACGATAATTATAAATTATTTATAATTTAACTCAACTTCTTCGGAAAATACACCGTGTACATCAGTTTTCTAGAAAGCAGTCCTTTCATCAGTTGAATCGAGTACTTTCTGAACTTATGAAGGATATAAGAAATATTTAAATTAGAAGACATGATTTTAAAAAGTAAACAACCGAAGCGAACCACTGTGCGCCGTCAATATCGAGAATGAACCGAACTCGATTAGCTGTGCGCTATTAAGTTCGGCAAATTTACTGAACCTCCTGGAAGCCATGGTAAGCAAAAATTTGTAGCTCACAAAAACCTCGATTTCACACATCTATGTATTCAGTTAGTGACCCTAGAAATTACCCACGAAAGAAGACCGTAAATTTTTGGTGCCATCGAGCTACAAATGCTGAAAAGGTATTACAACTCGGAACGGATTATAACGAATGGACATCATTGAAAGAACACCTCATCGATGAATTTGAAACGCAGACCCCGTTAAAGGAATTATTTCAACGCCTCTTCTCTACATCACACAAAGGTAATCTACGTCAATTTTGTAAAGAGTTAGAAAATAAGAGCACTGTTGTTATAAACAACAAGCCTTACAGGCGACCAAATTAATGTAATAGTTTAATCACAAGCAATGGCTACTAAAATCAAAAAAACAGTTCAGATACCTGAGAAGTGACAGTGCTTGTCTGGGAACTTACTTCTTAAAACTCGGATAGAAATTGACTCAGTTTAGAATCAACTAAATTACAGGCTGTTAAGTGCTTATAAGACCGCAGATTAGCGGTAATTTTGGTGGCGTTCTGCAAACTCCAAGTATGTAGTTTTGTTATAACCGATAAGCACAACAAGAAAAACACTTGCACTTCCCAGGTATTCCAACTACATTCTAATTTGTAACATGGTGGTATTTAAAGCCTTGGAAAGTCATAATATTTCAACAGTACAAAAATTACAACAAATGTTGTCAGTAAGAATGTTTATACAAAAGACCGAATTTCGATAAAAGATATCGATTCTGATAATTTTCCAAGGCTAAGAACTAATTCTCTAAGCCCATATACTAACAACAAAACTATATTGATCATAACAATAACACTTATCCCAGTCAACACTTTAGTCGCCCCATTCTAATCCATTCAAATAAACAGTACCCGAATTCCTTATAAATTATGTTTAACAATACACTGGATCATCAACGCGTAATCTCAAGGTATGTGATATACACGACAGTATGACAGGTTATTCGCGTCTAAACAATTTTGTTAATGTACTTGCATATTTTAGCAAAATCAACAATTTTATATACATCAGTTTTCACCTTATTACGGCGTCCCTTTTAGGGAACTTTAAATGAAGAATAATGGTCGATTACGTTGAAAGAACGCCAATAAGAAAGAAAATTCATCCACCAAGAATTATAACTTAATTAATCGAATTCTTTCAACAATTATAACGCAGATTTACAAAAAAAATAGTTTTTACAATAAAGTCTATTGCGCATTGAACAATGACATTAGTATAGAATATAAAATATCGCATTAAAACCCAGTATACAAAAGACCATATTCTTACCCATTCGCTTATGAGACGGGAATTAATAATTATTGGAATATAAAATTTGTTAATCAGATTGACGAAATGTTAAAGCAAGGCATCATTCGCGACAGAGATTGCCCATAATTCAGCCCTTTAGAGATCGTACAGAAAAAATCTGATGGTTCCGGTAAAAAGAAATCTAGGTTGGTTCTCGATAGTCGTAATTTAAATGAAATTACTTTGAACATTGATTGGACATTGGACAAGAGAAATGCCAGTATTTGACTGATCTTGAAAAAGGCTTTTACCAAATCGAATTGAATAAATAAATATAAATAATAGTACTATGGTTCTGGAACACTTTCTGGTTTGTTTTCATTTTCTGTTTTTGTTGACAAAGTATTAACAGTGTTTTTAGCATTACAAAATTAATTCATATTAAATATTTAATTAGGCAAATCTTACGCTGAAAGTTATAACATTTAAAGCGACTTTTTGTAAATATTGTAAATCTCAATTTTTATGCTGCGCTACAGTGTTGAACATTTTAAATAAGTGAACCGTTCCAAGTGCATTAGGGGATTAAATCGAATGTTTGAGTGTTTGAGGCATGTGCTGAACACGTCACTGGCAAACGTTGCACTTATAGAATACATAATAATTAACTAAATTTTCATAAGGAAAACTCATAAAAACGTTATGTGAATTGTCTTTTTCTATTAGTTTTTCTTGTATTTTTTGTTTAAGACAATCCATTAACAGGCATTTCAGGCAATGAGCTTCTCAATGGTCTCACTCAGTCTGGTGGCATTTGCTCCCGCAAACTTTTCCACTTCGACAGAGTTCTTGATGAACAGGAACGTGGGCATGCTTGACACTTCGTATTCCATGGCAATGGCTTCGCAATCGTCTACGTCAACCTTGATCACAACAACCTTTTCGGCGTAGAGTTGGGATAACTCCTCCAGCTTGGGGGCAATCATCTTGCAGGGTCCACACCAGGTGGCAAAGAAGTCCACAACGACCAGCTTGTCGCCGGCATTTTTCAGAATTGAACTTTGTGTTCATATTTTCTAGTCTTATCTAGTTTTTGTATGGAATGTTCTCCCTCTCTACCCTATTCCCCTACCCACTATTACACTAGAGTGTGGATATGTTCCAACAAATGGCATGGCAATGGCATCCGGTCAGCGTTTGGGCTGGCGATAAAGCTTATCACAATCACTTTAACGTTAGCTTTGTTGTCAAGGGAGAAGTAGATTTGAAAATTTTAAATGTTAAGAGCGTCGTTTCTCCGGGTTTGATAATTAATTTTTATCCGCCTACAATATACATATGTAAGTATGTGCTGTATAGAGTAGATAAGAAATTAATAGGAGCTGACGGAGTGCAAGTTATTCTCATGCAAAGATTAATTTACTTAATATCTTCATGTTAAATAATTGAGAAAATATATAAAATTGGTATGCAAAATCAAATTAAATATTAATGAGTATATTAAGATTGTATTGTGTACAAATCAGACTGGTTTATTTTGAGCTCTTAAGATGACAGTGTCCTCTTGACAATCAGGAGTAGTTTTGTTTACACAGTGAAGGTTACCATTGAGTGAACGCATAACGCTTTTTTCCAAGAATACCTGAATGTAAAAATATAAAATTATATTGTTCCTTCAAGATTATGCAAAATCCGAGGTCTATTAGTCAGAAAATCTAACTTACAATTTCTGTAGAGGTGCAAATTGGTTATTACCAAATATTCCGAAGAATCTAGAGTCTAGATTCTAAATGTTTCCGTTTGCATAACCTTACACCAATACTACTTGATGTTATGATGTCACTGAATGGTACATGTTAATGTTTTGATTGTATATAAAATCTATATATATAAAAGTCTTTGTCCTGACGTCGAGGACGAGACATCACGCTACAGGAGTAGGTGGGAAACCGCAAAGTTTTTGACCGTAGTTGAAACATATATTCAATACATTTTTTTTATTTAATCACGTTGTACGTTGTATTCAAAATCAGCAGTATAAGTAAGAGAGGCAAAGTTTAATTTTTATGTAACTAAAGACGGTTTAATGATTTATTAACGAAGAGTTCTCAATTTATACCAAACCATTAATTTTTGCTATTCAGAATCATCAGTGGATGTAAAAGAGGCAAAGTTTCATTTTTATGTAACCAAAGACAATTAAGTGATTTATAAATTAAGAGTTCTTAAAAAATATAACTATAATAAAAAAGTATAAGCACTATAGACAATGTCGTCGCTGGACTGGTTCATGGAGAGAGTGGTAGGCAGAGCCGATGATGACTCGTGTGAGAACTTCGTCGTTTCCTGCTGGCAGGATATGTTCCGAAATCTCGAGATCATAGTCTGTGAAGAAATTGACTTTTTAATATTAAAATTGATGGTGCAACGGTACAGAATACTATAACTGATTGGACATGCAATACTGCAACTTTCGCAGTCTCCTGCAATGCATTTGTACCAGACCAAACCAAAGAGAGGCAAAGTTTCATTTTTATTTAACCAAAGACGATTAAATGATTTATAAATTAAGAGCTCTTAGTTTATAAGTCATTAAGCCGTCTTTGGTTATATAAACCATATAAACTTTGCCTCTTTTACATCCACTGCTGATTCTGAATAACAAAAATTAATGGTTTGATCTGGTACAGGTACATTGCAGGAGACTGCGAAAGTTTCGGCATTGAATGTCCAGTCAGTTATAGAATGCTTTACCGTTGCACCATACATTTTCAATATTAGAAAGCCAATTTCTTCGCTGACTATGACTTTGAGCCTTTTGATCTTATAGGGATTTCGGAACATATCCTGCCAGCAGGAAACGACGAAGTTCTCACCCGACTCATCATCGGCTCTGCCTACCACTCTCTCCATGAACCAGTCCAGCGACATGTCTACAGTGCTTATACTTTTTTAATATAGTTATATTTTTTAAATGACGCCCCCTATTTATATCCCGTTTAATACTTATCCATTTATGAACATTCCAACTGTAAGCGTGGGAATTTTTGATAATTTTTATTCTATTTGATATGTGATTATGTATACATATGTATGTATATATATATATATATATTATATTACATTTTCGTACAGAGGAACATTATTTCCGTTGCGGTTATTTTGATAATAATTTCTGTTGCGGTTATTTGGATAAATATAAGTGTATAGACAGTCGAAAGAATTTTTAATTAACAAAAATATGAATAGCGCGTTAATGAGAAAAAGCATAGCTAAAAATAATAGAACATATTATTTTATAGCGGAATTAAATGATTTTGGATTGGAGTCTTGAGAATGTTATCTGCGTCGTCTTCATCATTGTAGTTGCGTACGAGCACATTGTTGATGCGTAGCGCCGGTGGCGCCGTTGTTGTTGATGCTTCTGCATTATCAGGACTTGTTGTTGATGTTATTGTGCTGATGTTGTTTCTGAACTATCAGCATTAATTGTTGTTGTTATTGCATCAGCATTGATTGTTGTTGTTGTTGATGTGTCTGATGTATTTATAGCAATAGCAATAGAAACAAGCCGAAAATAAATGTAAGCACGTTCATCTGTACGAATGTAAAATAGTGTTCAAGTTGTAATAACAGACTGACTTAGATTCAGAATGTATCATGTTTTTATAATTCTAAAACTTCCGGGTCTATACTATAATTTTTTGTTAATTTTAACCGCATATCATATATATATACATATAACATATATATACAATTGCATTAATCATATAGATGGCATTGACATAGATTTGGAAATGTTGAATGTGTAGGGAACGTTCAAGATCATCTACTTCATTGTCTTTTAGTGTTATATATGTATTATTTTGATAAAAAGTTATATTCAAATTTTCAATATGTTTTAATCGCATTTGCATATTTAAAAGTTTTTCTTTATCATCAGGTGACAGAATGTTCAGATATTGTTCGATAAACTTTAAAATTTTTGCTGCAAGCATTTTTTCATTATTTTCTATTATTGAATATCCATATGCAAAAATTGTATATGTATAATCGTTGATGTTGTAGGTTCCAATGTTTCTTCTCTTTGACTGATCGAATTGTTGTTGACTGTTTTCATTTAAATTATATTGTTGTTGGTAAACTATTAACAAGTTTTTTTCGTCCCAATTGGCCTCGGTCTATTCATCTTCAGCCACAACATCGTCGTTATCGTCGATCGCAGGTCCTTGTGAGTAAATGTCATATATGTTGGCAAATTGCGTGTCCCTGTAGTAATACCCCTTTTCTGCTGAAAGAAGCGCCTATCTGCTTCTCCATCTAAATGCTCCTGTTTGCATATCCTTAATCCTTCGCAGACAGCCAAACGGAGCTCATCGTCGAGCATCGCATGATACTTAGATGGCAGGAATATATAGCCGCAATCCAGCTTTAATTATTTTACATTTCAATGCGATTACGAAATACACTTTTTACACTTCTTAAGTTATCATTGATTTGCACACTAGATAATTGTTTATGTTGAACACATAAGTCACAGAAACGTGTTTCGTTGGATATTGCGTTGTTTGCATTATGTATGTTCCTTATGTGACGATTTAAGGATGTGTTAAGCTGAAAACTTTTCCCACAAAATTCACAACTAACACCCTTCATTTTTTCTGTTTTCTTCTTTTTTTTTTAATGGTTTTTGGTTATTTTATTTTATTGTTCTTGTTCTTTAACAAATTTAAGGATATAACTGTTTGAAGCAAGTTTTAAATATTGAACAACTCCACGGCATTTATTATCACATTGAACGAACCATTCAAGCCACACTAAATATAATGCAGCATTATCACAATTTGAGTGAACGAATGATCAACAAAAAAACCCTTTAATATCTGAAATAAAATTATATTTATTTTTGTTTAATATCTGAAAGAAAAATATTCCTAACAAATAAAAACAATAAGAGTTGATTTAAAAAAATAAAAATTTTATTTATTTATTTTTGTTTAATATCTGAAAGAAAAATATTCCTAACAAATAAAAACAATAAGAGTTGATTTAAAAAAAATAAAAATTTTATTTATTTATTTTTGTTTAATATCTGAAAGAAAAATATTCCTAACAAATAAAAACAATAAGAGTTGATTTAAAAAAATTAAAATTTTATTTATTTATTTTTATTTTTCTGAAAGAAAAACTATTCCTAACAAATAAAAACAATAAGAGTTGATTTAAGAAAATAAAAATTTTATTTATTTATTTTTATTTTTTTTTGGTTAACAATTTTACATCATTAGTCCTGCATATCTTCGGTGTCCTCGATGGGTGCATAGATTCCATGCAGGCGGTCGAAACGAGGGTCTCTATAAAATTCACGTCTCTCCCCTCGCAACAGGAGATAGAAACTTCCATCTATGTGCTCCTGTTTGGTGATCAGCATCTCCTCCTCAATAGCCATCTTTAATTGGTCGTCCGTGAAGGAGTGGTATTCTGGGGGGACGTAGAACTTGAATTCTCCCTCCCCGTCCTCGAGCTTAGCTCAAGGACTTTAGAGTATCCTGACGACGATGTGAAGCGGCGGAAGTCGAGGATCTTGTACAAACGGTTTGTATCGAGATCCTCGATACCGTAAGCTCGGATCACCATCTCCTTGAACTTCCTCGACAAAATCGTTTTGTTGTTTGACATCTTCACTCGTTACTTGTTCACGAAAAACTAATTAATTTAACTATATTATGTCGGCCTTATATAGCACAACAAATATTTCAAAATATATGCCTAATCTTTGATTTGCAGATGTGTTTCGTTTTTTTTTGTAGTAGTTGTTGGGGCTGATGTTGTTGTTGTTGTAATATCTTCGGTAGTGGTATTAATTTGAGCTTCTTGAGTACAACGCATTTGCCTTGTGATCATTAGTTTTTTAAATGGTAACTCCATCTACTTAGTACTATTCACACTCACTTTAAAAACACACAATAGCGATCAATTTTTATTTTTTTGAGCAACACTCTAATTGCGATTCTTAATAAAGGCATTTATTCGGATTCTTTTCCTATCATTTCATTTTCTACTTCTTCCATACATTCTTGTCTCTTAAAAGGATAACATGTTAGTTCAACTTATCTTTTCTATAATTTTCCTGGATGCTTCTCCTTGAAACTGTCGCTATTGCTTCAGGGTTGTACGATGTTGATGTTGGTATTGTTGCTGTTATTTCTTTAGTGTTCTTCTGATGTTGTTTTCATCGAACTGAACTTTTCTATAATTTCACTGGTTGCTTCTTCTTCGAATTGTTCCTGAACATAGGAATCGTTATAATTGTTGTTTTATTTTTATATATATTTATTTAAAATTCTTTAATGTTGTTTCATATCTGTAATAAAATGATAGCTAATAAATAAAAAAACAATAACAGTTAATTTTAAAAAATAAAAATTTTATTTATTTTGTTCAATATCTGAAATAATTTTTTTTTTTTTGGTTTACAATTTATTTTTTATCAATAGTCCTGCATATATCTGTGTCTTCAATTGTCGCATAGATACCATGTAGGCGGTCGAAACCTGTGTCCCTATAAAACTCGCCTCTCTCCCCTCGCAACAGGAGATAGTAACTTCCATCAATGTGCTCCTGTTTTGTGATGAGCATCTCCTCCTCAATAGCCAGCCTTAATTGATCATCCGTGAAGGTGTGGTATTCTGCGGGGACGTAGAACTTGAACTCTCCGTCCCCGTCCTCGAGCTTAAGCTCAAGGACTCTAGAGAATCCTGATGCCGCTGTAAAGCGACGAAAGTCGATGATTTTGTATAACCGGTTGGTATCGAGGTCCTCGATACCGTACGCCCGGATCACCAACTCCTTGAACTTTCGTGACAAGATCGACTTGTTGCTGGTCATCTTCACGCTTTAGTTGCTCGCAAGAAACTAATTAATTTAACTATATTATGTCGGGCCTTATATAGCACAAGGCCGACATAATATAGTTAAATTAATTAGTTTCTCGTGAACAAGTAACGAGTGAAGATGTCAAACAACAAAACGATTTTGTCGAGGAAGTTCAAGGAGATGGTGATCCGAGCTTACGGTATCGAGGATCTTGATACAAATCGTTTGTATAAATATTTCAAAATATATGGATAATCTTTGTTTCTTTGTTTCACTGCTTACAGCCAGCTATCAATGTGGGAACGTAAAACATACATCTCATTGTGTAACAATCAACTTCCACCTAATGCGCCGCACAATCTTGGGCCCTCCCACAAACATACATCACAAGCGCACAATCTTGCGCCCCACAAGCCAAGCGCGCAATCTCGACTCGCGACCCACTAACTTCCGGACACCCCAGTCCCACGGTCAACAATCTCTCTCTCTCGAACTCAAACTTGACCACACCCCCATAGTCCAACAATCTCTTGAACTTAAACTTGCACACACATACTTACACCCGCCCCCCATCTCACAACACACTATCAAAACACCAACAAAAACACCAAAACATCTTTTCAAACCACTAAATATCACTTAAACACATTTTATAACCACTAAAACCACATCCCATTTCTTATCTTTCACGACTTTTTTCACACACACCCCTCTATTATCGCCATTTTCCATTTCCGGTAAACCAAAAACTGTCGCAGAATCCCCATATATAACCTACTGAGGTGAACCGGCGGAATTCCAAGATCCTGTATAATCTGTTTATATCCAGATCATTCTCCCGATATTTTCCCGTTAAGGTCACGGAACCTCCTAGTCAAGTCTTTTGCCTGCAACATGAGTCCCGATATTTCTCTGGTCTTAACAGCAGATAGAAACTGCCGTCAAGATGTTCTTGTTTGCTAATCCTCAAGTCCTGATCTACGGCCAATTGTAGCTCCTCATCCGTTATTGACTGATAACGATTAGGGAGGTAGAACAAGAATCCGTTGTCAAGCTTAAGCTCGACGACTTTGGAATATCCGGCGGTAAAACGTCGGAATTCGAGAATTGTATACAATTTGTTAATGTATAGATCCTCCATATAAAATATTTTTCCGTTCAGATTACGGAACTTTTATTGAGCAAACAATAACATGGAATCAGGAAAAGTTAAGGAATTACAACGCAAGTTCCGAAATCTGAACGGAAAAATTATATATATGGAGGACTTGTACATACATCACTAAGCTGTACACAATTCATGAATTTCGACGTTTTACCGTCGGATTTTCAAAAGTGGTGGAGCTTAAGCTCGACGATGGATTCTTCTACCTCCCCAATCGTAACCATACAATAACGGATGAGGAGCTGCAGTTGGCTGTGGATCAGGACTTGAAGATTTGTAAACAAGAACATCTTGACGGCAGTTTCTATCTGCTGTTAAGACCAGAGAAATGTGAGTTCAATCGGGACTCTTGTTGCACGACATTTTTGGAAGCATAGAAGACGCCAAAGGTTGTGGAGCTAAAGCTGGATGAGGGGTATTTCTACCTCCCCAGGAGATACCGCACAATTACTGATGATGAGCTTACATTGGCCGTGAGTCAGAGCTTACGGCTATGTAAGCGGGAATACCTTGATGTGTTTCTCCTTCATCATCCATTTCATTGATATTGATATTCGTCTGGAACAGTAACTGGGCCAATAAGGTTGATGTTGCTGATGTTGCTGATGTTGCTGATGTTGATGTTGCTGTTGTTTCGTTATTTTCTGGTTGATTTCCCTTTAATTAAAAGTTGACTTTTTTATAAACGCTTCTTGATCTGAATAGTAAAAATCAATGGATTGCTCTGATACAATTACATTACAAGAAATTGTAAAAGTTCTAGTATTATATGTCCAATTAGTTATAGTCTTATTATTAACTTACATTCCGTATATTTTTAATACTAAATAATCCACTTCTTCGGTGACTGTGTTCCTCAACGCGTTGATTTTGGTATAATTCTTAAACATTTCTCCCCAATAGGAAACGTCTTAGTCAGAGTCAGATTCATCATCAGTTCCACACATTAGCCACTCCATGAACCAATCCAGCGGCGACATGTTCATAATTCTTATTAATATGTATCTCATTTAAATGCGACAGGGTCTATTTATATCCATTCCTTACTTATGTGACTGTGACTTGAAAGTTTGTTATCAAAAGAAAAGCTTAGAGTAATACATATGTGTAGCTGAGGGTATATCAGGCTAGTTATTCGATGAAGTACTTAATCGAATTATGGAATTGTGGAATTATGGAAGAAGTCTATTTATATCCATTCCTTACTTATGTGACTGTGGCTTGAAAGTTTGTTATCAAAAGAAAAGCGTAGAGTAATATATATGGTAGCTGAGGGTATATCAGGCTACTTATTCGATAAAGTACTTAATCGAATTATGGAATTGTGGAAGAAGTCTATTTATATCCATTCCTTACTTATGTGACTGTGGCTTGAAAGTTTGTTATCAAAAGAAAAGCGTAGAGTAATACATATGTGTAGCTGAGGGTATATCAGGCTAGTTATTCGATGAAGTACTTAATCGAATTATGGAATTATGGAAGAAGTCTATTTATATCCATTCCTTACTTATGTGACTGTGGCTTGAAAGTTTGTTATGAAAAGAAAAGCGTAGAGTAATATATATGGTAGCTGAGGGTATATCAGGCTACTTATTCGATAAAGTACTTAATCGAATTATGGAATTGTGGAAGAAGTCTATTTACATCCATTCCTTACTTATGTGACTGTGGCTTGAAAGTTTGTTATCGAAAGAAAAGCGTAGAGTAATACATATGTGTAGCTGAGGGTATATCAGGCTAGTTATTCGATGAAGTTACTCTTAATCGAATTATGGAATTGTGGAATTATGGAAGAAGTCTATTTATATCCATTCCTTACTTATGTGACTGTGGCTTGAAAGTTTGTTATCAAAAGAAAAGCGTAGAGTAATATATATGGTAGCTGAGGATTTTGAGGTTGTTATATTAAAATAAAAAAATTTTCTGTTTATTTGAGAATATATTTAACTTCAACCTCCCAGTCTTAAAGTTTTCAGCAATTACATACTCGTCAAGTGCGCAACCGATCCTTTCAAAAACTAGGTCATTACAGACTGACTCAAAAGGTCAGAAACGTTGATACACTAATATTACTAAGCAACTGCAACAAAAATCCTATATACCTATATATTTGTATATGGGGATTGTAGAACGGTTTAATATTTTAAAATATTTTAGCAATCGACACTTTCCATTTATCAGGCTCGCAATAATCATTATGACAGCTATGACCACATTGAAAAGAGGAACAATACAGATCCCAAATACATTCTTAAGCCATTGTCTCACAATTAATATTACACAAATCGAAGAAACATTTAATAATCTGATAAAAGAAAGTTCAAAATTGATTAATGTTCCACAACTTACATAATCCAAGCACTAAATGGAGAAATAAATAAATGCAATAATCGAAACAAACGAGGACTGTTTAACATTTTAGGTTCAATATACAAATAACTTTTTATCATATTATAAAAATTGAATGGGCACAAAAACATACGCCTAGTATAACAGAGCCACTAACAAAATATTCAAAATGTCTCATTGAAAAACTAACCTTCTTAACCACACCATGTGTAACAAAAAATGGTCAAATTATCAGTGAAATTATTTTAGGCATATGTTATTTACACATTAATAATGTTATAAACACTCTTACAAAAAAAATGATTATAGACTATTGTGCATATTATCACAATAATTAATGTCAATATATTATGTCAATATTATAAAATAAGAGACACCAACTTGAACTTTCCAAAAATATCGTAAATAATTTTACACTTAATATAGAAAACCAAATATACTAATTACTTGAACGCAACACAAGAAAACTTAAACGAAATTGAAAAAATTTACAAGTACATTTACATTGAAAATTATAAAGTTATCAGGTTCAATTCTACTGCAGAACTAAAACAAATTTCATATTTCAAATTGTATTTAACAGAACACAAATTTAATAATTTTTAAGCACAATGTACAAATGTATCACCAAAGACAACAATGATAAATCAAACAATAAACAAAGAAATAAAAACTAATTTAGAAACAGTTAAATAAACAAATACTAAAAAATATCCAAGCATAGGCGCTTGATTATAAGCTTCAATTTAATAGAGGGGAAGTGACATAAGAAAATAACAGATCTGTCATAAAATGAAAGAGATCCTTTGCGAAGCTTCACTTTTCAAAAGCTTATCGAAGACATATGCAAAGCTATTCAAAATTTATCAAAGACACTAACCAACACTTGGATGTAAATGATCAGAATTCAAATATGTAAGTAAACTAATGTAAGAAACTCGGCAGAGATTTGTAGGCTTGATCCCACATTGCAGATCACAAATATTGCAGTCAGTTTTAAGTTGACTCTTCACAAATGAAGTTCACTAATATAAAATTAATTAAAATCTTATTATATTTTTTATTGGTATGTAAATGTTTTTAATTTGCTAACTACCAACGCTGTAAACTTAAACAAAATTCACTCTTAGTTCTATGAACAAGACATGGCACAGAGATTAAGATTAAGCCCTTAAAAGTCAACGTTTTAACTCCCAGCTTCCACAAAAAAAATGAAATAAATTTCATAACAGTTATTATATTATATTATGTAATTATATTATATTATATTTTATTGATGCACACTAAAATGTAAACTTTATATAAAACTAATTAAATTTGTATACTTAAAAATTAAGTTATTTTGTGTCTTTACTTTAACTACATTTAAATTGTTTGTTTAAATAAAAAAATTCTGAAAAGAAAAGAAAAACCAGTCCGATTTTTATTGACTAATTATATTTTTAAAACTAATATATGTATGGATTCATCCATAAACATAATCCAATTTTATAGGTGATCTGGAAGAAGAATTTTATGTAGCCGATTAACCGAAAATCAAAACCTCGACAAAAACCGAAACCGTAACTAAAAATCTTGATTCGTGATTAGGTTTGACACCCTATGGATTGATTAACTTTATCAACTTTTGGTATAGGTGAAATTTTTATAAGCTGAAGTTTGCAGCAAGATGAAGGCTGCAAACCGGTTCCGATCCGAACTTTGAAGGGGCTCTTTGGACTACCCGACCCGAACCACGAACCCCTTTAAAGTTTCGAGCACCGTACCCGAACCCAAACCGGAGCACTTTCATAATAAAAAGGTTCGGCTCGAACATTTTTTTCAACCAATATAAAAATTTCTGTATTATTATTATATTACGTACTCTGTGTACAATTTACATACAGGGTATATGCCATTAGTTATATTTCGATAACGTATTTGCCGTGCCTCAAAAGTAGGAAAGATCGAAAATTACTGTTCAATTCAACTGTTACTAATTGCTTAAACGAAGCTGTGTCTTTTATTTCTGCTTTAAATAATTTAAATCAAATAAAAAATTTAACTAAAATAAAAGCACATCAGAAATCTATTAAATAAACATTTAAATAAAATAAATACTAAATGACTTCTATTAAGTTAAATATAAATGTTATGAATATACATAGCATTTCGGTCTACATTTCCTAGAAAACGATGTTTTCACAGAAATCGATAATTTTTCAACAAATCTTCAAGAACGCGTTATTGTTGTATTAAAAATTTATCAATTCTGCGCATAAATGTTTTTGATTTTCACATTTAACTTTTAGAATTTTGTTTAAGTAATAGACAAATACACATACATATTTAAAGAACTTAGAAAATATTCAACCAGCAAAAAGGTAGCAAGAAAAATTAATTGCATTAATCCAAGGTTCGAACCCGAACCTTTGGTTCAGGGGCTCCATAAACCGGTCCGCGAACCGAACCTTTATATTACTCTATGGTTCGAGCCTCCGAACCGAACCTACCCCCACACTTTGGAGGCTTGCAGCTTTGAAACGATCTACTATAAAAAAAAATAATTTTAATAACTTAATACGAAAATAAATATAAACCCTATTAATAGCTTTTGAAAATGCAAACTATATGACATAGCAGAGAGTATCGTCACCAACACGACTGCTTTATTGGGACGCTTCGGATGTGAACATGACAATTTAGCGTCCAGTGATGTTTACTTACTTGCTATACATAGGAGATTGAACTGAATTCTGCTACATAGTTATGCCAGCGACAAATTTGATGTCACGGATACACTTCTAGAAAATCTAACATACCAGAGAAAAATCATTTTGTCAGCTTTTTAACTCTCGCTTCCACTGTGTACAGGCTAATTGGATTTCAGGCTAGTTATTCGATGAAGTACTTAATCGGATTATGGAATTGTGGAAGAACCTTCTTGCTACAGTTGATACTCCACGAACTTTCTACTCGTTATTGACTTTACTCGATAAAGTTCTTACTTGCTAAAGTTTTACTCGTTGCAGTTGCTACTTGACTAAATTTTCGACCATAGCTTTTGTATGTACTTACTCGCTGAAACCCTTTGAGGAAACCAAGGCAGAATTGAGCAGATGTTTAACCTATTTAGGGTTTGGATGCCATAGACTGGATTTGTTTGTCTCAAGTAAGTTAATTTATTGAAATAAATAAAATAAACGGCATTAGATTATGTTATAAATGTGTATTTGCAAACAACACGAAAGATTCACTCTCACACACAAAACCAACTACAAAAACATAGCAATAAGTCTAATTACATATTCATATTACACATTAACATCCTCTTGATATACATGTGTACAATTATATACAATTTACAATAGAAATTATGATGAAAACAAAAAAAAAACAGGACATGAAAACTAAATCGGATGACCACAAATTGATGGCATTAAGTTGAGCCATCAACTGAAATACCAAACAATACACATTCACTTCTTGAAGCAGATCTTTAGTATGCGGATGACTGGCGCCTCGAAAAGTGCAGATATGACAAAGGCGGTGCCAAAGGAGACAACGGCATTGCCCAAAAACATGGTCAATATCATTGGGTTGCTCAAATGGACGGTACCGCTCATATGTGACGATAAGATGAACATTATGATAGGATGGATTAGATAGGCGCAGTAGGTGAGACGCGACAATGGCCAGAGTACACGATAGGAGAGTATTGCATTCACCATGGGCGCCAGACCCCAACAACAGGATAGAACAATCCAGATAAGACCGCATCCAAAGGCGGTATGGCCAACGCCCACATAAAAGGCGGTATTTACTGCACTCAGCTCTCCATCCCAAACGCCTAGGACGACCAGCAGGAGAATGCCAAGGCTGACTGCCCACAGGCTTAAATTGACCCGTCTGGAGATCTGCGGTGGCTTCTTTATCTTATACAATGCATAGCCAGCAAACATGCCTAAAAGTAAGTATAGGACACTATTAATCTACCTCAAGACGATTTAAATTGAAATCAAAGTCGTCAACTTACCTACGATAAGGGCCCACACGTTGCCAGGGTTTGTCATGGAAAGTCAAACGACTCAAAAGGAAGCGCCACCTTATGGGTGTACTGATGCTGCAGGGAAATGATTCCAGCAATACTCCACGAGCTGATCAGAAAGATGATCAGCGCTAATGCCACAGCCTTAAAGTATCTGAAAAAGAAGAACAGTTTAATAAAATTGGGTTCAATTGAACTGAATAGGAATCGCCTGAACTGTGAAATCTACGGTAGATAGTAGAGTACCTTACAGGGTTTGAAAACATATGGTTGTTTAGTAAGTATTCTAAAATCTAGGATACAAAATCAAATTTTTTAATTTTCCCAATTTAAAATATATAATTTTTGTTGCTTTTTGTCAGCGTTAAATAATGAAAAATATAAGAAAAAAATGTTTAAAATTTGATACCCGTCCCAAGTAGACATTCTACGGTGAACAAAAAAAGGTTCAAATAAAAGAATGCAACAGAATTTTCCAGCTTGGGACAGTGTTTTGTTTTACTTACTTTCTGGATAGGGCCAATAGCAGGGATCCCATGATATAGAATTGCATATCATTGGCCATATACCAGCTCCACATCATGCACATCTCGTGCTGTGGAAAGAAGTTGTTGATGTACAGTATGTTGCGCCACCAATAAATGCGGCATGTATTATGCTCAATTTTGGCTGGCTGAAAGACAGATGAGTCCAATCCCTGCCGGACAGCAAAGTCATTGAACAACACTACAAAGAGGTAGACGGGCGTGAGTCGCAGATATCGATAGATGAGCATCATAAGCGTCTCTATGCAACTGCGACGGACGAAGGTGCAGGATTCCGTGGAATGTTTGCGCTCCTGTTTCACATAGAGTAGGGTGACCAGCAGACCGCTTATGAAGAAGAACGAGTCCACGGAGAAGGTGGCATTTCCAATGATCTGATACCAGAACGAACGTTCAGTGATCACGCGCTCAAACTGGAAAAGTTGTGAGATCAATTTGAGGACTTTTAGCACTTTCCTGAAGGAATCCTACCTTATTTTCGCCAATGGCAAACATTTGTAGATAAGTGTGGACCATCATGGTCCATAGCACGGAGAAGACTCGTAATCCATGCAAACATGATGTGTGTGTCTGCAAATAAAATGAGTTGATAAATCATACTGAAAGTCATTGAACCAGCAGCAGTTTTGCCGTTGTAAGAATTCACTAAAAAACCTCAAGTATCCTACTGAAAACGCTCAAAATGTAATTAAGTAAATTTGATGAATATTTATTTAGTTGAAGGCACTCAAAATGTTATGTAAATTGCCTTCATATTCCAGAGTGTTTTATATTCCCTGTAGAACCAAAATCGAATCGAACACTTCGGTTGTTACGCTCTAACCTGTATCTATTTATGTATATAGAGAAATCAAGTGAATTAAAAGTAAAGCACCTCATGTTTTATGAAGCACCCAGCTAGAGTGTTCTTAGAAGTAATAAGGGCTTTGGCAAGTATCCTGAAATTTAAAGAATCTTTTAATTCTTTCAATATAAGCCTTATTTTCAGAAAGTATTTTTTAAACTGAAAGCAAATTAATACTACTAAATATTTTAAAATCGTTCATCGATCTGAAAACCAAAGTTTTGAATATTTCGTAGTTATAACTACATACAACAAGATGCAACAAAAGTAATGCAAGTTTTCTTTGAAATTTTTTGTCTCTTAACAAATATCCAAAAATTGTGCTTCAGCTTATAAATCATCGTTTAATATGGAAAGCCACTAAGAAAACCACTCAGCGCACAGGAAAAATATTCCGAGACATTTAATATAAAATTGATACGATAATCTCTGACTTTGTTAAAGCAAGTATGAAACACTTGAATCAAGTACAATTTTTTATTACATTTTTAGAAAATACTTTGTTTTATGTTATAAGTGAACCGAATATCTTAGGCCTGTTTGCCGATTTCAGTGATTCGTAATAATAAGTAATTACTAATAACACACAATAGTGATTTAATTCACATATAGTCTAAATTCAAAAATGTTATCATTAATAAATAAATAAGTAATCCAAAACTAGAATCAAGTAATTTGTATTTGATTTTTAAAATAGATTTTTGGTCTGTGGGGTAGAATTAATTTTTACCATTAGTAAGCAAAAAAAAACGCAGTAGATCTGAACTAAAACCACTAAAACGACAACACTGTTCAGCTAGACATTTGTATAATTACCTCCTTGGTCTTGTCTATGTTCAGAATGGCCTTGGCATTCGTCTGCAGCGCAAAGCAAAGCAACAGCTGTTGATGTAGAGCTTTAAAACAAAAAAAATATAACGATTAGGTATAGATCGAGCAGAGAAGGATAGAGATCTTTTGAAACCCTACCAATAGGTTGTTCGGCCTCGTAGGTGCCCGTGACTCCCGTACAGCTGCCTGTCTCCACTTGGTAATCGGTCATCTCAGTTTTTTCGATCTGTTTGACTGTCGAACCGCCCATCGATGTGGTTGCGGTGGCATCACCCACCTCAGCTGCAATTGTAGAGATATCTCCATGTCGTTGTCTATTCCCATTCATATCAATTTGGGCATCCAGAGTGTTTTCCCCACTCACACTCACAATTCCATTGCTACCAAGTGGACGCATTTGGAAGAGCTCAAAGGGCTTCCCATAATACGCAGTGTCATAGTCGCCGCTTTTGGAAGCAGCATCACACTTGGCGCTTATAGCGGGTATGGCCGGTGCCACAACGAGACGTCTCTCATCGATCTTTAGCTGATAATATGTAGCAACGATCATAACGAGAAGTAGCGTCAGAAGAAAGCTTCTACAGAGATCAGAGAGTTGGAGAATATAGTAAGAAATCACAAGAAAAAATCATAGGGAGAGATCCGATTAATAATCAACAGGAAAGACACCAGGTGAAGGTCATAGGGAGGCTTCTCAGGGATGCAATAAGAAGAGTTGATAGGAAGAGTTGATAGGAAGAGATCTTAGAAAGAGCTCACGAAGAGAAAGCTTATGGAGAGGTGAGATCATAAAATGAGTTAACAGAAAGGGAACATTGGGAGAGAGTATTTCGTCACTTCGATAGTGGGGTAGGATCAGAGATAGTAGGAACCGATAGGAAAGAGATCTTAGAAAGAGAAAGAGAATAGGAAAAGATCTCAGAGAGAGATGATAGGAAAATATCGTAAGGAGAGATCACTGGGATCGTTACAGAAAGGAATATTAGAAAGAGAGCAAAGGAAGAGATTATTGGGAGAGTCCATGAGGGATATCACAGAAAGATACAATATTTAATGCCAATAAGGTAGATATAACAGGGTGAGAGAACATAGACAAAAATCACAGGGGGGGGGGGGGGATCATAGAGAGAACCCATAGCGAAATAATGCAGGGCGGGAGGAAAGAGTGATCACATTTTGAGCTCAACACCTGACACGTTCTGGCGCCACTTACATGAACACCTGGAACTTTAGTTGCCTCCAATGACTGTAAAGACCAGGCACCGTGCGTACACGCAGTACTTGCAACGCCGGCTGTTGCATGGTGGTGTTGTGTGCCCCAAGGACGGTCAACATGCGAGCATAAGGATCCAGGGAAAGTATGGACTGCACGTCATGAGCCGAGCAAGATTTGGGTAGACACTCGCCCAGGCTCAACAATTGCTGCTGTTGATTTTCGATTAGCTTTGAGATTGACAGATTGACTGAGAGATTGACTCACCGTACGATTTAAATGCGGCAGATGCAAAGTTATATCTGCTACATAGAACTCCAGCTCAAAGTGCTTTCGCTCCTCGCTGGGCAGTTGGCGATTAAGATCGAGGCAAAACACCATTTGACCCAGCCACTTGTCATTCCCAAACAGTAGCTGACCACGGTAACGACCTGATGAATCATAGGCTGTAAGAAGATAAGAATTGTTGAACATTTAACATCTGTAAAGATTTCCTAAGACCTCAAACTACAACAAATTAGTTATAAATACAGAATTTTAGATCATTTATTATCTGTGAAGATTTTCCTAGTTCAGAAATTACAATAAATAAGTAAGAGATACTCTTAAAAATCGCACAATATTAGATAAAGCTAAATATGATGTTTTATCAGTATTTCTCGCTCAGAACTTTTAGTGATCAGCGCGTAAGACTTATTTAGGATATGTACATATCAGAGATAGGATATCAGTTATCAAAGCTCTTCAGGATCGCATGATCAGTTCTTTGACATTCAATGATCGCTATTCTGATCCCTAAGGTCTTTGTGTGTTGCTTATGATCATAATGTTAACTTGTATCTAATAATTATTTAATGATCTTTTTTAAAGTTATGATTGTTCACTATTCTTTGGCTTACTAAACATACGATTATGTTTATATTCCGTTTAATAGAAAAGATCAGCAATCTTATCAGATCGGTTTTGATTGTATAGCTAAGGTTCATGATGTCATCTTGATCTAATAAGTTTTCAACGATCGCAGAATAGTTAATCAAAGATCACTGTTGATCATAATTTATCTCTTGACCTACTAAACTACAATAAATATTTTCATTTTTTTCTTTGAAGCTTTTAGCAATCGCTTTTGATCGTGATCTAATCTTTGGCTTTAAATAAGTGATACCTGTTTCGTGATTGTTATATGATCTTATGCTTTTAAGCCCAGTACTCACCTTTCAGTGCCCAGTCGTAGCTGGAGTGTAATGCAGTTAGATATGCCTGCATCTCCAAACCACACACCTTGCGAACCGTGGTGCGGATCTCCGAGATTTGCCAATAGAAATGATCGTATAGATTTGTAACAATCTGAAAGTAATTGGCCGATCCATAAAGACTCTCAGCCATGCTAGCATTGCCATTTGAGGATGCATTAGTTCCAAGATATCGACTTATGCTATTGATAGTACTGCCCAAGGTCTTTAGTTGCAAATCGTTATCGGTCTGCTTGAGCAACTCCCGACCCTTCTTAGTGGATGACTTATTCCGTAGTATCTTAAAGATGTGTGAGCTGGACGTGGTTGGAGTTGTTGTTGTTGGAGATGTTGCAGTTGCAGCTGTGATTGATGTGGCAGTTGTGGTTGCTGGAGAGGTGGCTGTTGTTGGCTCTGTGGAACTGACATCGGTAAGTTCCGAAATGTCCACATCGATGGTATCATTGTCATCGGGATTTATAGGCTTATAGCTCAGTTCGGTGGCATCGCCATTGCTCAGGACATGTTGCTCCTCACTACTAAGATCCCCCTTCTTGATAACCTCATGTTCCAGATCCTCGAGATCGCCTAAATTAAAATCAAATGTGACCGGATGCAGTTCGTATTCCTTAAGCGGATGCGGTTTTATATAATCAATGACAGGTAGCACCTTCTCCAGTGGTAAATAGGGTTTCTTTTTCAGCGGCTTCAATGGAAGGATCTCATGTGTATTCAGTGTCAATGGAGGCTCATCCACCGGCTCATTCGGACCAACTTCATGCAATATGGTTATGTTGTTTCTACTGCCAAAGCGATGCGCTGCAAAGTCACTAAATTGTCCTGTCGAGGCTAAGGCTTTGACTGATTGTGATCCTGTTTTTGATTCCGTTCCTGTTTCCGTGTTGATTTGTGTCTCGTTGTCCTTTGTCCCATGGCAATCACTAGCGACCAAGAGCATAAATATCATTCCCCATAGTCCAACAACAGTTTTGTTAGCCTTAAACCTGAGCGATAACCTTGACATAGTGTCAATATCTCCTCCTTCCCTCCTTCGCAGTTCCTCCTGTCCTCGTCGTCGTCTTGTCTTTGTGATCTTTACCTTGCTGCTTTACCTTTTTATTTTCAGTCTAAACCTCTAATCGCTTGCCAGCATTTTTCTTAACAATATTATGTTGTGTCTTCTGGAGTTTTGTAGTTCTCTCTTTGCACTTTCATCGTTCTAGGCTTTGTCTTCTTAGTTCATTGGGTTCACAATGCGCATCTAGAATATGATTTTAATTAACGTCATAAGAGGATTTATAAAGGATTCTATATGTGATCAGTATATTGCTGTTCTGAATTTCACTTTCGCAGAGAAATTGACCCGAAAATAAAATCCAGAACAGCTACTGGAAGGCACTTTTCTAAACTGGGGTCGGGAACCTTGAAAGTTTTCAATTGCAAAACTATTATTTTAGAAGTGGATTTAAATTCTTTTCTGGCATCAACATCTAGCTCTCTGATGGTAGCAAAGGATTTTCAACTTGATTTACATTCAGTTCGGAAGAAAGAAGCCTAGTGAATTTCTTCCTTTTTTACGTAAATGGAAAAGAAAAGTCTTTGCTCCGTTAATGTTAGGAAAGAAGTCTTAAGTCTTAACCAGTGTTCAAGACGGACATCAGGTTCTATTTTTTAACTGCATATTCGGCCTGAAAAAATCCGCAAAAAAATAATAAATGTCCTTTACAAAGGATAAAGGAGATCGAGAGAGAGAGAGAGAGCAAGAGGAAAGAGTTAATATTGGGGAGTAAGTGTTCAAGTGATGTAAAATTTGATGTTTTAGCAGTTGTTTATGATCCGAATTGTCATTTATGGCCATAATTGTTTCTAGGCAGTCGCAGGTTGCACGGATTGTGCCACAGCCTGTGCCACAGCTGAAGCTGCCGCTGCTGCTGCTGTTGCTGCTGCTGCTGTGAAAGCAAAAACCAGAGGAAAAATTACAAAATTTCCTGGTTAAACTTGTTAAACTTGTTGTGACCACCGACGTTGCTCGATAGCTCAGACTGGAACTGAGGCTGAGGCTGATGCCGAATGCTGGAAAATGCTGCATCTGGCATCGAGGTTGCCGTTTCTTACATAACTTCCGCATCTCGCCATCAATTCGCATTGGTGTGATGATCTTCGCATCGGTTTATGCCATTTTCACCTTATTATGCAATTTCAATAATACGATCTAAATTGATTATTATTTCGCATATCGATAATGCTAGAGATTAGCCCGAGAGAGGCTGCAACAGCCTATTAACCTAATAACTATAACCGATCTTTGCACTTCATTTATTAAAGTGTTTTTAAATAATATCTAATAAGTTTATCTTTAGGTCCAAGTGCGACAATAAGCTGTCGAAAAAGGCATTTAAATATTGATGAGATTATCCAAAAATGGATTTTCTTTAATCTATCAAAATTACGAGTTAACGATAGTTTGATTTCCATCTCGAATACTTTATGTAAGAGTCGAGCTAATGATTAGCATTTGATTTTGAATTTAAGATATGATCTTAACAGATCAATACAACATACATATGTAATTCTGAAATTCGTGTCGATTAGTCACATTTCCCCTCTACAATAATAATAATATCTTAATATCCTTATATTAGAATATATTTTTCTCTATGTTATTTTTTATTCGATGGGTTTTGGGTTTAAATATAATGTGCTGTAGGTTTTTGTAGTTTTGAAATAATTGTGTATTATAATCTCTAGTCTTTTTCAATTCCTTAAAATTCGCTTTTTTCCCTGGTTTATCTTCTTGCATTTATATTTTTCCATTAATTTCTTTAGCTCTATAAAATTCGAAAAAAAAACTCCACTTAGTGTTGGTAAACATAAAAATTGCAGTATTATTAACTGCTTCAATCACGGTTGCAATGATTTGGTTCTTGGACAACGCACTATAGGTACACATGTTTTAAGTGTCTGTGTTTGTGTGTGAGTGTGTTGTGTTTTGTTTGTGTTTGTGTTTGTGCTTGTGTTTATGGGTGGGATTAGCAAGCAACAAAGTGGTGCAACATATTTGCAATTCAATTGTTTAGCAATCGTAATGGCAACAACAACATTAGCAATTGGCCCACGCAATATAATGAGGGGCTTTTGGCTGCGCTGGGTGGTAATTGGAGAGGTAAACAACAATGGCAACAACACTAAAACAACAACAAGAAACATGAAAAAAATAAAGGCACACTACTGTTAACTGGACACACGGCGGCGACTGGCGACTTGCGACTTGGACTTGTTGGCTTGACGACAATGCTCAACCGAAGCGATGAAAGTAAAAACCGCGACTGATCAGGCGCCGCCAAAGTTAGCAGCGCTGGAAGCCAATGGACGAGGCCCAAAACGAAGTCGAGGTTACTCGCAAGCCGAGTCAGAGCCAGATACACAGACCCAAAGCAGAGCTTAAGACAGACCCAGAGCAAATACAGGCAAAACTATAGCTGAACAGACAAAGAGACTTGCAGGGGGCAAACGCTAGAGATGAGACCGTGATCCAGCTAACTGGCTAGCAAGCATACATGTAATAAATATGTATGTTAACCGTTAACCGCTACTAACCGTTGCCGTGATCGTAACAAACCTTATTTGTTATACCTAAACCGAAATATCCGTTTAGGAACCAAATTATATAAGACGGTTGGTTCGGTTCGGTTCTAGCTAAAGAGGAACATACGGACCTCGTGTCCAGCGAGCCTTTCTGAAACAAATACTGGACTTCGGGATTGTTGCTGTTAATTCGACATATGTTTTTCTTTTTACAATTATGATTATAAACAGTTAAATTGTTAACATATTTATCAATTACTTAAAAAGGATATGCATGATCTATATTTTATGTGGCGGGCCGGGCTGGTACATTTAAAAGCTTGACCGGGTCGGGTCGGGCCGTGTTGGGTTTAAAAACTATATTTTGGTCTCGTGCCAAGCCGGGCCTCAAAGCGGAGGCCCGTGCCTATATCTAGTTCTAGCCAACTACAAACATTTAATGAATTTTCAATTTGAAAACAATAAAAAAATTAGGCACATAATAATAAACATGAGTACAGCATAGGCACATAAATAACATTGTTAAACATTATCAATATTTTATTGTTTTGCTTTTGCTTAACAATTAACCTTGTTCCAAATATACTACACTGAAAATAAATACGTTAATAAAATAAAATGTGTCTATGAAAAAACGTATTTAACATTAAAACCATATTTCTTTATTATTTTGGAACCGAAATTAAACCGGTGTTTCGAAACTGATCCTTGGGAAAAAGAAATTAATTGTTAGTTCTACTAAGAAATACTATATATTTATTTATACGATATATGAAAGTCTTTGCCCTGACTAACCATCGTGAAACCAAAGTGATTATAGCGATGTATATTGAATGTATATCTACATAAGTTTACCGATTATTCGTGTCACGCAAATCCAAAGAAGACACGCGCTCAGTTTTAACCACAACGTAGCAGACCGAGGCAGAGACACAAAATGCAGTTGCAAGTGCAAGAGCCGCCTTTGTGTAGCTGGCTGTACTTGTGTGAGTGTGAGTGTGTGTGTGTGTGTGTGTGTGTTTGTGTGAGGTGGAAAAGCGCAATAAAGCAAACAAGCAGAAATCATAAAGTGCACTAAAAAACCAGGCGAGTGCTGCGTCTAAATCCGATTCCCAAAAATGAAATCGTACGTATCAATGCAGTTTCCTTTTTAACTCTAAATCGGGCAAGGAGAGGAAAGTGTGTAACGGCTAAGGAGTGGAAAAGGGGAGAGGGGAGGGCAGGGTATAAAACGTGATAAACACTCTGTAGACGCCAAATAACAAAAAAAATACAAAATACAAAATTAAATAACAATATGGCTATCTTTGCACGCCACAGATTTCATACCCTTGCAGAGACCTGTGCTCAATTTTCGACTTATGACAACTATATGATATAGTAGTAAGATTTGAACCAAATTCACTTCAGATTGTGTAAAACTAATCCAATCACAATTAGTGGGTACATTCCAAAAAAACAAAAGCAGCTGTTGATATTAAAATTTGTTTGTTTTAGTTATGCGACGAGATTCAACAAGGTAGCTTCCAAACTGAGAGACTAGTTTTATTAAGACTAGTGCCATAATCATAGGTGTCTCACAGCTTGTAGCGCTAGGACGATAAATAAACAATAAACCAAGTGTTTCGTATTCGGCTTCAGAGAAAAATTCAAAAATCAAATAGACAGACATGGCTTTATCGACTGAGCTTGTTTCCCTGATCAAGAATATTCAGGTGTACCTCAGCAATCTATAGAGATTTTGTATCGATCTTGTTTCCAAATCCGCTTTAACCTTTTAAATTTTATTTTTTGAATAAATTTTCAGAGTTACAAAAATCAGCTGACAAAAATGTAAATTTAATTTCAGAAAAATAACTAATGAGTGATATGTTTAGATATTTTATTCAATTAAGTACTTCACTTATTTAATACGTACTTTAGTCCTTTTTTTAATTGTTATAAATGAAAATAACTAAATTTAATAAATTTAGAGTTATTAAATCTCTCAAGAAATATTTTGAGATTCTAGTTTTGTGGATCTGCCACGCCTTTTTTAATGGGTAGCTTATTTTGTGACCAAATTATAATACCCTCTGCAAGGGTATGAAAATGGACAGCCTGAGCAGAGATATCCGAGTGGATTGACCAGATGCCAGGTGAAACGGGCAAGTCCCCAACAACGACAACAACGACAACAACGACAGCAACAACTGCAACATTAGCAGCAACAACTACAATAACTGCAACAAGAAAATGTCGCAATCTACCAAAAATGGTAACAAAAACATAATTGAAAAAAAGAAAAAAACAGTTCAGTGGCAGGCAATCTGACTTGATGGGGCACAATCACAACTCCACCCCAGCCAATGAAAACGAATGAGTTGCAAATGTGTTGCAAATGTGCTGTGAGTGTGTTGCAAATATTTGTGGCATGTCGATTATACTTACCTATAGTATATATACTATGACTAAAACGTACAATAAAGTCTCAGTTGATGTCAATAGATGATGTTTTAGTTCATGCTCGTTGCACCTTGTACCTTGTACTTAACTTGCCACATTGCTGGCCAAAACATGTTCATGTCTTTGCATAATTTGGTGCAACTTATGTGGCATAGTCATAAATTCGATATAGTCACTAATTGGCCATGTTACCATTGGGCTATGCTGGCCTCCAAAAAGGCCGCCACAACATGATTCATGATGCATGATGCATGCCACATGACTGTGGTGTCATTTTGAGAATGACCCGAGTTGAGTTGCAACCACATACGATTTCAACTGTCAATCAGCGCAGACATTAAGAGAGGAAGCTGCCAAAAGGTAATATTTAAAGAAAGCGTCTTGTTTGCGACTAGTAAACACTTGTTGCAAGGGCGCAACCAAGGGGGAGGGGACTTGCCACTCGTTGAGTTATAGCTTCGTTTCTGTTCGCAGTGCTGCCAACTGTAAGCTAAATAGCAATAAATTAGCAATAAAGCTAAAAAATAGGATAAATACACTCTAAAAAAGGACAAACAATAATGATTATGAATGGACGGGATTTGAACAAATTGTTACATTCAAAATGATTTATAATATTAATAAAAAGTTACGATTTGTAAATTCTCAAGAGCATACAATATAAATATCAAAATGAAGATAAATTTTGTAGGAAACATATATACATAGAGTGACACTCAGCTTTTTTGACCCACTGCTCGGATAACTAAACTAAATTGAAACGAAGAATTGTTCAATAATTTGAAAGGTAGAGCAATAGTCTTGTTTGATATTAAGTATTTTTATATATTATCTTAATAAAGCAATAAAATATAATAATGTTTAATGTTTTGCGGGCTGGATAAGCTTTAAAGTGCAATAGATGGATTAAAAACATCAAGGCTTTTTCAAATTAGAAAGACAACATAATATTCCAAAAAATGTGGCCTATAAATGAAGTTACTATTATCAAATTATTACTTCTTCCTTTCTTTATCACCAAAACCAAAAATTTTTAGATATCCAGATACATAGGTGATATTTGACAAAATACAGGTGTTTTAATTAAATATTACTAAATCATCCCAAAAATTATAAATGGGAGAAATATATGGATGTGGACTGCATCGACAAACCTATTCTTGAAAAGGACAGATCTATCCGGAAAAAGTTAGTTTGGCTGCACTGGCTGGCACGAGTCAAACACACAGCCTGCAACTGCAACAGCAACTGAATTGTTGTTGTTGTTCATTTTGTTTGTGGCAAGCGCCACAAAAGCTACCGTTGCAATGACTTGGCACATCGGGTGTTTGGGTGGTTGGGCGGTTGGGCGGTGGGGCAAGCAAAACTTGCTACTAACGCCTGGTGATAGTCGTTCATCGTCATTAAGTGAGTGTGCCAGCGACTAAGCTAGTATGCGTTTGTAAGACAGAGAGCGTATGTGTGAGTGAGTATGAGTGTGAATATGAGTGTGTGGCGTGTTGGCTAACCAACATTGTGATGCAATTTGGCAGACACTCAGCGATTACGATAGCCAGCCACAGTTAGTTAGTTAGTTAGCTAGCCAAGGGAACAGTCTACGTACCAAAAATAAACTAAACATAGTTTGGGGAAATCAGTTGCCCCAATGCGTTTGGGGCATTTGTGCTTTTACAACCACATTTGCTGCAACATGTGATTGCCTATATTGACTCTGCAGCGTGATCAAAAACTTGCCAACATGACTTGCCACATTGCAAGTGGTAGTGATTTCTTGCAAGTTTTATCACCTTGGTAAAATACTAGTCAAACAATTTTCTTGTGCCTAAAAATACCTAATGTAAAGTATAACGAGTCTTGATGGATGGTAGACTAGGTATTTTTCTGGTTTTCATTAAGAGAACGTGAGTCTTCTTGTTTTGAATATGGTTTATTGAATAAAATCGTGTCTGTTGGCTTAGAGTCTACTTGGCTAAGACCGCGCAACAGCGCCGCCATATATTTGTTTATATCAGGTATTCAAGCCGTAACCGAAACCGTAACCGTTAACCGATACTAACCGATTGAACTGTAACCGTAACCGGAAAAAAAACTTTTATATATTATTGCGAAACCGATAAACAGAAATTCTTCTAACCGAAATAACCGTTTAGAAACCGATTCATGAATAACGGTGTGTTTCGGTTTTTTCCAGCGACTTAAATTTAATGAATTTTTTCATTTGGAATAGATTTCAAATATTTACTTGGGTGTTATTTAATATGAGTACCATGCGTATGCTTTCTGCTAAGTAATCATTGAACTTAATTTAAATTAAATATTTTTTTAGGTAATTTTTGCACTTTGAATTTAAGCCTTTTTTTGGAAACCGAAATCATACCCGTATTTCGAAACCGAAACTTAGGTGAAACGGTTAACCATTACGTAACCGATATAATACAATTTTACGAAACCGTTAGCCGGAAACCAAAACCTGAACATACCCGTAACCGTAACTGAAACCTTTATTCGTTTTGGCTTGAGTCCCTGGTTTATATACATACATATATGTACATACAGTGTAGGCCAATTCTATAGTACCCCCCTAGGCCACTGATTTTCAAACTATTTTTTTAAAGACAAAGGCTTTAATTTACTTTTATGGTTTTATTTATGTACATATTTATTATTAATTAACAAAAACTTAAACAATTCAAAAATGTATACACAAAAAAATTAATTCCAAAAAGCATTTTAAATCTAAGTAAAAAACAAAATTCATTCCATATCAAAATAATAAAATGCAGCAAAAACGAACTTAAATTTATGTCTTTTTTTAATACATTTTTTTATTTAAGCACTACAGAGGACATTGACTGCACCATTGAGGACCTGAGTATAGAAATTGCCAATGCTGCTGCGTTCGCCTCGCCAAGGACCAGCTCTGCCCATAAAACTCCCACAAGAGACCTGACCCTTTGGACCCCAGAAATGGCTGCCATGCTTGCCGAAAAAATAAGACTTGGGCGTTTGTGGTTCTCCACGCCAATCCCCAGGTATAAAAACCTCTTGAACAGAGCTTCCAAAACTTCAAGGAGCTACTACTTTCCCTCAGAAGCAGTGCTGTGGAAACATTCCTTGAGACAGCCAGGAGATCCGCAGCACAACTTATGGAACGTAACGCGCCACATAAAAAGGCCAGTAAAGAGATTAGCGCTTGTTAAGGATGGAAGCCGAAACTGGGTTGACTGCAGGACAGCCAACTCATCTCACTGTTCTCCGAGGGAGAAATTAATGCCAGCAAATCTCCAGGGCAAGATGGGATAGACGGAACGACACTGAAGATGTACCACAGCAACGCAGAAGTACACAAGCAACTTAGAGTCCCCTGGGCTAAGGATGAGATCACCAAGGCCAGCTTTAGGTACATTACCATGACCACCAACAGCATCCTGGCTCTCAGCCTACTGGACAACAGCCATACAAATGGAATAGTCGATCTGATCTACCAAAAACAAATAATATACAACTTTTTCAAGAATATTGGCAGCTACTTCACCAAGTCTACTCTTAAACTGTTTGGGAATTATAAGTCAAAAAGTGTACAAACATTTTTGTTACCGATTACAATGTCGTAAGTAAGCAGCGCTCGAAAGTACACACAAAATTTCTTGTTTGCGCCTCAGAATTCCCCAATGGTTCTAACTGTGCAAGCTGAGTAAGTTATCAAAAAGGGCCCTGATGATAGAGATTAATATCTTTTAAAACAAGTATTGTTTCTTGTCTTTTGACAAGTGTTTTGTGTGTTCTTTTTTAAGTAGACCTAGAGTCAGCTAAATACCCTTTAGTGAACAAATAAAAAGGTCAATTCTTACAAAATATACCGTTTTAAATGAGTTTATTTTGCTTTTTTTGGTGGAAAAGTTACAAATTGTTTAATTTGAAAGCTATTTTAATTAAATATACATAAGTTCACTTTGTGCTGCTTTTATGAGCTGAATGAGAAATATGACATGTACGAAAGGTTGAAGGAATAAATAGGAGAGTACGGAATAGAAAGTGTCAGGCAACAAAAATATCGTACGAACTACAAAACGTCGATGCTACAATTCTTACTAGAGCGAGAAGTCGTTCATGATCTTGACGCTGAAAGACATCAAATGCGGCAGGAAGCAAGATGTGTTGTTTTATTTTTTGCTATTTAAATTTTTTTTTAGATTTGTGAGTTAAGATAATTGTAATTTTAAAAAATATGTATTTTCAAATTTTTTTTCATTTAAGGAGTATTCCTAAAAGTATGCAACAAAAATCACTGTCAATTTTCAAGTTGCTGGCGCCATCTTTTGTTTGCCAGCGCCGCACTTTAAGAACTTCAATTTAACCACTATTGCTTGAACACTTTGGCGACGATTTTGTCAATTTTGTGATAGTAAAATCCAAACAAAGTTAAAAGTGAAAACAAGTATAAAGATAGTGTGTGTTCTCATTTCCAATCATTTTTAAATGTGGAGATGAATGGGGGAATATTATGCGAATGCCTTTTTTGCCCCGCATATTGCTGTTTAAATGGCAATAAAATTGTAACGAGCAACTTCACCATATCAAAGTTAAAAAAGTGAGAAAAGGGGCAATTTTAATTTATTTAACTTACTTCATCTTATTTATTGGCAGCGAAAGCATTCACACTTCCTGGACGATGCAAAGAAAAAGAAGGCGAGGAGATTGAAAATTAAAAGACATCAAAGGAAAACGTTTTTAATCAACAATGTTCAAGATGGTCGGGCTATTTTCCAGCAGAAGTGATATAAGCCAAGCCCTCCTACGTTATCAGTTTTTAATCTTTATAATAAATTAATTTTATCCTTTTAGATTGAAGAAGGAGATCAAGAAGAGGTGCAGGCACCAACAACGGGCCGTGAAGATATAAATATAGATTAATTCAAATTGTGGTATGTTTATCCATACAAAACACACAGCTAGTCAGGAAAACATAAAAATTGAATTGATAAATACATATGAATATGCATATAAAAATAAAAAAATATAGATGTGAAAGTTGAAAATAATAAGCAAGAAATAATTATTTGTTTTTTGAGCTATCGGAACCAAACTCACAGATTATGTATTTTCTATTTAATATTAGTAGAGGCCGAAGTCCTCTACTTACATATGTAATATATTTTTATTTTAATTATAAACCCTATACAAATATTCTCGATGAGTATCTGCAGCTTATACAGAATAACAAACAGGCCACAGATACTTACTTTATTACATATACACTTAAAATAAAAAATTAATATATGAAGTAAAATTGCGTATAATGACTTTTCTTGGCCAGCTACTTAAGACAATATCCAAAGGTTCTTCCATTTTACAATTAAGTAAGAAGTAATCGACTGAGGAGAACCTACTACACACAATTATTTATTGAATATATGTATGTATGTATATAGACACATATATTTATTATATAATCACTATCTCATTGAGACAATTTCATATTACTTTGGCTATTGAATAAAAACTTTATTAGACTCCATTCTGTTGACCTCAAGGAGCAAGTTAATAAGCTGGAAATAAGTTAATGATTTTCGGTAATTTATGCTATTCGAAATTGAATGAAAGCTGTGCAAAAAGAAACTTCACCTCATCTCTGATTCTAATTTTATCTCATTCTGTTTTGCGTTGCTGTCTCTGTCATACTATGATTGCCGGTTGAGCAGAACATTGGCGAATTATGATCGCTTTAACGCCTAACGACTAACGGTACAGGCGACATTAGCAATGTGCCGATGGCAATCATCATCAGGCCAAAACATGGGCAAAACTACTTACATAGAGTTGACTGTACCACCAGAAGTCAGAAGTCGGAAGTCGGTCGAGTCGAATCAAGTCTACGACTTGCTTTCAAATGTACGGCAAAAATAATAATCAACAATCTTAATGACAAGAAGTTTTGAAAGCCAAAAAAAAACAATGCATGATTTGGCCAACTGATGGGTTAGCAGGTCAACGTCCCTCCCAACTTTAAGTAGGACTCTCACTTTTCACTGTGGAATATATTTCGAAATTTACATATTATCATTAATTCAGTTGAGACTTGAAGAATGCAAACACAAAATGGAAATGAAACGCAACGAAACGAAATCAAATGGAACGGAGTAGAATCGTGTGCCTGCATGTTTATGTCCAGCATCATTTGCATTTTGGCCAACAAGACAAACAAGTATTTGTACTTCAACTTTTGAGCCAATGTAAAAGGTCAATTCGTCAATGGGAAACGAATTGAAAAGTTAGTTTTTCTGCTTCCCTTCTCCTCCCCTTTTGCTTTTCTTCCTTTTCTGTTGCTTTGCTTTTATGGTAAGATAACGGTTTTCATTGAATTCTCTCGCTGTTCCTTTGCCCAGCACATGAGATTTGGCTCGTTAAAGATCCCCGAACGGTTCTTCGTTGTTGATCTTTGAGGTACATTCGATCTTAACAGTTCCTCAGCAGATACAGCAATTTGTACTCGTATCTGTGATTTGTCCCTACGGTTCTGAGTATCATTCACATAATTAGCGGTCATTGCAAGCGATCCGAAGACGATCGTTTGCCACACAGGTGTTCTTTCAGTACACACACACATGCATTTAGAAACGCTCTTCCATTTCAGGCATACAGGTGAGCTTCACTACGACGAAATAGCTACTCTCAAAGTACTTTAAATTATTAGACGTTTTCGATATGGGCAATGTTACTGACTAACTAACTGACTGACTGACTTAGCATCACGCTGCCTATATCATATCATCTATAGATTTGAAATATATACACAACACATCTGAGAATAAATTATCGTGCAATAAGACGGCGCTTTGCGAAATTCGACCCGCAAGTCGGTCAAAGTCGGTTGTTGATCTACTTTTGTTAGTGTTTAGCAACAAGAGTATCGAGTTCGAGACCTCGAAAATGACATCAGGATTTACTTTTTCATTTTCTTTTTAAATGGATTTTTTTTTAACAAGGGTATACTAAGATTGTTGAAAAGTAAAAGTATAAATATAGGTGATCAAATTTACTCTGTTTGCATGCATACCAAATTTGACAACACCCTTTACACTTAAGGGTATTTTTTATGATATCGAGTTATTTTCAATTCCTTGGACTAAATAAGATTATGTCTCTTCTCACTTTAGCTAAATTTTCGTCTATTTTAAAGTAAATCATTATTGAAGTTCAGCCTCTCTATGAAGATTAAGATAGCCTTGAGTTTTTATTTCTATTTTGCTTTTTACTTTTGGTGAAATGAGCGATTGGCTATTTAATATTCTTTGCTTACATACTTCTCTGTGATGCTGTAATCCTAGCATCACTTTAGCTTTATAGTCGAACTCGGATCAAAGTGTCTCAATTTATTAGAACAATGCTAATTAAATTGTATGTGTGCTGCATGGGTTGGTATTTCAGTTGACCATCTCTGTGATAAGTTGGTAATTTAACAAATTTATAAATTTCCATTTCACTTTATTTAATAAGATCGAACAGTCATAACTGTATATGTTATTAACTCTTTTTAAAACAACTTGATATTTCCTTAAGGTCTAGAACTGCTAAATCGTCTGAAAATAATCAGTTGAGAGCACTCGCTTGAGTTCATAAGACATTAAATTTTAATTCCAAACAAATGTAAAGAATTTTCAATTCTTATTGCAGAAACAACACGTCTTTTATAGTCATTATACTTTGCTTATACATTACATTACACTTAGTTCCGGTAAATGGTAAAATGTTTTACTAAATTGACACCTGCGTTAAATTGATTTTTAAAGAGCTTCCGCAAATGCAGTTAACAACGCGTCTAATTAGAAAGGTCTGTTTACCTTGGCCAAGAGAGATGATGTTAGGATCGATCTCGATATTGGACAACATTTTATTACTCCAAATGGCACGTACAAGCTATATTTTCATTTCCAGTTACAAGTGTTAAACTTTTACTTTCTCCATATGTTTATAGTAAAGCATGTGCCATGTGCCACATTAGGAAATTACGTCTGAAGAACCTTTAAATGTTTTTCTTTTCTTTCGTTTTTGTTGTTCTTTTAACCCAGATTTTGTTTCTTTATTTTTATTTTCTTTTTTAGGTAAACTAAGTCAAGAATTTTGTGCATTTCATTTCGAGAAGCAGATTTCATTTTCAACAACAAAAAGAGCTCTTATAATTTGCAATGATTACTTGCCCTCCCCTTCCCCATTCTCTACCACTTTGTAATGCCCCAATAGATGATTGGAACCAAGCAATCGGCATAGATCTTTAGGCGTCTTAGCATCCACATGACTGCGTATGATCGCTTCTTGTGGGAATGGGAATCAATCATTTCTCTTGCCAAATGCCCGGAGAATGTGGGCAACTTGGAGATTAGTATCAAGACCCCAAAACATGCCGCATTACAGTCTTCTCTCTCTCTCTCTCTCTTTTTATATGTAAGTATGTATCTCTCTATGCCTTTTTGGGGTCATTAGAACAACTGGATTCTCTAAACGCTCTTTAATTTATATAATTATGCCTCCGGTCAGGGCATTTTCTTGCTTATTTTCTTAATCGTAAACCCTGGGCTCTGTGTTGTGATCTCGATCGCTTTAACTCTCTATCTATCTCTCTCCCTTTTCTGCCACTCTCCCTTTCTCTATTGTCGCGTCTCAAGTAAGTGGTAAACACTTCAAAAGATTGTTTGTATTCTACTTAACTCATAATTGATTAAACTTCAAAGTTCTTTTGTTGTAGACCAATTTCGATATCCGCAAACGATTAAAAGTGCATTTTGAAGAGATTTTCATTTTAAGAACTAGGACTGAAAAAAGAAAGCTTAAATATCAAAAAATAGATGCTCAGAGATTTGATAATCTCTAAAATTAATTAAGTTTCTTTTTGAAACAAAATAATAAACTTTGTTGAAATTTATAATAAACTAGGGAGCTGTGAGAAGAGTTCCTCATATACACTCCACACTTCTCCCCGAGATTTCAGCAAGCGAAGCGATCGGGTTTATTATAAATTTCAAAAATATTTGTTATTTATTTAAAAGCGTTAATTATATTGTTTCAGACACCGACACATATAATAATTCCCTTTATTTTGGCAAACTGATTTACCTTTGGCTTGATCCAGATTTGTAAAATATACCTGAAAATTGAAAGGATATATCTGAATATTAATGTAAAATACCATCTAGTCTACTCTAGTGTTGCATGAATTTATGTGAGCATACCCAATATTCTTACCTATTTATTATTTATGGGCTATACAAATTATATTTTTGAAAAAGTTGTGCGAATAGAAAGTCTGGGCAACTGAATTAGAAGAAGTTGCCTTAGTTTGGAGTGAGTAAATTATTCCAGGGTATTAGAGTTAATAGAAATGGGCATGCACACAGAATGAAACGACGCAAGGTAAACAGAAATAATAATTTAATTAATCAGCGATCCCTAGCTTTAGATGCTACATAGTGAGCTTTAGACTTGGGTTCTTTCTGGTTTGTGGGTTCTTTTTTTCTTCTTTTTCAGTGGTGTAGTGCAGCATTTATCTTTGACCTTTTTGGTGGTAGTGGTGTGTGCATGTGTATGTGTATGTATATATGTTTTGGTATTGTGGCTAAATGGGTCATTCGTCAAGGTAACTTTCATTTAGGCTGGAAAACTCAACGTGGAACGTGGAGCACTTAATCATAATTTCATTCTCCTCATTTCCAACGTTTTGTTCTTTGTCATTGTCTTCAACATTTCTCTGTCTTCAATCTGCCTATGTTTCTATCCAATTCTACGGGTAGTTATAACGATGAATTCACTAACAAGCAAGCCTCCCCAAGGAGAAACGTAATGCGGCTAACTAATTGGATCGTAGCAATGATCATCTGATGATCTGATGAATGAGGTGCAGGTGGAAGTGGAGGTGGTGGAGGAAGAGGGGGAGGATGGGGAAGAGGAAGTGAAAGAAAAGATAGAAGGCGTCCAAGCGTGTCATTTTGTGACAGGATGTGGAGTTGGCCAGATGATATAAACGGTAAATTGAGCAGACACCTAGCTACGTATATACGAGTATATTTCCATTCCGTAGGGGCAATCGGAATCATTAGCCATCCCAAAATGGCCAAGAGGGTCAATGCTAATTTCAACCTTTTGACAACTCAACTTCAGCTCAAGACAATTTTCAGCTACAGTTAAAGTAGAAGCTTAGATCTAAGAGCTGAAAGCTGGAAGCTGGAGACTGGAGACTGGAAGTTAGGAGCATTCCTACATCTTCGTCGAATCACTTTCTTGCTTTAAGATTGTAATTTGGCTTAATTGAATTTTCGTGCTGGTCAACGACGCCTCATCCCCATCATCGGGTCCCATCAGCGACGCTCTAATGAGCTTCAGAGTCTCCACCACTCAACTACCACATCCGTCAGTGGCTCACAGTGGTGTTCACATTCACAGTGGTGTTCATTTTGGTAGTCTCTCATTATTAAAACTGCAATTCCGGCCAAACATCTCATCACATCTCTTGCATTTCTCCATTTAATTTGAATTAATTTTAATGATTTTGCACAAAACTAAAAATAAATTTAAATAACAACAAATTGATGAGCGTGTATTTATAAATAAATATGATATTTTTAAGTGTTGCGAAATGTTTTCACTTCTTAATTTCCAGCATTTCATGCGGTTAGTTCAAAGCTGTTAAGTTAAGTTGGCCAATAATCATTTGTGATAATCGATTTGGCTACAATTCAGCCTCGCTGCAGTCTATGGAATCTCGGACTTTATAAAAGTTAGAGTAGCTAATTTAGTATATGGATTCTCTGAGCTATTTAAAATAAAGAGTAAGTTCATAGGGAAGATCTTTTCAAATTGACAGGTCACTGAAACTCGGACTCGATATCAAGATTGGTGTATCTCGCTTTTGTAGCCTCTGTTTGATTGAAGTTTTTCATTCTCTATCATTGCGATCAATTTTGGTTACAATCAAAAAAGTAGAAAATCTGCATAGATTCTATGTGATTGCAATCATTTTGATTTACGGATCTGTTAAGTAGTAAAAGTTTAAAGGAACTAAATAGAAGAAATATCTATAGAGTCTACAGTAGGAATTCTTTCCAGCAGATAAACCTGACTTCTGAAAAAAAAATCTTCAACTCAATAGATTAATTAAGATCTAGCTACGGTTGGCAAACTCTCATCCCAATCCACTAGATTGATTGAACTTGCAAAAAGAGTTTTAGGATGAAGCCTCCCCCTTTTTTTATTGCAAAAATACAAGATTTTCCTATGAAAAATGCCGCCTCCATCTCTGCTTCAAGTGCGTGGGTCGATCCCTGAATGTCTGTTGCAAGTGTTGATGCAGTCACTCAACATTTGAGGCATTGTTTGTTGTGCACGTCGGACGAAGTTTTCGTTACGCCGTCAGGAATGGAAACTGAAGTCTGAGGGCTGAGGACTGAGGACTGAGGATTGAGGACTGAAGACTAAGGGATCAACACAAACATGTTAATCATTTGGCGCGTCAGAGCCTTGTCAGTGGTAACATACAGATACAGATTCACAGTCTTGGCCAAGTTAGCAGCTAGAGTCTATAGACTCTAGAGGTAAGAGTTAAGAGTCTTGAGTCTGGAAGTGCACCGCAGGCGCTTGTTACAAATTTTGATGGACATGGGCCTGTGCCAGAAATTGATTGGCTTTAATGTTATTGGAAAGAGAGAGATGAGATGAGAGTTGCTGAGGTGTTAGAGCTGACAGCCACAACATTATCTAAGGCATTTGGGATAGACAGACAATTTGTTTCACAGTAGTCAACGAATCATGAGAGAGATCATTCTGATGTACAGATGAGGGCAGGTTCAAGGCCAAGTTCAAAGTGACAACACACATTCAAATTGGTAAAAAAAAAATAAAATGAGGGTCAACAGGCAGTTGTTGCTCATTTCCCAGCAACAGCAGCAACAGTTGCAGCCTATGATTATTATTATGATTATCTTTTATAAGTATTTTATATATTTATATGTGTATAGAAATATGCAGACAGCTGACTTTGATGAAGACTGCCCAAAATGCCACAAATGCAATTTCTATGCTGTTGTTGCTGCTGGCATAACGAGCATTTTTATGGGTCGACATGGTCAGGTTTTCTCTCTCTCCCACATGCTGGTCAGAGATGTTGCTGCCATTGCTGTTGCTGTTGTTGCTGTTGCTGCTGTTTTCTGTTGCTGATGTCTTGCGATGTCGTCAATGTCCATTTCCTGGGCCACTCACAGAGACCGCAATCTGTTGCGTTTATCTATGTCTTGGGCCAGGTTTCTATAGCCTGTCTCAGTGTCTTTCTCTCATACTCTCTCTCTCTCTCTCTCTCTCTCTCTCTCTCTGCCACTCTGTTGTGTGTGTGCTTGTGTGCGTGAATGTTTCTGCATAATTTGCAAAATTATGGGAATCGAAATTCAAGTGCGCCCAAGTCAGCGAACGTCTGCAAATGCCAGTTAACCAGTGAAGCCGCAACAAAAACAACAGCAACATAGCGACAACGACAACAACAACAACAGCAACAACAGCAACAACAGCAACAACAATACCCCGCACTGTTGCCTGTTGCCCAATGGCCATGTCTAGCGACTCCTACTCTAGGGTAAACACGATTGCCCAGCCAACTTGATCTGCGGTTTTGGACTTTCACAAACGGACAACTGGCTTGCAAACTTGCCTAAGAAAGAATTTACCTGCAATGACAATGAGCACTCAGAATGATCATGATGTTGCCAGTTGCCAGTTGCGAGTGGTGCTGCTGTTGGTGGAAACATTGCCATTTTATGCTTCATTAGGCCAAAAATTATATCGTGGCATCAAAAAGTTTCAACTGCCAAGCAAAGTGACAGACAAGCAACAGCCAATCTGCTGCTAAACTGGCAACTAAATGACCCAAGCAACAACCACACACCAACAACATTGCCAGCAACATTACCAGCAGCAACAACAACCAAAGACTATGTACAATGGGCAGTTGGGGCCTAAATGGTTCTGGTTCTCCATTTAGATATTTCTACACCAATTTCGCTAGCTTCATCATCATCAACAGGCGACCTACACCTTCTGCTGATTCTTCTTCTTCTTCATATTCACCCTCTACCACTGCAGTTTTCAATTTGAAAATTGATGAGCTTTGCTTGATGGAAAACTGTCCAGCTGACGTCCAACAAATTAATAATCGGAAAAGTGTGAGGGGCAAAAAATACGAGTATTTTAAGTTAAGTTTTTTCCATTAGCTTACATTGTAGATATCCCAATTAACTCTGCCAAGTCAAAGTACTTTCCCCTAACAAAAAAGAATATTTAATAAACAATTCTCTAGTAAAAATGATAAAATGTTTAAATTTAGTTAACGATTTATTAAAGGAAAGTCCTTAATTGTAAAACAGTTGTCTTTTAACAATAAGTTGATGAAAAAACTTCAAGGCGCTCTTCATTAGCTTATATGTATCAAAGATTTCCTCAATTAACTCTGCCAAGCTAAAGTTTTTATTCTTATTCATGATTTTAATTATTATTGTTTAATAGAAAATACCTCAATTTATAAGAAAAGCTATGGTTATTTTTCATTCACATGTTAGCATAGAACACATTCTTTGAAATGTATTTTTTAATTGTCACTCACACGACAGCGTTGTCAGTTCACAATGTTCTTTATTTCAAGTGTTTAGTGAATTGTCACTCACATGTCAACGTTGCCGGTTCGCAGCTTTTTTTCATGCTGAATTTTTGTTTTCAATTAGGCATTTCACTCACATGTTAACGTTGGCATTTCCTTTTAAATTGTCACTCTCATGATTACATCAATGACATTTAAAGAATTTATTGAATGTTGTGGGACTTAAATGAACGAAAGGTTGAGTTGTGATGAATTTAACTTACTTAAATGTCATTTGTCAGTCACGTGTAAACGTTGGCATTCAACATGAGAGGAATATTGGATTGAGTTGCAGTTAGAAATACCTAAGTCAATTAAAAGTTGTTTTTTAAATATTCAAAAATTATAGGGTATTCCAGCGTCGCGATGCAACTCTTCTGAGTTGCCTTTGGGAATATTTTGGCCCGCAGAAAAAAGCTGGCAATGCTTTCGCACCCGCATCAAAGATCATTCAGCTATGCAGATTGCTCTAGACTCAACTGAACTGGACTGCATTAATCTATTTAGATCTTTGAAGCATGCTCACGCATTGAATCTCAGCTGGAAGTTGTCTCTCGATAGAAGATTCGATCGTCTGGCAAAATAGAAGGCGAAGAAAAAGAAGAAGCAGAAGATAAAGTATTCTTTCATGAGTATGAGTGTAGACATTAAACGCCTTGAGGCTCAGCAGCGTCTGTTTGACTGAGTGACTGAGTGACTGGATGACTGAATGACTGGATGACTGCTTGACTGATGGACAGATTGAGGCACTGATTCAAGTGTGAGCACAATCGTAGTCGGAATCACAATTCGCAATAGGCCGACTGTCAGCGAGCATCAGCGAAGCGACAAATGAGCAGATTCTGCCAGAAATGCGGACGAGCAAACATGCTGTAGATCAACTTGGATGGAAATAAGATGCTATGGCATGCTAGGCTTACACTGAGAGAAAAATGGGCACTTATTCGATAAGTATATCCATATTATATGTTATGAAAATCAATGACCGTAACTTAACAAAATTTGAATTCAAGTATAAAGGAGTTTGAACTTTTTAAGTCCAACGCGATATGTGACAAAATTGATGCATGTTGGTAGTTTCTTTCGGTACATGTTAAATGGGTTTTTTGTGTTGTATTTATAAAACTATCGATTGTAAGAACTTTATATTGAACTAGAAGGCCTCGTCCCCTGCTCGCTTCGATCGCCAAATTTCAGCAACGTTGCACTTCCCAAGACAATAAGTCATATAGATATAGATTAAGGAACTGAAAATATAATAGTGTCGCATAATACAACTAATTGCTGTAGCTTACGTAAATATGTATATTACGCGAATGAAAATCATTAGCCCTGACTAACTAGTTAAATAAAAAATAAGGATATGTATCTAAAGCGATCCATTTAACTATTGACTAGTAATCCTTAACTTAGCTGTTATTATTCAATTTATTTATTTACTTTAAGGTTTCTTTCAGTGCATTGTATGGGTTTTCTATGGGAACAACAGCACGCATGACCAAATCCCCTTGGCCCCTCTTCCCTCCTGCCTCTCTCCAGGTCAGACAACAGGAGTGATCGGGTTGGAATCTATTGGAAAAATGGAACCGCAAATCTGTGCACTTCAGATGTCAGCTCGTCCACGCTCGAGTGTGCAAAATGATTTTCCGAAGCTCCTCAGTCTCAATCCCAGACTCATTGTCAGACCCAGTCTCAGAGTCAGACACAGACTCAGACTCAGCTGAGCTTGAACTGAACTGAATTGAACTGAAAGTCTTTGGTTTGAAGTAGTTTGTGTTGCCGATGTACTTACATATTTCAATTTATTTCATATCCGCACTTAGATACATCAATGCCAATGCAGATTATTGAAAAAGAGTTCATCCAACTTACGGTTCAGAGCTCTCTTAGAGATGCAACACGACGAAATATCGCATGAAACTAAAAAAATTTTTAGCATTCAATCGGGAGGATCTTACAGTAAAATACCATGTGGAAGTAAAGGTCGCCATTCAAATTTCTTCTAATTATACTCTATGTGTTTTTTGTCTTTCTGCTATCTGGAGACAATTTTTTTTAAGTCGCAACAATAATGAGTTGCACATTTCCTTCGATCTAAATTAATATATGAATTCAAAAATAAAATTCAAATGCATAAAAAAATTAAAAATATAGCGCAAGCTAAATTTGGCGCGCCAAAGTTTGGATACCCTTGCAGTGCCCTGTGTAAGTCATCAGATTTTTTACAAAATTTGTTAAATGTTGATTTCGAACCAATCGTTCCTATGGCAGCTATATGATATAGTAGTCCGATTTACACCAAATTGGGTCTGCCTGTTTGAAACTATATCAAACACACAATGTGTATATTTGGTTAAGATATCTTAAGAAACAAAAAAGTTTTTCATACTTTTGTCACAAAACATGTAACGCATTGAAGGAGACCTCGCAGAACCCATTAAATATATATATTCTTGATCAGGGCGACGAGCTGGGTCAATATAGCCGTGTCCATCTGTTTCTATGCAAACTATTCTCTCAGTTTTTAAGCTATCTTGATGAAACTTTGTACAGGTCTTTTTGCTGCACGAAGTACATATGTCGGATAAATTCGATCGGTTCGAAATCAACTGCAAACAAATGTTGTAAAAAATCGGAAGGCTTATGAAAAGCTCTGCAAGGGTATATATATATATATTTTTAATATTAGTTTTCGGTAATTTAGTTAAAAGGGATCTCAACCATTCTTGAGAAATGTTCAGGGTTCTTAAAATGCATTTTTGGCAAACTTTAAGGTTCATTTCTCAAAAATTTATAAAGTAATTGTACGCGATTTGATGGCTACTATGTTTAATTAGTTCAAGGATATAATATTAAGATGCGACGAATAACTAAACAATTGAACAAAAATATAGAGCACAGCTTTAACTTTACACTTTTCGACTTATTATGTAGAATAAGAAATGCTTTATGTTTCAAATACCTAAAGTCTATTACCTTTTAAAAATCTGAAAAAATTCCCCAAAATTGATAACCTATTTAGGGTAACAGCATTTTAAACATACCTATTTGGATAAACCAAAAGACCTTTAATTGCAACCAAAATAAAAGGCAGGCAATAGATACTCCACCTTTCTTTTATCTTTATTCGAATAAATATAATAAACCCTTTTACTTTCAAGTAATGGTATCTTTACCTATACACTGGTGTCAAAACGTAAAAACAGAAAGGAAAGGCACTATTCATAAATTTCGTTACGTTATTACGTTAACGTTATTTTCGCGGATACTCAAAAACGTGCGTGGCGTATACGTTATTTTTGGCAGGCCGATATCTTTGTAAATAAATAAAATCAACCTCTAATATTTTTTGTACATATGTGTTAGGTATATGTATGTATATCTACATATTTGCATCAAAAAGTCAATTTCGAAATATATTTTTATACTTTATGGGGTCTGCTTGTTACACCCCTACTAGCATGTCAAAAAATGTTGATCACATTTTCGAGTCGTCATTTTGATTAAAATAAGCATATATGCGCTCGTTTTCTGATCATAAATGATACTTTTGTCGGTAGAAAATTGTACCCTAGCTCCGACTCTTCTTGATGAGTCATATATGTATGACCCGATTTTCTGATCAATTTTCAATCATTTACGAGTCTTTTTCGAGTAGTCTAAACTCCCAATTTCTGATCAGTTTTTACTCCCTTTCGAGTCGTATTTTTGATTTATAATTTATAAAAAAATACATATTTGATCTTATTCTTATCATTAAAAGGGCTCGAAAGGGCTCACCAAGGTGATTTTTGCTCGCACAATTTTCCAATCACATTTTGAGCATGTGTATGAAACATTTTCGAGTCTTTTTTGTACAGGAGAGTAATCATTTTCTAATCATCAAACGGGCTCGAAAAAGACTCGGCAAGGTGATTTTTGATAAAACAAACTTCCAAATGCTAGTAGGCATACATTAACTTTTTGAAGAAACTTAATATACTCCACAGGGTATAAACATGTATATATGAAAGCTGAGTGTGTTCGATTATGCGCTAGAATCAAACCATGTAGCTTATGAAGCTACAATACTAAAATTGTTTTAAATAACTTCAATATTTATTAAACAATTCTGAGGAAATTCGATGTATAGAAAGTTAATATAAAACGAAAGGAATTCTTTAATCTGTAGTGACAATTTTATATTCTTTTACATGTTTAAAAAAGTCAATGGACACCCAAACAATTTTTTATTTTATGCCCATAATTTTGTAATTTGTATTATATCGAGCCTTATTTGCGAAAATAACGTAAGCGCAAAATGGTTCAACTTTCCAAAACACATTATCTGATAAAATACTTTAGCTTAAATTCTTATAGATCTGAAAAAATAACTGTTTATTATGCCAATTTGTAGCCTATGCACAGATAAGCAGAAAAAACCCCTTTCCTGAAAAGTTGGTTTTTGGCGCTTACGTTGTTTTCTCAAATAAGGCTCAATATACGAACACGTTTGGAAAAAGATAAATACGAGTATATTAACTATGAGTATTTGCTAGTCAGTTATTCGAATGTAGGTCGTAGGTTTGCGTGTCTCTGTGTCTTCTTATGACTTAAGGTACTCCCATCATGCATCATTCACGACCATCAAGTTAACGGTTCACCAAGCACTCGCAATGCCCTACGAATGAGTATGGGCATGAGTATTAGTATGAATAGACGTACTATGTATATACAAGTGCCTGTGAATACGATGTCTGTGAATTACGTAAGAGGAGAGAAAACATTTACGAGCAGTTGAGGCCAACTTACTATTTAGAATGATTTCATCAGAGTTGGGCCAAATCAGCAAATCAACATCACAATCACAACAATCAGAATCAACAACAACAACAACAACAACAACAACATTGTTCGTCACGCCTGCGTTACATTTATGCACATTCTCCTTTTCTCCTCTCCACCCTTTCTCATCCCTTTCTGCATTGGCTACCACACGATGTCTATCTTAGACCTGGCTTATGTCACTTAGTGCCAGCTTGTAATACCCTGTATTCCAAGAAATATTCTAATAAGGTAGTTTGAATCGTAGCTACAATTGACAAGTTATCGCTAGACGAAGCCCTTATTACAGTATATTAACAATATGTTACTATCCCTAATCCCCAAATGGTATGTATGCTATCAAGTAAAAATGTATATACATGGATTATAACATATGTATTTATCAATTTATTTATTTGTTTTTTATTTTATTTAGCCATTTAGTTATTTAGTTATTCATTTATTTATTTAGTTATTTATTTATTCATTATTTTTTTGTAAGTTATATTCGACAAAAAAAATCTGAGATACTACATAATAAACAAAATAAAAAATAAATCTTGCCTTTCCTATAGAGTATTTATAAAATGTGCATCTTTGTATACCAAAAAGTACTTCTTTTGAAGTCGTCCTTATCAAGAATACATACATCTTATAGATCAATAGGATCAGTTTTAAGTATCAGTCGAATTAGATCTGTCTAGTTACAGGGTATTTATGATCGAATATGCCTTAGAGATTTCGAATGAATCGGGTAAAAATATCTGTTCGAAGTTGTTGACAGAAATGAAGCCAAAACGGCAGCTTAAGCTACTGGGTCTCAAGTTAAGCACACTCAAATCACAATTAAGAGGCGCACTATAGCAATTAATCAACGAGAAGCAATAGCTCTGCCTACAGGGTATCTAAAAGTTAAATACTTTCCATATCTGTTTTCCAAAAACACCTCATTTTTTAGCGACAGTAGTCTCTTAAATTCGAAGAATAGTTCAATGGAAAGCTGCAGTTCATTGTACGGGGTATCAAATTGTCGGGCACACTCGCCTTGTTGTACATGTCTTTGCTCCATTTCTGTCACGCTTGAAGACTGCAATTGAGCCAATTGACTTCTCCAACTGTTCTTACTTGTGCTGGTTGAAGATGCTAAAGACTGAAGATTCTACACCCAGAGAAAAAACCTTAAAATAGATACAAGCATATTTAATAAAATTATTAATTATTATTAAGTCAAATTTAAATTTTAAACATAAAATATCAAAGTTTATATAAATTAAATTTATATAAATGCCATATATTATATAACATAGTAAAACGATAAAACATACTTATTTCACAAATGGGCAAAAGCTTTTTTATTTGCATTTAAGTTAAATATGTCTCATATTATTTAATATCAAACTTAAAATTAAAGATTAAAGTTTTTTTTTAATATGCGGTGAAAATATGTAAGGTCAGTTTCTTGAATGTGTATACAAGGTCTCAAATAACTTTCTGATACTCTATTTATACACAGCCCCAATTGCAATTCAATTCATGAAATGCTGTCAAGTGTATGTATAAACACCGATTCACAAATTCAAACAACACTTTAAAACGAAAAAGTTTACTGTTTATTGTTAATAAGATGGAATGAATTTTCAATATGAAATCTACTTTATTTATATGTGCAATATTTATGTTTAATTTCGACTATTTTAACGCTAAAATAAAAAGATAATCAAATGTACAAATATAAAAGTTTCAGAGCACTTTTCTCTTGGTGTACACTGTACACTGTGGAGTCTGTAGACGATTGTAGCTGACTCTTCTTCTTCTAAGGCTGCCAGTTGGGGGCGTGTGAAGAGCGCGGCCCATAAGAAGTGAGTTCAGAATTGGAATGAAGCAGAAACAAAGCACAAAACGAGATACACGTTGAATCGCAATATCAAAACGAGAACAACGACAAACAGCGACAACAATGGCGCGGGAGGCGCTACAGGAAAATGACTAATTATGCGGCAGACACAAGGGGATGGGGATGGGGATGGGGAAGGGGAAGGGGATGTGGCAAGAGGCAGCCACATTAGTGGCAAAGCGGGGCGAGCTTTGCGTTGGTAGCGGTGAATGGTAATTGTGAACCGTTATAATGCGAGAGAGCGCGCATATGTATAATAAGAGCAAGCAAGCAACTCGAGGCGTGGCAAGACGGGGTGGCATGTGGCAGGGTCGCCTTAGACTACACTAGCAGGCAGTCCCTAACGCTCCACACATTTGCTCCAATTCCGCGAGAGGCAAATGCGACACTCGTTCACGCGCTTTTGAGCCACGTTCACACTAACACTATCACATTTGCCTAGGCATTGATGTAATGATGATGACGTTGCTGACCCAGTTGCAAACTAGCCGCAAACCTTTGTGCCGCATCCAGACTGTGGACGTGGATGTGGATGTGGATGCATCTTTTGTTGCACATAGTTAGAAGAACTGTGTCAGTGGTGGAAGTGGCATGGCAATGGCAATGGCAATGGCTTTGGTGTCGATGCCACAATGAGCTCATTTATTGTCACACAAAGCCAAAAGTTGCCAAGCTTATGTTGCAAAAGGTGTCACAGACATTTGCCCATATTTGGTTACCACACAGCCGAGCAACAACAACCTGGCAACCTGGCAGCCTGGCGACGCCACGACGTGCCAACTTGCCAACTTGCCACTTGGGGTAACCAGGCAAACTATCATCCATTTAACCGGGCGTTGCAAGTGGATGTTGTTGCTGCTGCTGCCGCTGCTGCCACTTGGTGTTGCCCCAAAGCGCCGCATTTGACTCTGTTCTCAGTACCAATATGGACAAATTGCAGGAACTAACCTATTTCGTTGCCTTGACAATGTTTAATGATCTTGACATTACGCTTCCTCCCTCACATCTTCTTTCCCTACAATATTTTATTATTTGCACTTCTTAACTCTTCTTTTTTTGGGTTTTCCAAATAAGGTAGGCCTGTAATCTTGAACATTGGTTCTTCGCAAGTATATTTCCTGAAGTTTATTTTTTGTTTCTCCAACTCTTGAAGATCTCAAACAATTATTTTATTCTTATCCTATTACTATTCAACTCCTTTCTCTACTTTCAATTCCATTGATAAAATTATAATAACAATTATATTTATCTTTTTCTAGCTGCTTCTCTTCTGCATTTCCTAACTATTTTTGATCTGCTGTTATGTTTTCCAAACCTGAAAGTTCTTAAATAAGTATTTTACATTTCTCCTATTCCATTAAATTAATTTTTAAGCAATTAAATTCTTTTTTTGCTTCTCTGACGTTTTCTTTTGCAACTCTGCTGCTTCTCCTTTGCTTCGCTTAAGATTATACTGTGCTTCTCATTCGATTCGTCTATATTCTGTCTTGTTTTATTCTGCTACTCCTTTGGTTCTGCTTCCTTTATATGTACTTGTCTTATGTTTTCATATTTCCAACTTCTCATCTCTCTCTAATACAATGCCACAATTCTCCTTTCTTAAACTTTTCTTTATTCCCCAACATCCTTGAAGTTCTATGTTTCATGTTGTCTTTCTGTTGCCGTTGTTCAAATTCTCTGCTAATTCTCGTTAACTTCTCTTCAGCTTCTCTTCAACAGCTGCTTATTTCTCTTCCGCTTTTCTTAAATATTTCTTTAGATTCTCTTCTAAACTTTAAGCTTCTTTCTGCTTCTACGATGCCTTTCCTTCAACTTCTCATTTGCTTCTCTTTAGATTTTTTGCAATTTTTCTTGGGATTTGATCTGTTAAACAATGGAATTGGTTCCACAATCTTGCCCTATCTAATAGGTAATACGATGTATATAGTATACATATGTGAGCAAGTATTTTTCCTTTGAGCTTCTTCTTTCGCTCCGATTTAGTTTGTTAACTCTAACAGTTAATAAACATATAGAAAATCATACGACATATGCTGAGAATGTTCATCTTCATGCTTCGAAGATGTCACAATGTCTTTGCTATTGTTGTTCATCTTCTACTTGTTATTGTTAGCATTATTGTTGCTATTGTTAATGTTGTTGTAGTTAATCGTAGATCGCACGGTTTCGAGTCAAGGCCTACGAAAATTGCCATAGAATGTTAGGCAAAGTTGATAGCAGGCTATAGATACATACATTCATAAGAACGAGTCTATCTACTCGTACTTCTATTTATACACATATGCATATGTGCATGTATGTGACATCATAATTTCTCTTCCTCTTGTTGTTGCTCTAGTTGTTGTTGTTGTTGTTGCAGTGGCAGTTGCAACTGCCACATAACTGCAAAGAACGCATCTAACTGTCAATTGTCACAGCACGTTCCATGAATTTTCTTACTTCGTTGCGTTTTCTTCTATTCTTCTCATGGAACTTATATCTAATCGAAAGCCAAATTATTACTTTTATCCCCAAGCAGCTGCGTGTTGCAGTTTCATCAGTTGCAGTTGCAGTTGCAGTTGCAGTTACAGTTATTATATTATTTTATTGTACGATTCTAGCGCCACAAGTTGTAACAAACTTAAGATTATTTCGCTAGTCACAATGTGACAGTTAAATATAAGAATAACGATTTGAGCTTTTAAAATTGTTTTAAAGAAATCATTTAATTCTCCTTTCCTGATGGTCGAATATGGATTTTGCTTAAAATTATAAAACAGTTCTCAAAAGGTAATCATGACTAACACAATATTTTAAATGTTCAATTTGTGGAGTTAGGATGCTAAATAAAATAAAACAAATAAATATTTAGACAATTTTTTAAAAATTTCAAATTCATTTTACAAAATTCGATTTTAATTAATACATATGGTTATATTATGATTAATTTATTTATTTTATTTAGTACAAAGCTTTTTGTACATATTTACTATTTATACGTATGGCAATGTTTTTATTATCATTCGTTTATTCCTTTATTTACTTACTTACTTAGATCCTATTGATACCAAGTTAGCTCCAATATTCATAATAACAGTTGATTTACAATAAGTTTTGTATTAACGATTACAATGGTATGGCTTAAATCTAATTTATTTATATTTATGACCGTATATTACAAAGTTTTGTTTTAAAATATGTATATGTATTAAACTAAGTAGATGTGATTCTGTACTACAATAATCTGTAGTTAAGTGAAAAAGAAGTATGGCTTTAAGTAGTTTAAATCGTGCGGAATATAAATCCTAAGACGATAAATTATTATTATTATAATATTGTATAGTATACGATGTTGTTAGTTCTGTGGGAGTTAAAGAACTAGAGCTTATCATACAAATAAATTTATCTTGAATTTGTCAATTATTATTTATTAAACACATTATTTCAAATATGTATATTTAATTATAAATACAATTAAATGTGACTGTACATAAGTCAAACTTGTAGCGCTGAAATTTTAGTTAAATAAATAGAAAAAGTAAAATTAAATCAAATACCCAGCATTTTTAATGGTGATTATTATCAGGGAATCAATTTCTGTGCTACTAGCTAAGCTCATTAGTTTTTTTGAATAAGAAGAAATATGGCTCATTCATCTAAAATTAAACACCTTTATTGCCATGTTGTTGATAACTAGATTGGTTACTCCATCGACATATTCAATTGGACTCGTACCAAAGCTGAATTTGTATATCAATGCACTGTTGTAATATTTATGTTTTAGATGTTATGTTATCTTGTCTCTCAACTGGCGCTTAGAACGCTTCCTTTTTGACTTATTGAGTTCGTGTCTTGGCGGAAATTTGGCTTTCACTGACCGTCGATCATCAGTCAATTACCCGAAATCACTTTCCTTCTTCCCAGAGGTGCTCCCACACAGGCAGATGATCTGCCACAGATTCAGTCACACAGGCTTCGACATCGTCTCCAACTTCCTCTCCTCTCTTTCTTCCTCAGCACTTCCATCTCATTCTCAACTTGGGTCTCAGTTTCAAGTCTCGTTTCGAGTTCAGCTTGTGCTCATTCTGTGTTGGGAAAATGTTAGTAATGGAATGCGCAAATGAGCTGAAAAAAAGCATGGCTCGAATTGCAGATACCCTTTAAACAAAACAAAAGTGTGTTCAGAACTCTTTTATTATTACTCTTTCGTTGTATTATTATACAACTTTTACAATAGCTAAATAGCTTTATAATAAACATACATATGCGCTACTTAACTCTTCCGTAATTATTTTAGAAAAGTTATGAGAGAAGTCCTCTAAAAGTTATTTGAATATCTAAAAAAATGTCTTATTAAATTTTAGAATCTCCAAATAACATCAAAATTATTAAATGTGCATTTTATGCTGCTTCTTTCTACATTTATTTATTTTATAATTCAATATTATTATATTGATAAATAATTTATAATCACATCAGTTGAGTTTATCTTTATTAATATTGTATCATAGCTTAATGATCTAGTTAAAGCATAAAATATCTTGTAAACCAGGCAACCTAATATGTAAGTATTTAAACCAACTTGAATTTTAATTCTAGAGCTTTAAATACGGTAAAAAGGATCAACTCAAGTAATAAACAGGTCAACTTCGTCTTCGACCTCCATTCACCCTCATTTTGTCATACACCTTTCAGCAATTTGGCTTATTTATAGGGTATATAAACCTAAAACCCAGAAACGTGAGCCCCTCAGACATCAATCGAAACTGTGGAAAAACCATAACGAAAATCGAAAACTATTTTTCACAGCCTTTTTTTCGCCAGGGCCAAAGTCAAAGATGCTGAGCCCGCCAACGGCGACAAAACCTAAAAAAAAATGCATTAAGAATCATTTTCGTTCGTTTTCTTTATGGCCAAAGAAAGTTTTTTTCGCCACAGACCCCACAATCTTGGACGTTTTCCGATGGTTTTAGGGCTCTTTTTAGTTTTTTTTTTGTTTTTCGTATACTTTTTGTATTTTTAACGTTTTGCTTCGCTTGGCTTTTTGTGTCTTCATCCAAAGTATGGTTTGTATCTATGTACATCTATGTCTATGCCAATGTCTCAGTCTGTGGGTCTTTGGTCTGGGGAGTTTGGGGTCTTTTGTTCTTGCTGTTTGTAGTATCTGGAAAATGCTATCTAACGGCATCAGTTACACTACATAACTGTTCTCACTTTCTTGACTGCGCCACCGACAGAGTTGTTTGAAAATTTATTGTTGTTTTGTCTCTCTTGCCGCATATCCGGTGCCACGGATGGTGTCCGCAACCATTACGATTACTTAGAGCGTATTACATGCCACACGAATGAGATAGAAATACGCCACACATACACTTACACACACACACACACACACACACACACACACAGACAGCATCAAAAAACCAGAATTACAATTACAATTTAAATCAGGAAAATGAATTATTTAAAACTTGAGTGAAATTTCATGTTCTAAATTCAAATATCAAGTTCAGAGATTAGATATCTTTCTGGTTCTGTGCGTCAAAAGGAGGCACAATCCCAAATAAGCCTTAATTTATTCGATGTGGTAGCTATTACCTCAATTTATAGATAGTTCGGTTCTTTGACATTGTCTGTATCAATTAATATATCTTTATTTTTAGCTCTTTGTAAGTACAAATATCAAAATTTTGACATAATAATTTCTTCCTCCGCCTACAATGACAAAAGAGGGTCGATTAAAGCCCCGATTTTTTTATATCAAAATAAAGATAAATATATTGTTTTCGTACTCTGAATTGTATGATAATCTATAGTTTTATGAGCATTAAAGAAGCGAGCTCTAGCAACAATTGTTAAGATACTTTATAGTTATTATAAGTAGATATAAGTGTTTTACATAGAGATTTCATCTTCCGATCGCACTTAAACAAAGAAACCCTTTTTCAGTCCGAGAATAAAACCGATGCTAAAGCCAAAGTCATTTGTCTTCGGCTTAGCACTTTCACCGGTTGATACGGGTAAAGAGTTACATTTTGGAATCTTTATGCATTTATTAGGCAGCTTAATAGAATAGATCAAGGGCAATGCCATAGAAGCATTCGTAGAGCTGCATAATAAACGATAAAATGTTTAGAATTTCAAATGAATAAATTAACTAAGAGAAGAACTCACATAAGAAAAAGAAGTGAAGAAGATATCTATATTAAGTGGAGAACTAACTGAATAACTTACTCAGGAAGCTGTAGATGGATGCAGATGAAAACGGGTTGAAGATTTAACTACAAAACTATGCATAGTTGGTCTATTTTTTAGGTTTTGATTTGCTGCTGATTAGGTAGAAAAATCAGGATAGTCTGTGCTCAGTGGATTTCTATCACTTGCACCTAATGTGTTGGATAGTTAAAGTGTCACTAGGAAAGCAAGTGAAATCAACGGCACAGACACACACTCTCTCACACACACAAACACACAGCAACGCTATACACATTTATCAAAATTGTAATGAAAGTAAAACCCATTAGATTCAATGAGCGACGATGACCATGACAAGAAAGCAGACGTGCGACACGTGTATACCAAAATTAAAACTCAAACTCGAACTCAAACTCAAACCCAAACCCAAAACTTGAAAACTCAAACCCTAGACCTCAACTACAAAATATAAAACTTGATGTTCAAAATGCAAGTACTCGTAACTGGCCAGACATATGCGTCTGCTTAACTTGGCTACTTGGGGCGACATTAAAATAAAATCAAGTTAACACGAAAATTGTAAAAACGAAAAAAAAAAAGAAAGGAAAAAAGAAAAAAGAAAGAAAGGCCGAATCTAACGTCAAATAAGGTCTGTCTAAAGAAAGATAATAGAAACAGAGAGACAGATCACAGTCCGCCCAGTTTAGTTAACATTACTTTATTTCATTCCATTCGAGTTAAGTTGAGTTAAGTTGCGTTTGGTTCAGTTGCGACTTTTGTGCTTTTTCTTCAAAGTGAAATTTTGCTTCAATGCCACAAAGTCTACAATGCGCCACATAAGAAACGCAACACTTTCATATCAATATTATCACGAGATACTCTTACCATAAATATAACTATGTATACTTAAAATATGTATATGTATAACATGTGCATTCATATAGAAATGATCAGTTTCAGAATGGGTGTTGTTTAAGTAAATAGAAGAATTAGGTAAATGAGAACATTCATAACAAAGAAGAGAATCTCAAAATGATTGAAAAGGAAGATAAATGAGTTGTTTTTGTTTATAACAGCGATCATAAACAAACCTGAATTCATCTAAACAAATTTTAAATACCAATTTACTTAACTGTTAAAGACTTTAACTTAAAGCATCTAAGAATCTAATAGCTTTGGCTAAGAATCTAAGCTACATGACGAAAATTTGTGAGTGATAAAAAAAAGTTGCAGAAAACTCGTTAACAAATAAAATAACTAAATTTTCATTTTGAAACCCCAAATACTATATAGAAAAGAAAATATGAAAATTGGAACTATACAGAGAGCAAAGAAAAGTCAGCAGTGTGTAACAAGCACTGTAAAATAGCTAATAAGACCCTACATATAAGGTTGGGTATTTCTGATGAAGATGACAGACAGTGGACAGGGACACACGACGACAACATTAACAACAACAACATTAACAACAACAACAACAACAACGATGACGACGAGGGTCGGACATGGGTAATGAAAAGTGCGTAGATCATTACTTGTTTTCCGCTTTTATCATATTCTTGCGTGGCACCTGTAGACCGTCAGGGGAGATTTGTAGAGACAAGGCGGGAAGAGAGGGGGTAAAGGGAGGGGAATTATTGTTGTTGGACTGCATCTTAAAACACAATTTATTTCGCGTTTAATTGCTTTAATTGTGAAAATAATTTCGTTTTCATTTTCGTTGGCCGGTGAAATCTTAACCGTCGGCTTCTCTATGAAGTCCAATGATTGCGATCCCCCAGGTAGACGAGCGCCTATCCGATCTCATATGCCATGTGCTTATGTGCCTATCTAACCTGAACTCGACGTCACAATGAGACTCAACTCATTCGGAATCCATAATTAAGAAAATGTTCAAAATAATATAGAGAATGGAAGTCACTGCACAAAGAACTAGAAAATGATATACTTAGAAGTTTAAAATTTGTTGTGATTTTTCATTATTTATCAGAAAAGTGTAATATGCTAATATCTTAAATCGTTTTCAATAAATCAAATTTTATACGTTTTATACGGTCATCCCGATATGCAAGGAATTCTGTGTGGAATTTCCTGACTATTTTTTAAACCAGGCTTTTTCTGTAATTATCAAATCGTAACAAAAGCTTAAAATTTGGCAAAGTTTCAATTAATTAAAATTAAATTAATAACCCATTTCATGAATTGAGGCTGAATTCAATTAATATTCCCTTTTCACTGCTATTGCATTCTCTCATTTTCGCATTTTGGGCCAAAAGCTGTTGACAATGTAAAGCAATAGTGCATTCTGATAACCTTTTAGACTAGCAACTTTACAAGTCAACTAGTCCCATGATTTTTTATATTTATTTAGCTAACAACAAATCTAATGAAAGGGGAAAATCACAATTAAATATTTACCGGTATTAAAAATGGACACATAAATTTTGCATGTCTGTTTGATCCTGTATTGATATATAAATTGATTTCAATTGATGGAATCATAGTTATATCCTGAGTATAATACGCACCAGCAGCTTAAAAGGAAAATCAAAGGCTGAATGTCGTTAATTTCGTCACAATGAAAGACGTCGTTTCACCGAGAATCAGTGGAAAATATATCGTAGAAGAAACTCTGATAATACATTTGCTTATGTGTACATCTGTACATTTGTTTATAAATAAATGATAGAGAAAAACATGTGAAAAAGAAAAACATCGAAAATTCAAGAGAAAAAAGTTAAAACAGAAAAAAAACCCAAAAAAAAGCGAAAAAAACATGTTTCCTGCACTACAAGAGCTTTAGAGCTACATTTAAAAAGCCAAGCTGACCGATGTAATAAGAATACGTTATATTGCCTGGCTTTTTGCTTCGGTCAGTCGTCGCCTACTAGATGCTTACATTTTTGTAAGAAACTCTACAGAGTGTGACCAGATTCTGTCAAAACAAAAAGTATGGGTGTGAGCACGAAGCGAATATTGTGAATGGCAAAATTTTCCGTCGGTCAGAAAAATTCACACAAAATCCGATCGTCTGAACACATCTTTAATCTGGAACTCACGCCAGTAACACCACTTTTTTGATAATTTTTTTGATTCAACTTTTCAGTTCAATTGATTCAACTAAAATAGTGGAGATTTGATGCTAGGAGATTTCAATGGGACCTAGTGATAATTTTAGCATTTAACTAATATAAATCAAATAATTGTGTAGTTGTGAAATATTTAACTTTGTGAAATAATCAAATGAGAAGAAATGTTATTCACCATTGCCAACTCTAGTTTTGGTGCATTGAATTTATAATTTCGATAAGCTATCGATAGAAGCATAAACTATTCAGCATATCGACAATGACAGTAATGAGCTCAACTCGTGCCGAAACCCGGGGAGTAGTCAGTAGAACTCAATCAGGAATTATTTGCACTCGCCAATGCCCAAAACTGGGCAAATAGAAAACGCAAATGACTTGGTCAAATAAACGTTTGTTCATTCAATATTGGCCGCTACTAAACATGGCCAAGAAGAGACAGTTGAATAACTGGCAACAGTACCATTTGGCCATAATGGAATGCCAAACCTAACCAGCTGATGGCCTGCCAAAATGTACAGAAAACAAAAAGCAAAAATAAAACTCGTAAACGTAAATTATGCGCGTAAATGGTGTGCGATGATCGATGAGAAAGAGAAGGGGAGCAGACAGGAGGGGAAATGGCAATTCCAGACAGTAGCTGGAGTTACGAGTTCAAGTTGAAGCTGGAACTGGAGTTAAAGAAGACGTTGGCAGAGACACACCGTAAGGCAGATTTGAGTTTCAAATCAAAAATCTAATGAAAAGGTTATAAATGCCGTTATGGCACACACACAACACACGGAGATAGACATAAATTATGCCAATACGAATACGAATACAAATACAAATGGCAAATGGAAATGGCAATAGGTAAGAGTTGAGACTAAGGCCGAGGCCGAGGCCGCTCTTTTCTAATTTCTTCTAAGAACAACCAAAAAGCCAAACAGAATGAATCCAAATCTTATGCGGATTCTCCCTTTCCTCTCTCTCTCTCTCTCTCTCTCTCTCTCTCTCTCTCTCTCTCTCTCTCTCTCTCTCTCTCTCTCTTTGAATGAAGTACAGTTAACCTTCCTTAAAAGAAATTTAAAGGCAGAAAATCACTTCATTAAGTGGAAATTCCTTTGTGAAGAAATTAGACTATATTTAGATTTATATTAAATTTTTTGCGCATTTTATTCTTCTACTTTTCTTCTTCTTAGAGAAAATTCTTCGCAGGGAAGTTTACTATAAGTTAATTTATAATTCGCTTAAATGTCCGAAAGCCGATAGTTGAACAAACTTAATACAAATTAACAAATATTCTAGTTTTCTATAAGTAAAAATATATATTTAAAATACAACTATTATTTATTTAATTATAAGCAGTATTTAATTTGCCGCACTAGAATAAAATAAATAAATAAACTTATAAGAGAGCTTCATTGTAAAGAAGTTTGGTATACAGAACTTATCAATTAAAATATCTTTAAAATAAAACTATTAGTGGCTAGTGTAAAAAGTAATTAGCTTAAGCTTGTCGCACCAACATAAAATATATAAATAGATTGGGTATAAGTTCTGCAAAAAGTAGTTTGACTGTATCTATTTCTGTTTCTATTTCTATTTCTATTTCTGAGCGACTGCAGCTGGAATGCTAAACATGCAAGAGCAAAGGCAGAGCAAGCTTGAGCCCAGCTTGTCTTGACTTGGCTTTGACTTTGACTTGGCCAGGTTGCTTCACACGCTGACTGGCGATGCATCAAGCGGCGAATTGATGCCGCCGATGATGAGGTGCCACTACCAATGCCAGTCTTAGTCTCAGTCTTAGTCTCAGTCTCAGTCTCAATCTCAGTCTCAGTCTCAAGTCAGTGGGGAAGGGAAGCCAAGCATAATGAGAGTTACCAAAGACTGCGACGTCGGCAGCGACGCCAACTGGCTGAGATTATGCTAATAAGTTGGCGCTGGAGTTGCCAGCAAACGGTATTGGTAACCAAAGTCATGAACGCGAACGCCAGAATCTCAAACCGCTGCAAGCGACGACGACACATAAAGCAAAGAATTGAACAACAACAACAACAACATCAAGAAGAAGCAAGTATATGAAGAAGAAGACAAGGCAAGAGCGAGAGCAACGACAGCTTGCAGAACGGCAACGGAACGGGCAGAGACAACAGTAAAAGCTAAAGCTGCATTCTAGGTCAGTGACTACCACTAGGAGCGATATTGCTGCCTGCCTGTTGCTGCCACATCTGCTGCTGTTGTTGCTGTTGCTGCTGTTGCTTATGGTGTTGGCCAATGTCTCATTCATTTATCAGACAACCATGGACCAGGAGCAGGCCATGGAAATCGGTCAATTGTTCGCCTGGTCAACTGTCAGCATTGCTTTTCGGTTCTTCTTTTTATTTTCTTATTCCTCCTACTTTTTTTTTATGGCATATTACGAGTATGTTGGCCTAAATGGCTATTTGGCTATGGCAATTGCTGTTCAATTGAGTCGAATAGGAGACATGACGGGAGTCGGATGTGGAAGACTCTAGTGTGTTTTCAAATCGAGTTCAAATGGACGCCCACAATGGATGACCTTCAGTTTAACACAATTTTTGAGATTAGCTGACTAGTTAAGTTGTTTCAATGGATAAAATGATAATATGTTAAATTATAGAAGGGAAGATAAAACTATGTATAAATGTATGTGTGTTCATTAGACGTACGTTGAACCTGTGCCTTAGTTCTGTATATAATTTTAGATTGTCATATTTAACAAAATTGGGTTGTTATAGGTTAATGTTTTAAAAAGAATTTAACTGATCCTAATACACAGCTTTAACCTGCCGTCTAGCTCATTTTCTACATAAATAATTTGTTCACTTCCACATAATGATAGTCTATAGCGCCGACTGTGCTTATGATTACATTTACCCTAATGTTAACGATAAGGCTAATACTAATTTGATTACTAATACTAATTCTAATGCTAATGCTAATGCTAATGCTAATGGTAATACAAGCTCTAATGCTAATGCTTATGCTAATGTTAATGTTAATGCTAAAGATAATACTCATGGTAATTTTAATTGTTATTCCAATGCAAATACTTATAGTAAGTATAGCTAATGATATTGCTAATGCTGATGCTGATACTCATTCTATTGCTAATTCTAATATAAATCCATATATTAAAATTAATGCGATTTTTAACACTAATACTAATTCTAAGTCGCAACGTTTCGGGCTTTCATTCACTATATACTTCATTCATATTACAGTTCAACTCAAGAAGAAGTCTCTCTGCTCAAACTTTAGCATACATAATGAGAAATGAACGTCCTACCCATTCTAATTATGGATATTACATAAAAACTTGATGGGCTCAGAAGTGCACTTCCCAAAGAGTTAACACTATTCTTACTAATGAAGTATTTAGTATGCTACAGTTATGTGTTAAAATTAAAGACACAGTAGAGTTGTCAAGTGACGAGTCAACGTCTGCTATGTTATTTCAAGGAAAAGGTATCTAAGTATCTGTAACTTGAAATCGAGCATTATTTGTATTTGTATCTTATCTGTATCTGTATCTGTATCTGTATCTGTATCTGTATCTGTATCTGTATCTGTATCTGTATCTGTATCTGTATCTGTATCTGTATCTGTATCTGTATCTGTATCTGTATCTGTATCTGTATCTGTATCTGTATCTGTATCTGTATCTGTATCTGTATCTGTATCTGTATCTGTATCTGTATCTGTATCTGTATCTGTATCTGTATCTGTATCTGTATCTGTATCTGTATCTGTATCTGTATCTGTATCTGTATCTGTATCTGTATCTGTATCTGTATCTGTATCTGTATCTGTATCTGTATCTGTATCTGTATCTGTATCTGTATCTGTATCTGTATCTGTATCTGTATCTGTATCTGTATCTGTATCTGTATCTGTATCTGTATCTGTATCTGTATCTGTATCTGTATCTGTATCTGTATCTGTATCTGTATCTGTATCTGTATCTGTATCTGTATCTGTATCTGTATCTGTATCTGTATCTGTATCTGTATCTGTATCTGTATCTGTATCTGTATCTGTATCTGTATCTGTATCTGTATCTGTATCTGTATCTGTATCTGTATATGTGTCTGTGATCTTTACAGTTGTTTTCGCGCTGTTGTCGTCTTGTGTTTGGTTTGTTCAGCCAATGCTTATGCTAATGCTAATGATGATAATGATAATGGTCGCTCGCAAAGCGATAATGATGGCAACAGTACTGTCCACTAACTGGACAGACCGAGAGAGACACGAACTTGGAGAATGAGATTGCGTCTGGAAGATTACAGCAAATGACAGTAAAATGAGTGACAATTCTGTGATTATTATAATGACTAGTAAAGCTTAACTATGCGTATATATATATGAATATATATTTATGTATGTGCTATGATACAGAGACCTCCCAGCAGTGAACGGTATTCAAATTGAAATGAATAAATACATGAATGGATGATGAATGATCAATCAAGTTAAGAGCTTTCATCGTTGATTCGGTGAACCAATTTAATTATTATGATCATTAGAAGCTGACTCATAGCATTTGGGGAGACGCCCCCATTGGCTCTATGTATTCGGAAATTAATTAGCATTTCATTTTCATCGTTTCTTTCATCATTTTTACTAAGATGTGGGCGTGCTCTGTGGGTCTCTGGGTCGCGTATCACTTTCATATTGATAATCGCAATAAATCTTCAAGTGGTTTTATTATTTTTATGGCATTTTGATGCCTTCAACTCAAATCAAATCAAAGTTCTGTCTCGGATGGAGTTTTGTTTGTCATTGTTGTTGTTGTTGTTAGCGAAACCAAACAACAGAATTAGAAGCAACAACAACAACAACAAAAGTCCACAGTCAACAGTCAACAACAACAAAATGTTGACCCAGTAAAAGAAAAAGTTTATTTTTGTAAATTTTTTTACCCCTTCCTCATTCTTGTTGTGGTTGTTGTTGTTGTTGCTGCTGCTGTTTTTGCTTTTGCCGCAAACTTTTCGGCCAAAAGAGTTTTGTATAGTTATTAATTCTTAACGGTTTTTACTTTCACGTTAGAACAATATGGACATAGGCGATAATTATTTCTAAAGATGCCGCAATCTTAAGCTTAACGCATCCGTCTAGCCTCGCGTCGCGTTCGTTGCCTAAGTCTTTTGTTTGCTCTTCCGCAAGTCGCTTCCCGCCCTTCTACCCGATAAAATGCGAACTCCCTGACAATTTCAGCCCAAATATGTTATTTATGTGGCCAACTAACGGTCCAGGAATGACGAGCCAACTTTGCACTGTTTGTAGAAGTTTTAAGTCAATTTTGTGTTCATCTTCTTCTTCATTCTCTTTTACAAAACAAAAAGCAAACAGAAAATTCCACACAAAAACTAGACGGAAAAAAATCAAAAGCAAATATAGACTTAAATGGAAACTAGAACACAATGCAAATTATGTTTGGACAATGGCCAACAATATTCAGTGCCTTGGCCAAAATGTATGAATGAGGTGAAACCCAACAAATCGAATTTGCCAAGATTTACTTAGACAAAAGCACTTAAGCAACACCCAAATACTACTCACTCCGCTCCCAATCTGTTTGTTAAGCATAGATATCCCAGAGCCGGGTTTCTAATTAATACTACGGTTTGAATTAAGTTTAGAGAGCGATAGTTCGAAAATAACTTAAGCTTAATACAGATTTTATATATATTATCTAATGTAATCTTTTTTATTATTTCCATTTAATTTATTTATTAGAGTTTTAATAGATTACTTCCTTAATCAAATCTCGCTTTCACATTCACTTAAATGTTTCTTCCTAGTTTTTTTCATCTCTAAGAGTAATATTTAATCTTTACCTCAACAGAATAGTAAAAAAATTACCTTGACAGATTTTTCGTTTAACTTTACCTATGTTATTAGGATGCTGTACATTTTGCATTCTGAATTTTGGGCCCATTTCAAAAATCCTAAAAATCCTTTTTTCTCTAAGTTTTCAAACGATGCTGTCGAAAAATGCAAAACGCGAATATATATTTGAACTTTGCTTTTTATCTTTTTGATTATTTAACGTCAGCAAAAAAGATTGACCAAAAATTAAAATTGTAAACTGATAAAATTAAATAAAACCAAAATAAGTTTTGGGATAACCTACTAAAATAATATTTAATTGTTGAAATCGATATCGATATTGAGAAAGAATATTAAAAAAAAACCCATATAATCTTTAATTTAGTTTTTTATTGAAATATCTTTAACAAAAATATTTATTAAGATATCGATACTCATCAATAAATAAAATATTTCCGTAACATATTACCTGTGACTTTCAACCGTATGTTATATTAAAGATAACGTAATGTTCCATAATAGATAGAGCAAGTACATTTCAAGTTTAACATACACCTAAGAGTATGACTTGCCCATTTAAGCAGCAGGATTTGAGAGGACTGTTAATAAACCCTATTAAGCTAGATAAACACTCTACGTCTGTTGGCCATAGCGAATTTGGGTCATGCATATTAGACTGATAGTGCCATCATCATTATTCAGACATTATAAGAAGTAGCACATGACATGATCTCCGAGATGAGCATCGACAGGCGCGCTTTTTATTTTCCTTATCTTTTCTGTTTCTGTTTCGTTTTTATTTTGATTTTTGTTTTTCTTTTGTTTTCCTTTGTCGATTTTCGTTTTTTGCTTTTACTCAATAATTTTTCTTGTTTTTGTACAACTTTCACATGTGAATGCGACGTCTGACGACTGCTGTCATCACCATCCCCCATCCTCCATCCCCCGCCTACCACTCACTTTGATTTAATGTCTCGACCACTTCAGTTATTATAACTGCGACTATATTGTCGATTTGTTTCTCATATTTAGCTGTTCTCTTCCTTTTTTTAGCCCAGGGTAGCATCATTTTGTCACGATATGTGAGTCGATTCTAAGTTGAAAGTTGCAACAGCTATTCCGTAAGTTTGAAAAATAAATTGAAAAATAATTGTTGGCTCGTAATCCATTTTGAAAACTTATAACTGTAACGGTCCCTGGCTGAATCTTTATTGCTAACACATTACTGAAATGCCTTTTCTTTTCAATAACTGTATAAATTATGGTACATATATTACAGTATAGTATATATATAGACATTAACTTGATATAGAGAATATATAAAACAGCTGTCAAGAAAATGAATAGAATATGGGAAACTCTTGCAGTTTTAATTCGATGTGATAAGTCAAGTGGAGATACTATTAAAATTATTTATAATATGACGAAATTTATTTCAAGTTAGTTGATTATATCATAAACTCGTTATAATAAAATAAAACATTTTATTTATAACGCTTCGTAAATGATTTCATAAAAATTACAGCTTTTTCACTTATCGGATAACTCCTCCTAACTTATGAAAATCTAAATAATAATAAGTCTTGTATAATTTATATTATTTTGCAAGCATAGAAATATTATGAAAAAATTTTTGATGTCAATAAAAATTTCAACGAAACTCACCAATAAATTTTTGTTCATTAACAAATTTATTTAATTTAATTTATATAATTTACTTAACTAATTAGAATAACATCAATCTATTGAAATGTTCTGTAAGTGTATTGAGGCTTCGGCAAAGCACAGAATCTCAGCTAATTTTACTGCTTTGTTTCTAATGGCTGTGATTGTTGTTGATGTTGTTGTTGTGGCTGTTGTTGCTGTTGCTGTTGTTGATGATGCTGTTGTTGTTAGCGTTGCTTGTTGCCTGTAGCTGCTGGAGCAATAAATTTAATTTCGATGCAAAGTTACAGCTTAATTCTAATGCCCAACAACGACGACGATGGACACGAAGAAGACGCAAACGAAGACGTTCATCATCATCAGGCAACGGCAACATTGGAGGCAGCTCCAAGGGGCAAAGGGGTAGAGGGGGCGGGGAAGGGGAAGGGGAAGGGGCATCAGGGCGGACAGCGAGAAAATCAGAATTCCAGCGATTGTGTGACCGGCGGTGCCGCATCGTTTCACTACACGCCACAACTCGTTGCAAGGCATTTCACTTTTTCTTTTTATTTATATTTTTATTTTTTTCGTGCCACAAATGATGATCGATGTGCGCGTCGCATGTCGTTTGCTGTTGACCGTCGAACATTTCGCTAGCATTTAAATTGGCAAAATGCTAATACCACACTTCCTCCCTCTCTTTCCCGCCCCACTGCTTCCTTGCGACAAATCTTTTTCGCTGCCAGCTGTCGACAGGCGCTGCCAAAAATTATTAAGATAAATGTCAAGAATCTCTAGAAATTGTTGAAAAATTAATTAGAGACTAAATGGACGCGCCTGCCAAGTTCAACTGCATCTTCAACTCTGTGTCCAACTCCCAATCCAACTTTTGATCCAACTCCTGTCCAGGATGGACCAAAAGCAATCCTCGTTAATCACCAAACAGCTCAGCGTAATCAGCGTACAGTGGGGCTAATAAAGTTTCTTCCGCGAATTAAGTTAAACTCTAAACATTCAAATCCCGCCTATACTCGTATAGAATAAAATAATATTATATACAATAAAATTTACAGTAGTAATATAAAACAAAATAAAGTAAAGTAAAATAAAACAAAATAAATCAAAACATGAATAGAATATCGTAACGATTATTCAATGCCTAATTCACTTATTTTATTACATGTATTTATTTTATGTTACGAGCACCCTAATCATTACTTAAATTTGTAATGCTTCAATGTAAAATAAATTAATAAACATATAATAAATAAATATGGTATAGTGATCAAGAACAAGCTTCATCAAGATAACTTCAAACCTGAGAGACTAGTTTGCATAGCAACAGACGGACAGACAGAAGGACATGACTATGACAACTCAGCTCGTCGTGCTGACTAAGAATATATATACTTTACGTTTAACATTTCGTCAATTCTGATGATAACGTAATTTTCTACAATTTTAAATTGAAATGTCATAACAATAATAATGAAATAAAATAAAATAAATATAAATAAAATAATATTGACTATTTCCATGTACATGTATTGTATTTTATAAATATGTCATTTTTTTTAATATGTAAAAAAAGAATTATTTTTTAAAATAAAACAAAAAAATATTTAAATAGTTACATATTTTAATTCAATAATTCACTCTTAAGGAAACTCATAAGCTCCACTGTGCAGCTCAAAAAGACAGAGCCTTAATAAATGATCACGATGCTTACTTGACGCTCTGTTGTTGACGCTGTAGACTCTAGAGTCTAGACGTTGCAGTCGACAGAGCAGTCGACGTCGAAGTCGGCGTCACATCTTGTTAACCGCACAGCATCCGAGGCGCTAATTAGCCACGTTGAGGCATTGGTAATGGCTCTAACACTGGCTTTAACTGTGGCTTAGACTCAGATTCTAACTATTACTTTGAATCTGACTCGTGTCTTTGGAAACTGACAAACGAATTCCTGCCAAGTCTCTTGAGTGGCACAGACGGCAAATGGGCCCTTGATGACAACAGATGGGCCGCCCTGCCCCATTGCGATAGACACGCAGACATAGAGACAGAGAGAAATAGAGAGAGGGAGAGGGAGAGAAAGTGGTACACTGGTAAGAAAAAGTTATGAAATTAAGAGAACCAAAAATACTTTGTGTTAGAAAACACATCTTGAGTGTAAGGACACTTTAAATAAGAAAATGTTCTTGTTAACTACATAAAAAAAAATTGTATTTTCTCAAAGCCTTAAAAGCTTAATGTCTCCTTTGTGCCGCCAAAGCCAGTTGAAAATTTTAGCGAATAAAACTGACAAAATATTAAAAAGCTCAATTCTAAAAATAAGATTAAACTTTTTAATTGAAAACCCTAATAGAATGACCCTAACTTGTAAAATAAAAAGAACATGTCTATATGAACACATTTATACATACATGTATATTTTTCTAAAAATCTAAAATATTAGCTTCTATTAAGAATTTAAGATAATTTAGTTTAATGTTCTTAGTTTGTGTCTTATGAAGCTTTAGCAAAATGCTCTTAATTTAAGAACAAAAAATTAAAGACGAATGTTCTTGATTTTAGAAGCTAGTCTCTTTCTTCAGTGTAGAAAAGGATTGGTTGGAGACAGGGAGACAGCAAAAGATGCTGTAGTAGCGGGGGTAGCGCATTGGAGAAAGCCATAGAAAAAGAGGCACCCGCATTTTAGCAGCTTCACACACTCATACAGTCTAATGATTGCCCCCTTGGCAGCTCCAACATTACGAAACCCCCAGAATAAAAAGCATACTTGTAGAATCTTTAGCTACCTGTAACGCTGTCTTCTCGTTAAGCGGGCTTCTGATCTTTAGTGTTATACGTTCGCTTCGCTTACGTGTAGCGACATCATTATCAGGCAATATTTAGAAATAAGTAGAAAAGACCAACACAACTGAATTTAGCTCGGGTTAGAGCACAACACATTCTATTACTTTATTATAACTAAGTAGTATGTTTGATAGACAAGATTTGGACTGGATTAGGACTGCAGATGCAGGCAAATATGCAAAAAAAATATTTTATTTATGTTTAAGCGACCTTTTTAATTGTTAAGATTTATTTAAATGTTTAAAGTTAAATAATTTAGCTGACTCGAGGTCGATAGTTAGATAATTATGTCGATATGACATGATTCTCTATTCATACAATTCTGATTAACAATGTTTATTTGACTACAGAAAAAAAAAATTTAATTTAAACATTTCAATAAATCTTATTTTATTGAAATTTTAATTATTTGCAATATACGATCAACTAGAAATTATCATAAATATTTTATTTAACTTTCACACACATATTATATATTCTTCGAATTTTAAACAAAATAAGTATGGGCCTAAAAACACTTTTATTTAAAAATCTGCAAAAAAAATATTGTATTATTTTTTTAGCTTTATAATACATACATAAGATATATACGAAGAACCCTTTAATACCATGGAACCTTCTCTAAACATATATAGATTAAAGAAGAGTAAGTTTGTGCCGAAATAAATCAGTAATTAATAAGTTAAATACCTTGGATTATTTTATTTTCATTTCTACAATCCAATTTGGGTCTTAATGACAATTGAACGATCTTTCTAAAACAATCCATTAGTAATTATATGGTGTTCATAGAAAATATTGTATAGAAACAGTGTCAAAGTTGACAAAAGTGAAAACAAAATGTATTTGTTGGGCAATTACGCACAGATTTGTCAAGTTTGGTCAAATCATATACATATATACCAATTGAAAGGTCCATTAATCTTCATTCTAAAATATAAAATCGGTTGAAAATCAACTAAGCTACAAGCTGATAAGTACTCATTGGTACAGAAACCGGTTTTTTAGGGGTAAATGCAACATATGAGGGTGTCCCCCAAATTCCAAGTATGCAGTTTTGTTATACTCGGCAAGCCCAACCAGAAAATTACAATCACTCTTCAGGTATTATTTGACTGTCGCTCAGTTTTATTTGGTATGTTCAGACCTAATTGGGTTTTTCTCGGGTTTTCCCCAATCCTCGCAACAATTGTTGGGTCTGAGTAATTGATTTCAATTTTGAACTTGCCCATTATATATATATATTTATATTATAATTTTAATCTTTTTTTACCTTAAAGCATTTTAAGTTCATAATATTTATAATTTATAATGTAATTTACACTTAGACAATTATCTGTCGATTGCACATAGTCGACATTAAATAAATTAAATAAAAAAAATAATTAAAAGCTATATGTAAGTATTTTTTTTTAGTTTGAAAATCAATTGATAGATATTTAAAGCTTTAAGGTCCGTATGAGTCTTCAAATAATAAGTAGTTTATTTTTCTATACATAAATACACAACAAAACTCTACATAGAAACTTATAATTTTCCGCTCTGAAAAGTCCAATCATAAAAATGCAGTATTGTTCTAAATTCAATTTTATTGGGAATTTACAAAAAGCATCCATATTTAGCAGAAACAATTAAGAAAACAATTAAATAAGACATTTTTATATGAAAAAGACGTAATTTGATATTTTGTTGGTCGATCCATTTATCCAGATTATATTTCTGTATTAAATGCCTAGTGAGTTATTACTGTAGATTAGTCAAGAAAAGGATGTAATAATCACATTAATCACAATTACTCTAACTACTTAGCAGAGTGTTTTCTATAGATTCCATCGATGACAAGAGAATAGTTCAACAGGCAACCTACCTCACACAAAGGACTAATTACAGTTAATCTCATCAACAGTTCCTCTCGTAATAGAATAAATTAATAAGTATTAAGTATGATTAAGTATTTCTTAAACTATCGAAAGTATTGTACTATGAATTGGGTAATTTTTTAATTTGAATTATACTTAACTAAATAGATTTCATTAACAAATTACCCAATTCACAATCCCATAGCAAAGACTCCCTCGCAGATCTTCGAGAGCTTCAGACTTCGACTTGACCTGGCTATTATGCATTCTATTTTGGCCAAACACGAATCTTGCAGAGGGCAATTTCTATTTAGAATCTGTTCAACTGTTTAGATCATCAGTTGGACGCTTTAAACCACTTCCGCCCAAAAATTTTCGACAAAGACTTTTTTGTCTGTTTTTGTGGTTTAGTTTCTGTTGTTTTTCTTTTTTGAAATCTTGTTGGGCACATTGGAAAGCTAACGGTTAATGTCTGCTCTCTATGATTAACTGGGGATGTATGATAACAACTAATTAACTAGCAATCAAATCGAATCACAAAACAAACAAACAAAACGGATAGACAAACATATTGCCTAGGGGAAGTGAAAGGTTATGCGGACTTCTCCATTTCCATCTCCATCTCTGTTTTCATCTCCATCTTCGGCACAGCTGATAGCTGAATACCGGAACAGACCTCAAGTGAACTGAACTGAACTGAACTGAACTGAACTAAGCTAGAGTTGGCAACAGCAGGAAAAGTAAATGCCGGCTTTAGAACAGGCTTCAACAGAACCAGAATCAGAACCTGAAACCGAATCCGATTCAGAATGAGAACCATACCAAACTGAACAGAAAAGAAAGGCTGTCTCCAACACATGACCAAAAGCTGTGGTGCAAATATTTAGAACAGCCCCAAAAAAAAGTTAGTAATTGAGTCTACGGGCAAGAGAAGTCGACATTAAAGAACCCTGTAGTTATTCAAAAAAAAAAAAGATATACATAATCGCTTTGTAAGTCGTAGAGTAAGTGTTGTCTTGATATTCCTAGTTTGTTAATCTACATATTATATTATTATCCGATAGTTATGACATTTTCAGAATAGTTTATATTATATGTGTCTAGCATTAATATTGCTCTTGTTTTGGCATTTTGGCATTTTGAGGCTAATTTAATCTACATAGGATATATGTATAATTTCCAAGCTTGGTGTCTCCAGCTCTTATAGTCTAGATATAGAACAAATGAACTGTCGATGCTGATCAATAATATATTAACTTTACGCTGCGGTGGTTACGCTGTGCATCCGAGTGCTCTTTCCGGCGCCAAGATGATTAAGAAGTAGTCAAGCGAACAGGTGCCTACAGCTCCGAGTACCCACTGCTGATTTATGGGGTCTCCCATAAGTTTTTCTCCTGGCTACGCACATTTTTTTACAAACTTAAGGGACACTCTTTTTTTTAAGTACAGGGTCTAAAAACGAGAAGAACAGCACACATCCAGAGATGTGTGTGTTGTACGGTCAACAGTGTTGTATCAGCTGTCATAACAGCTGCCTTAAATCCAGCAAGCGATGATAGCGAAACACACTCGGGCCAGAAATGTCAAAGAGAACTGTAGTGGAAGAGCGGTCGGTTTTTCACCGCCACTTTTCGCTGTCGGTGAAAAAAAGACCGTGTCACGCTGGTCTATACATATAATGGTAAACTATAAGTTAAGTTTAAAGGGTGGACATAAGCACAAGAGTAAAAAGGACTATGACGCACCTATCTCTACCTACAGTGTCTAACAACTAATTTCAACCAGCTCAACTATTATACTAAAATATCAAAACTGTGCAACATTTATGTTTTAGAAACATGATATGTTTTAACATATCAAAGACAGCTCCATTTATGTTTGGTGTTTTTTTTATATTTTTAAACTAAAAATCAAATATTAGAGAATATTCTAGTTGCTGGTTGAAATAAGCTGTGAGCCACTGTGCATGTACTTAACTGTAGAAGTTACCTGGCGCCCGAAAAGTTACTGCAATCGAGAGCATTTGCAATTGCTATGGAGACTGTGCAACATTGCAACGGTACATTGCGATTATTCGCAACTGTGTGACATTGAGGGTATTGCAAATGGTGACTGAGGGGGTGGAGGTGTTGTTAGAAGTGTGGGTGCCCAACAAAAATATACTAAAGAGTCGCAGCGGCAGCTTAAGTAAGCGGAACCCAAAGCGTCAAGCAATTTTCTTATTTTAAGTGATTTCTTTACGCTTTCGCGGCGGCTGCTTCAACTTTAACAGCAACATCGACTGCGACGTCGACTGCGATTGCGACGCTAACTGCGCTGCTCGCACACGATTCGTTGCAATTTTAATTATTGTCGTTTGCAGTCGTCAGGCAGCCGCAAGACAAGCCTACATCTCCATCTTTATCTCCATCTCCATTCCCATCTCCATCTCCATCTCCAATTCCATTTTGATATTTGCTCCGTCTGCAATTCTTTTGCTGTTATGTCAAGCCGACGTTGCCAGTTGCTGCCTCAATTGATGCCGCTCTAATGAATTATGATTACATTCACAGGCAGCGACACACAGCTGTCTGTCTGGCAACTCTACAAGGCTGCTTCAACGTTAGCATTAGTTAACAGTGGCTGTTAACATTCTGCTGGCAGCGCCGTTAGCAGCATGCCAATGACCTGCGACTGCGTAGAGTAAGTAGAGTTTACTTGACTTAAATTCTCATTACACTGAAGCAGCGTGCGCAGTCGCAGTCGCAGCCTCTGCCTCTGCCTCAGCCTCTGTCTCTGTCTCTGACTTTGCCTTTGCCAGCTACTTTAATGTTTGTTTTCTTTATTTCTTGCTAGTTTATTTTTGTTGTTGCCAGCTCCGTTAATGTATAATGCAAATACATACACATACTCATTTATACAAGTGTATATATTTATGTATGTGTTGTTGTTCATTCCTTCTTCTTTTGTATACAAGACTTTGTATTTTTTTTAACGTAACGCCTGCGAAATTTGTCGCCCTTTTCTTTAATTGGCTAAATATCAAAATAAACTCAAGTTGACCACTTTCTTTTTGACATCAAAAGACGCCAGAAAACATTAAGAAACTCTATAGAAATATAACATAGCATATAATTATAAACATGTACAACGTTTTTCAATGTCGAATTCTATAAATAAAGCTTTGTTCTCCGTGACTTTTCTACATTGAAATTTCATTATACATAGTTATTTATATCGTTATTGACTTAAATAATATAAAAGCCTTGCAGACATGTATATTCAACTTTCGACTGACAGTATTGCATTTATAACCAAATTTCGTCAAGATGTGAAAGACAAAAAGAAATATACAATCTGTGAGTATGGCTGAGATTGCTCAAAAGACGATGTACTAGTAATAAAAGTAGAATTTCGACTAATCAAACCTATGGCAGCCGTATGGTATCGTAGTCTGGTTCTATATAAATTTGGTCAGAATATAAATACAATCTGTGACAAGTATATAATCTGTAACTTTGCTTAAAATATCTAATATCTATATCTAATATCTAAAATATCTATCTATTCTTAAGGATCATTTTTGACCTTTCGTTCCTATGACAGTTATATAATATAATGATCCGATCCGGCTGGTTTAGAAAAACGCACTGCCTTTAGGAAAGAGATGGTTCTGTGCCAGGTTTAATTAAAATAGTCGAACAAGGCTATATGGTATAGAACATACATATGTGCATACTTATAAGCAAAGGTATAAAAATTACAATAGCTCAGACTAATTTACAGCTCAATTTGATAAGGAAATATTAACGATTCTGTTAGAATTGTCAACGCTTTGCTCGTTATGTTTAATATTCATTTTGAAGAGTAATTCGACATTATGTAGTTTCAGTGCGGGACTCAGAACGTGATCCACGCTATGTAAAGAGTGGTTAGCTACCGTTCTATCAAAATAAAATCTTTGCTCCTCCTTTAAAAGCTTCTTTTGCTGAAATAACTACTCATCTTCTCAATTAAGGTACCAGCGGGAGAAAAAGTTCTAAAAGTACATTTTCCCATCTGTAAAAGTGTTGTAAAAGTTTAGTGAAATAAACAAGAATTGGTAATAAATTTTCAATTTTTAAAATTGAGAGAACAAATCTGAAAAGGAAGTGTTTTAAGTAGATTCAAGCAGTGTGATTAGTTCCAGCTGATCGATTTGGCAAACATAAATTTACCAATCTTCTCACTTATGGTCCCAGCGGGAGTAAAAGTTCTGAAAGTGAACTTTCCTATCTATGAAAGTATTATAAAAGGTTAGACAAATAAAAAATAACTGGTAATAAATTTTAATTTTTAAAAGTGAGAGAATAAATCTGAAGAGGAAGTGTTTTTAAGTAGATTCAATCAGTTTGATCAGTTCCTGCTGATAGGTTAGGCACACATAAGATTTATGTTTGATCATTTGGTATATTTATCATTATGCTGACATCGCGCTGATTGCACAACATTCCAGAGTGGCCGCTGTGACGAAGCATAATTCATTAGCATATTTATCAGTCAATAACAGATCAAGATTTTCACTTCGTAGACTGAGACTGAGACTCAGACTGCGGCTGAGAAGGAGGGCTGAGATGCTGACAAGATTACGATTAGAAGCGCGATCGGCTATGCTACTAATCCTAATAATGGTTCCCTCCCCACCAGTCTGTAATACCCATCGTAATACCCAAAACGGTAGCCATGCAAATCGATGCGCTGTAACAGGTGCCGTTGTCTCACCATGACTCGTTCAATCGTTCGTTCGTTCGCTCGTCTATTCGGTCGTGCGATCGTGTGGAGAGAGAGAGAGCTAGCGAAAGAGAGAGGGGAAGAGTGGGAGAGTCTGTTGGCGCTCTGTTGTTCAAGTTCAATGCTACGTATGAACTGGTGTTTAGTGTTGCCATTTTAGCTACTTTATTGCTAGATAATCACATTTACCAGCAACTAAAACCGAATCGGAATTCGGTGGTTCTTTTAACTACGCATTGTCAGAAAATGATGTAAGAATCACTCCAAAATCCGAACAATACAAAAATTCTTCTTTCAAGGAACTTGACTTAAACTGCTTTGACGTATTCTGTTCTTGATGTGAAGCTAATCAAAAAGAAAATAGTTTCTTTCAACATCTTTAATATTTGAGTTTCCCAATAACAAGCAATTTTCGAAATTCATTCTAGCAATTTTAACTAGAATAAATAACAAAAATAGTTTTCATTAAAAAAGTTTATTTTTGCCATAGTTAGTTTGATTTAGTTTTAGTTATTTCTACCTGTGTATTTTCTTAACTTATAAATTTAAGAATAAAAATTTAACCTTAAAGTTTGTTAGTTTATGTTTTAGTTATTTCTAGCAATTCTTTTTTTCATATTAGCCTATTAACTTTTGGCAACACTGTTGCTGTTAATGTTGTTGCTGTTGTCTTCTGTTAAGAAGAAGTCTCCACGTGGAGAGAAGTTGTTGTAAGTTTGTAGAGTGCTCTCTCATTCTCAGCTTTGGACTCTTTTTTGTTCTGCAACGCCTGCTCGACTGGTGTGTGTGTGTGTGTGTGTGAAGTAGAAATGGGTTCGCGCTTTTCTTCGCTTCTGTCTCTGCTTCGTGCGTTTGCAATGCTGTCGCTGTCTCTGCTTCTGCCTCTGCCTCTGCCGCTGCCGCTGCCTCTGCCATCTTCCGCTGCATTGGCTTTCTTACGCTAAAGACGCCGCTTTCTCTGCCGCTATTCTTGTGCGCTCTCTCGGGCTGGTTCTTCTTTTTGGCCGTGGAGACCTCTGGGAAAGGCATAAAAGTGGCGCACTCGCTGGCCCACCAGCCATTGCGCGTAATGCAATTGAAGTGCTAACAGCGTTGTTTCAGTCAACAGCAGCAGCATTAGCAGCAGCAGCAGCAGCAGCAGCAACAGCAGCAGCATTAGCAGCAGCAGCGTGGACATAATAAATTCTTTTTTTTTTGTTGAGCAAAATTAACTCCAGTGTGCTCCTAGTGAACTTGAAAGTGTGTGCGACATTGCAACATTTGGTGGGCATTCGGATTCGAGTAACAAGACATACTCCTTCTGACTCCATCTGCCACCCCTCTCTCCCGTCACAAGTGTCGAAAGTGTGAAAGTGCAAGCTTTTTTTTCAGTTCATCTGCAACATAAAATATAAAATAAAAACAACCGAAAGAAAGCAAGAAAAGAAACAAACGCGAAAGGATTCTCGCAACGTCAAGTTATTAAAAAGAAAGCAAATCAAATCTACAATTTTCAACAAAACAAACTCTAATTCAATTGATTGTGCAATAAATTATACAAAAAAGGTAAGACTTCCTTTACTTACATTTCCCGTGAGAGAGAGCTGAATCCCATAAATGCTGCAACAACAACATATAACAAGCAACAAGTAACACGAATAACAACAACGACAACAGTGTCTAAAGGATTTTTTTTTGTTCTTTTTTTATGCGTTATTCTTAAGATGTGCTAACAAATTAACAAGAAAGGAACTGCACGAAAAAATATAATCATTTAATGATTGATATTCAATTATTTTTTTTACAATAAACAATAAAATATAAATAGTAAAAATAAAACCTATTAAAACTACAACTAACTATAAATATCAACTACAAATATCGGATCAATATCTAAACAGAAATTTAATTTACAAAAATCATGTTTAGTGACTAGCGCATTAATTTAGGGACTATTCTTGTAGCACTAGGATATAAATCTCAAAAAATAAATAAATAAATATAAAGGAAATAATGTATCATGAATCAGTAAAAATACATCTTCTTTTTTAAGAAATATTAAAAAAAACACTTCGGAATTATAATTTGAATTCATCGTTTATTTTATTCTTTATAAATATTGAAAAAAATATATATATCATCGTGGTGCATATTTATATATATTAGGGGAATTTCTTTAAAATAAATATTATATTATCGTTTTTAAAGTTGATTTGAAAGTATATAAATTTTGTCTTATTATATTCGAAAAAACGAATGAATGTAAAAGTAATAAAATTAAAAAAATTTTTCAAAATTTAAATGCATATTTTATTGCATACATAAATAAAAATACATTTTCTATGTTCATTGTATTATACATACAATATCTGAACGAAAAATTTAAGACTGTCCGTTATTACCACAATAGTGACAACTCTGGCAGCAACGGTTCTGTTTATTTTTACCCGTATTTTTTTTAGTTTTCTGTTTGCACTTGAATTTCATATCCAGGCGCTAAACAAAAGACTTAGGCAACGAACTTTTTAAACATATGCCATGCATTTAATGTAAACGATAGCAAATTATGCATGCGAAGTGTGTGTGTGTGTGTGTGTGTGTGTTGATGAGAGTGAGTGTGTGTGAGACAACCCCTACTCCAACTTTCATTTCGATTCTTGACTTTGCACAACTTGCGACATTTTCAATTCAATGGAAATTGCAGTCAAAGTCTGTCTCTCTCTCTCTTTCTGTCTTTCTGTTTTTCACACGGCAACTGCGCTCTCACTTGACTTGACTTTACTTAATTCTTTCATGTTTCCCTCTCTTTCTTTTTCTTAGTTTTTTTTTATTATTATTTTAATGCTTGCGCTTTATATTTTCTGTTAAAGTCATTAACGCAATTAACCGTTATTACCGGGCCGCCATCGTCGCCAGCGACGTCGTCGTCGTCGTTGCCGGTCACCCAATTCATTAGGAAAGCATTTAGTGTAGGAAAAAAGCAGAGAGACACACAGCAGCAAAAAGCAACGGGCCAAAGCATGAGAAACGCATTAAAAATATAAAGAAAAAATACAAAACAAAAAAAAAGCGCACGCAGCAAAAAGAACTCAAATGCGGAGCAGCCGCAGCCGCAGCAGCCCCCAAAGAAGCTACTAAGCCATGCCCCAACTCACCTTACCCCACACTCTGCACTATGCCACACTATGTTGCAGCTACCCAGTGGTCATTCAGGCCGGCGTCTGTTTTTATAGCTTTTAACGCACACACACACATGCTAGAGAGACAGAAGCCAAAAAATGTTAGTTGACTTTGTTGAAATTAAAGTTTATTGTTTTTTTCATGTTGTTGCTTGGACGCCCCGGAAATAACGTAATAATGTTGCATAAAAATGACTTGTTGTTTTATAATCGAATCGTAAAAAATAGTAAAGAAGCCGCCAGGCCAGCTTAAGCAGTTTTACAGAACGAAACATGTTGCATGCTACACAAAATTGTAGAAGAACCACAAACAAAAGACTTAAGCAACGAACTCGCAACACAGCAGGCAGTAGGCAGAAGCAGAAACAGAGTCATTTGCATTAGCTTCTCAACATTTAATTAAAGCATGCAAATTTCCAGATAACTCTCTCTCTCTCTCTTTCTCTCCTTCTCTTGCACCGTAAGTGCAGCAAATGAGTGAAGTTTCTCTGTCGTTATCTGTCGCCGTTTTGTGGACCACTCTTCGAGCGATGCGTGTTGGGAGCTGCTACAAAACTGACCCAAATCTGCCACAGAAAGCCAGCGCCAACAACACCAACTAACAAAAAAATAAAAAAATAAAAAAAAGATGCCAACAACTATAGCAACAACTTCAACTAAAAGCTAAGCGCTAAAAGCTTTTCTGTTTTCGTTCTTGTTTTTGTTGTTGTTGATGTTTCATGGCCCACTTTTCAATGAATTTGTCTATTTCTTTTTGGTGGCAATCAAGTTGCCAAGTTTTTCGTAGCGGAAATTGATGAAATCGATTTTCATTAGATAAGAATATGTTCAATAGCAAATACTCTAAGAACATGTGAATGAGAATCTAAGGACGAGGGCAACAATTCTGGCTTTGGACTGGGAAATTGTTGGGAAAAGCAGACAAGAGTATGGGATTAAGTATAGAAAAGCTCAGGTTCTATTTATTTTGACTTTTAAAGATTCTAAATATATTTTTGAAAGTGTCTTGAATATTTGCGTTCTTCTCATAATTGAGAAGAGTATTCTCTGAACTTCTTCTGAACTTTAATTCAGAACGGAAGAGTTAATTAATAGAAATGAGCAAATCTGATGAGGCAAAACAAATTTACAAGTTTTGTTAGAAAAGTAAAGCTTTTAACCCAACGATCGAAATAAGAATTATGTTCACTTAAGAAAACTAAAGTTTACGTTGTATTTCTATGATGTTCTATTAATTTTTCGAGAAGAACTTTGGGATTAAAAGTATAGAAAATGCTCCCAATAGTTTCATGTCACGTCTAACCTAAGTTTGTTAAATGTATATTGATTTTTCTATATATATCTTTACTCATACTTTTTCTTCTTCTTGCTTTAGTTGCTTGAGATTCTTTTCCCAGCCTTCTTAGAGAATTGTTTGCACCAGTTATTTGTTTTTTTTTGTTTTCCCCATGTCGAGTGCAAGCTTTTTTGGCGAAGAGCTTGTCTATAGTGTTAGCGACTACTTAAAAGAAAGACCAAAGCTTAAATACAACTAAAGAAAAAGAATAAGACAAAGAAGGAGAATGAGATAGAGGAAGAGGAAGAGGTAATAGAAGTAAAAGATGTGCTTGTTCATCCTGTCTCACATTTCGAGCATCAGTTGCTCACCCATTTCGGGTTTGTGCCGCTTCGCTGCGGCAGTTGTAACTGAATGCGCTGTGGCACAGTTTTGTGTCTCTCTCCCTCTCTGTCTCTCTCTATCTATCTATCTATCTATCTATATATCTATCTTTCTCAGTTAATGTTGTTCTCATGTTGTGGCGCTGACCTAGATTCAGGCAGCTGTTTTGTAGCACTTTGAACAAATTAAACCAAACCAAATCCGCACCTGTTTGCGACAATAGATTCACAACTGAGTTTCGGCTAAATAAATAGACAAATAGAGGATCAAGCCACGCCTCAACGCCTCCTATGGCCAAAAGCGTGCACTTCTCTGCCTTTTAAACACTTTTATTCTCACCTTATTCCCCAGCTTCTTCTTGAAGCGTTCTTCAAAGCGTGCGCTGACAAATTCGAGTGTCTGTTGAATGGTCAGTGATACGAGTGTGAATACAAGTGAGTGGTTAGTGAGTGCACACTTCAAATCACTCAACATCTTCTCATAGTCTGTTTTATTTATTTCAAATTTTTTTTTTTTTTGCAATAAACATCAACTGTTCCAATTCAGCATTTAGTTGAAATACCAGAAATCTCCTCGTTGCGTTGTTGTTGATGATGATCTGGCACTTTCCTCGTTCCAGCTGAAATATTTTCGTTTTCTTTTGATAAAGTACCCCTATCTATGCTAGTCAACGGTTCTTTTTTTTTCGTTTCTTTTATTTTGTTCATCATTTACAGCACGCCCCACTGACCGCTCTAGCTTTAGCTCCATTCCATAAACATGCCTTAACCATATGCGAGTTTAATATGCTTTTGCCTTTGTTCGCCTATTTCCCCTTTTATGAATTTGATTGTCGTCTCATTTCCCTCGAAATTTGCCAAGAAATAGGTCATCAAATTATATACAGCCTCCCAAAAAAAGCAACTAAGAATTCTTCCTAAAATGAAAGTAGTCAATGGAACTATTTAGTACCTTAAATGGTTGACACTAGCTTTCGCTTGCCCAACTTGTTTTCTCGGCTTCCCTTCACAGTGATCTTCTGCAGACTTTACAATTATGATATCATACAATAGTTGTCTAGCTTTCCTCATGCTGTTTTTTATGACCAATTCGAATAAATTTATGTTTTTAACCAAATTTATTATTAACATGTCTTTATGCGTCAGTCTTCTGTCTTCAATCTTCACTCTGTGCTATAAAGTAGAACTCGCAACTTGATTAGCACCCACAGTTTTGACATTTGATTGAACGATGATGAAAGAAACTGAAGAGACTGAGAAGTGGCTGAACATGATGGATTAGCAAGTTCAATTCCTTCACTTTGTGAACTTCCTCATTCTCCACTTTGCTCATTTTGTTCAACTCATCCACGCAATGTGTGAAAGTGTTCCCATTTCAAGTGTCATTTCATGTTGGGCGTATATTCTTGTATTTATTTATTTTTGTTGGTTTCTTGTTTCGACACGTTTTTGTTGGCTGAGAATGATATCACTGCACTTGACGTGGCCAACAAACTTGTTGACGTACAAAGTAAATATGTGTGTGTGCTCATTTGATAGCCAACAAAGTCCAGTTGCTAACTTAGGGCAAACAGTTCTTTAATGAGTTACGTCTGAGATTTAATTAGACTTTATACCTTATGCGTATGCAAATTCGAATGTGTGACTGCCTGTGTGTCTGTGCAATGTATGTTTATAGAATGTGCGAGTGTGTGCTGTGCTTTGCTCTCTTTTACACTTGCAGTCTTGACGACGCGCTTCATAGAATTTTCTGTGGAAATTGGAGCAACTGCAGCATTATTTCACACAGCACCACCCTGCACCACCAGAGTCTGCTCCACTGTGGCAGCAGTCAGGCGTTGCACATTTGCATAGAGTTAGTTGGTGCTTAATGAAACTGCCATCTTAACTGCCGCCAAGTTTATGGCTTAAGTCTTTTGTTTTGTTTTTTTTTTTGTTTTTTGTTTTTTGCAATCAAATAGAAAGCAAACATTTATTGTTGCTGTGGTTGTGCTTGTTGTTGCTGCCACTGATTGTTGATTATGGACCGCTTTTATAACATTTTTCTTTTCTTTAGTCTGTCTGTGTCACCAAGTTTCCATGTCGTGTTTCTCTCTCTCTCTCTCTCTCTCTGTCTCTTTTTTTCCCCCACTCTCTCTGTCACACTTGTAAGTGTTTTTGTTGTAACTGTTAGTTTAATTACTCGGCATGTTGTTATTACTGGCATGCAAATCCACATATACATATGTATGTATGTATGCAGATATATCCGTCGATTTATTTCTGGCTTTTTGCTTGCCACATGCAGTGCAACAATTTCTTTTTGCACTTTCCACTCGCTGCGCTCGATTGAATGATGACTCGACAATGGCAACCCGGCCAGGTGGGCCTGTTGCCTGTAAGCCTGCCTCTCATGGGGTCGGTGTGGGGCGTGGCACGCCTCTTTCATCTTCTTTCTACTTCTATTGCTTCTTCTTAGTCTCAGTCTCAGTCTCAGTCTCAGCGCGTATATCAATAACCCATTAGACGAGCTCGCAGCAGAGTAGTAGATACCGTTACGCAGCAACTTTTCAGAGAGGTGGCATCATCAGTGGAGTGGGAGATAGGGGGGAAGGTAGCGGTTTACAAGCCAAAGAACATGTTGTTGCCGCTGCTGGAAACCAGAATGAAGAGCGACCAAACACAACGGCATCATGATCTTAATGATGATGACAATAGCGTTGTTGCCACAAAACCGACAACTGTGGCAACTCCAACAACAGCTGACCGCCAAATAAGTTCAAATATGCATTTAAAAATACCTCTGCTTCTTCCTCTTCTGCTGCCACTTCTTCTGCTTCATCTTCAGCTCATCATTGGCCTCCAAAAAAATAGATGAAAGAAATGGATGGAAAAGAAAAGCAGCAGAAAGGCAACAGAAAAGCAGCTTAAATTAAGAAAATATCTGACCAAAACAAAAACGAAATGAAAACTTGTTTCTCCCCATCCTCCACCCCCCTTCCCACCACCACTTCTGATCTCCCCTGTTGAGTTGCGTGTTTTTACTGAAAAGTGCATTTCTCTTTAAAGCTGATTGTTATTATGATCAGATTCGGGAATAACTAATAATTAAGCGGCATTGTTTAGGCCAAACGTTGAAAGATGGCCCAAAAATAGCTGCACTTATATCCATAAAGAAAGTCAGAGCAAATAAGAAGATAAAGATGAAGAAGCAGAAGACGAATCTCACATCGCAGCTGGAGTCCATTGCTTATTAAAAGTTGCAATCACAAGGCTTTTATCAGGCAGCTTTTGATTTACGATGCAGTCAAACAAAGTGCTTGAAACAAAGCTTGAAGCTTTTAAGCTCACTAATGAAGGTGTCATGTTATTTTGGGGGAAAAAAACAGTTTTATTAGAATATATTAAAATAACTGATAACTATCAACAAGATTTTAAATTAAGCTAAAGAAAACAACTGGAATGCAGATGGAAACAATAGAAAACATTTTCGAATAATAAGAGGAAAAATTTCTCAAGTTTAACTAAAAATGAGCAAATTATTGTCAGAGTTGAGAAAATGTAACTGTAGTGATATTTTTGAGCTATGAAAGTCTTAGTAAAGATTTTAGAGTATGGGATATGTAACTAAAATAAATAAAGGAGACGAAATCGATAACAAAATTAAATAACCTGGTTAAATTGCAACTCAACTTATTATTTCATAACTGTTACATACCTGAAAGAAGGTTTTACTGGTTGTATGGACAAAATGTGTTACATCTTGAATTGTGTTACAATTGAAATTTATTTTAAGGAACAGACTGAATAATTGTGAAAAGTACTGAAAAACAAGTGAAGAGCGAAAATCGAGGGCGAATTGTAATAGTTAGTTTTTACACTCGTAGATCGAATTCCAGTTTAAACCAATAACCGACATTTTCCCATAATATTTTCACACGAAATCATGTCAAGTCGATGGATAAATGTAAATTGGACATGTCCTGACGTGACTGTGCACATTTTGTGTATTTTCCTAAGCTTTCCCAATAGTTGCAGCCAGCCAGCATTCAGCTCTCTCATCATTGGACAAAGATTATTTAAATAAGAAATTGTGTCAGTTAACCAAATGCTTGAAGTTTAACTAACAAATTGCATTTCTTTCTATTTTTGCAGTTGACGCAAGTTTTGAGCTGCAACACTTGAAGGTAAGTCAGATGCCAATACTTGCAGTTGTGGCAGCTGCAGCTGCAGCTGTAGCTGTTGTGGCAGTTGCACTTGAGGTGTTTACCTTATGCTTAATTTGATTTTATTTCGCCGCTTTCAACTTGACTTTGATTTCTGCGCGCTGCAAAAGTGAAGAGTGAATAGTTGTTGCCACAGAGTTGCTGTGGCTGCCACATCTAATCGTTGTGGCACTATGCCTATTTATAAGCCACGCCATCGCATTGCAATCAGTTGGCAATTAGTCACTCAAACTGACTTGGAGACTGAGTGACTGACTGTGCCACAGACTGACAATGATTGCGCCTGTTGCAACAGTTGCAACAACTTGGCTAGATGGCTAGATGGCTAGTTGCAAGTTGGCCATACTTCACAATTAGGGCGCTGCGTGGCTGCTGCAGATAAATGTCAGTGGCTTTGGCTTACCCAACTAATTGACTATCAGCAGTTGCAGTTGCAAGTTGCAAGTTGCAGCTGACTGTGGCAGACCTTAAGCTTTGGCGGCAGCGTTGGCGGCAGCATCCAACATTGACATTGAGTAATGCGAGCAACGCTTTAACGTTGCAAGCATTGGCCCGGGCTTTTGATTTGCTTTGCAAGCCGCAAAACTGTTGACGACTGGCCAACAATTAAGTTCTGCTCTTCTTCTCTCTCTTTTACTTCATCTCCTGCTTTCTGCTTCTTCTTCTTCTTCTTCTTCTTGCTGACAAAACGAAAATGAATTGCCGCTTTCAAAATAGAAGAAGACAAAAGCAGGCGGCAACAATGTTCAGCCAACAACGCCCCAAGTTGCACACACTGAAAGAAAGAGAGAATATCAGACTAGGCGCGTCTCATTCCCCCCCCCCTCTCTCTCTCTCTCTCTGTGTCTCTCTCGCTCCTTCTGTCTAATTTATTATCTGATGCAGCTGTAAGATGCATCTTCATGCTGGCAAGCTGCCCAGTTGCAATGCGTTGCATTGTCGCCGCACCCATCGACAACGGACCATTGCAATTAATTTCTATGTCTATTTTTAATTCCCCCGCCCCTCCCAGGGGCCACGCCCCTTATTGAGATTATTGTTGAAGGCAGCACGCGGTAACGGTGGATTGTGGATTGTGGCTTGAAGGCGTTGCCGCTACACTTTGCCACTTTGCATCAATATTTTGATGACTTGTGCATAACAAAAGACTTAGGCAACGAACTTGTGTATTTGTGTGTTAACAAAAAAGACTCAGGCAACGAACTCGTCCTCATCACAAGCCAAATGACTCAGGTAACGAACTTGCTTAGCTTCTAGATAGCAATGACTTAGACAACGAACTTGTGTATTTGAAAGACCAAAATGACTAAGGCAACGAACTTGTCTGATTTATCAAATGACTTGGGCAACAAACTTGCTGAGTTTGTTAGAAAGAAAAACAAAAGACTTGTGCCACGAACTTGGCGCGCACTTGCTATGCTGCACTAATTAAGCTATGCACTTGGCAATCTCCGCCGCACCCCCCCCCCCTCCTTCTCTCCTCATTATCCACCCCTTCGCCTGTCAAATGCCTTTTCTATTGCTGTTGCTGTCGTTTGGTATGAGGAAGTTGTTGCTGCCACAAAATTGTGTGTATCAGTCGCTTGTATCTTGGCTTGCCACAATTCGTTGACCATTATTTTGCCTCTTGTGCTTTGCTTCATTTAACATTTGTTGTAGTTGCTGTTGTTGTATTTCTTTCAGCTGTTTAGTTGCACTTTTATCTCGTTTATCACCTCGAATACATCCATTTCCGGCAAAGATTTTGCTTTGTTTTCCACGCCGCTTTCTAACAATCTTCTCTGTTGCTTCTTCTTCATTTTCATCCTTTCCTATCCTCCCCTCTCTCCCCTTTATTTCTCACCATTACGAATAGAAAATCTTTGGCTTTTTGCAGTGCCATCTTGCTGCACGTTAACGCTTCGCTAATCGTTTCAATCATCAGTCATCCCTCTCCTCTGCTTCCCATCCCATCTCACTGGGCGCCCACTCCAATCGGATTCCACTTTAATCGAATGCTGTCAACGATTTTTCATGCAATATCATCTTAAGCATCTCTGATAGCTGTCAAATTGATTTATTATCGATTATTCGCGTGGAAAGTTGGCAATTTGTGGCATGCATTCATATCATCCAATTAGTGTGATTAAACAACTGTTCATCGATAAACACTAATGTGTTATCGATGCGCGATCAAAATTATGAGTCGCTGATATCTTTTTAATCAATTTAAAAAAAATATTTGCTTCATGATAATAATATCTTTCCCTTTATCTCAAATCAATCATAAAATTTCCTTGATTTATCGAATATCACAGCTTTTTTCCTTAATTTATCGATTACTGGCATGAAACCTAATTAATTGCAGCTGCTGTTTTGCTTATTTATGTGTTGATCAATAAAAAAAAACAATTATATAAATCGATACCAATTTATCGATTGTTTTCGTTTATAAAATTCAATTTCCCTTTTTTTATGTGCCGCATTTTCGATTATTCCCTTGCTACGCTTATGGCTCATTTTTCACTACAGACCAATCCAATAGTCCTCATGATCATCGTCATCATCATCATGATGATTACGATGATGATCATTTTGAAGTGGCAATTGTTAATTTATTGTTTTTGGCTGCCCGCGAGCGTTTATTGATTCAGCTTGCCAATTACTGTGCAAATAAATTCCAAATTGCGTGCGGCAACAACAACAGCAACAATGGCAACAACAACAGCAGCAGCAATAACTGCAACAACAACAGCAACAGCAACATTAACAACGACAACAGTTTGCGGCAAACGTGGACCACGACAAAGTGTTCGCTTCATGAACTTGGTTATTGTTGTTGTACTGTTTGTTGTTGCTGTGGTCATTGCCAATGGCCATACACATACATTTTTTTGTACTTTATGGTCAATTTTAAGCAAGAACAAATGGCCAACAGCGGCGAGTCTAACAACCAATGTAACGGATATGCTTGCCACTATTTTAAGTGTGTGTATGTGTGTGTGAGTTTGGAATGCTGACGACAATGCGTTGCCTTACAAATTGTCACAAAAGCAAAGAGCTAATGAGATCAGCAACAGTAGCAAGAGAAGAGAAGCTTAAGATCATCCTGTGTGTGAGCGAATCCTGATCAAATTAGGAGAAGCATCAAAAGAAGGTATTGGAGGCACAGGCAGAAGAAACAGAAGAGAGAGAGAGAGAGATAGAAAGAGAGAGAGGAGACGCGAGCTTGTCATTTGTTTGCTCACTTTATGAAACTGCCACTCGCTGGAGGTGGAGATGCTGGCAGGCTGCCAGGCTGCCAACAATGCCAACTTCATCTTCGTCTTGCAACAGCAGCAACAACCATAACAGTAACAGTAACAATAACTTGGCCTGCAGCAGCAGCAATAGCAACAGCTCCTCCTTCTCCTCAGGCGTGTGCAGCTGGCAAGCTGGCAAACTGGCAACTGACTGACAGACATTGGGATTAGCATTAAACATCAGACGCAGCCCATCAATGCCAGCCAAATGGCCAAAACAAAAGCTAAGGCCAAGTCATAGAAGAAGCACAACAACGACAACGACAAAGACAAAGACGATGCCGATGCCGATGCCGAGCCCAAAGCAAAAGTCTGCATTTGGATGCTAGAAGTACTCGTCCTCCTAGTTGAAATCGTAGTCGTGCTTTTAGCCTGCTCGCGAATGTTATGCAATTTCAGCTACTTAATGCCCATCAGTCAATCAGTCCAAATGTCTGTCATCACATTTTTTTTTCTACCTCTTCTCCGGCTCATTGTTGTGGCAGCCAAAGGAAGCAGAAAAAGACTCCACACACACACACACACACACACACACGCACGCTACAGTGCATTTGAATTGAGCTTTCAGCAAAGTCGATCTATAGTGTTCATTTGAGTGACCATCGCAATGTTAAAACTATGTTAAAGTTAATTGTGGTGTTAACGACTTTTAGAATGTTAATTGAAGTTGCGAAAGTTCTTAAGCCCAAGGCAAACATTTCAAATGAATTAAGGACTATAGTAACTTAAAAATGCTCAACAAAATGTTAGATCTGCATGATGTTAATTGCAAATGTTATGCTTAAATTAATTGTGCAATTAATGTTTCTTACAATGTTAATTGCAAATTGAAAATAACTTACAAGGATATATATGTTATTAACTTAATGAGTTTTATAAAGTTAAATGATATTTAAAGATCATAGCAGGATAAACTCAATCTGGATACGATAAAAAAGTAATAGTAGTTAATAATTAAGCTAAACCTGCATTTAAGTATTTCAATTAAGAAACTATTTATTCTGATAACAGAGTGTAGAATATACATATGTGTGCTGAATTTAACACTAACATTTATCTGATTTAATTATTTAAAATAAATTTAAATAAAATAATAGTTAATAATAGAATTTTTATAAGTAGGAGACAAAAGACTGTTCAATCGAAACAGATATCTGACAACGCTGGTAATTTCCACTCTGTTGAGTAATTTAATATGCATATCATATTTTAAATACAGCAGCTAAGGTGCAAGTTAAGATTCCGATTCAAATGGAAAAGTCATCTTAAAGTGTTCCATAAAATCATGAGTTGTTTTCTGGCCTCGAGTCAAGCCTGAAAAGAACTTAACTGAGAAAGATATAGGACTTAAATAGAGTCTAAGCTAAGCTAATGAAGTTGAATGGATTCTTAAGCGATGAAAAGATTTTGACAAAGAAAGAGCCACTCTGTAGTAGAAAGAACATTTTAAGGCATTTGGCAATTTTTGGGGAAGGGAACCTGAAACAATCCGTTGTGCCGCAATTGGCCAATTGAAATTGGCGATATTTGTCTGGCCATTAAACGACAGAGCCGCACATTAGCCCTCGGCTGAAAATCAATGGGTAAACGGTAAGCTTCGTAAATGGGGCTACAGAGAGAGACTAAGAATTCCATTATTGGCGAGAAAGTTGTATTGAAAGCATCGATCAATCGATCGAACGATCGATCGATTCTAAATCGATGCGATAACAACCAACGCCGAACCAAGTCAACCAAATTTAGCAATTTAGCCATAAATGAAAGACCAAATTGCCAGAGTTACCACAGTTGCCAGTTAGCCACGTTAACAGCCATTGGCCATTGCCTGACGGCCGGGTCCGACTGGCAGTTTAAGCCTCATTAAAAACGCCCCAAATGCACCCGCTATGGGCAGTGACCATCCATACTCCGTAACCGTCTCCAACTCCAACTCCATCTTCGACTCCGTCTCCATCTCCGATTGCATCTCCATCTTCAGCCTTGACTCTAGTTGCCAGACGTCTGTTGGCTTCATTATTGAAATGCGCTCATAAAATATGAGAAATAATTGCAATTATTGAGTATGCTTTTAACAAGCTGCAAAATGCAACACGGCCTCAGGTTTTCTATACACTTTAAATAAATTCTGATTATAATCCAAGTATTCAGAATTGGCAGAATATATCTTCTTCTTTCATATTAAAGTGAAAATATTTCAATTTTATATTTTTTGGAATCCCAATTACTCGTTTCATTTCAACATTTTGTAAAAGAATTTTCCTATAAAGATAATAGATTTTGTCTTGGTTTCTCATCAACACGTTAAAGCTTACCTGTACCTATTGGTTTACTAATTTCAAATCCCATCCCGACAGAACATTCTAACATTTCAAAACACTTACGTTTTCTCTTCTACATGTCAAACGTTAAATTTTCGTTTTAAACAGCATTTTAGTTAATTTTTGCTGTCACAATTGAAATTGAAATTTGTGTTTCAAGCTTAAATTGTGCTTATCTTCAAATCTTAACTATTTATTTTATTTTCAAAGGACACGAGCTTTCCTCTTTGATTTATCATCCACATGTTAGTGGATATTTGCACATATTGACTTTTAGTTCCAAATCCTATTCTCATTTTTATTTGATAAACATTTCTACATATTTATGTTTTCTCATCTAGATGTTAAACGTTAAAGTATGCTTTAAACAATTAATAGATTTCGATTTGTTTTCTGCATTTTCATCAACATGTTGTTGCCAACAATGTTGCCACCTGCCAATCAACAGACAATCAACTGTTTTTTGACAGTTTAGAAATTAAATTTATATTATTATAAGTTAGTTTTATTTTAAATTTCCAAAAGAGCAAAAATATTTTCAGTTTAAAGTGGTAAAATGTATAGTATAATTTTGTTATTTTATTAAATGGGTGCTTAAGTTACTTGATTATTTCTCACAGTGTGCGGCATTTTAGCTGCAACCATTTGTGGCAGATGAAGCGCCCACGCGGTTGGCAGTTGGCCAATACCAAAAACCGAAAACCAAAAACTAAATGCTGAGATCTGTCCAGGCTCTCGGCCTCCGAGTGTACCACAGTGTCGTCCGGGGTCCATGGCATTTTTTGTGCATGTATTTGCATTTTTCATCTTGGAACGCGGCTGCCCAAGAGGACGTGAATGTGGTTGTGGTTGTGACTTTAACTGTAGATGTGAGTGTGGATGTGAATGTGGATGTGGACGTGATTGTCGTTGTGCCTGTTGCTGTTGCTGTTGCTGTTGCTTTGGTTTAGTTTGTTTGTCAGACTCATTTGAATGCAGTCGCTATTTATGTTTTATGCTAAAGGCAGCCAAAGAGATAACACGCAACCGGCAACGTGCAACCTGGCAACCTGGCAACCTGGCAACCTAGCAACCGGGCAACCTGGCAACGTGCAACGGCGACAACACCAAATGGGCTTTTGGGTTCAGTTCCCTCGTCTCTTAGCCAGTTAAGGCAATGCCTGGGTTGGCCAGTTCACATTGTTACCTTTGTTTGTCTCAGCTTCAACTTCATCTTCAACTTCAACTGGAGCTTTAGTTTTTGAATTTTTCTTGGAGCAACTCTCGCCTGGCGGCCTTTTAAGGTGCGCTAACTGCAATCACACACACACACACACACACACACACATGCACGTAAATATTAATGCAAATAGTTGCAACCATGCATTGAGCCCTGCCACACACCCTGACCCTGACACTGACCCTGCCCCTTAACGTAGTCGAGTGTGGCAGGCAGCTTATTGAGTGATTCGTTGATTTCATGTTCATAAATCAAAAAGGGAAGGCAACTGTCCAACAAGCTGTTCATTGACAGACAAGCAGATAGATGGAGGGAACGACAGAAGGACATAAGGACAGACAGACAACCACTTGTACTTTTGAGCTGTAAAGTGTTGCAAGTGTGAAATCCGGCATTGAATAGAAACATCAAGTGATTTCTTCAATGCAGTGAAAAAGGGAAATGGAAATGGGAAATGGGGAGAAAGCAATAATTGAAGAAAATATTTTTGTGCTTGTATTTGAGCTTATCGATTATTGCATTATTTAAGTTGCTGAACAAATTTTACTTAAATAATTATAATTAGATTAATAACAGCAAAAGTTGAAACAGTTAAGAAAGCTGTATAAATATAAGATTCTAAAGGAAAATTAAATTATTGTACTTGAATATTTTTAATGAGATTTAATTGTTAATATTTGAAATAGAAATGTATAGCTCAGTAGAGTAAATTCGAAACATTTGAAAGCTAATAGATTAGTGTCTCAGATTCCAAAGGTTCACAGGCTTATAAGCAGATAAGAAACCAAAAATTAATCCATTCAAATCAAAGAAATCAATGTAAAGATAATGAAAATTATAGATAACATACATACAAATACAAATACAAATACAGTGAAGTCAAGTAAAATTTTCAAATAATAGGTTCCCACAGTAGTTAAAAAGAAAATTAAATACATTTAAACCAAATAAAAAGTAATGAATAAATATTCTAAAGTAAACAATGTTCAGTGAATTAAGAAATATACTTGCATAAAAAGACTAGCTTTTTAATATGTTTCATAAATTAAATTATCGATTACCATTTCTTGTCAATCAAAAAACCAAAGCAGTAGTTAAATTTGTGTCAAGTTGAGAAAAAACATACAAACTTTGTATACTTTGAAATGCATTTGAAGTTGATCATACGCAATGATATCCATTGACACTGTGTGAAATTTCATTTGAATTGAGTGTAGCTCAAAGTTGTCACACACATTGATAAAATGTGAACATTTCAAATACCAATATGGACTTGGGACAAGTCATCGACTGCGTCTCATTTGCATATAACCATTGGAACATTGATATGGACTGGAAACTGTCTTTAGACTTGTCCAAGTTTATATGGCATGTAATGGCATCTATCAGTTTGCCAGACAGATGACTGTAGACAGTAGACTGAAGATTGAAGTTACCATGGTGGTCAGGATTCTACAAAACTGATCTGCCTGTTTGTTTTTGTTGTTGTTGCTATTGTTGTTGTTGGCATTAACGAGATGAACGAACAACGATAGAAAAATTCAATGTCAGGGTGACTTTGTGGCCTAGGATGGGGTGGGGCAACAATATGTGGCAACAACGTTGACATTTGCATCGTTAACCAGAGATCTGGCAGCATTGACAGTGAGCAACAGTTGTTGTTGCTGTTGCTGTTGTTGTTGTTGTTGTTGTTGTTTTTGTTGCTGTTGTTGTTGCTTCATTAGACGAAATAAAAACTGGCTGGTTAATAAGGCAACTCAAGTTAATCAGCAGCAACCACAACAACAACATCAACATCAACATCAACAACAGCCACAGCAGTTGTTAGCCAAATGCCGTTGCATCTTGTGGCAGCCACAAACCGGTCAAAATTAACCTACTTAACCAAGCACCGTCAGCTGCTGTCGCCTTTCCCCAAAAATAAAAAAAAACACACAGAAAATACCCGAAAACCTCGAGAAGCCAAAAACCCAAAAAAAATAACCCAAAGCAAAACAAATCTTTTGTACGTGCCACAGATGAAGATGGTGCAGCTTGTGGCAACATCATCTCCTCCCACCACCCAACTGCTTCCAGCATTCAAAGAAATTTTCAAATCATATTGTAATTATCATTATCATTCTTTTCTCTTCGGCTTTGCTTTAATTCGTGAGTGCGAACTAAGAAATTCTTGATTGCTCACGCGAATATCGTTAGATTAGGTTCCCCAGAGATAACTACAAATTCAGATCAGGAATTGGACTCGATATTTTATAATCTCTTTTAATATTGTTTATTTAACGTTAGCTAAAAATTTTGTAATTGGTGAAATTAAAAAATAAGATTTTCAAATTGCCATTAAATTAAATGTTGTACATCTTTTTATTAAAATGCCATCTGAATATTGACATCGATATTGATATTCATTATTAAATTAGAAACTATAAGATCATTAGATAAATTTAATGGCTAATTGAAATTCGAATTTACTTTGTGTTTATTACTCAAAAATATACACAAATATAAAAGAAATGTTAATAAAATCGATACCCATTCCTTCTACAGATATCAACAAATAATTATCAATAAGAATTATAATTATTTCTGCTTATCTCTATATTTTCAACATTCAGTTGAAATTTAAAAACTCATACGAGTATCAGCTTAAAACTTCAATTATTGACCAAACATGGGCATTACCTTGATAAAGATTGCACTGGAAAGACCCATTTATGATTAGAATAAGCTTGATATCAAATGACTGACAGAACAAACGCTCCTTATACAGAAAGATAAAAGAGAACTATCGCATTTCTAAAGATTTTTACAGTTTCTGTGAAAATAAATAGAATAGACCGAAAAATTTCGATTCCTACCAAAAAAATTTCTAAAGATATAGTGGGGCTAATTATCATTATTATTCAATTTCATAATCAGAATAAAATTAAATAAACGCCCTTTTTTATAGAAAATGTTTTTAAAGGAAATATAAATTCATGTTTCTCACTTAAAGGAACTGCACTTTGTCAATTATATGATAGAGTTTACGAGAGCTGAACATTCTGGAGCACTTTGTGGTTTTGCAAGTTAAGATATCCAACCACAGGTTAACATAAATCTCTAGGGAATTAAACAGAGAAAAAAGAGTTCATAATAGGAATGCTATCAAATAACCAATAGATAAACCCAGCCTTATAAGCTCAAAGGAAAGAGGAAGAGAAAGAGGTACTGGAACTATCGCATTTCATAAGATATCATGTCAAATGGGTGGCAATGTCTGCTGTCAGATTGAGGTTGAGGTTCTGTTTTAGAGTTGTGGTGATTCTTGTTCTATTCTGGTTCTGTTGTGGCATAGATTGTTAGATTTCCCTAGTCGTTGTTAATGGTTTGTTTTCTGGTTTTTTTTTCTCTTTATTATTGTTTTTTTTTTTTGAGGTTAACCGCACTGCGAAATTGAAAATGTTGAAGGAAAAACATTAAATAAGAAAATACAAAAGAATGGAAATGGAATGGAAAACTCAACCGCAATCAGGTCTAACACTAACTCTCATCATAATCTCGATATCATCATCTTGTTGTTGAAGTTGCAACTTCGGGTTGCAGCTGGCACATTTGACCAGGGTTAATTGATTATCATGGCGATGCCTCGTCCAGCTGCCACAATTTGTGGCATGCTGCTGTCGGCTGCGTGTTTGCAAAGGCGCAAATGAAGATCAGTGCTTATTTTATTCCTTTCGTAGTTTTCATTTCGAAACGCAAATGACAAGCGTCACGAGATCAAAGCATAAAAAGAAAACCCAAATTAGAATTTGCCAAAGACTTTTCCCCTTTCGTAACAAGCTGCTGGTGTACCATTTTGGCCAGTTACGTATAGTGGTAGCAGACGTGACTGCAACTCCTTCGTGTTGCAGTTGCAACACCAAAAACAGGCCGGCAAATGGCTGGAAAATCAAGTGATTACTGTCTAGCATCACGAGTAATGAAACGTGACTCAAATCGCAGTTAAACACCCCAGCGACACATACACTCACACACACACACACACACACATACGCTAGTGCCTAAATCCCAAAACGAAACGAGCTAAAACACGAGGCAAACAGCAATTAGAACAGTCCAAAAACAACTCCCAAGCAACAAGACCAAAACAGGAGAAGAAGCAGAAGCAGATGATGGTGGTTATGCTGGGGACGGGGTGGTGGGGGTGGGTTGGGTTGGGGCAGCTGTGGCAGCATTGAGAGCTACATCATCAATGTCGTTGCATGTCAGCCATTTGGATAATGGCAACCATTTGCTGGGCACAGTGTCGACTTGCTCTTGCTCCTGACAGTAAGAACAGGATGTTTTCTTCTCTTTTCTCCAACTTCACCTCCTCCTTCTCCTTATCTGCTTCTTCTTCTTGTTTTTGTTTAGGATGTGCAACAAGACACCAACTACAAGATTCGCTGTGTGTCTCTCTTTCTCTGTGTGTGTGCGTGTGTGTGTGTGTGTCTCTGTGTTAGCCCAAAGGGCTACTTACCCAGGTTAACAAGAGCAACTGTTGTTCTTCTGCCGCAGGAGGTAGGAAAGAGAGGATAGAAGAGAGGAAGGAAGTGGAAGAGTCTTTGGTTATTGCAGCTTAGGAATGCAAAGTTTAAAGTTTACAGCGAGTCGAGAGTATTGAATATACAGTACATGAGTCTAGCCATCAATTGATTAGGCTTAAGATTGCCTTAAATGCAAAAGGATGCAGGTAAAAATGTACGCATTGCGAGATACATTTCAAGATACATTTTAGACGTTGAACAAGATGCATTTAGGATCAATAACAAGATTCTTAATAAGGCTCTACTCTATAAGAAACTTATCTACAATTAACTCTCGAGTAAAAACAATAGAGCTTTTTGGTAAACAGAAATTGAGCTTGTTTAACGGAGACTTTTTTTAAGATTGTTTTGTTTAAAAAATCTCTTTAAACAAAATGCATTTCAGAAATAGAACAAGCCTTTTTGTAAGAATCATTTACTTTAGAAATTTACTTTAAACATGATACATTCAGGATTTATAACAACGATAATTTTATACACAAAACTTCTCTTTAAGAATCTTTCGGGAAACGAACTTCTCTACAAATATAATTTTGGTAATACAAAATACAGCTTGTTTTCCAAAAGCATTTCTTCAAGAACAGTCTGATGAAGAAACTTGCTATAAGATACTTTCGCCTACCGAACTTCTCAAAAAAATCACTTTGGAAAGCATTTCTGTAAGCATAACTTTTCTATAAAGAAAATAACTTTGTCAAATATTTTTCATAATGGATAACTTACTCTACAAAAATAATTTTAAGAAATTATTTCTAGAAATTTTGGAAATATCTTGATCAGTAGGGAAAGAGCTTTAAACGTGCTTCTCTATCTCTATCTTTTTTCCTTATTCATTAAGTCTCCGCGTCTAACTTGACTAACTTTTAGCAAATGAAGCCTAATTGCTACTTTAAAGCTAGTTCTGTTTAGAAAGGTTCCACTGTAGTCGGCAAGCTCATGGCATAACCATAAATTAAATCTAATTGTAGGTTATGTTTGCCCCTGCTAATTAGATCATTTTATGCAGAAGAGGAAAAGTCGTTAGCATTTCGTATTTGATTTACAATCGAAGCGAAGCGAGTTTCACTTGTGGCACATTCATTCGTCTGGAATCGGAACGCTATAAATGGTAATAACCCCATAGACCATATCCATATCCATATCTATATCCATATCCGTTGTCTTTGGCTTGTGCCTTAACCGAGGGCATTTTTATTCTGAGCTCAAGGAAATTTGCATATGTTGGAGCCTAAAGTAAAGGTAATCAAATATTTCTTGGGGTCGCCAAAAAGGTTTGCTCCGTTAGCAGCTATGCAAATGTTTGTGCCGCGCCACGCCCAACGGGGCAACTTGCAACTTGCAACACACACACAAACACACCCATGAATGTTTGTTTCGCTCTGTTTACAGATGCAAAACTGACACTGCAACACCAGGCAACTTTGCCACTTGGTAGGCAGCTAGTCAAGAACCTTTTGGAGGCAGCTTAGATATCATCAGACACACACACACACACACACACACACACACACATGCACACCTAGCTGGTGTTTAAAATATTTCACTTTTGGCCCTGGCTATGGCTTTGGCCCTGCCGCCCACCGTTGCAAGAATAACAGCCACCGCTTTTGTTGCTGCCACAACAATGGCCACAGCTGAGCTCTGAGGATGATTTCTTGGACACCGACTCCAACTGCAACTCCGTTTCCAACTCCAACTTCAACTTCAACTGCAACTGCAACTGCGACTGGGATTCTTTGGTAAACGGCAAAATGGCAAAACGGCAAAATGGCAAATGTAATTCATGGCATTAAAACACAAGGCAGAGGCCTCAAAATGGAAAATTGCCATGCATAACAATTTTTTTTTTTTTGCTTTCTATGTTTTTTTCTCCCCACTTTTTTTGTTTATTATAAAGACTTGCAAAGTGCCCGCTAGAGGGCAGCTGGCGAAACGGCAAGGGGGAGGATTAACAATTTATGCGAAGCGAACGCAATTCTGTTCGAGATATCAAAAAGTTTCCATGAAACTCGGCTTGGCCTATGTTACGATACGAGATCAAGAGAGCTGATTATGCGTTGAACATCGTTAGGTTTTTCGGATTTACCTTTTTTATAGAGTCCAGTCGCCGTTAGATTAGACACAGATTTCCAGTGTTGCCAAAGCAGCTTTTTTCTCCGTCAAATCTGACTTTTTCAAAGTACAACTGCAAGGAAAGGCATTTTTACTCCACAAAAAAATAAAAGTTGTCATAGAACAAAATGTCTAAGAACTTTGAAAGCATATTTTAAAAATATAATATAAATGTTTAGTAAACATTCAAAAGAATTGGCAGCACTGCGAATCACAGGCCACATATGGCATACGTAGCAGTGTTGCCAATTTGTCTCCAAGAAAAACTCAAACAAAGTCAAGATAGTTATTTCATTTTAGAAATCACAATACGCAATAGTTAATAATTATAATAATTATCGACACATTTTTATCTTTGTAATTATTAATTTCTTAATTCACCAGTGCTACAAGTAAAAGTCAAAATAATCACAAATAAAATGCAATACCTTAAATTAAATTATATTAAAGAAGTTTAGTTATTTTTTATCTTTTTAATTTCTTATTCATTTGATCCATTGCATATTGCCTGGAAAATGTATTATTTAACTAAATTCGAACATTTATTATGCATACATTACTAATTTTCTAAACTTATAATTTACTATTATATATAATTTACTTTCCACTTTCGAATATTTTCTTTCACATCATCAAAGAATATCCTTAATAATTAATATTAATCATAATCAATACAATATAATTTTTATAAAATAATATATAAATATTATGTCCCCTGCACATAATATATTTACATTTCGAATGTATATTAAAAAATTACCACTTTCGATGTTTTTTCAATTATAAAAACTAATTAAAAGAAACCATTCATTTGGAAAGAAAGCGTTAACCTGATGCTCTCTCCCAAGTTAATGCCTTAAAAGCGTTTCAAGACCATTATAGCCGTAAAAGACCAGAGATTGCAACACTGACAGAGAGTTTGTATAGCTTTAGCTGTATCTATTGCTCTGGATTGCAATTAAGTGATCGCGTTAGCTCATCAACCCATCCTATTCCATCCCAGGGCCAACACAACTCGGCAGATGAACCGATCAACGGATCAGAGTAGCAACAACAACTAACAATATTAACATCAGTGTCAGCTCCTGGCCATCAACCTTAGTTGTGTTGTGTTGTGTTCTGTTAGCTGGCTGCCCAATTCAATTAACTTTCACTGCGCGCAGGCAGCTCCATTATGATTCTGGACAAGCAACAAGCTGCCACTTCCAACTGCCTCAAGTTTAACTTGGCTTATCTTGAGTCTTGACTTTGTGGCACGTTTGAAGCGGGCCGCCCCGCAAGGAACTGCTCTAATATTGCTCTCTGGTACGTGTCGTGTGTCATTAAGTAACGGTAATTTACCACAACACCGACGCGCGATATGCGATATGCGGTGGGATTACGTACCATAGTACCATAGAGCGTAATCGAGGCAGCCCCCGGGCCAATTTCATGGAGTTTAGGGTTTAGGTGGATGCGGGTTTTTAGCCTCCATTTCATGCTCATGCTTTTATTACGCCAATTTGCTCTTCTTTTTTTCCATTTTATGAGCTTATTAAAAAAATCAACTGAAGAAGAGAGTGCAGCAAAAACAAAAGACTTAAGCGACAAACGCGCTGTTCAAACTTTACTCACTCTATTTCTTGTTTCTTTTTTTTATAAGTAACTTTCAGCAGCTACGTGTCCTAGATCATTGGAGATTTTATCCATACTAATTTCCTTAAGTTATTTGTAAAGGTTTTCCGCTATTTTCGTCGTAATTTCTTAAATTGTTTAATAACAAAAGTTTTTGCTTTTACTTTCAGATTCTACAACGAAAGAAAATCTTAAGCAGACAACAACAAAAGGTAAAAAAAAGATATATATAGTTATATATAGTTTTTGAAAGAGCTATAAAGAAGTCGAAAGAATTAAATACAGCTTAAATTAATGTTTATTTGTTTGTTTCCTAGTGTTACAAAAATAGAGACTTTTGATTTATTATAGTTATTCATTTTATTTGGTACACTAATCAGTAGTGACGAATTACAAGAGTTTAAAATAAGTACATAGACATTAATGTTTGTTATTGCTGTCCATAGAGTTTCTTGTTTCTAAATTCTATATGTCTAAGTATACATAGTAAATTATAAGATTATTCCTTTTTGTATTCCATTAATTATCAATTCCATTACTAATTTATAATGTCAAAGAAAAACATTCTCTAAAGAACAGGGTATAAGGAGAAAATAGAAAGACGAGAGATAATAAAAATATTTATTATGCTTTCGGATTTATTCATTTCATTTTCATTCAGTTGTGATTTGCTATTGCGGCAATTAATTGTTAAACAATTCATAAATAAAACAGCAACTGCTTAGGCATTAATAATTTTTGATGAACTTGTTTGTTGCTGTTGCTGTTGTTGTTTGTTGGTCGTAAAAACTAAGAAAGCATGAGAAATTGATATACAAACGATATAAAAAAAGAAGTAAAAAACAAACTATGCAAAACTTTTATGAGGAGAAAAGAGAGGGGTATTGGCCATTAGCTGCAACACGACGGTGCTGCTGTTGCCTCAGTTGCCAGAGCTGAAGCTAGAGTTGGATTTAGAGTTTGTTCTATAGACGAGACTTCGCTTTCACCGAAATCATTTTATTTATTGAATTCTGTGCATGTCGAGCACGTTTTCACGAAACAACAGACATACAGACATACAGACATACAGACAGTCGAACGGACAGACGGACGGACGATGGAACTTTGAGGCAATGCGACATTTGAACATGTACGCGAATATGTGTAGGAAAAAGTCGCGATTGTCAAGGAGGAACAACAACAGCAGCAGCAGCAGCAGCAGCAACAACAGCAGCAACATTAACAAAAACAACAAATACAACAACTACCAAAGTGCTAAATAAAACTAGAGACAGAGGAGCAGGAACAGGAGGAGGCAATGGACATATGACAACGGCCTAGCACATGTTGGCATGCCAATGAATTTTAGCCACGATGCCGTAGCAAATGTTGTTGCCACTGGCCCCGCCTCACGCCTCCTCGCCTCCCTCTTCCCACCCCCTTGCGCCTGAGTGGCATGTGAATGAGACGCCATCGAAGTAAAATTGTTAAAAAGTTTAGTTTCGTGTGTTTTTTCTTCTTGTTGTTGGCCAGAAATTGTCTTAGGTCGTGCCAACAACGAGGCGCATTATAAAAATGTACAAAAACAACCACAATAACAACAACTACAACTTGAGCAACAACAACGACAACTTGGCCCTATGAAAATGAAAATGAAAAGTTCTCAAGCGATAGGCAAAGTTTCCAATAAATGTGGAAAATCCAAAAAAAAAAAAGAAAAAACCTTTTGACAGCGCACGTCGCGCTCTAATGACAGAGAGAGAGAGAGAGAGAGAGAGAGAGAGAGAGAGAGAGAGAGAGAGAGAGATAGGGAATGAGAAACATGTGCTCCACATTAAGAACAACAACAACTGCAAGCAAAACGACAAATTTACCAAAAACAACGCAAAAAGAAAATATAAAAAAAACTAAGAGAAATGTCAAAGTGAAAATCAGAGCAAAGCTCAAACAGTTGGCTTTAATGATAGGCAGACTACAAAAAAAACAGAGGGAGAAGTGATGGAAAGGGGCAGAGAGACAGAGAGAGAGAGAGTCAAGAAAATCGTTAAGCTGACTGAGCAAATTGAATGACCGCAATTGGGTTGTAAAAATAAGCGTAGAAATCACATTTAACTGTCGCCGCGAGCTTCTCAAAGGAGTTTCTCCAATTGAAAGTAATCGATAAATTTAAAAGTTTCAACACTATTGGCAGGTCAGTATTCGGATAAGTAACGGGTTTTAAGAAAATAATTGATAATTAATGCTTTGAGCAGCGTTATTTACTATAATACAAGCTATTAAAAAGTTATTAATATGTTAAATAAAATTAAGTAAAAGTAAAAATATGCAGAGTTTTTATCATACTGCAATGTTCCGATGTATAGGTAAATGCAAAAATATAAGAAAGTTTATTTAATGTTCCAAGTATAAGATATTTAAAGTCAGTTAAAACTTAGGGCGAAACATGTTATTTATTTATTCTATGTCATTTATATTTTTTATTTTATAAATCGTCTACTAAATCAAAGTAATAGATCCGGACTATAAATTAATAGTTGAACAAAATAATATAAAATTTAAATTTCAAAGAAGAGATAAAAAAAAACTTTGGAGTTTTTTATTCAGCTCTGCAGATTTGCCCATTCTCACAGCCCTTTGTGATCAGAGATTTACAGAAGGTAAAGAGAAATCATACACCTCTCAAATATTTAACACTTGGAATACTATCGATAAGTGCACAATTTTATTAATTTGTTTAAACAAACATCACATTAATCATAGTAACACATGTTTAAGAATGCCAGAATATTATCAGAAATCACAAATATGTGACCTATCACCAATTTATAACAGCTTATCGATAAAAGCTGCAATTGCAATGACTTAAAGCATCTAAGTATATTTATCGGTATGCGCTTGCTCATCACTAGCGTGCATTTGTTCGCCCCCACAGTTGACCGCAAAAACTCATTTACTGACAGGCTGACAAGAGACAAAGAAAGATAGTCAGAGAGAGCGAGAGAGAGAGAGAGAGAGAGAGAGAGTAGAGAGTGCAACGTGTTGCACGTTGAAACTGGTTTGATTTGTCGGCCAAGACCAAAGCTGCAGTCAAAGCCAAATGGCGTCAAATGAGCTGCCCGCCCCAAAAAGAAGCCAACATGAAAAAAAAAGTCTCAGCTCGTCGTATTCATCCAGCTGATGTCTGACCCACAAGCATTTTGAGCTAAGAATTTGCATGCCCCACCGTTGCACAGACCGTTAACAGTTGCTGCAACCAAATCTTTTGACAATCGACCAACAGCAACTGTGTGTGTGTGTGTGTATGTGTGTAGAACTTGGCCCACTTTGCTGTGATGTGACCGCATTTGCAGCTCATTGTAGATGTTGCAGTGTTGTTGTGGTGCAACAGTTGACTTCTAATCGATGAAACTCCAACATGTTGTCAATAAAAAGAGAAAGAGCTAAGAAAAGCTGAGGAATGAGGCAGCCAACGCACTTTCCCACCTTGACACCTGCGTTTGAGCCACAAACCAACTGGGCCAATTGCCAATTGGGTGACACAGTCAATTTGTCAATCACTTGTATACGATAAAAGTTATAGTAAATAACATGATATAGTATTGAGTAAAGTGTAAGTAATAGTATTTAAATAATAATAAAAGGCATTTTATTGATACATTCAGGAAAGATCAGTCAAGACAATATAATCAGATTTCATATACCAAAATAAAATTTCTCTCAAAATCTCGAATATTATTTTTTGTGGTAGCTAAAATGTTTGTTAAGAAAGTTGAAACTTTAAATTATTATAAGAAACTAAGTATTTCGTTTGTTGAGGAAGTTGAAGAAAGTTATTAATTTGTATTGATATTTCATACGAATTCCTAATATTTTTGTAAGAATTAGAAAAACGAAGAAAACAAACAAAGAAATGTATTTATAAAAAGCAAAATAATGATAACATTTTTTTCTAATTTTCCCCTTTCCAATTTTGTATTATAAGTATTACTATTTTTGGATTTTTTGTTTCCAAATTTTGGTATTCTAATAATTTTTCTTTCATTGTAAGCCTAATTTAAATCTATAATATCTGTTTAAAACCGGATGTTGTAGTTTACTGTAAAAGTTAATATAAAAGGCAAGTAATGGAAAGCTGTGCAAGAATTTTGTTAAGACAGCTGGAATAATTTTTAAAAAGTTGCTAACAGAATGATATTGACAGTTTTTTAGAAGTATTATTTTTCCAGAATTATTTTTTAATGCAAATATGTAAACATGAATTCATTTGTTAATGTTGTTAATGTTAATGTTGTTGAAAACTTGATCAACAAATTTATAAGCCAAGTAAATAATAATAGTTTTAAACAATTTACAGTGGAATTTTGCATTTAGTTGACTTAAATTGCCTGCAACAAAATGAAAAGTGTCATTTCTGGGGTCGAAGAGTAAAAATTCCAATGGGATTTTGTTGTTGCAACAAAAATGTTACCATAGTGGAATTGTGCGTCATTAACGTGCAACAAGGCGGCATCACATCACGAGCGTTGAGCAAACAAAATGCCAAATGCATTAGCATTCAACTTGATCAAATCACAATGATCATGAAGATGATAAAGGAGATGAGAAATATGATGATGATGATGCAAATGATGCAGATGACGATGATGATGATGATAATGGTGATGATGCTGATGGTTCTAATGACAGGCCCTGGAAGTCGCGTTCGTCCACTTATTTCTTTGGCAGCAGCAACAGTTGCCGCTGTTGCCGTGTTGCCGAGTTTCTGCTACGTGCGTAGCATTTGGCGATGACTGTTGCGGATTATGTTGCGACCTTTGTGAGCCGCCCCGGTCATTGCAACAACAACAACAATCCACAGACAGTCAGGCAAATAGACAGCAACATGAAAGGGGCAACAATTTCTGTGCTGGCGAGGGAAATGCACAATTCAAATCGAAAAGCATTTCAATGTGCTCCATTGTGATGGGTAATCGGGGGCAGACCGTCAACAACACCACCAACAAGAGCAACAACAACAGCAACAACAACAGTAACTTAACTATAGCTACAACAACAACTGTTTCTATCGCTTTGCCGATCTGCTGTCTGCTCTTAACTTGGCTAAGAAGGCGACTGAGTTATGCAGTCATTTCTCAAAGATCTTCAGTTGTTCAGTGTTGTTGCTGTTCGTGTTGTTGTTGTGTGCTTGATTTCCGTTTTGTTGTTTGTGTTGTTGTTGTTGTTGCTGTTGCTGTTGTATTCTAACGCTTATCTCAGACTGTTAACCAGGTCAACTAACGGCAACGGCCGCAAGCTGTTAAAGCCAACTTATACAAATAACACTCATTCATTCAGACTCGTAATCTCTATCACCCGCTCTCTTTCCCACCCTCCCTCTCTCTCGCTCACTGCCCGCATCTGTTGCCAAGCTGTTTCTCTCCTAGCTTCCTCTCCCTCTCTTTTCTTTCTCTCACTCTCTCCATCTGACTCTTTCACTAGCGTAATTTACGCACACATTACGAGCACATTCAATTTGCTTATTGGTTTTCCAGCTTTCTTTCAATTGCAACACCGAGAAAGAGAAGTATGGAGGAAAATAGAGTGATCAAGAGAGAGAGGGAGGGAGAGAGAGAGAGTTACAGAGAGAGGAAGAATGAGAGATAGCGAGAAAAAGCCGCAGTTTCATTTTATTGATAATGGCAAATAATTGTTACAAATGCGCGTAATTTCTTTTCAGCAATTCGAATTGGCCAGCTTTCTAAGCCGATTTGCCTAATGGCCCAAACAGTTAGGGCCCCATAACAACAACAACAACAACGACAATAACAACAACAACTACAATTGGTACATTTCAGGTGCCAACTGGCGCAGTGGTTGCCATTAAAATCAAAGACGTCCTCTCTCTCTCCTTCTCTGCTTGTCGGTGTCTGCTCGTTCATCTTCTTTTGGCCATTTCTTGGTCTATCTCTTAGCCTTCTTCTTGGCCATTAAACAGCTAATAGCTGGCTAATGAAGCCGCCGCGGCAACAGCAGCAACTATTTCCATTTGATTGCAATAAATTATGAGCAACAGTTGCCCATCAAAACATTTGGCATGCAAAAAGAAAAGAAAAGGACAACAACAAAAAACCAAAGAACAAATCAAGGCAAGTTTGTTGCCTAAGTCTTTCGTTTTGCGCTCGCTCAGCTGCTTGCAACTGGCAACTTGCAACTGCAACTGCTGCTGTGTTGTGTTGTTATTAATGTGTAAGCAAACACATTGCCAATGACAACATAGTTGCCATCAATCATGCCACAGCATGTTGCACTCATGCTGATACCCTGTAAAAACATCATAAAAATAAAATAAAGAACAAATTTTTGACAACATGCTGGGATGGGCAGCTACTACTATTACCTTAGGCACTACTATTGTTACGACTAGTGTTATAACTGATACTGCTATTGTTGCTACTACTATTGCTGTAACTACTAGCTCTACTACTATTACTAGTACTACTCTTGTGGGTACTTTCATGGTTATAGCAACTATTTCTGCTATTACGATTGATGATACTATTATTATTATTACTATTTCTGCTACTGTTACGAGCAGTACTATTGTTGTGACTACTATTAGTAATTGTGTATACTACTATTTATTACGCTAATACTACTTTTACTAATGTTATTGCTACCAGTTGTACTAAGAACTACTATTGTTGCTGCTAATTTTGCTATGACAACTATTTCTGCTACTACTTCAAATTATTTCTCCTACTGTTTCTGACACTACTATGGGAGTAAATATAAATATATGCATAAATATTTTTTATAGGACATTTTTAAATGCATGTTTAAAATTCTTTACTTGAGTTTAAATATTTTTAGTTTGTATTCAGGATACAAACATTAAATTAAGACTATATACGAATCAAATGTCAATGATTTACCTTTTAAATATACAAATAGATCTAAAATATAGGTATTTGATTAATGTACAAACGTTCAAAAGAATCTCCTTAGTCTAAATATGTAAATATATGCTAAAATTGTAATGAAAAGTCGTTCATAAACCAAGTAATTTTTACTTGGATTAAAAAAAAAGATAATCCAACTTTTGACAGCGTTTGGATTGATTTAATCCAGGATATTATGTTTTTTTTTCTGTGCACTGCTAATCGAATTATTGCTGTAATTGTTTCTGCTGTTCTTTATACTAATAAAACTAATGTTTGAATGCCAACTGCAATCCTTACCTCCACTTAAACTTATGATATTTTTGGATAATTATTACAGGGCATTTGCTAGTGATGCAGCTGTTGTAGTAGCTGTTTCTCCCACAGTGCTATTGCGTGTCGCATTTAGGTCTAAATGAAAAGTATTTTTTGTGCGAGAGTGCAAGTATGTGAGAATTGTGTGTGTATATGTGAGGTGTGTATATGTGTGCGTGTGTGCTTGTGTGGTGTGTGTAAAATGCCATAAAAATCACACACAACATAATTCTTAACAAACACTGCGAAAACACAACAGAAAACATGCACAATCATTCAGCATGCAACATGGCATTCCATTTCGTTCACCAGTTGCAACGTCACGTGCGGCAGCTTCCCATTCCCATTCCCCTCATTCTGCCACTCCTCCTCTTGTTCTCCCTTAAAGTTGCCAATGTCCTGCTGTGGTTTAATTAAATGCTGGTTCTTAAAATTGCAACTGCAAAATGAGCCACAATGGGCCACTTAGGAGCACACATACACATATGCGAGTATCTACGTCTGTGCTGCCAGAATTTTATAGGCCAAAAAAGCCAATCTCAAAAAAAAAATTGCCAGAAAAATTGCTAGAAATATCTAAGACAAAAACAAACTGAATATGACAAAAATATACCATTTTAAATGAAAATTAATTGTGTACACCAAATTGAAAAATGCTGAAAAAACTTTTTGAATACATTTGAATTAAATTTAGTAAATAAATGTAGACTAGACATTAAAGATTAGAGAAAGAAACAACAAATGCTTATTTTAATCCAGCAACAATTAAAACTGAAAGCATTCTAAAATAATGGTTTGACAATGTTCATTTCAAATACAGTCAAATACAATACAAATACAAAAGGATCTTGTACAAGAATTCTTACAATTAGGTAATTTAAAGCTACTTATTATAGACAAATCCACATTTTGTATTAAATTAGTTAAAATTTCACAGCTAAAAGCGATGTGCTTGTATGTAGTTTTTGTGCGAGCGAACTATTTCACTATGAATAAATTGACAAAAGTAGCCATATTATTTTTTAAAAGGGTTAGATTTCCCGGTAGTAGCGTTTTCTTAAACTTCTGCACTTAAAAAAATGCTAAATAAAGTAATAATTTATAGTAAACTTATTATATCACTGTCTATTTGTATTCTTGATTTATTCATTATTAATTGTTACTTTATTGAGATTATTAATGCACTAGAAAGTCAAACTCAATAAATAAATGAAAATAGCTAAAATGGCAACACTAATACACACACTGAAGAGGTAACTCCCAAGTGGCCGCATTTGCTTATCGAGCTGGTTGTTGCCTCGCGCTGTTGTTGTTGTTGGCTGTGGCATGTTGCCATGTAGCAAGCAAATTGGTCATCTTCATGTGGCATCTTTAGCAATGCCTCTTGTTGCAACAACAACTGCTGTTGCTGGCGCATTCAATTATTTCCATGTCCTGATTGTCTTGTCGTGCGGCCAGCGCGAGTTTTGCATTTAAAAATAGGCCGGCACAACTTTAAATTGCACAATTTTTAATGAGCTGCCTTCCACCCCTCCCCTCCCCTCCACCATCTATAACTTCTTCCTCATTCTCTATGTGTGTCTCTCTGTTGTTGTAGCGCCAGCAACAGTTGCAGCTGGTAAAGTGTCAGCCGTGTTGTAATGAGCGATGCCTTGGCTAAAAATACGACAAGGTAACAATCCCACAAACTGATAAGATAAAATATACACACACACACAAACACTCTCTCATAGATACATTTTATGTAGGGGCAGAAATATGTCATGTTCATTTATGCAACATCTTGAGTTATTCACATTTTACACGTATTCGCAATTATGAATACTTCTTACATCTTGTCGCACTTAAAACATTCAAAGCTATTAGAGCTGTAAAGCTCTTCTAAGAATAAGTGGAGGATTAACTCACAGCAAAGTAAAGTTCTTAGAGCTTTAAGCTGACAAACATTAAAAGCTTTAATGCGCTTATTAAGACTTTGAATATAAAGGGATTTTAATCTTATTCCATGATTTATGGTCTTGAAAATATACAATATTTATATAAGATAAGAATTTGGTCTTATTGGAAGTGTTTTTACAATCAAGATGTGTTCCCTTAATTTAAAAATGTTTGTTCCCAACTCAGTTTTGTGACAAAATTTCTTAGATTTCAGACTTAAATCTTAATTTTGTACTCTATTTTTTATCAGAGAAGCATATCTTTGCTTTCAGCAGCTTTGCTGTTGTAACTTTTAAGTTAAGTTTAAGGCACTTGAAGTCTTAAATAAAAAGAAAACAAACACTTAAACACATGAATTTAAATGTGAAACCAGGACTTTTATTTTATAGCACTGTAACATATCAGTGGAATAATGTTGTTGAGAAACAAATGAGAGGCAAAAGTAAAGATTGAGATAGGGAGAGCTGGCATGATATAGAGGGTCAGCATTTTACAATTAATTATAATTTCTTAGCACATTGAAGTCGCATCATCATCATCATCATCATCCCCATCCCCATCATAATTGCCATAAATCATGCAACGCAGCACTTGCCACAGTCTGGCTGCCACAAATACATTGCCACATCTGTGAACTGGCCAACAGCTTCTCTGTCTATCGTTATCCGCCACATTCCGCGACTCAAATGCGCTCTAATGACTCCTGTTCTTTGTTGAAGGCAAAGCTTAAGCTGCAGCTCACATTGGCTAATGGCTCTGGCTTGGGTTTCGCATAACTTCCGCATCTCGCAGTTGCAGCTTGAAAGTTGCAGCTTGGAAGTTGCAGCTCGGTTATTGTTGTTGCTTCTTCGTGCCGCTAAAGTTGACTGCTTCCAGGAACGTGGCCCACACAACTGATTGAAACCGAATTGCCAAACATGCGCCACACAATTGAACGATCGATCGATTGAGCTGCTTCCACACCCACTAGCTGTCCCTCTCTCTTTTGCTCTCTCACTCTCTCTCCTTCTCTCTCTCCCCCTCTCTCTCTACCCTTGACAGCTGCATTTGCATGAAGAATTTATGAAATGTGGCTCAGTGTGTGACCTGGCAAGAAAACTTGTACTTGCTCCTCTTCAAACTCCAATCTCAACTCAAGTTTATGGCGTGGGCAATTCACCACACCCCGTTTCCACTTTACTTGCCCCCATATCTTGTAACTACATCAGTACAGTGAGTGAGAGAGACAGAGAGAGAGAGAGAGGAAGGAGGTAGGGTAGGTGCACTTTCAAATATGTTTTGTCCCTCCCTATTTTCTTGGTGTTTGCTAAACAACCTTGAGGCAGTCCAACTGCAGACTCAGACTTTAACTCAGACTTAGACTTAGTGTTGAAGCTGGAGTTCGAGTTCCAGTTGGATTCGACAACTGAACCTGGTCAAGAGCTCGAATCGAGCTATCATATGATATCGCTGCGTTCAACTTGTTATGCAATAAATTTCCGGTTCTAAGGCCACTAAAAAAAATAGTTGCAACACATAAAACTTTGGCGAAATGCAAGCGACCAAACGAGGCAGAAATCTCCTCTTGTTCCTTGTGCTCCTCTTGCTGCCCCGTCCCTGCTTCTCCTACTGTTACTCCACCTGCTCCCCACACTGCTAAAAAGCAAAACAATCTAAAAATAAGTGTGTGGTTTCAAATCCAATAATTTTCGTACAAACAAAATTTCTTAAGGGTGAGGACTACATCTTGATTGTAAGAACATTTAAAATAAAACCAAATTGTTGTTAAGAAAATCAGTGATACTTAAACTTTCAATATTGCAAGTCTAAGAGTGAGATTTAAATAAATTTTATAGACCAAAAAGTTACAAAATAATATAAGTGATAACTGTTTAATTTTGTAATTGTCGATACTGACTTTGAAGCGAAAACAAGTTGAAAATTGTAAGAAACAAGAGTGTTAGACAAACACACAATTTTAATAACAGGATTTAAAATTCAAAGTTTATTAGATCTATAATATTTTCTTTCATTAAAGTTAGTTATATATACTTTTTTGATATTTTTTTATTTAGTATTTCTGTTTTAAAAATGTTTTTATTTCAAAAACAAATTATTTAAGATACTCGTAAATGGTTTTTCTTATAGTGTATGGTCTTTCTGATCTTCTGTTCTTCATATCTGCCCCTTCTTTTCCTACTCCATAGTCTCCTCCTGTTCCGTTTTTGTTTTGCTTTTTGGCGTTAAATGCGCAACGAATGCAACGCGACACAACTTGCAACTGGAAAACTTGCAACACCTGTGGCACATCCCTGACAAGCAGTCAGCCTTATTCTGTATCTGTTTCTGTTTCAATCATATCGCATGCAATTCACGCCGATCACTTGCGTCAGGCAGAACGAAGAGGGAGGGTGGTACAAGGGGCATGCAGCAGCTGCATGCCTCAACTTGTTCTTGTGTATGATGTTCATTTTAAGTGGGTGTCAACTTTACAAATTAGTAACGGCATTTAATAGCATACACACATATTCACTCACAAGCACACATCCTCTCACACACACACACACACACACACGCACACACTCCAAATTGCTACTGCTGCCTTGACAGAACAAGTTTGTGTTCTAAGTCATTTGTTTTATGTGCAACATTTGTCCAAAAACGGTTTTGCCACACAACTTTTCCGACTGTTGCAAAGCAACTTGTTTAAGCCAAAATCTTGCCACCGCTTGTTGCAATCTCTTTTTATAAAAGTTTAGCAGGGTTTCTTCAAAATAAATTCATTTTTCTAAAGAATATTTTTACAAATATTCTAAGGAAAGTATTGTTCTATTAACCGAATAATTTTGAGTCCACAAAGCTTTAACATTGATTGTCATTCGTGCATATTCTTAAAATCATATTATTGAAATGTGTCTAGATTTTTTTCTACTAATAATTTGCTTAGTTTTCAAACTTTTTTTGTCAAGCAAATTTCTAAGTACTTTTAACGTACACAAATTTTTGGATTCTTCAGTTTAATTTTTCTGTTCTATTTCTATTCTATTAGCGAAGAAACTTAATTAAGCAAGAATTTTTCTGTTCTTATTTTTTGTCTTATAAGTTTGAATATTAACTTACTTAGATGAAAAATTACAAAAACAAGCTTTTCTAAAAACAATTAAATTACTACATTAATCAAATATACAATGTTTGCACAAGATCATTCATACAAAAATACATTCAAACCCAAATAAAATTACAATATTACAATAACAAAATGATAAAAATCTCATTTACATTGTATAACTTTACTTTATATAAACTTTCCCCAAACTCTTTTAGCTTTGACAAGCTTTTCCTTTGCCTATGGAAAAACAGATCTAATATCATTAGATCTGGTGAACATATATTTACGACATAATACACACCAATTGGACATACTGAAAATCATCTGGAAAGTATATACTATTAGTAAACTATTTGCTATTTATGGCAATTGAAAATTTCCACATGAAAAACGTTGCAAAATGTTTGCTAATGCAATTTCCAGTTTATTTTTTTAGCTATGCTCTTGGCAAAGTCACAGCCTTGGCTTCCATCAATGCTAATGCAATTTTCTAGTCATTATATTGTCTTTTAGTTTGTGGCACACACACAACCCTCTCTCCCACCCCCTATCTACTCAGCACCTCCATAAGCTCCCCTTTCAGTTCATCTGGAATTTCAGACTATCTGCGTGGCATTTAATTTGCTTAAAGTGTTTTGCACTGAATTTTTCTTATAATTTGAGTAAGTTTAACTGCTGCCCCAGCTCCCCACATCTACACACCTGTATAAAGAGTGGTGAAGAGGGAAGTGGGGGTAGGGAGTGTGTTAGGAATCTGTTGCCATTAGACGAAGGCCGCTTTTTCTGTTGTTGGATGCTTCCTTTTTCTCAATTCTTTTCTTTGCTTGCTTTTAATTATAACTTTTAATATTTTCGCACACACACACACATACATTGATTAAGTTTGAGTGTGTTTGTTTGTGTGCGTTTGTTGTTTGTGTCCAGCTGGCAATTGTGGCAACTCCTCAGGTGTTGCCTCGTCTTGACATCATGAGGTGGCTCCATTGTTCGATAGCAATAATTGCATCGCACTTCTATTGCTAAACTGGGGGACTGGGAACTGGGAACTGGGACTCACCGAGAGTCACGCACACACACGCATAGAAGGGGGGCATGTTGCATGTTGCATGTTGCATGTTGAATGATTGTGGCAGGTGCTTCAACTTGCGACGGTTGCACGTTGCGCATCTTTAAACTGCGATGATTGAAAATTGCATAATTGCAGCAAAGAAGATAAAGACACAGCGAAAGACAGAAAGAGCAAAAAAAAAAAAAAGAGAAGAAGAGAGAGAGTGTGTCAAAGAGAGAGATAGAGAGAGAGTCTCACACTTATTTACTTAGAAACACTCGCGTGTTGTGACAACAAATTGCAAATACATATAAATATAAATATATGAAAAGGCCTCCATTTCCGCCGTTGATCGAGTGGACAAAACCGATGGACAAATAGACAAACGGAAGGACAGAGAGACGGATAGACTAGCAAGACCAAAGCTGTAAGACCAGACATCCGTTTTGAGTGCCACAAAACACTCATACTCATACTCACACTCACACTCACACTCACACACACACTCATGAGTGTGCCTAGAGCACGATGTGCATGTTCAATGCATCGCGAGTGTTTCGAGTGTTGAAAACTTACAAAATAAGAGAGCATAATAGAGATTAGTCTTTTAAGAAAGGAAAAGAAATGAGAGAGAAAAACTGTAGAGATAGAAATTAGAAGATCTGTTTGAGATTTGCACGAGAGATTTGAACAAGTTTAAGCAAATGTTCATAAACAATCGAATGCTAGAACAATTATTATTATTATTATCATATATTTAAATTGTGTTAACTATTAAAGTTGTCAAGAGAGAGTTTTATAGTTTCTATATTAAATCATACCAAATTGTCAGTTAATCATGGAACTTAATTATTTCCAATATAGTTTTTAATTTCAATTATAATCAATTTCTTTAATAATCTAACTCTCATATTGTCTTTTATTATATTTTATTTATATTGTATACATATTAGGTGTCATCTATAATCATAAAATGCCAACAAATTTAAAAAGTAATAATAATTAAAGAAATAAATAAATAAGAAAGAAAAAAATGTTCATAATAAATAATATACATAGAGGCTGGTTTAACTTTCAATTTAGCAATTTTGTTAAGAAAAAATTGAAAGTACACTCACTTAACCTCTCAAATTATAGCAATTGCACGAATTCGCCAAGTTGCTTTAATTTTATAATTTTCAAGCATATCAATAAAATAGTTATATACTAAGTAAGTAGATAGTTCAACTCTCATTTAGTCACTTTCAATGGCTTTTAAACGCTTTACTTATAGAAAACTCGGAAACTGGGCCTCAAACTAACCTCACAAAAAATTGCAGCAACTACAAAACTAACTGTCACTGCGACTAATTAAAACTGGAACTACTTTTGTGAAAGATCTTTCGCCTTTCTACTGCCAACAACAACGCAGATAAAAGACAGAAAGAAAGAAAAAAGAAAAGAAAGAGATACAAAAAATAAATAAATAAAACTTGCTGTGAATGAGGAACAGATTGCCGTTGGCTTTTTGATGAGGTTTCTTTTGGCATTTAACTTTTCTTTATTTCGTATTCATTTCATTCATTCGTTCATTCGCTTTATTCATTTTATTTTAATTGAGTTAATTGCATATTATTACTTTCACTGTTTAGCTTAGGATTTGAATTTTGTTACCGTTGTCACCGTTATATTTCAATTCTTCTCGCCTCTCTTTTGTTTCATTCGTTCTGGTTTCGTTTGTTCCGCTTTCGTGCATAAATTTGGTTTCATTATGATGTAGTATTTCTTTTATAACATGTTACTTGAGGCGATCATTTTCTATCTAACGGAGTGACCTTTGAAGGTTTTTTTTACTTTTTTCTGGATTCTTTTAGCTTATTCTTTCAAAACTTGTTGTTCTTCTTTATTTATTTCTGTTCCTATTCTTATGTTCATCTAATGTTGCTTATGTGATCTGCAGATCTGCGCCCTCTTTATCCATCTACTACTATAGCTGGTTATGGCATTCACTTGCTCAGTTCCCTCGTAATTAGAGGCCGTACGCGAAGAGGAAGTAAACGTGCCTAATGATAACCTTTAGCTCGTTTCCCTGTTGCCAGTTGCCAGTTGCCAGTTGCCATCCACAGGGCGCCCAAAGCCAAAGCCAAAGTCAATGCCAGCTACAACTTTGAACCAAAACGAAAGCAGACCCAATGTAACTATCCCATAGCCATACCATAACCAAGAACCGTACCAAGACCGCGACCATACCCATACCCCTATCTCTACCTCTACCTCTACCTATACCTATAGCTATACCCACTCCAATGGGGGGGCAAGCGTACAATTTTCATGATTGCTAGTTACCCAGCCCAGCGCTGCATCATCCATCTAACTAAGTACGCGCCACTGACCAGCGCGACCAGCGATCCCATCCCAGCGATCTTCAGAGCCCCAAAGGAATGTGATGAGTACACTCAAACACTCAAACACTTGTACACTCTGCTCATACTCATATTCATACTGCAAGAATATTGCACTCATTTTTCTTTGGATTTACCCTTAAAGCGTGGCATCATCATTTTCCTAGCCAAACTGTAACATCTTTTAAAGTGGTTCTATTGTAACTTAGCTCTCTGCGTGCTTATGTGTCTTTTGGCTAAAGCAGGAAGCAATATTAAAAAGAGTGAGATCGGTTGACTATATCTTCTAGCTGACAATAGTTCAAAATTACATTTTTGTTCATAAAACTTTGGGTTCTTCTTTAAACTATGTAATTTGGCAGTTGAGAGATGAAGCTAGCTTTGGAATATGTTAACCTATTTATAACAATATCAGATGGAGCTGTCATAGAAGACACGACTGAAGACTGTACTTTGTTACTTTATAGAAAAGGTTTGGTTTAATATTAATCGAATTTAATTAGCGTTAGATTCATAACAAAAATACATCGTTTTTTGAACTTGCATTTATTTATTGCATCTTCACTTTATGATAATTAGTCAAGTCTTATTCTAAAGTACCCATCTTATACAATTTATAGGACTAATAGCATCAATGTTTGCATGAGTCAGAAAATACAAATTTGTATGTATACTATATATTATATAAAGTACAATATGTATATATGTATATGTGTGTTGGATATATATATGGCATACATATGCATAAGCAGTGGCAAGTTTCTTCAGGCTTCTTTTATCTGTTGTTGTTGATGTTGCTGCTGTTGTGGCAATTGCAGTTCATTGCTGTTGCATTGATTGAGTGCCCTGGGTCTGTGGTTAACGCCCACATAGCCCTAGAATACATATGCGCAATTCTTGCAACATATTCATGCGATTCTTCTGATTTATTTTTGGAAGCTGCAGTTGCAATTGGAACTGGGCGCCAGATGAATGTGTGAATTGTTTGCTGCCGCACTCAGCTGGCATTTCCTGTTAGCCAGCGGCAACATTTAGCAGCTGATTTCCAGCTACCAATGGCATCACAATCCACAGCAGTAGCAGTAGCAGCAGCAGCCACAGCAATTACGTGTGCAACTGCAACAGAAGAAGAGGCACAATTGTAGGCTCATCATTGTCGGGTTGGGCTTTAAATTAGAAGATGCGACTTGATTTTAGCCAAGGACGCCCCAAAAATAAACTCGCATTTGGGGCTATAAATAAAACACAAGTCGTGAGGGGGCAATTGGTGGCAACTGGCAACTAGGCAACTGGCAACTGGCAACAACTGGCCACTAGCAACGCGGTGGCAATGACGTCAAATGTAAACGAATGCGTTTTGCGTTTATCTCGCACAACCGATCGCTCGATTGCTGTCCATGTAATTGGCTCGACTTGCGACTTCAAATGTGCAGCCTGCAACTGCAACAGCAACACCAACAGCAACTGTTGCTGCTGTGGCAACTGTGTCTCATGCAGATTGGCAATTGTAGAACAAGAACTGCAAAAAAAATTGAAAGAAGAAAAAAAAACAAGGAGACTCCCTGCAATGCTTCTACTTGTTGCTGCCACCGCTTGTTGCTGCCACTGCTTGTTGCAACTTGTTGTTGTTTTGGTTGTTGTGGTTGTTGTTGCTGTCGCTTTGACTTGACTACACGCTACACATTCCCGCGCTGCACTCGTGTTTGCCACCTTATTTTATACAGTTGTTGTTGCCGTTGTCGTTGTCAATGTTGCTCATGCTGCAACTTCTCCACCCTTCTTCCTCTATTTCTCTGTCTTCCTTCCTCTCTGTCTCACAATCGGACAAACATTCATTGTGCGCGTTGCTCGATTCGCTTTGGCCAAAAGCTTTGAGTTAATATTGTTTGTAATAGCCACGTTCCGAGCGCTGTAATCATTTGATGCCCCCCCTCATATTTCCATTCTATCCTTCTCTTATTGCCCCTTCCTCCCTATTTCTCTCTCTCTATCTCTCTCTCTCTTTCTGACTCTGTATATAATTGCAGTGATGTTGTTGCATGCCGTTTGCTGTTTGCATGCTGACCAACCACTTGGCTGTGACTATTCAGCAAACAAATTGAATTGAATATGTTAAAATAATTGCTTAGCTATTCTCCCCCAGTTTTTCCTATCCCTAACTCTCTTAACTGCTCCAACTGTACAATTTTCAAATTGTTATCTATGCTTAATGAGAAAAAAAGTTTAAAAATTATACCAGAAAACAAGTTGATCATTTCTTTATGATTATAAAATACCCATTACAATTACACCCACATTTTAATAAGTTAGAATGTGAAGAAGTTTTTAAATACTTATGGTATCTCAATTGAAATAAGTCTACATAAATACTTTACTCAGACTCAAGATATATTAATGTTAATATATTATATATATTTTATTAAGTTAAGAAGAAAAGGTTTCTTCAAATACTTTTGTATTTCAACTCAATGTGCTCAAAATACAGCTATAAAAAACCTTATACATATTTAGATATATAAGCGGAAACCTAAAAAATATCTCAATTGTTATTCTCAATGCCATATAATATAAATATAGAGTAAGAACTTTTTCATTCCTCTTGAAATAAGTAAGAAACTCAAAAAGAGTAATATTTATAATTATAAGTATTATTCTGAATAGACTATAAACAGTTACTTAAAAATACTAGATTATCTATTATAATAACTTTTTCATAAAATATCACATAATTTATTATATAAATTTTAAAATATTTTATATTCAGTCAAAGTCTTATACTCCTACTCCTGTCTGTGATTTCCGCATCTCAATGTCCATTTAGAGCGAATGCAAATGAATACATTCACAAGTCCACAAACCAACAGAAAATGGCAATGCTGAATAAATTGAGTGAATGTTGAGTGTCAAAGCAAAAAAAAATGTCTAGAGAATTCGATCTTAAATGAATACATTATTGAGTGTTTTGGAAGGAAATAAATAAATGGTCAAAGGAAATATACTTCGACTTTAATAGCAACTGAAGCTTAACCCGTGCTTGACCCTAACCCATGCTCGACCTTAGTTTAACCCATCTTTTACCCCAACTTATTCACAATCATCAATGGGTCTTAAATGTCATCGAAAATAATGCAAGTAATTGAATATCGAATAGTATCTCTATTCACTATTCTATACACACACTTGTGTATTCAGACTCATACTCAAACTTACATATGTATATTCATTTGTCGCAATTGACAACTTCTTTTGGCCCATTGAATGAGTTAGCAATTGAATAGGCGATAATATTCACAAGTACTCGAGTGAGTGCGCACTCGAATCATCGAACGCACTCACTATTAATATGAATGAGTTGGCAAACTGATGTTAAAGTCCAAGGCTTTCGCTTTTCACCTGGCAAAAACACCTTAAGGGTCAATCATTGTTGCACCCCCGCAAAAGTTTGTGGCAACTGGTGGAGGGGAAGGGGTGTGGTTAAATTTGTGGCAACAACAGAAGAGCAATTTTGCGGCACGCTCGACTGGAAGCCACAAGAATTGGAATTGGTATTGGAATTGAAAATGGGAAATGGGAAACGAGGCCATTAGAATTTCAAACCGCAGATCGAAGTCAATAAAAGCGAGGACAACGCAAGTGGCAAGTAGCGGTGGCAAGTGGCAAGTGGCAATTGGAAGCTAGCTGGTGGCAAGTTCCATGCCATTGTAATTTCCGCCTGCTCTTAGCTCATTAAAGTCCTAACAAATGCAACTAACACAGAAAGATACTTGTTGTGCCAACGAACTTGGCTAACTCAAGAGTTGGCCAAGTTAAGAGGGCACAAAGAGAGGCGGGTTAGTTCTTATTGGTTCGCTGGTTTGCTGGGAGCTCAGTTAAGCGTGTAATGGGCCGCACTTGGTAGCGGATGTGAAGCCACAGCTTTAAAGGCTCCCCCATCTTCTTCCTCAAATGGAATCTTTCTCTTTCCTCCTCCCTCTATTTTTGCTTTCAACACCCACAATTAACAAATCACCAGACCGCCACCTGGCGGTCAGCAGCGCAAGTAAACTATGAAGATTATCAAAGTTTTTTGGGTTAAAAAGTCTTTTTTTTGGATACAAAGTGGTTCCAAAAATCTTAATAAAATATGAATATTGCAAACTGATGCCTTAAATTAAAACTCAAGTCAAAGAACAAAAAAAACCAGTTCAAATGGTAAACTTTTGGTTTTATCTCTTAACAAGTTTTTTTATCGTTTTCTTTATAAATTAAATATTGGAAGATCTAAAAGATATTAAAATATGAATCTTAGACCAATTTTAAATAATCTTAAGCTAAAAGCACAAAGCCCTATTAGGAGCGATAGCTAAAAAGACTTTTGAATTTGAATTTTAGTGTAGAAATAGTAATAATAATATTAGTTTAAATTCAGATTAATGGAATTGGATTAAAAAATCTTAAACTTAAATCAAAATGAAAGGTAACGAAGATTTGAATATTAATTTGTTAAAAAATTATCTTATTATAAAGTCAGAAAACATTAATAAAACAGAATGTTGAAAAAATATGAAAGTAATGGAAATATGAAATAATCACTTACTAAATTGAGGAGGGATTGTTAAAAAGATCTTAAGATACGAGTTTTGGCTTAGTATAAAATAACCTAATTTGAAAATCTGAATGCATTAATAAAGCAGAATATTGAAAAGATTGTGAGACATGAATATTATGGAAAGATCAAATAATCATTTACTAAAGTTTATGTATCTGATAAAGATCATATCAGATATTCAAGTTAATTTAATTAACTACTAAGCGCTCTCTAATCTTAACTGAACTTGTTCTCATTTTAAGTTTCTCTTCCTCTTCTTATTTCCAGATGCAAATTGCAACGAAGAGAAAAACAAGCAGACGGACTGAATCTGGATCTGGAACGATGACCTCTCGAGACATGATATTGGCAATTGTGGCAGTGGCAATGCTGATGATGCTGCCAGGTGAGGCTGGGGCAAGGATGGCCTTCGAGAAGCTGACAGATTATGATTTTGCCGGGACAACGTACTTCAGTGTGAAGAACCTGTCGCTCTACGAGTGCCAGGGATGGTGTCGGGAGGAGGCAGACTGCCAGGCGGCAGCCTTTAGTTTTGTGGTGAATCCATTGTCGCCTTCACAGGAGACGCACTGTCAGTTGCAGAATGATTCCTCGGCGGCAAATCCATCGGCGGCGCCACAGCGTTCCGCCAATATGTACTACATGGTTAAGTTGCAACTGCGTAGCGAGAATGTCTGTCATCGTCCGTGGTCATTTGAGCGTGTGCCGAACAAAATCATTCGTGGACTGGACAATGCCTTGATCTATACGAGCACCAAGGAGGCGTGTCTCTCCGCCTGTCTCAACGAGAAGCGTTTCATTTGTCGATCCGTCGAATACGATTACAATAACATGAAGTGTGTTCTTAGCGATTCGGATCGTCGCAGTTCCGGGCAGTTTGTTCAACTGGTGGATGCCCAGGGTACGGATTACTTTGAGAATCTGTGCCTGAAACCAACTCAAGCCTGCAAGAATACTCGATCCTTTGCCAATGCTCGCATGGGTGTCTCCGAGGAGAAGGTTGCCCAGTATGTGGGACTCCATTACTACACGGACAAGGAACTTCAGGTTACCTCTGAGTCTGCCTGCCGTTTAGCCTGTGAAATCGAATCGGAATTCCTTTGCCGCTCCTTCCTCTATCTGGGACAACCTCAGGGAGCTCAATACAATTGCCGTCTCTATCACTTGGATCACAAGACTCTGCCCGACGGACCTTCGACTTATCTTAATCACGAGCGTCCCTTGATCGATCATGGCGAACCCATTGGTCAGTACTTTGAGAACCAGTGCGAAAAATCCACTTCATCCGCTGGCTCTGGCAATTCTCCACCTGGCACTCTGGACAAGATCGATACGCTGCCCGTAAGCCTGGACACCATCGAGGATCCCAATCTGACCAACATGACGCGCAACGATGTCAACTGTGACAAGACTGGCACCTGCTACGATGGTGAGTACTGATCTCCTTTCTGGACTAGCCTAACTTCTTGAAACAGAACTAAACAAACTTAAAATCATAAACAAATTTAACAAACCCACTTAATCCACAGGATCCACTTAACCCAATACGATACGTATTTTTAGTTTTGTTGAACTTTTTGAATACAACTAAAATTAGAGTACATGACTACTCAGAATTTCTGACAGGATCAGCCTAACACTTATTTTATACCTTTTCCATTATAGTTTCGGTTCACTGCAAGGACACTCGCATTGCTGTCCAGGTGCGTACCAACAAACCCTTCAATGGACGCATCTATGCCTTGGGACGCTCGGAAACTTGCAACATCGATGTAATCAACTCCGACGCCTTCCGTCTGGATCTGACCATGGCTGGACAGGACTGCAACACCCAGAGCGTGGTAAGTTCAAAGCATAGATGAATTTTTAGACGTTCATTGTCTGATCTCTACTTTATTCCTCCACAGACTGGTGTCTATTCCAACACAGTTGTGTTGCAACATCACAGCGTTGTGATGACCAAGGCTGATAAGATCTACAAAGTAAAGTGCACCTATGACATGAGCTCCAAAAACATTACATTCGGCATGATGCCTATCCGTGATCCTGAAATGATTCATATCAACTCATCTCCGGAGGCGCCACCACCAAGGATTCGCATTCTGGACACTCGTCAACGCGAAGTGGAAACTGTTCGCATCGGCGATCGTCTCAATTTCCGCATCGAAATTCCCGAAGATAGTGAGTGATAATCTCTTTGCAATTCCCTAGAGAATTTCACAATAACCTTACTCTTTTGCAGCTCCTTATGGCATCTTTGCACGCTCCTGCGTTGCCATGGCCAAGGATGCACGTACCAGCTTTAAGATCATCGACGACGATGGCTGCCCCACAGATCCCACCATTTTCCCCGGCTTCACCGCCGATGGCAATGCCCTGCAGTCGACTTATGAGGCCTTCCGCTTCACCGAAAGCTATGGCGTTATCTTCCAGTGCAATGTCAAATATTGTCTGGGACCTTGTGATCCCGCTGTTTGTGAATGGAACATGGAATCATTCGAATCTCTTGGCAGAAGGCGTCGTCGTTCCATCGAGAGGTAAGTTTGTAAAATAGGAAAAAAAATACTTGAAATTAAAACAATTTCTCTTCTCTTAGTCCTAGCAATGAGACCAAGAGCGAGGATCATATGAACATCTCGCAGGAGATTCTGGTGCTGGACTTTGGTGATGAGAAGCGTGAATTCTTCAAGGCGGATCCCAGCACAGACTTCTCCAAAGGTAAGCATCTACTTCCCGGTCCTATTAGATTTTCCTATTTTATTGTTGCAAACGTTTCTGATCCGAGCCATATAGAACTGGTTAGGTCTTCTTAATAACTTGAAACGGATCATGAACCAAACCCTTTAACTTTAAATTAGGCAAAACTTCCTAAAAAAATGTTTGGCTCATAAAAAAAACCTAAAAAAAAATAGCATGCTTTTATATTGTGCCAAAATTTCAGACTTTGATAGTGAAATCATAAAGAATTTAATCAATATTAAATCATAATCTTAAGTTACATTCCATTGAACAATTTTAAAATTGCAAGCCAAACTTCAAAAAAAAATGATACCAACTGAGAAAGTACAGCTACTTATTTTTAATTTAATTGATGCAAAGCTCGACTAAAAAGCTTTTGGTGCTTAAAGCTAGCGTTATTGGAAAACGGCGCCACAGAGGAGCACAAGCTGAGTGTAATTCGCTCATCAGCTTACAAGATATTGTTGTAGTGCTTTGGAATGGAAATGTGGACTTTTCTAGTTTATTTTAATGGAATTAAAGACAAAACTCAGTTTACCAATCTCTCTCTATTTTCTTACTTGCAGACAAGACTGTCACCATTATCGAACCGTGTCCCACAAAGACGTCCGTGCTCGCATTGGCCGTAACTTGCGCGCTTATGATCCTGCTCTACATTTCCACATTGTTCTGCTATTACATGAAGAAATGGATGCAACCCCACAAAATCGTAGCATAAGTTAAGGCGATGCGAAGAAGTAGTAGATCAGAAGGAAGAAAAGCAAAAAGAAATAAGGAATCAAACAAAAAGAAAACAAAAAAAAGGAAAACAAAAATCATACACAACAAAATTGTCACCTATGTACACACAAACACATACACACAAACACAGACACAGAAAGACAGCATCTCACACACACTCATTCGCTATGTCTATCTCTCTCGCCCTAAAGGCACACGCACTGTGTCTTCGCTTGTCAGCGCTCAGCGCTCTCTCACAAGAGAGTTTCGGCAATGAGAGCAAGAGCGCCAGGATCCGAATTTTAAATTCCAATTCGAATTCGATACCCAATATCGAACATAACGCACATACACACACGAAGATGCACACAGAGCAACTGCCTGAAAAATTAGCTGACAAGCGTATATTTTTTGTTTTTTTTTTTAAACTAATTACTATATATACAATTTATTTATTTATATTTATTTAGATTTAAAGAGCGTGAGATAATTTCCAGAAAATTTGCAGCGAATGCCGACAATGGATTCGCCTTCGCCCAAGCCTATTTTTTATATAAAAACTTATTCTCTAGCAATTAGTAGAAAAGCATAAACAAAAAGCAAGCGAAAGCAACAAAATGAATTGCAATTTTATATTTACATATGCGTATAATAAGAGAAGATGAATCAAAATAAAGAGCAAAGCAAAACGCATAATGAGAGAAATGCGGGCACGTACTTTCTATAAAGTTACGAAAGAGATGCAAAAAACGTATGCAAGAACACAGCAGAATGGATCGAATGAGAACGAGAGAGAGGGCAATAGATTGAGTGACGAGCTTAAGGCTCCACCTATTGATCTCTTTTGTAACTTGTATAGAGACTGCGGCCGCACACACGATATACACCCATACATACACACCCTGCTTTTTTCCCCACTCATAAACACACGCACACACACACAAACACACACATGCATACGCGTGGACTCACATTTATTTAATTTAATGAAGAAAGTTTATAGAAAGCAAAAGCAATAAAATGAATTAAGAAAATCCAAGATGAACAAAAAAATTAAAAAAGCAAAAAGAACAGAATTTCATAGCGTGTACAATGAAATTGTGCTTAATTGTATTGCATTTATTTAATTTAAATCTATTTATGATAATAAAGAATAACACTAAACATAATTACATCTTTTACTTACCTGGATATTATTCTTAGCTGATTTTCTTCCATAACTTGTCTTTCAGGAAAAAAAATGTCTAGCGCCGAAAGAAAAAACTTCTGAATTAAATCTGGCGAAAAAAGATTCAATGGAAAGTGGTGTAAGAATAAGATTGGTTCGGTTTGTGTTTGAATAATCTTTATTAGTTTGGGAGCAGCGAAGGTGCCGCTTCCAACGTTCAGTTGAATCTGATTTGTTACATTTGTCCTTAGGTTCTAAGTAAGCCTAAGTCTGATCGCTGCGCTGCCCACAGTTGGACAGCAGAGAGACGGTTATGTATATGCTATGTATACTGTATATAATTATGCTTCTTAAGCTGGAGCGCAGGGGTATATGCATACACTTGAGTTCGGTCAAGTGGCCGGCGCGTGTAACAGAATGCTAACACTTGCACATGAGCGCGCCGATTGACTCATATTTCGACCACCGGGGTTTTGTTTATGTAAACACTGCAACAAAGTGTTACAGTGTGTTCACTTTAAGTACTCTTGGTACAGTGGATATTCAATATATATGCATACTACAGTGGCAATCCTATGGATTTTAAAATTTGTAAATCTTGGACTTGCACCCAATTTGTATAGAATATAATTTTTGACATACAATTTGTTTGTACAGTTGCCAGTCCAAAGGGTTACCGATTACTTGCATAACTTTTTCATAAGTTAACCAATTTTAATGGTTTGATCTACAAATTAATTTTACATTTACAAGAATCTCGCTTTTGAAAATATATTTCTCTATAAATCTCAAACGTACTTATCTTTTAATTGAGTAATTTTGAGTACTTTGTAAATTTTTAATTAAACATTAATGTTAAATAGTTAAATGATAATGTTAATTATATTATTTATAAACATGTGATTATTCTAAGAGTTCAGAACTTAGAGCTCTATGTACTGCGCATAAAATAAAATGAAAGGCCGAGGATCTATTAAGTGTGTTCAACAAATCATTAGAGATTTTGACAACAATTTCTTTCGAAAATAACTGTTCCAAACGAGGATGTTTCTTAAATGTCTGATCCTTTCATTATTTGAACACTTATTCAAGTCGAGGCTCTACAAAATTATAAAATGCTGCTAAATTTTATAAAATTATTAAATTCATTCAAAATGTACTCTACGTCTTTTTTCTACATTTAATTAATAATTACATTTAATTCAACAAATTTTAAATTTTATCAAACCTTCTAACCAATTTTTGACATTTAAAAGCATTAGATGCATGGCTTTGAAACTTTCTTTAGCGTTGCTTTTGGGTTGCATGAGTTTTTTAGATCGACCCCTCTTTTGCTGTTTTTTTTAACTTTTAATTAAAATTCAAAATTATTTTAATTTTTTCAAAAAAGTGTTCTTAAAGTTTGGGAAAGGTTTTAAAACTCGATTTTGCATGAGCAATGACAGCATTTTGTTTGATGTTTTTGAAAATATCAGTTATTTTCGAGACTCTTGACATATAATAAAGACCAAAATTTGCGAGCTCTGTTAAATAAACATATCTTTAGTAAGGAATGAATTATAAAATAAAATTCAGTGTACGCAACTCGGTGTACAGTTTTATCTTAATACTATAAGGGTCAGTGTTGTCAAATCATCAATGGTGGCACTTGTATCCAGCAAAATTCATTATATTTAGAAAATTTAAATTCGTAGAAATGATGGTTGCAATACACATACACACAAACTTGTTCGTGTGCTCTTAGAACCGATCTTGTTTTTTTCTGGCAGTGTGGACAATTGTCCACCGGTATGAATTCGCAAGTGCACAAAATACACAGATGTTTGTCATTTACTTAACAGTATCTATGGGTTTTGTGGCAGTTTCGCCGTCGGTTTCCTCTCCCGTTGAGTTTGTATTTGATCTATTTTGTGGATCACAAGCTCGGCAGTAGCAGACCCTGTACTTATGGTGAAAAGCAAACACACCGCAGGCTTTGTACGTTATAGCGCTAACGTCTCTTTTTCATCCTTTTGCCCGACGCTGTGAAAAATAGTGTAACTAACTAACTTTCGAGCTTATTATCCGATAAATATTTTAAAAGTTTGCCATATAAAAGTGCCATCGATGATTTGACATCTCTAATAAGAGTAGACGATAATGTCAATTTGCACAATGGAATGCTTAAACCTAATTGACTTACAGTTAGTCTAAGTGCGATATTTATATGAATTGCTGTGAACTGTTGAATTTGGACGGTACCATGTGATAACTGGCTGTTGACTGGTTAAGAGGTCATCTGAGCTTCAACGGTTGTACGTGAGCCACTCCATGCTCTGGAACGGGAGATTTAACGGTGGCCAAGCACGTTTGCTTGAGAGATTTACCAGGTGGACGTTTGATGCATTCGTCAAAGTAACACTTTTCCACGTTGTGCAGAAATTCGACCAAGAGCTTGGCATCAGCTCCATTTGGACCGGCAAAGTATTCACATTCGTAGCCATGCTGTTTGAGGTCACGCACACAGCAGTCGAGGAATTCGGCATTAGCCGAAAACCAATTGTTGTGTCGCTTGAGGGGAATCCCCAAACGAGTTCGCACAATGCCCGTTAACCAAGTGTCATCAATCCAGAATATAGATACACGCTCCGCCTCAGCCACAAGGCGTGAGGCAGTTGCTCCATTTGTTATGTACAGCCAGCCGGATAGATAGGCGGGATAAAGAGCATGCGGGTATTCCTGACGTGTAACATACCACTTGTTTGCCTGATTCCTTATGGGAGGCTTCGCATCCAGCACATATCCAGCCAACAGTGTGCTGCTTGTGGCAAGTGCCGGCTGATCTACCTCCAGGGATTCGAGATACCGTCGCAAATGAAATATATCATAGATGATGTCATCGTCCAACTTGATGATGAACTTGCTGCGATGCCGACACTCGTTGGATGCCCAACGCAATCCCATGACATGCTTATAGCTCAGATTGCGATAGTCTTCCACAAAGTTGCCCTGCAGAAGGTCTCCAAACCTCGCCTGCTCATTCACCAGCTGTGGCTGTGTAACGAACTTCTCTCTCTCCGGTAACGCAGCCAAGAGAAAGACACGCTGCAGTCCCATCTCGGCAAGCTTGCTTTGCGATATCGCCTGACGGTGTGCAGCACGCAAGGCATCGTGTCCCGCATAGGAGGTAACAATGAGCACAGCTGAGTAAAAATGAATTTATTGAATTGATGGAACTTTAAGCTTATAAAGACAGCTTACCCAGCAGCTCTCGTTCGGCACGTCGACAAACATCGCTGGCCTGTAGATAATCAAAATTACTGAGATTCAACAGTGGACCAGGTCCATTTGCATGATGGATGGGATTGGCGGTGATTTTATCACTGCCGTTGCCGCTGTCGTCACTAGGAGGCAGGTGGACCAGATACTCATCTTTTTCGTCATCTCGACGGGCTGCGTTCTCACGTAGATGACTTGATATGTAGCTGATGCACAATATTATGATTACGATTAGCGATAACACAATTGGTAGCAATCTGCGGCCGCGCATGCGCATCTTCTATCATTCTATTTTTGTATGTGTGCGTGTGTGAGTGTTTGTGTTTACATACAATTTCGCTTAATGTCAATAATGAGCGCGTTGTATAGAAACAAATACAAATTATTTAAAAATACATCACATACACCAATACCAGTAACAATTCTTTAAATACAACTATCGATATATCGATAAGCTAAGCCTCCTTGGCCAGGGTAGCTTGCGATACTTACAACGATCGATAAGTCGGTCTAATACAAGGGTCAATTGTGACATCACAGGCGACAAGTTTAAAAATTCAATTAACATTAACAGGTCATTTAAGATTGTAAGATGGAGAATTAATGGATATGAGCTAACGGGAATAAAAAAGTTGACTAAGTTTTGCGATATTCAAATTGACATCAATAATCGCATTACCATTGCAGTTCGATAACTATCGCACACTCAGCTCAGTTGTGCAGCGGCAAACTTAATTTTAACTCAAAGTCGAAACTTTATATTATCGAAAAGAAATCACTAATAATAATTCAAAAAAAGAGCTTAACAATTTGAGTAAGCGCATATTATATTTTATTGTATTAAATGTCATTTTAAGTGTTTGCGGTTCTGTATGTGTATGTGTCTGTGCGTTAAACATGGTGCGCACTGCTTACAACGTACAACGGGACTTTGCGCTGAGTAGCGGTTTGCGCTCAGAAGTAATCTGGGACTCGTAGGTTGAAATTGTGTCTACAGTGGGTCAAGTAACTGTTTTGTCAAAATAAAAAGTTCACTTATTTGTTCCTTATTTTACAAAATAATAAATCTTTTTATAAGTAAGCCTATGTTTTGTAAACTTGCCTAACTTTTTTAATAATAATAATAATAATAATTCTTATTACCTTTTTTATATTATATGTATATTATAATTTTGTCACGAAGTTTGAACGCATTGAAGGAGGCCTCACAGACGCCATAAAGTATATATATTCTTGATCAGAGCAACGAGATGTGTCGATATAGCCACGTTCGTCTGTTCGTCTGTTTCTATGCAAACTTGTCTCTCAGTTTTGAAGATATCTTGATGAAACTTGATTCAGGTTCGTCTTTTTGCTGCACGGAATACATATGTCGGACTGTTGGATCACTATATCATATAGCTGCCATAGGAACGATCGGTTCGAAATCAACATTTAAGATAAAAAACTTTTTTGTTTCTTAAAATACCTTAACTCAACATCAAAATTTAACAAATTTTGTAAAAAATCTGACAGCTTATGCAAGGCTATCCAAACGCCAAAGTTGGCTCGCGGTTTTTTTTTGTCTTAATTTTTTCTATAATTCACAAGCAACAATATTGATCAGGTGCGTCCCCCAACAAACACTAGTAAAACTCGGTTGTATTGTTGTATTTAAAAAACACTGGTTTGAAGTCAAGTGATTTCAATTTAAAGAAATTAAAATTCGAAATATCAAAGAAGTCGTTGTCAAACTTTAAAATTTGACTCCCTTAAAAATTAACAATATTATCTACTTCCGGAATGCACACGGTAAGAAGCGGCGTGGTAGAAGTAAATATTCAACGCTGGGTTTTCGGGTTCACATCTGACCCATTTGGATTTTCAGACAAGTGAGATGTATTTTAGTGCCGATCTAAAAATGAAGCCGATTTGCCACTGCAATTTTATCTAATACGCTACATAACAAATGAAATTAAATATAAACAGGGTAAAAAAGAAATCGTGCAAATTATTTAGGAAATTTGACTTATTTTTATATCAATCATTAATATGATTGAAAGAATTGTTAAATTCATTGTAATTTCACTTGAAACCAAATTAGGTTTCTGTGACCCCAAAAGTTTGCTCTTGGTTGGAAAGAATTTCTGTAACGCCGCTGAATATAAGAGAAAAATATAGCGCAAGCTAACTTTGGCGCGCCAAAGTTTGGATACCCTTGCAGTGCCCTGTGTAAGACGTCAGATTTTTTAAAAAATTTGATGATTTTGAACCGATCGATCCTATGGCAGCTATATGATATAGTAGTCCGATTTACACCAAATTTGGTCAGCCTATTTAAAACTTAATCAAACACACAATGTTTATATTTGGTTGAGATATTTTGAGAAACAAAAAGTTTTTCATACTAAATGTTGTGTTCGAACCGATCGTTCCTATGGCAGCTATATGATATAGTAGTCCGATTTACACCAAATTTGGTCAGCCTGTTTAAAACTTAATCAAACACACAATGTGTATATTTGGTTGAGATATCTTGAGAAACAAAAAGTTTTTCATACTAAATGTTGTTTTCGAACCGATCGTTCCTATGACAGCTATATGATATAGTAGTCCGATTTACACCAAATTTGGTCAGCCTGTTTAGAATTTAATTAAACACACAATGTGTATATTTGGTTGGGATATGTTGAGAAACAAAAAAGTTTTTCATACTAAATGTTTATTTCCAACCGATCGTTCCTATGGCAGCTATATGATATAGTTATCCGATCCGGCCGGTTCCGACATATGTGCTGCGTGCAGCAAAAAGACGGACCTGTACCAAGTTTCATCAAGATAGCTTCAAAACTGAGAGACTAGTTTGCATAGAAACAGACGGACAGACGGACAGACGGACAGACAGACGGACATGGCTATATCGACTCAGCTCGTCGCCCTGATCAAGAATATATATACTTTATGGGGTCTGTGAGGCTTCCTTCAATGCGTTACACATTTCGTGACAAAATTATAATACCCTCTGCAAGGGTATAAAAAGTATATACATATATGTATGTGGACTTTTCTTTTATTCAAAACAATTACTTGACAAACTGTTTGTGAGTGTTTACTATATAAATATAACATCCATATAATGTTCTTGCAGTTTATCCCCGGAACAGTCGGAGGTGCTGAAGCAGAAGATTGAGAACATAATATGTGAGAGCAACGTTAAGAATCCCAAATTGTTGGACAAGCAACGTCAAGAACTGTTTGAAAATGTTTGGAATCAAAGAATTTATACAAATAGCACGTTACTGTCGGCAATCATCTATGTGCTGGTCACCGATGAAACGGATCCCATGTTGGCACTGCAGTCCAGCAATTTCAGCTGCCATCCCGTGATAAGGACCCGGAAATGCATGAGTTCGGAGGGGGAGAACAGCGAGGGATGTTGCATGATCTTCATTGATGAGCATGGACGTGTCTACGGAAATTGGGAAAAGTTTGTACGCAACAATGCCCTGCCCAAGGGAACGATGATTGCACCCAAACAAGGAGTATATACATTCGGCAATTGTGGCGAGGATGACGTACAGTTAATGGTTCAATCGACACCTTCATCGTGGATTAAACAAAAGATTCTTAATGCAGGCGACAGCATTGCGACAGTTGGTGGCATGGTAGCCACTGTACCCGTGGCTGCCACCTTAGCTCTGCCCGTTGCAGCTCCCATTCTCATTGCAGCCACCGTTGTGGGCGTGTCCACAGCGGCTTACAGCACAATACGCTCCGCCTCACGTCTCATTGACCGTCGTTGGCATTCGCAGAGCACTTCGCTGCGGGATAGTGAGGCACGTGGCAACTGGCTGGGCGTGGCTGGAGGCGTTGTGGGTCTGGGCGCTACTGGAGCCACTACAGCTCTCACGGTTCTTAGCAGTAAAGCCAGTTTAGCAACTCAACTAGCAGTTAAAGGGATCAATGTGTCATCCATTGTTATCTCCGGCACAGGCGTTATCAATGGCGTCTATGACTTGTACTTGAAGATCAACGATGATCAATCTCTGGGCAGCTATGATGTGCTACAGATTGCCTCAAGTCTCTTAATATTTACGCACTCCGTCAATAATCTACGCATCGCTTCCAAGGTGACCAACGGTTCTAGCTTACGCCGTGCCCTGCGACATCAAACCCAAAAAGTCTTGAATCGAATCTCGCAGGAATCCTCCAAGTTACACAGCGAAACGAAATTTAAATTTGACATTGTACGCACACTTAACGATATTCCAATTAAAGAGGCGCTCCTCAGCATGCACAAGATTCATTCCCATCTAGCACAGGGAGCAACAGTCCTTGGAGCTGTGGGTGCTGCTGGTCTCTTGCCCAGCTTCGTTATCCCCGGTAGAGGTGGAGAGTTGCGTCTAGATGTGACCGAGTTGGCCAATCAGTTTGGCCTCAAGTTTGTCCAGCAGATTGGCAACCTGGCCAGCTTTATGGATGTACTCGATGGGATGACGAGATATTTTAATGAACAGGCAGTGCAGTTGCTCATGCATCTAACCCGCAAATTTGTTGAACAGAATGTGGATAGCATTGACCGCACATTGAACACATTTGTATCTACAGAACTGGTGCTTTATCGAATGCTGATGCATTGCGTCATTAACTATGAGAATTGTGCCATTGAATTTCTGGAGAAACAACGTCAAGATATCTTAGACGTTATCTCCAATTATTTTGAATCCCTACATCCAGCTCCGATCAACGGAAAGAGTTCCCGCAAGCTCAAATGCAACCTATGCAAAGGTGTCTACTATATAAGTACTTTGTAATGAATTTGTAACTGATTTATAATATCTTTTATCATGTGATTGTGACTTTTAACAAATAAAGTATATTACAGAAAACAAACTTCACTACAGAAATACTGAATTTATATCTAATTAGTAATGCGTTTTATCATGTGATTGAGGCTTTTTAGCAAATCAAGATTAGATAAGACTGCTGTGACGCATATATAGTACATATGTTTATGTATTAATGGTACCCTGGTTGCCTAATACTTTCAGCCTAAAAATTAATAGCAATTTATAAATATACCTCTTTCCAAATGCTATCTACTTCAGCTCAACCGTCGTGACATATCAATTGACTAATACTTTGTCGACAACCTCAAAATCTTAAAACTTCTAGAATTTTAATGGCTTTGATATAATGGGATGAACCCTCAAATTCTCGTTTGCCTAGTCGTCACACTACCAACAAGCTCATTAAAACACATAAGCAATCACAAGATAAAAAACTCGATTACATTAAATAATTGTTTCTTGAATATCTTTTGTGTTTATTATCCGCTCGTAATCTAGCTTTAAAATAACTCTTGCTATTTCATTCTGTTCATTTAGTGGACGAGAAGGGCGAATCATCCAAAATTTGAAGTAATCTTGATATGCCTGCAAACATAAGTAGTCTTCAAACCAAATTTGGTGCTCCTAGGTCTTACTATCTCTGAGATCCTTTCGTTCATACGGAAGGACAGAGGGTCTTGGCTATATCGACATGGCTGTTAATGCTGATCAAAAACATATATATACTTTCCCCTGCTAGCTTCGCTTGACATTCCCCGGCTCGCTACGCTTGCTGAAACCTCGGCCTTTCACATCTATGTCTTAATCAGCGAAAATATTTTAAATTTGTTTCTTATCATTCTACAAGTTTTCAAATGCACAGCTGTCCAAATTTGTATCGAAAGTATCGATTTCTTACAAAATGCATGTCAGTATGTCAAATGAAAGCACGGGCAATAAATTCGAGTATATATCGCCCAAAAGTATCGATGACGATACTATCGCCAAATATAACGCAAACATCTTATCGATATATCGATACTTCAATATTTTCTTAACAACCCTAAAAATATACGCAACTCAGGAGCAGCAGCAGCGGCAACAGCAACAGAGCAGTAGTAGAAATAGAAACAGCATCCGCGGGTCGCGTTTTAATCAATTAAAAGTCGGGCGAGTGAAAAAAATGCAGCCGCTGGCTGCCAGCAGCAGCAGCCGTCGCCTTTCTGCTGTTACTGGATGTGGTTGTGGTTCTAGAAGTGGATACGGACGTGGGTGGTATCCAGTGTCAAGCGAGCAAAAAAATTTAAACGCAAGCGCAAACAAACAAGTATAAACGAAGAAGAAGGCAAAAATAGCAATAGCAATCAGTACCAACGGCAACAACTGCAAACTGCAACAACTAAGTTCAGGGTCATGGTCAGGCAGCTGTAGTAAAGTTGAATTTTATTTTTTGTTTTTGTACACATTTGTTTTTATTGGAGTTTGCAGAGGAACAAAAGCTGCTTGCTACAAGAAACAAACAAACATGTCTAGCGAATCATCAACAGAGTGCGATAGCGAACTTTACGATCCCCTTGCCGATGAGCTCCACAATGTGCAGCTGGTGAAGCATGTGACACGGGAGAACATCGATGCACTCAATGCCAAGTTTGCCAATCTTCAGGAGCCACCAGCCATGTACTTAACAGGTGGGCGACTGCAATGAGATGAGTTATTATTTAATTATTATTATTATTCATTTTGTTTATAGAATACCAAGAGCTGACCTCCAAGCTACATGTGCTGGAGGCCAAGGAGCATGAGCTGATGGAACAATTGAATGCATTACAACAGGATGAGGAATGCCAGAGTCAGAGTGAAGCTCATCAGCAACAACAAGATCACACGGATCAGCCACATTATCAAAATCAAACGCAAATCTTGCAACAACAGCGTCAACTGACGCGCAATGTCCACGAGCTAAGCGATAGCTTAATCTCCAGCTCCGGATTGGGAATGGGAACTGGGTCGGGTACTACCAGTCAATGTGGCACATTGACCAAACAACCAAAGGTTCTACTCCGAGCACATTTACCCAATCAACAACGCACATCCGTTGAGGTTGTGGCCGGAACACGATTGTGCGATGCCCTGATGAAGGCATTAAAGCTGCGACAGCTGGAACCATCGATGTGCGAGGTGAGCACAACACCGCACAGTGGACGACATATCATACCGTGGAACACGGACATTGGCACACTGCATGTGGAGGAGATCTATGTGCGATTGTTGGATAAGTTTCCATTGGGTCCACACATTAAACATCAGTTTATACGCAAAACGTTCTTCTCGTTGGTCTTCTGCGAGGGGTGTCGTCGTCTTCTCTTTACGGGCTTCTATTGCAGCCAATGCAATTTCCGTTTCCACCAGAGATGCGTTGGCTGGGTCCCATTGTTGTGTCAACCCTTTTCCGTTGATAGCTACTATGAGCGTTTGCTGTCATCGTATCCAGAAAATTCGGTTGGTATGCCCGTCTCGGGTCGCTCCAATGCCGTACGCTTCAATGTGAGTAGCCGCCGATGCAGCTCCAGCGGCAGCAGCATTACAACCACAGCAGCATCCACAGCGAGCAACTCTAAACCTTCTTCTGCCAACCGACAGGGTCGTCCTCCAAGGATCAGCCAAGACGATCGTTCCAATTCGGCGCCTAACGTTTGCATTAACAACATTCGTCCGCTTACAACGGAAACGCAGCGGAGTCTCATCATGCAGGCGAGGCCACCATTGCCAGTAAGTATCCTTAATCCTAATACAAATTTTCACAAACACCAAAAAAATTCTACTCTTGTTAAATTGACCAAGGAAATATAACACACCATGCTTTCAAATTTGTTAATCTCTTTCCCTGTTTTCTTTTAGCATACTTGCACGGATCACTCCAATTCAACACAGTCTTCACCCACCAGCACATTGAAGCACAATCGACCACGCGCTCGCTCCGCAGATGAAAGCAACAAGAATCTGCTCTCGCGCGATGCGAAGAACTCCGAGAGAATTGGGTAAGTCTAAATCTCAAGTGAACTTTCTCCCTCAATTTTCTATAAGAATTTTGAGGAATGCATCATACTAAAGGTCGTTTTCACATCTTGTTAAAAAGTATGGGTCTGGATTAATTTGAAATTTTGTTCACTTATCATCAACATTTTAGATAGTTTGTAAGTTTGTCGGCCAGATGAGAAAACGGTCCTAAGAATATCAATATGCAGAAAATAGTTGGGGACACAAAACTAGAAAACGTATAATTTTGAAATGTTTAGTATTACAGTCGAGTCTAGATATGGTAGAATAAGTTTGTGCAGAGTATGTAATAGACATTTAGAGCCGTGTCAGGCCCCTTAAAGTATGTATTTTCACTTATATACTTATTGCAACCATGTGAGTTTGTCTGTCTGGCGGTATGTGCACACATCTCAGAGAGACCAGATCTCAGTAAAATCTAGTAGACCCAAAGTTGATATGCAGACTACATGCATATAAGTACATATTCCAAATCTTGAATGCACATTTTTTGATATAGATAACAATTTGCCGAATGAAAAAGCTCGTGGCAAAATTACTAAAACAGAATTGATCTGCAGCACTTACGACTTTTGTGAAAAATTTATCATAAAAAAAAAATCTCAGCTTCTCTTTCTTACTTTAGTTAAAGGTTTATATAAATATAAAAAAAAAACACTTTTTTTACCAGAGCTGAAAGTACCAAGTCTAGTGTCCTTGGTGCTTATTCTTTTTTACTAACATGTAATGCTTAATTTGCAGAACATTCAAGCGGAGGAGATATTGATTGGTCCACTCATTGGATCGGGTTCCTTTGGTACCGTCTATCGTGCCCATTGGCATGGTTCCGTTGCGGTCAAAACATTGAAGGTGAAGACACCAAGTCCGGCACAGTTACAGGCATTTAAGAACGAGGTTGCCATGTTGAAGAAGACACGTCATTGTAATATACTCTTGTTTATGGGCTGCGTATCAAAGCCATCCCTGGCCATTGTCACACAATGGTGCGAGGGCAGCAGCCTCTATAAACATGTCCATGTCAGCGAGACGAAATTCAAGCTCAACACGCTCATTGACATTGGTAGGCAGGTGGCACAGGGTATGGATTATCTGCATGCCAAGAATATTATACACAGGTAAGTTTTATATTCCACATTCCACACTCGGAACTTATCACTATTGTTTCCTTCTCCCATACTTTAGGGATCTCAAGACGAACAACATTTTCCTGCACGAGGATCTATCGGTGAAGATTGGTGATTTTGGTCTGGCCACGGCCAAGACACGTTGGTCGGGCGAAAAGCAGGCGAATCAACCGACTGGAAGTATTTTATGGATGGCACCAGAGGTGATACGGATGCAGGAGCTGAATCCCTATTCATTTCAATCGGATGTCTATGCCTTTGGCATTGTCATGTATGAACTGTTGGCTGAGTGTCTGCCATATCGTAATATTAGCAACAAGGATCAAATATTGTTTATGGTTGGACGTGGACTATTGCGTCCGGACATGAGTCAAGTGCGTTCGGATGCGCCACAGGCATTGAAACGCCTTGCCGAGGATTGCATCAAATACAATCCCAAGGAGCGTCCATTGTTCCGGCCTTTGTTGAACATGCTGGAAAATATGCTGCGCACGTTGCCCAAAATTCATCGTAGCGCCAGTGAGCCAAATTTAACCCAATCCCAGCTACAAAACGATGATTTCCTCTATATGTGCCCCAGTCCCAAGACACCGGTGAACTATAATAACTTTCAGTTCTACAACAGTGCCGGCAATATCTAAAAGATACAATTGAGGAGCATGTGGAAACTAGAAAGTGTTGAATGAGGATGAGGTGGAGGAGGAGGCTGTACCTGTACTTACCCCATTGATAAGGGAGATGCGTTTCAAAAATTTCTAATTCTTGTTTTTCCTTTACTTCACTTAAAACGCAACAACAAACAGAGCGTGGCACAAACCTGTTGTTGTTGTTGTTGTGAATCAAAGCGAGACAGAAGAGACAATTTTGTGATGTATGTTGCGCTCTTTTTCTAACGCAAGTGCTTCGCTGTGTTTCCTGCAGCAACTTAATGTGCATTTCTGTTATCAAACTACAACTGCAACAACTATTACTGTAAACTAAATACTGAAGTAAACTGAATCGCGCATATGTACATACATTTAAATATAAATACACAAACACACACACACACACACCCACAGACAGAATCACATACACACATACGTTAGGCATCTACTAAACTAGCTGATCGATAAATTACATTATAAACAAAACAAAAATATACTACTTATTACTATAACAATAAACGTGTTTCTTTATTATCTGTATCAAATTTGTTAACTAAACATAACGACTGGCAATGGCCAACACCTTTGTGTAGTCGGCGCCCTTCGATAACGTCTTCTCTTTAAGGATGGTACGCAGCACGGTTGGTATTGGGACATGGATGCGTGTGCCCAGCGGACTGCCGTTGTCATCGATAAGCACCAGATTATTGCTATCAAATTGTGGCTGCTTAAGTCGCTGCTTTTGCTTCAGGCCAACGAGAATTCCCTTCTTCATTTGTCCCTTGATGGCCACCAGCACTTTGTCCCCAATGAGGCCCACGCCACGTTTGTTGTACACATGTATGCAGCGGGGTGGACGACCTTCAGCCATGGCACGCTTGCCAAGATCACTGTTATCCACGACTCGCAGTCGGGCTAATTTTCGTATCTCACAGCACGCCGGTGTTGTGTGTAGCTGGCACTTGGAGAAGATGGAGTTGGCCGTGGCAACTGCCACTGGGCTGGGTCCAGTGGTGTTGGCCAACAGAGTCACATTGCTGGCTCTCGTGATGTTTCTCAACAGGATTTGTGCCATCTAGTCAAAAAAAGCTGGTTTCCCTGCTGCTGATTTCAACACAACAAATTCTGCAATTATACAATATCTATCGATATCGACATCGATATATCGAGAGCATGTTGATATCAAATAGGTAAATTTCCAAGAACATAATCGATAAGATTTATATAGTCAACGGTGAGCGTTGACTTTTCTTTGAAATTTTAAATTTCAAAATCAAAGTTAATTCATTCCTTGACATGCATATTGTATTTTTTTAAGTTTATTTATTCTTTAATTATTCTGTTATTATTTACAACAACTTAAATTAATCTTAAACGCTGCATATTGTAAGAAGTCGATACTTTCCATATAAATGCAACTTTCTGTCTTCATTGCACCTGCATTGCATTCATTGTAGAACAAGAAGGATCTTAATGTCAAACTAGATTAATTTGCCCCAAAGATAACAGAAAACCAGTTAAATACAATTACAAATTTTTAACAATATAGGAAAAAAAAAGATTTCGACATGAATTGTTGAAAAGCGTTGCAGTCTTTTGCGCATTGCATCAAAACCACTTTTGTCAAAAGTATTGCGTACTTTCAGGCTTTGCAATTGAAGATATCGATAACCATATTTTTATCGTCAGAAAAATTATGCAAAAATATATTATCATCACGAAAACATATCCATCGATACATCGATATACCAATATGTTTTCGACACCCTACCTGGGGACAGACAGAGTAGCAGCCAATATTATGCGAAACAGAAAATCTATAAAAAAGTAGAGCAGCAGCAGCAGCAGTTGGGGCGGGGTAAGCAGCAGGAGCAGTAGGAGCAGCAGTATGGAAACAACGCCAGCGATCGTTCCCGTAACGACCTTTGGTGAGAATCCAACGGATGCTGAGCATGACAACCAAGTCACAACAATAACAACGCAACTCAAAGATGAGGAGTCAAATAATGATGATGAGGATGATGATGATGATGATGAGGACGAGGACGAAGCCAAGGATGCTTATTACGAGGCGCGCAATGGCAACGAAAGCGATGAGCTTGAAACGGCATTCCAAAGTTCGTTGACATTGGCCGCCAGTGACGTCAGAGTAAATATTTGTGATGCAGATGCAGATGCTGATGATGATGATGACAACGATAATGAGGCTCGGACTGAAGATGCGCGCGCAGAGCAGCAACCAGAGCTGGAAGCGAACAGAAAGTCCAATTATAGTAAGTCTTGCAATTAGTTGATTTATGCGATTAATTCAAACAATTTACTTTTAGCTCCAAGAGACTTGCAACATGAAACAAACAACGAAACAAACTTGCAGCCAGCTGCTACTTCAACCTCAGCAGCTAATGACCTACCACGCCAACAACGACATCAACATCAGGCTCTACTCTCAACAAAGTCCTGTGAGACGCCCGCATCCGCATCCACATTGTCGCCAACAAGTTCATGCAACGGCAGCATTGGCAGCGAAGGTAGTTGCAGTGTTGGTGGCGGAGCACGTCGCAAATCCTGGACGTTGTCGCCACAGAATGGTGGGAGTGGCGGTGTTGGCTCTAAGAAGAAAACGAAATCCACCGCAGGAAATGCTATAATGTCCAATGGTGATAGTTTCAATTTGTGGGTGGCACGTGAATGCTTTGAAACAGTGCCTGTTGAAATGGTAGATACACTTAGTGTTGCCGAGTTGCAGGAGCAGCAAGAGGAGGAGGAGCAGCAACAGCAGCATCAAGAGCAGGAGGAGGATGTAGATGAAGAAGCCGCTGCCGTTGAGAGTCTACTGGGTGCTGCAGCAGCTTTGCAAGCAAGTGCCTGTGCCAGCACTCAGAGTCGTCGAGAGAAGCATCATCTGCGACAGCCTGCCCAGCATCGTCCATTGGAACGCTCCTGGCCACCACGTGCCATTGGCAGGGAGTTTAAGCTGCAGGGCGATGTATTCAAGTTCGACATACTTGACACCGACGAGCGTTTGCATAACGAGGATTTGGCCAGCTACAGCGGGGCCAGCAGCAACAATAGTTCGCCCCTTCGCTTTCCTGGTCAACCGGGTGAAGCAAGTCCCCCTCCCATGCGCTTTAAGCCCCTGATCCAGAAGAAGATTGGACCAGATAGTTACATCAATACGATTAGCACTCAGAAGGTGCCAGCGCATTTGACCTACGAGTTCCCGACCTTTCCGCTACAAGATCAGCACAATAGCATTCCCAGCAGCAGTACAAGCAATGGAATCGGTGGACATCACTTTCCCTATGCCTCAATGCGTCAGCATCGTCCCTTGACCCGTGCTCTGTCCAATGGCAAGGCAACCGCAGCAGATGAGCCACATCATCTGGCGGGAATTGGCAACAATTCACCACGTTTACTCTTGTCACCCAAACGACAACGAAGTCCGCCTTCAGGTTGTTCCACACGAAGTGCCTCTCCGCTGGATCTTAGTCTAAGTCCCGAGCAGCATTCGCCAACTCGTGGACGTGGAGTTGGTGCCCTGGAGTCCATGTTGCCATTGCCTTTGGCTCCAGGCACGCCCACATTTCATGCCCAGCGGCCGCAGCAACGACTGCTCAAGCGTGTGGGAGGTGGAGGCGGAGGAGGAGGAGCCGCTGGTGGTGCTGCTGGTGGCTTAGTCTGTCCGCCCACGCCCACACATCATGCACGTCGTCATGCGCGTCTGCAAGCCGTCACTGCCAATTCCGTTCCTACGGAATCCAACTCTAGTCAATTGCAGACGCCTCCCGGCTCGCCAGCTCAGCTCAGCAGGTCCGCTCAAGATGTGGATGACAACAACGACATGCTACACTTGAGCAGCACTCGTCTGCCCTCCATCCCCGAACGCAGTGCAGCAGCAGCAGCAGCGGCAACAGCAGCAGCGGCAGCAGCTGCAGCCGGAGCAGGCATCATTGAAAGCGGCGTCGGCATCGGAGGTGGCAGTCTGGGAGGAGAGCCTTTGCCGCCAGCTTGGGAGGCACGCATGGACAGTCACGGGCGGATCTTTTACATTGATCACACCACACGCACCACATCCTGGCAGCGTCCTGGTCCTAGCACAGGACCTGGTGGACGTGAGCAGCACCATCGCCAGCAGCTGGATAGGCGCTATCAGTCCATCAGACGCACGATTACCAATGAGAATCGTTTGTCCCTGCATGCCACAGAGCCGTCCCAACTTTATAATCTGCCACGTGGTGGGGCACAAACAGCAACAGCTGCCGCAGTTGTTGCTGCCGGATCGGGAGCAGTGGCAGCGGGAGCTGGAGCAGGAGCGCCAGTTGGACCTGGAGCAGCTGGAGGGGCACCGCCTACCGCCCTTAATCTGGCCATCCATCCGGCTGTGTTAATGTTGTGCCGCCCGGATTTCTATTCGCTGTTGCACACGAATGAAGCAGCATTGGCCATTTACAATCGCAATGCGGCACTGAAGCACATGGTGATGAGGATACGACGGGATCCACAGTGTTTCCAGCGTTATCAGTATAACAAGGATCTAGTCGCCTTGGTCAACACGTTCGCTCAGCTGGCCAAGGATTTACCTTCGTGCTGGGAGACAAAAATAGATCAGTCGGGCAAACAGTTCTTCATTGATCATCAGCACAGAAAGACTTCATTCATGGATCCTCGCCTGCCTGTTGAGTGTCCACGTGTGGTGAGGCATCGCCAGCAGCAACAGCAGCAACAATACTTGCAACAACCTCAACCGCATCCGGATCTCGTCGATGGCAATTGTCTTTCTGCCACCAGTGGCCACATCAATTCCAGTTCCAGCTGCTCATCAAGTGCATCCGTTTCCGTCTCAGGTGTGCCACCACTGCCACCGCCTCGTCCTTGTCGTGGCAATGTCCATCCATCGGCCGCCAACCACAATTGCACCACAACGGCGGCCATCGCCTGTGCCTTGAGCTTGAGCGGAGCTGCTGGTGGTGCCAGCTCTAGTGGAGCCACTGCCTCCGGCTACGAGGATGTCCCGATCGCCTACAACGAAAAGGTGAGATCCAAATGAGAGATTCAATAGAGATTATCATTATCATTTTTAAGCTGCTGTCAGACTTTTAAGACTCACTGAGCTAACTGCCAGTTAAAGTTTTACATCTAACAGTTAAATATTTTAGAGTAAGCTTTATTGGCAGTCCTGATAAATTTACAAAGCCTTTTGCCGTATAACTGAAAAGCTTACAAAATAAGCTGCAGTCGAAATCTTTAGGTTATCTGCCTGTCAGTTAAAGTCTTTCGCCTATCAGTTTATAGCGGGATATAATACCGAATCCGATAAGAAAGAAGTATAGTAGAGTTTGGCGTGTAGCTGATAACTTTACAAAAATTTTTAAGCTGTGGTCATACTCTTTCGATTCGCTAAGTTAACTGTCAGTTAATCTATCAGTTAATCATTTAAGAGTAAGCTTTATTGGCAGTGTCGATAAATTTACAAACTGTTTAAGCTGCTGTTTTTAGGTTGTCTGTCTGACCGTTTAAGTCTTGCATCTAGTATTAGTTAAAATCAGGAAATAATTCCGAAAAGGGCAATTTGTCCCTATATCAATTAATATCCCAATTCTCTTACATATATTCTTATGCTTTGAACTCTTATGCGTGAATTCATAGAAGCCTTAATGACTTTCTCTGTTATTATACCGAAACATACTGTATTATACATTTATAGTATCGGAATCTGGACCAAATCATATTGTTTTTATAAACCTATAGCCGATTCGTTTGTACCGGTATAAAATTATTTCATTATTGGAAGACCATTTTAAAATCTAGCGCTTTGACATTAATGATATACCATATAACTAATTGCTCGGATTTGCCCCTAGAGTTTCATCTTTATCGAACCATAACCTCGGAAGTTATTCAAGAATCAGGCTAAGAAGAAACACACAACATACAATTATCTGATATTTTTCATGAGTTCAGGGCTTCCCACAGTCGATTATGTCCCATTGTAGACTTTTCCCATTTGTTTTTTTTTTCATTTTGAAATTTGCTAAAAAGGCATTGATATTGCAACCTACAGGACAAAACAAAAATAGAACCTGTTAGCGAAATACTTTTTGTTCCGGAACGAATGTTTGTTTCGGAGTTAAGAACTGATTGAATCTTTTTTAAAAATCTACAAAGCTATTAAATCTGTGGCGTGCCAAAAACAACTTCCCTTTCATGCTTTTATGTTTCACTGTTAATAACTTGTATTACTTTCTTTTGATAGGTTATTGCATTCCTGCGACAACCAAATATATTGGAGATTCTGCGGGAACGACATGGTCAACACACGGTGTCCCGTTCGCTGCGTGAGAAAATTAATATATTGAGAGTGGAGGGCGTGCCCGCGTTGGAGCGTTTGGGTCATGACCTACAATTGACCATACTGCTGAGGTGAGTGAATTAACAACAAAGTACAAATATTGGTGGTCAGAGTCAGAGTCAGAGTCAGAGTCAGAGTCAGAGTCATAGCCATTGGATGCACTTGGCAAAGGCTTTGGCCCAAATTGCAAAACTCATGTGGTTCGATGAGGTGGTTGTTTTGGGTGGTTGAGGTTTTCGTCCTGCTTCAGTGCCTCCGATGTTGATGTTGATGTTGACGTTGACGTTGAAGTGTGCTGCATGTGTGTTAATTACAGTTGAAAATCGCTTTGAAGGCTATTTACTCATTTTCCAAACACACACACACACACACACACACACACACACACACACACACACACACACACACACACACACACAAGGTTAATCCACTTGGCTCATAAACAATAAATTGGTTAAAACCTCCTTCTCTTCACGTCTACGTTTTACGTTTACAGACAAGTGCACGTACTTCACTTTACTTGTATTTATTGTTTAATTGCCAATAATAATAATAATAATAATAATTCTTCAAAATGTTGATTCAACCACAAATATTGAGGAAATATTCACATACATTTTGTGACCTTAATTTTAACAACTTGTCGAAAGATTAAGCCAAAGATTAAGCCGAGCTCTGACCAAGTTTCAATCCACTGAGAGACTCAGATCGAGCGATTTAATTGCATTCAATTAGACAAATTATCCCGCTTCATTGCACCCCAAAAGCATTTCAACAAATGCAAGTTGGCAGCACCGTGGGAGTGGACAGTCCACTTTTAAATAGTGGAAGTAAATGCTAACCCGGCTAATTGACATGTTGAAGTGCCATGTGTGTGACTAATATCCATTGCCAAATTTGTCAGCAACTGCAATTTCGGCTAATAAACTTGATAAATTTCACATGACAAATCAATTTAGTTGACAAACCAAATCAAACAAGATATTCCTCAATCAAATTGGTTGAGTTTTTGGCATTGCCTGATCTAGCAAGAGAAAAGTTCATTGAACCGGTTCTTCCAAGCATAAAAAAATATTTAAAGATATTGATTTCTTTTACATCAAATTCAATCTTATTAAATAATAATTCAAAACATCAAGTCTAATATTATGTTCGTCGAAAGCAATTTGAAAACACCAATTTCACTACAGTCAAGTATGTACATATTTCCCCTATGTATTTAGTTTTTAATGTCGATTCTTTATAGTATGTCCGCAATTTCCAAGTTTGACAGCTCTATTTTAATTTTAATGGTTTGCCTCAACATTTGAAATCGATACAACTAAGAAATTCATTTGTTGATGAAGCTTCATCCATATATTGTAATTGAAATGTGTTCAAGGAAACTTTGATGCATTTAACGCTTCCTGTGCATCTGCACACTATTCTTTCGCTTCCAGGCAGCACGCCTAGATTCACAAAAGGTCTGCAAATGTCTGTAGTCTTTTCCAAGGACACGAGACCTCTTTCCAGCAGAAGTAAGTCCACGAAGCTCGCGATGCTTGTGTACATTCTTGCAGATCCAGTTAATTTTGGGGTCGCGGCAGATGGCATTATGGTGAATATCTACCAAAATGACCTCAAAGTATTTGTATGAAGCATCTTGAGCCACCCAGTAGGAGTTTAAAACACGCAGGCCACCAAGTCTTTGACCAACACGTTCTTCTGCAATAGATTGCAATCTACGATGTGGCTTTAATTGGTTGACTCCGTGACCTTTTGGCTTTCCGTAAGTGCATCCCTTAGGGACGGGGCCCTTGCGTCCACCACGACGAACACGAATTCTGTAAATCACAAAGCCTTCTTTGCCACGATATCCCAAGCGACGAGCCTTGTCTGGACGAGTTGGTCTAGGCGAGCGATGGAGTTTTGTTAATTGACGATACTGCCATAGGCGAATTCGAAGCAGGTAACGCATTACATCGCTCTGCTTCTTCCTATACAATTCTTGCATATACCGGTAAGCACCCATTTCCAATAGCCGATAGAACTTATGGGTCGATCAAAATCCAAAAGAAAAAGGAAAAAAAAAGAATAATTTTATTGCTTACAAGCGTCCAGGTCTCTTATAGAGACAGACTTTACCTTTGAATTATTTTGGGATCTTAGATCCCAACGTATTAACCACAGTTATTTTTCCAAGTTTATTATTTTCACAAAAAAATAAAATTCACAAATATTACTGCTCACGACGAGATGAGTCTGAAAATAAAATAAAATGATTATGAACGAGTATAGAACTAGAAGCATATGCCTGCTTTTTAAGTACAAGTTCCTTAACAAGTTTTGTTATAAAGGCCTACCAGGATAAATTGAAATAATTATTATCATAGAAATGTATTAAAAAAAACTGTTTATTCTTCAGTAACACTAGTTTACAGCCATTTTGCATCAGAAGTCTTGATATTTTTTTCTTAAAGATTTTTTCCTTCTAAACACGAAAATTAATTTTAACTAATTTTTCAGTTCTGATTTAGTTTTAAAGATAGAATTTTTTAAAATTTTGTTCGAATTATTTTTTTAGTTGCCTCAGCCTATTTGAGCATAAATCGTAAACGCGGTTACCGTTAAAAAAAAGTATTTTCAAATTAAAGGTAATGAATTCTCCTAAAACTTTCTTTACGAAGTTTTTAAATAAGTTGGATCGTTTTGACGGTAGAAGTTGTTAAGATTGAAAAACATATATAACTTTGTGTGAAAAAAACACGTTATATGAAAAAATTAAAATCAATTATTTAAATCGCAAAAGTAACCCCAGTTTAACAAATTGATTATAAGGTTTGGTCTTTCCCAAACAAAACAAGCCATCACCCATAAAAATCGGCTGACAAATGTTAGAGTAATACTTATAAATTCTTATAAGATCACATATTTCCTGAATCTCGATCTTCCAAATGCTTCCATTAATTTCTGCTATAGTTTAAATTTCCATTTTTAAAGTTTCTCCTAGATTTAGAATTTTACCCCTTATTTCTCCATTTTACTATTTGATTTATATTTTTGATACATTTTCAAATGTTAATGTCATTACTTGGAATTAGCCGCATTTTCAATGCTTTAAAATAAACTCCGTCTGATTAAATTTAAATGTATGACCTAAACTTTAGTTTCCCAAAATCGTTATCTAATACATATTTATGTTATTATTCGATTATTATAAAATCGGACTAAGGTTATGTCTTATAACTTTTATAACATTAACAGGGTATCTGCTCGTCGATCACAGCCAATTTCTAAATTTATTACTACATATATGTGAATAACTGTTTCTCTAATTTAGACTGTTTCACTTTACTAATCCGACTAAAGTATACCCTTGTCGCAGATGGTTAGCAATAATTAGCGGTATTCCATTAATTAATAAATGTGTTGGCTGTATTTTGAAAGCCACGCCCACAACCGAGAGACAATAATGAATATAAACAACGATCCACTAGCAAAGCGCGTTCTCCACACTAAAATTCTCTAGCTAATCCCTGTTGGAGATGCCGACGCTGATGGGACGCAATTTAACCCAAATTTCAATTTTGGAATCTCGAAACATTTGCCAATAAACCATAATTTATTGGCTAGGCAGGGTTTCAGTTTCAGTTTCGACTTCAGGCTCTAAGCTTTTGGTTTGGGGGTGTGGTAACAACGTCATCTTCATGATGATCATCATCATGATCGTGGTGATGATCATAATGATCATTTCCTAGCATTTTTGACACAACTGAAGCGTTGACAAGCATCGAGTTTTTATGCCACTGTTGCTGTTGTTGGTTTAAGACTCTGTACTTGAAATGTACCCAGGGTCTATTAAGTTTGAAGTAAGTTTCAGTGCTGTGTAGTAACACCTTATTCTATAAACAATTGATAGCCCCAAATTAATATATAGGATAATTTATTTGCTAAGAAGATAAGGTAAGGATAGAATATTGCCAGACCCCGTTCTACCCCCGTGAATCTTTATCGAAATATCAAAGAATGATATAAATAAATAATTCAGAAAAAGGTATCAATTGCTGGCGCAAAATTTAAAATTGTTTAATTGTGTTAAATGTTTAAAAGTGTTATTTTTTGTAAACCGGGTGAAATAAAGCAATATCGGGTTGTCGAATTTATATGTCGTCAGTAATGTTTGTCAAATGTAATACGTCTGATTTTACATAATGCATTTATGTGACCCGTTATAATTTATTTCTAAAATTTTCTTACGGCGTTGCCATTTAATTTAACTAGACTAAATTAATGACAAGAAAATCATATTTTTCTTATCGACAGATTTATTTACCCTGTAAGGCAATAGGCAAGATGAGAAATCTGCCCTAAATTCTTAATATTTTATTTTCAACGCTTGTTTATGTAGTGTTTTTTGTATAGAATATATACAGGGTCCCTTACAGTCGCGTGTTCTCAACCATAGCCTTTTCTAATAGTTGTTGTTGCTACTGCTGTTGTTGGGGCTATTTGTGTTTGTTATTTGACCCATTGAAGGCGAATCTTGCCCCGTTAGTTGTTCTCGTCTTGCTTGCTTTACAGTTCATTGGGTTTTGAGCTGCGCATGCGTGCCCAGAGGAACAGTGGACGCTACTGTTGTTGTTGTCGTTGTTGTTGTTGTTGTTGCAACATTTGGGCGTGCTAAGTGCATGGCACGCCCAACTCTACACCCCGCCACGCCCCGACCCCCCAACAAAACCCACCCCTACCTATAACAGTCAATCAGCTCATCAGCCGGCTGTCGACTGATGAGCCACAACTATAACCATGACCAACGCCACAGTTGTCGCCGTCGCAGTCGTCGTCGCAGTCCCTTTAGTGGGTAATCGTAAGCGTAATCAAAGTGCAGCAAGAGCCAATGACTCAGTTTCAGCACTGGTCGACCCCCTCCTTCATCCCCCACTTCCCCTCGACAACCAAGCGCTGCTCAGCTGACGTCGACGTCGACGTCAACGCCAAATGTTGGCATAGTCCGTATGGTTCTTGAGGCCGTCGCACAGTGGGTCACTTTGCCAATACTTGTTATGAAAACTGTTCAACTAATTATGATTGTTGATAATACAAGCAAATTACAATAGAAATATTGCCAAAAAAAGCAACAACAAATTTTAAGCTTTTTTTAATGGTATATTTTTGTTGTAGCTAGCAACCTTTTAATTTCATAAAGTATATTAATAAAACTAATTTCGATGTGACATCATCAAAGAAAAGAGCACTGTAGAACATTGCAATATTAAGTAAAAAAAAAATAGTTCTAAAGCGTTTTTTTATTGATCAATAAGGGGCGTGGCAGTTTGGAATTATTTATGTGTTTCCCAGCGATATTACTTGTAATCTATCGCTCTAGTCACTACGATATATATTCACCCAGTTCCTTATTTCTTATATGTTATACTTTTACTTATAAATCTATGTGTAGCTATACATACATATATGTTTATATATGTAGCTAAACTTTTTAATTCGTTAAATAAGTTTTAGTCACACTCTGGAAGTCTGATGAGTTTACAGATGTAAGACTAGCATAGCGAAGATTACAAATATTGTGAACTTTTCAGGTGGCAGCTGTATGATATACCAGTTAAGAGTTGTGCAACTTTGTTGTTTTTTATTGATTGAATTTTATGGTTATTGATTTGACGTTCAGAATTGCTTAGTGTTAGCAGCAAGCGTTTGTTGATTTAGGTACAGCAAAAATATAAAAAAGATTGTGACGGAGACGGACTTAGAAGTAATCGCAAGCTGTTAGAAATCATATTATTTTCTGCATCATATTTATATTTAGTGTAGAAGTACGTACTTATAAGTTCAAATTAAGAAAATTGCACAAAACCCAATCTCAAAAATGCAAATTATGTCTAAACATAGCGCGTTCATTGTACACTACATATAAGTAAGTACTGTGGATCGTTCAAATGCTCAACTTTGTGTGACTCTAGCGTCCAAATTGCCAAAATTCCAAAAACTTTTGCGAATTCATTTTCCTTTGAATCTTATATTATATTAACGTTTAATACAGCTATATTCCGTTGAGTTTATGCATTTATTTTACCATAAAGTATTCCACAAACTTTTGGTTTTTACAAACACCAACGACCAATGGAACCACTGTGCGATGTCAGCAGAATTTGAAGTTCGGCAAGAGTTCGTGCAGCGCTTCGGCTGCACTTCGGCAGCAGCAGCAGCAGCAGCAGCAGCAAAAAACAGAACGAAATGAAACAAAATTACAATTAAATAATTTTCTTTGGTGTTTTTGTTGTTGTTGTTGTTGTTTTGGTGTGTTTTGTGTGTTTTGATGTTGTTTTCATTTCCATTTCCAATTCGAATTTCATATTTATCGGTTGAACGCTAGACAAACGCGTCCATTCTGTTTGTTGCCATTCGATTGGCCAGTGGCGGCTTTAAAGTATTAACTATGTATTATCTATGACTCTCTGACTCCGAGGCCACTGTTGTTGTTGTTCTTGTTGTTGCTGTTGTTGTTCTCGTTCGATTTCGATTTCGCGCGCCTCTTTAAACTGAAATAAGTAGAAAATACAAAAAACAGAAGCATTTCAACTGTCAGCGCGTGTGCAAGTCGCAGTGTCAAAAACAACAACAAAAGCCAAGAAAAAATACCAAAATAAATTAAGCTAAAATTACTAATTAATATTTTATAAAATTCCTAAAGAAACTTGCCTTTGTTTTTTGTGTGTTGATCTTGTGATAATTATTTGTGCAGTGCGTTTGATAAAGAATTTTTGTAAATTATCAAACGGCATGGTTAACCAATCAGTGTTCAAGGCTTTGGGCGCACAACAACAACAATACCGACAACTACAACTACAACTACAACAAAAACTACAACTTTTACACCTCCAATACAAACTTCAACATGGGCTTCCTTTCGAAAGCAGCCTATATCGTTTGGGCCGTGTAAGTGACAACTTGAATAAATTCAAATACAGGGTCTAAAGAATCCCCCCTCTTTGACTTATGTGTCAACAAATACAGGGTCTAAAAACTCCCCCTCTTTGAGTTATGTGTCAACAAATATGCGCGAATATTTAACGAGCTGCGATCGAATCATGACTAAATACTGTGTAAATTACCTGCATTTGTGAAATGCTGAATGCTAAGTGCTAATAACCAACAATTAAGTGATCTATCAGTTAATCAAGAGTTATTTAAATATTTCACGGCGATAGCTTAAATATCTAATAGATTTTTAATGTTTGGAAATGACACTAATTCCAAACAATGTAATAATTTGCCTTACAATGTTTTAAATGTTCTGTCAAACTAATTTAATTTGTAGCTTTATACTAAGCTAAAGTTTAAAGTTTCCTTAATACTCAGTACTTTATAATGCTCATTCCATAGTTGGCAGTATTCATAAAAACTAATTAATATGTTTGGCTGAAAGATTTGTGAGCATTCGATTTCGGGAGATCACCCTTTTCTACTTTATTTTGTTTAAGCTTTAACTATAGCTTTTATTATTATATTGTTTTGGCTCTGTCTATAGTTTCCCTGAAGATAAATGTTCTTCGGGCCTTTTTAAGGAAGTGTGGATAACTTTATTACTTGCACCTCCGAATTTTGTGAAAGCTTTAAAGTTATTCCACTTTGTCAAGTGTTTAGCACTAAGGGACATTTTGTCATCTTAACTGCTGGTTACCCTATAAGACTATCGGCAATTGTTGTGTTTTTATTTTATATTTTATTTTTGTTAAATATATATTTATGATCAACTAAATAAAAGTCGTCAGTTAAGCTTAAATTTCAAAGTAAAACTATAATCAAAACTTCTTTTAATTGAATAATTGGGTATATAGAAAATGAAAACTGAAAAGATAAAAAAATATTATTATATGAAAAGTCTGGGGCTGCTTAGAAGTGTTCAATCAAATCTATAAGTTAGTAGGCAAAAAGTTAAGAATAAGAATCAGAATCTTAGTTGTAGGAAGAGAGGACTCTGTGTTGAATTCTCGAAAAACTCTGTTGTAATTAGCACTGAGTACTGGGAAAGGTTTATGCAAAAAGTAGTTAGTAGAGCATAAGTTCAGATTTAGTGGAATGGAGAAAACTGAACAAATGATTCAATTTCGCTATTTGGTAACTTAACTATGAACGACAATTATATAAAGATGAAAGTAAAAGTCTTCTGGAGTAAAAGGGAAGGTCAATTGCAGAAACCAAGCTAAGTATAAAACTACTTCAAACAAAAAACTTCCTCTTTAAAGACTTAGATAGATTTGCCAGATTATCAAGTTTTCTACGGATTCGTTTCTTTTACTTATCATATCCAAAAGTAAGCCTACATATGAAAGCTTTTTAAGCTCTTCAGCCTGCGTCTTTCTGTCAGCTTATGAGCTAATTTAGACCTAAAAAGCCTCACAAACGATTCAGCTTGGTCAAAATGTTTTTGCAAGCTCCCTATACCGAATATATATATATGTATATTTCATTCCCTAGCAAGCTTTTAAAGTTGCTTAGCTTTGCCAAGCTGATCACAATCTTAAAATATCTTCCATTTATGTGTTTATCTGTAACTTCCAAGCTGTGTACTTTGTACAACAACATCCTGAGCTATCATATTACACATTTGTTTACTATATTCGTACTCGTACTATATAATCGTATGAATCATTTCCCATTCAATAGGACACATTTGTGCTTATAAAGCACATATCACTTGATGCAGACACAGCGTCATTCATAATCTAACGTTAGGTTCCTTACCCCTAATGCAATTCTCACGATTCAGCTGCATCTTTATTTGGAATGTACGGACAGACAGCCGGAAAGAAAGACAGACAGACTGACAGAGATGCATATGTACATAAGTATATATAGACATATATTTAAATACTTGAAAATTATCCCAGGGTTTCTGGTTGAAGGAATGCTACGCAAACAAATCGCAATCATTGTAAATCTAATGCTTTGAGAAACAAAATAGAATGGAAATTAGAGAATTAAGAACTTAGATCATTCTGTTTATGATCTCGACTCTGACTCTGACTCTGATGCCACACATTAGGCTCAAGGATCATTAAGAAAAACAACTCAAGTGTCTTTCACTCAAATTACGGCAACAATGTAGAATATGTTGAGGCTCTTATCAACGACTCTCAAAGAACTTGCCACATTCTAAATTTATGACAATCGATCAACTGTTGAAACTGCTGGCCACAATGTGTTGCCGGATTACCCACTCAAAATAACCGAAAGCATTCCCCTTCCCTTCCCTTTCCTTTCCTTCCCTCTGTCGTATGAAACTTGCGACATCGACATCGGTTTGTTATTATTAAATTCGTAATACCTAACAATGGTTGGTTTTATCGTGCTGCTTATCAACGCTATCGGGCTTCGCTCCTCTTCTGCCTTCTCCCCTCCACTCTTCTGCCCCTCTTCGACTGAGGGTTACTGCAACACCTACGCGTCTAGAGAGCCCGTACACCCAGAAACCAAATCAGTCGCTTCTCTGCGTTCGCTATAAGGTTTTATATATTTGAGGTTTTTTTTTCTCTTGTGTTTCATTTCGAAAAGCTGAAAGTTTTCTTAAATTGTGTTTATAGTGTGTTAATTGAGAATCCATTAGGGTTTTACGTACTGGAGGGCTGCTAGGGTTGCCACCTCCATCATCAAGACACATGAAATGGGACTCTTTTCAAAATTCAGTTACACCTACAGCACCATGTGGGCCAAGTAAGTTTCCAAGTTTCCAGTGTGAGAAGTCAACATAGAGCGCATCATATTTCCATTATCATTAACATTATCATCATCATAAACGTTTTGCATACCACATGCAAGTATTTGTGGAATTTCGTTTTGTTATGTTAAGTATCATATCGTACTAGCCTAGCACTTCCATCCTGAGGTATTGTTATTACACCAGCTTGGGAACATTTTTCTATACGACAATTTGCGACATTCAAGTGATGTCGCCGGATTTGAAAGTAGAACTGAAACAGAACTGAAATTCGAATAAACTTAAGTTGCTCAACTATACTATTTGGGATTTATGGAATACAAGAGTTAAAAATGCATCCGATTGTTCCTTTGACAGCTATGTATTATAGTCCTCCAACCTTAGCCAAATTTTGCCAGGATGTAACATATAGTACAAAATGCATCATCTGTGTTTGGTTTCGATAGCTCAAAAAACAAACCATTTCTTAATACCAAGTCAAATTGAACTCCTTTCGTCATATTGCACGATCATTATTTCTCAGCTTTGTTGTGTGAAAATTTCCACCCCGTAGCTTTTCCCATTTCGGCCCCACGAGGATGAGGTAATCAGTGAATCAATCAGTCAGGACAAAGAGTTTTATATATATGTAAGGATAAAAACATTTTCATGATTTCTAGTTCAAGTTCCATTCATTTTTTTATTATTTGTCATTTTCATATGTTTTTATTGATTTTAACTGAATTTTAATTTTTATTTTATGATTCTATTGTCTATATATTCAGACTCTGTACTTTATTTTCAAGTAAAATTAAGTTAAACATAAATGTGCAAGCTCGGTTGTGTAATTGATTTAGTAAATTAAAATAATTTGTAAATCTTATGGCATAATCAATGTAATTTATACATGCAATCTGTCTCACGCATTCCAAATGAAATACTTAATAGAAAAACAAATACAAATATTTACTTCTCACTATGTGCAAATCCCTTTTGATTGTTATTTGGTGTTACAGGCCATAAACGAAGTCATGATAAGCAATTAACTAGGACAAGCTAACACTTGGACCTGCTCAAAAGTGAATGTTCATTAATTCTTATCAGTTTAAATTATTATTACTTGCGATAATTTAATTGTGCGCTGTTGTGTGTGTGTGTGTATGTTTTTTGAACCCTTTGCTGTTTTTTCATGATACGAGTCTTATTTCTCATTATGAAGTTTCTTTCATTTGATTACATTTATGTGCATCCGGCAGTTAGTTGATTCTGATAAACTTAATTTACAAAAGTTGCATTTAACTAATGGTTCAATAGCCCTTTATGATAAGTAAGACCCACACACAACTAGATTACAGTTCTGTGACAAAAACTTGGTCTTCGTTTACACCATAAAGCATTAAGCTTACATCGAAACTATTCTAATTTATATATAGTTTTGTCTAAAATAAAAGACGTCTAGAAGTCTAGAAAAAAATGGATTTTCTTCGGTTTTTTTCTTTCATAAATAAATTTTAAAAATAAAAAAACATATATGCTTAGACATTTTATATAACTGCATTTCTATAAACTAAAATAAAATGTCACCTAATTCGCCCAGATGTTCTTATTTCTGGGCTCAATTTTGATATATGTAGATTTATATTTATCTCACATACATATGTAAACATTCTCATCATCATAGTTATAATTCGAGTCATTCAAAATGCTTAACTAAATGTTGATAAATTGTTTATATTCGTCTAGCATATATTATTATATTATAGTTCTTAGAACAATTTAAAACTAAAGATGTTTCTTCAGTTGAATTATTTTTGAAAATAAAAAACAATTACGTGTATTAACAAATCTATCACGTATTTACATCTATCTATCAAAGTTAAGTATAGATGGCAAATATGTGCTGGCATTTTGTATAAGTAGTTTTGATTATTTAGAAATCATTTATATCTAAGTATCTTACATACATCCAGTATACATATTATATATTCTCATTCTCATACTCAATCGTTATTCATGCTCTCTTAACTGGAAATTTCAATGAAGAACATTTAATTGAAATTAACCGCACCCCAAATATCATGACCTATTGCACTTTAAACTGCTTCGAACCAGAAAAACAAAGAAAAGAGCAGAGTGCGTTGTCTGGTGATGACACCAGCACCACCAGCACCACCAACAAAAGCACCACTTTTCACCACTGTGGGCGATAAAAACAAAAGACGCACTCGCGTTTAAAATCGCGCCCGCGTTTTGCGCCGCTTTTAATTTAAGTTAATTGCAAATTTCCTGTGTGGTTTTCGCTAATAATTTGAAAGTAATTTGACACGGCTCACATTTATTGCTATTGCCGATCAGTTTCCATTTCGAGCATTATGTTTATTTTAATTCTTTTGGTTAACAAAATTGCCAAATTTATTTATTAACCGTTGGGCTCAACAAATTTTCAAATTCTGTAAATTAGTCATTTCCGTGCGGTTCGAAAGAGGCGTTAATTGCACTCAAAACTGTTGTCACTAGTGCACGGACACGCCCCAAAAACCCTCTCAACGCCCCTCTCTACCCTTCTTTCCACTCTTGACCACAGCCAGTCGCCGATCGCCATAATTTGCGTTATTAATTGACCAATTTTCAAATTCAAGTTGAAGGTCAAAAAGTAAGCGCAAAATACAAAAAAAGAGAGCTTAAAACAAATTATGAATCGACAATTCATAATTAGAATACTCGTATTGCCAGATATCGGTAGTTGGGGCTTACGATATCTAAACGATCATCGACATCGAACCATGGGGAAAAGTTTCGCCAAGTTCTCGTGCCAAGGTCTGCGGTGACTTTAAATTCTTCCGGCTGACGTTTTGTTGTTGTTGTTGTTGTTGTTTGTCTCTCTGTTTGTTTTGTGTTGCTTTTCAAATGGAAAATCAAGGCTAATCTTTTAGTAGCCTGTAAATTATTTTGGAGCACTCCACAATACCACGGCATATTGATTTACCGTCTCAGTGTGAACCCAAATAAAATTAGTTGTGGAATTTCCTCCTTCTCTGCGTTACAAGTTTCTTGTCCATATTTAAATACTCATTGTAAGGGTATAGATCTGTTCCAGATCACAACTCACAAAAAGAAAGTCATTTATTATAACTATCGCATGTTTTTGGCTAATAGTAGAATGTTTTGATAAAAAAAAGAGCTATGAACCATTTGTTATTAGTTTTGGTTAATACACATATTGACCTACGTTGTTATCATTATCGTCCCCATATCATGCTAGGAAATATATTCGACTATTTGATATTGTGTCGTATTTTAAAATACTTCTTATTGAGTTTAACTTGAGTTCAGCTTTTACTATCCTATGCCATCTTCGCAATTAATTTCTTTGCTGATAATGTTTTAACTTTAAATGAGTTTAATAAAGAATAATATTAAAATATAGATCACGATTGCAACCTAACGATAACTCTTTTTATGTTCTCGTATTTCTCGTATTTTTTATAAATAAAACTTAACTTATAACAATAGGGAAACCCTTTTTACAGTGACTCACAACTGATTACAACTCGCAACTAATAGAATCTTTAAGGCCGCTATGTTTTATGTACTAAACTTAACACGATAACAAATTGATGAAAAGGTTGTGAGGCAAATGTTTGAACTTATTTAAAATATTATTTGATTTGTATACATTTTTTTACTATTTTATTACAATAAAAATGTGGAATTATGTATATTCTGAAATATATCGATAAATGCAAATAGTGATATATTGGTATATTTTTGGTTAAAATAAATTAAATTAATTTGAATGTACAGGGCATTCTGCAGTGTGTCATGCCCCTTTCTTACTCCAACAGCGGCTTGTTGCACCTGCTGAACAGCTGCCACTGTCGGTGTTGTTGCGCTTGTAGTTCTATTTGTAGTTGTAGTTGTTAATACGGCTCATTAATAAATTGTCAGCTTAACAAGTGAGAGAAACAGAAAACCAATCAATTGCAGCCATTGGAGCCATTGAGAATTGGCTAATGAATAATATGCCTGACGTCAACCGAATGAGCTACGATCCAGGCCAATATAAGTTGCACTTTGTTTGAAATGTGTAATCAATGCCAGCCATAATGTAATCCTACCAAAGGCATAACGTCTCCCAAGAAATTGGATGGGATGAGGATAAAAAAAGATTCAGTCAAACCCCACAATCTTGCACCTTTCGACATTAAGCTCTTTTTTCCTTTTATCTTTTTATGCTTGACCAAAACATAACCGTTTTCTAAGCAAAATGTTATTAAGATCATAATTTAACCTCTAATTCATTCCACATTAAAACTGTATTAATGTTAAGTTGCAAGTGAGACTGCTAAAACTTTATAAAAACTAAACCGATTTCCCACTTTTTTTATATACAAAAAATACTATTTTATTTTTAAATTTAAAGCGTAATTTTATACTCAATTTGTGCCGAAACTCAAGGCTAGAGCTTTAAAGCTATTCTGATCAAGAATATATGGTTACATTATATTTAATTGATCCTTCTGCCTGTTATTTGCATTGCCATTGGTGGTCATGGTCATGTCGCACAAACAATTCACTAAACATTTGTAGTTCAATATAAAAAACATCAATGAAACTATTTCTTACTTTCTCTAACTCAATCGCTCTCTTTCTTTTTTTTATTTACAGTCTGTTTGAACAGGAGATTATGAGCTATGTTCCTATTGAAGAGCGCAGTCCACAAGGCTCGCCAGTGCTCAGTTCGAGGATGCCTCAAAGGGCGCCACCTCCATTCCGTCGTGACTTTGAAGCCAAGTTGCGCAGCTTCTACCGCAAGCTGGAATCCAAGGGCTATGGTCAAGGGCCGCATAAGCTTAAGTAAGTGAAGATCGCATCTTTTAATGCAAATTTAAATTAAAACGAACTTTTATCGTCTTACAGATTGCACATACGTCGCAGCCATTTGTTGGAGGATGCATTCCGTCGGATTATGTCAGCGAATAAAAAGGATTTGCAGCGTGGTCGCCTGGCCGTGCTCTGGGACACGGAGGAGGGCTTGGACTATGGCGGACCATCACGAGAGTTTTTCTTTTTGCTCTCCCGAGAACTATTCAATCCGTATTATGGACTCTTCGAGTACTCGGCCAATGATACGTACACGGTACAAGTGTCCCCATTATCCGCCTTCGTGGACAACTGTCATGATTGGTTTCGATTTAGTGGCCGGGTTTTGGGTCTTGCCTTGGTGCATCAGTATTTGCTCGATGCGTTCTTCACGCGACCCTTTTACAAGGCTCTCCTACGACTGCCGGTTGCCCTCAGCGATCTGGAGTCGCTGGACAATGAGTTCCATCAGTCGTTGCAATGGATACGCGACAATGACATTGGCACTGGCATCGATCTGGGCCTAACCTTCTGTGTCACTGAGGAGCTGTTGGGACGCGTTGTGGAGCGTGAACTAAAAGCGGGTGGCAAGAATATAATTGTTAATGAGAAGAACAAGAAGGAGTATCTGGAGCGAATGATCAAGTGGCGCTTGGAGCGTGGTGTTCAGGAGCAAACAGAATCATTAGTGCGTGGCTTTTACGAGGTGGTCGATGCTCGACTCGTCTCCGTCTTCGATGCTCGGGAATTGGAGCTGGTGATAGCCGGCACTGCGGAGATCGACACCAACGATTGGCGCCTAAACACCGAATACCGTTCGGGTTATCATGACAATCATCAGGTGATCGTCTGGTTCTGGCAGGTCATTGAACGTTTCAGCAACGAGCAACGCCTGCGTCTCCTACAGTTCGTCACTGGCACCTCCAGCATACCCTACGAGGGATTCTCCGCATTGCGAGGCTCCACAGGTCCACGACGATTTTGCATTGAGAAGTGGGGCAAACCGAACTCTTTGCCTCGGGCACACACCTGCTTCAATCGGCTCGATCTGCCGCCCTATCCCACACCGGAGTTGCTCTACGAGAAACTCTTGCTGGCCGTCGAGGAGACAAACACCTTTGGCATCGAATAGAGACTCGAATGTGGATGTGAATGTGGATGCGTGATATTTGATCTTGTTCATTGTTGCCAGCGCGTTGTTTTCCCTTTTACATTTACTTTTATTATTATTACAGTTATTATTATTATAATTATTACTGTCGTATTTATTGTACTTCTTACATATATGTATTAGTAGCTGAAGCCTGAAGGCCAGCAAAGGGATAAGCTCAACTCGACTGTTTTAGTCTGATTTGCTGGTAACTTGGATTTGCTTTACCATTATTATTACTATTACATTAACATTACCGTTAAGGTTGCAACTACTATTACCGTTACCTCAGAACGTTTATTTTTTTTTGCCAGCGCCAGTCACTAGTCCTAAGATTGTCCCCTATACACACACACAGACACACATACACCCTTACCTGAACCAATGACAAACTGCAGTCCCTAGAATTTAAGGACCCAAGACTCTGACTTGAACTGTTTTGAATTCATATTCTTAAAGTTCAAGCTCATTACTTAGAAAAATTGTAAAGCTTTGTTTATTTAGTTCTTTTTTTTTAACTGCCTAAAGGAACTTTGCAAACTAAACTTAAAAGCTCGACTCGAAATCTTAGCTAAAGTTTTAAAACATTTTCTTAGCATTCCAAAACCAAAAAGTTACAAAAAATAAATACAATTTAAACATAAACTTTAATGAAATTCAAAGAAAATGAAAGTTAAAATGAGAGGAAAAAACCTTTGAAAAATTCTACGCCAATACTTAAATAGCTTGTAATAACTTAGCCTTAAAGACTCTTTAGATGCATTCCATTTTTGGTTTTAGAAAATATGGAAAATACGTAATATTAGTTATATTTGAATGAACTTAAACTAATACTAAATTAAGTAAATTGTTTTATAGCAATAAGCTCTCGAAACGAAATTTACGCCATAAAGAACTACAACCATGAAGATAAGAAAGATTCTTTTAAACACAGCGAGTGTCATCAGTTATACTATATCTTATAGCTTTTTCGATCCCTGCGGTATTTTCCAACTCATCATACATTATTCAAATGCTTGACAAATGTTAAATATCCAAAAGAATAGTTTTTAAATATTTGATTCATTCAAGTTGACTTGAAAAATCTTGCTATTTTGAAAATGTTGTTATCTTAGATTCAGTTCTAAAAGAAGCAGATGTTTCTCTTGTCGATTAACTATGTGTGTTGTTGAGTAAAGATTGGAAAAATGCGCTTTGCAAGGATCGACCAAGTTATTGAAATTGATTGATTTCAAAAACACGTAAATTGGTCCAGTGCGTTGGTTTGGCTTTATTGGTTTTTCGGCGCATATATTAAATATATATACAAATGAATTAATTAAACATATTAGCTAATAACTAATAAAAAATATATTTAAAAAAACGACGAATTCTATGATCGATTATTGTGAACAACAAGAACTACTAAATGGTGATTTGTTTACATGTATTTTGGCATTAGTTAAACACAAATGGAATAAAAAATAGAAAAGACGGAAAAACGAGAGAGAGAGAGAGAGAAATGGAGGAAGATTGAGAGAAAGATAGATATATAGAGAAACGCTTTTTGAACTATGTATGTATATTGATAAATGGGAATGTTTTATTGAAATATTAATGTGCGTGTATTTATTGATTAAATTAACTATAATTAAATAATTAATAAATGTGAGCCTTTTACTTCAAAAGCTAAATACTGTGTTTCAATTCCGCCGCCCATTTCCCTCTCATTTTCATTAATCTTTACCACCCATGCTCAAGACTTTAATTGAACAGAAATTCAAGAGAAATTGAAGATACTTTTCATGAAAATAAAAATTGAACGCAAATATATTTTGAACCATACATATTTGAAATAAATATAATTTATTTTTATAGACAATAATACTACCCAATAGTGAAAATAAATAATAACATAAATTAAATTTTGAATTTCAAAATTATAAAAAGTAGGAAGTGTTCATCCTTATTACATAACAAAAATAAATTAATTGATTTCTCTTTACATTATGCCATTTGGAATAGCTACGGTATCAACGCAATGACCTTTAATTGAACGTCGTGACGTGTCGATAATTTTCTCGTCCAACATTATCCTCTAAATTGCTTGTAGTGTAACATTACTCCAAGTATAATTCATATCAAAACTCCAACTTGATAATTGCCAGAGATATGGTTTTTTTTTTCGAACTGTGGGAGAAGGGGTCCTCTCATCCAAAATTTGAAATTGACGATCGGTCCGGACCCTCCTGAAAAATTGCTTTAGGTATTTCGATTTTTTCGACTGCCACAAATTCAAAATAATCAAAGCTCCAAAATGTAGTCATTTCTGTTTATTCTATTTATCAATATAATAATTTGATTTGGAAATCAATAAACAAAAAATAGTTTGACATAATTATAACACATACATTCTTCACGTGTTCTTTGCACAAACAGCTAAATTGTTGTTATTGTTTTAAGAAGTTTATCGAAAATGATATTGTAATTATATTGAAGTTGCAGTTAAAACATAGTACAATGTTTAAGAATGTCGTTATTTATATTTATGTACAGACATTCAGCAAAGCGAACCAATATTTGTCAAATTTAAAAATCAACTAGAGGGCTTGCCCTGCTCGCTTCGCTCGCAAACCCTGGCTCCCTACGCTCGCTGAAATCACATGAAGAACTATGGAGTGCAAATAAGAAGCACTTCTCATAGCTATAACCGGAACTTATGTAATTTTTTACAAAAAAGCGGACCTAAAATAATAGTGATTTATAAATTATGTCATTTATTATAAGAAGGCGGGAAATGAAAATTCAATTTTTTCCTGCAATTGGACTTCAATTAATACCTGCTCGCTTCGCTCGCCAAACCCCGGCTCGGTCCGCTCGCTGAAATCTCGGTGAGGAATTTGGAGTGAAAATAGCAAACATTTCACACTTCATTTCTAATAAGAAAGCGGGAAATGTAAATTCAATTTCCCCTGCACTTGGACTTAAAATAATAGTACTTTATATAATATAAATAATTTACATTTTCGCTGCTCACTGATTTAAAGTTTTCGCTGCAATTGGATTATAGCAGCAAGAGCGAATAACAGTGCCAGATACTGCAAATTTATTTTGAAAGTTGCAACACCAATAAATCCTAAACCCCACCCTTACTGGTTTTGATTGTTTATTAATACTATTAATTTAATAGCATTAAAAGCCACTGTTAAAATGGCAGTTCTATGATATAGTCATCCCATCTTGACCAAATATTCTCAGGATGTAACAGTGAATAAGAAATACTTAATCTGTGAGTTTAGTTGAGATAGCTCAAAAAACAAAGCAATAAGAATTATTTCGACCTTTGACCCCAAATCAACCCCTTCTAGTTGGATTATAAAAAAAAACCCCGTCTAATTGCACGATAATTAAATCTCAGCTATGTTGTGTGAAAATTTCAGCTCGATAGCTTTACCCGTTTTGTCTACAGCGTGATGACTCAGTGAATCAATTAGGACAAAGAGTTTTATACATATAGATAGATAGAGTTACATGTTTGCTGCTCGCTGTTTTAAAGTTTTCGCTGTAATTTTATTATAGCAGCAAAGCGAGGAACAGTGCCATTTACTGCTAATTTATTTTGAAAGGTGCAACAACTATGAATAGCACGTTACTTTATTTAAATATATAATTCAGTCGGGTTGGCCTGTCAGTAAAATACCCTGTGGAAGTAAAGAACGATGTTAAAGGATAAGGCATGCAAATAGAATTAACCTGCTAAATACATAGAAACATATACGAACGCACAAAACAGGACCGTCACTATATGGAATAATTCGGTTGTGTTCCACGAAGCTCTAGATCTTTTGCCGACAATCCCTTGTAAACAACTGTTTCAAATGTTTATTTTTATTATTTATTTAAATTGAATTCAATACATTTTAAGTTTATTAAAAGGTTTGAATAATTTTTTTTCACATTTGAAAGCTTTGTGGAACACCCCTGATTGGGAATATCTTCCGTGTTTATTATCCGATCGCGATCAAATTTTGACGGTGGTGTTATATCACCCTAAGTATCATTCACGCCGAATCTTAAATCTCCACCAGATAATTGCCGAACTTAAGTCTAATCATACAACGTGCCAAATCTCAAGTCTGTAGCTTTAAAATTTCCTTAGTTATATCGTTTTTTTCGATCGTTCATACGGACAGACGGTCATGTCTAAATCGGCTCAGCTCTTCGCCCTGATCAAGAATATATATAGCTTATGTGGTCTGCCACGCCTCCAGGGTACTTGTACTGATGTTTAAAGCATACGAAAATTTTGGCACTTTTAATGAACTTCCTATAGGAATTATAATTGAGGAATACAACAAACCTTTAAAATTTCACGAAGTTATTCGATCCTTTATTGGCCATTTAGTGTCAAATCAAACAACATTTCTTCTTTAGTTTTCTATATATTTTGTCCACAATTTCTGTTTTATTTTTTTTTTTATTTTGTTTTTATCATTGTTTTCTTTTTGTTTTTCTCTTGTCTCAGCAAATGGAATTCGCTTGACATACATTTATAGATTTATTTTCATCTTTTGTTGCAGCTGCTTTTATTTTTGTTTTTTATTTATATGTAATTGTAATGAAATGATAACATATATGCACTTAATTATTTATTAATTATGTGACCGTTAGATTTCATTGTTTCCTGTTTGCATGGTAAGTAATCGGCATGGACTTGGGCCTTCGTCTTCTTCATCCTATGTATGTATGTATGTAAATATGTACAGAGTTTTGAGCTGGTCAATGGAAGTGCTAGTTTTATGTGTTTATGGATGTATGTATGTAACTAGTATTCATAAGGTTAATAGGTTTATAGGAGAGGATAGAAGACTGAGAGAGTGTGAGACGTGCATGTTAAATATGTATAATAGACATAACCGCAACAGTCTATGTTAATGCACTGTTATGTTACGTACTATGTACTTTAACATAGGATTAAACATAATCCATTCATGTTATTGTGTAAGGTGCGCAGAGTTGGGTGGGCTTTTCTGTATCTGTGTTTGTGTGTGTGTGTGTGTGTGTGTAAAAGCTTTCAGGAAACACTTGCAACATTTGAATGCCTAAATCCTAATTTCTGCCTTATAGTGAGCCTTGCCATTAGGCAGAATGTTGTATGTATGCTATATGTGTGTGTGTGTGTGTGTAAGTCTAGCTAATTGTACATTACACTTGAAGAAATTTTGCTAAAGTTATAATAAGTATATCCATATACATACATATGTCCCTCTGTACATATGATAATTTAAATAAATTCTCTTTGTTTTGCTCAATTTCAACTCCATTTCGGGAGGCTACGAAAAATATTGACATTGACCATTATATACATTAATACAATACATTACATATACATATACTCGAATGTATGTAGTACATACATATGGATGCAAGTGTGTATGTGGTGTAATGCATATAGTACATTCTTTGATTTCATTTCATTTTCCATTTTCCATATTTTCAATTCAAGCATTACAAAAATAGAGCATCATTTTGAATTTTGAATAGATTGCATCTGGATTATTACATAGTACATATGTAGATCATCTTTTTTTTCATTTTCTATATCATTCACATCTTGGAAAGGCCATGAAAGAATTGAAAATGCCATGAAGAATGTTCATAAGCTTTAGATATATTGTGACTGCCATTAATTACTTTGTTAGATTTGATTTAAACTTGATTAATTTATTGTGAGACTAATGTGCAAGCGGGAAAATATTTCGTTTGTTTTCTTTTTGTAGATTAGGGGTATCATTTAATTTCTTTCATTTTTCATTATGTTGATCACAGCTTTTACAATTCTAATGATATACAAATGTATGCATGTAAGTGTGTGAGTGTGTGAATGTGGCCAACAAAGTATGTTTGTTAATTATTTTTACTAAATTCGCACCAAAAATACTGTTCTTCGTACGTGTGTGTGTGTGTGTGTCTGTGTGTTAATATGCATAGTTGAGATCCCCATTTGTTGTATATGATATGAGACCTTTACCATATGCATATAGTTATTATATACTTAGATTTATAATACTTTTACAAATTTGCACAAAATTGATCGGTCGCGTTCCGAATTCCATTTTCGCATCATTTTGAAATGCGAAAACGGAATATGGAGCAGACCTGCATGTTTAATGTTTATTTGTTGTTAAGAAAGCTGCTAGTTAAGGTTCTTTTCCTCGCTACACACAACAACAAAATATTTAATTGTTCATTTTCCTTCGGTTCTTGTTAAATTTTCATCATTTGTTTGTTTTTTTTTTTAGTTTTTTTTCTCAATATTTTTATAGTATTTAAAAAGGTAATACAAAATATGTTGATTTTAGTTTCAGTTTCGTCTGACATATGAAAATTATGAAAAGAAGGCATGCCATCATCTGTATGTATGTTTGTGGGTTTTTATGTATGTATGTATGTATGTCTGTATGTCTTTTTTTTCCATATGCAGAGCGACTCCTCTTCCATCTTTCTATTCATCGTCATTTCATATGAATCTCATTATTTACTTAGTAAAATGTTTAGTAAAATTCCACTACATGTACACTTTAATTTTCTTCTACATTTCAAAATGAGAAATCATAATTGAAATAATAACAAAACAAAAAAAATATACATTATAGTTAATAACATTCAACAGCTAGTACGACGGTATTTATTCATTTTTTTGTTTCTTACGTTTTACGTTGTTCCTTTTTTGAAAGCAGTATGAGCATTTCGACTCGAAGATCAAGTTTGGTTCTAGACTTCTTCTAGATGGAGCCTGGTGGGGTTACTTCTTACGGTACTTCATATATTATCTCTTTTTTCTTTTATCAGATATATTTGGAAATAGTGGGAAAATGCTGCCGGGGGAGGGAAAAAAAAACCTATTTTGCACTTTGATTTTGGGCTATTTGTCAACAATTGAACAATGCTTAAAAATGTATGCTTAGATATTTTGTTATAAATATTTGTAATACTATGTATGTACGTACGTATGTATGTAATGTTCTTTTATGTATGTATATGTATGCCCGTCATATATATGTAATATATACTGATTGTATGTATAATGCTATGTAACTAAGTAGTATTTTTGTTTTGTCTGTTTGTAGGAAATTTGCAGCAATTTGCATAAATATTATTAGTATTATTATTATTATAGTTTGTCAACTTTATGGCAATTTTTAACATGTCCAAAGAAAGCAGCAAATTTCGTTCTAAACAAAAATGTATTGAAATTCAATGGAAACTATTATCAATGCATTTTACTATCGCAATCATTTGTCTGCCTAGTTATTTAGTAATCTATTTAATTATTGACTTTGATTCTTCTTCTCCTGCTCATTCTCGTTTTCATTCTCCTTCTTCGTTACCGTTCCACCGGACGGTATCAACTTGTTTTGTGTTCTTTTGTTTCTTCTATTGGAATTTCTCTGACTGTACTGCTTCTCTCTCTCTTCTCCTAATTCTCTTCCATTTGTCTTTATCTTTGTTACTCTTGGGGAGGCCGTGCCTTGCATTTTGTTTCGTTGTACTTTGCCGCGTTTCTTTCTAAGCGTCATTTATACTTTAGTTTTCTTTTTGTTTATTTATTTTCTTTGTTGTTGCTCATATTTGCAAGTTCATTTTGTTTTGCTGTAGTTAACTTTCGTCAGACTGTTAATTAAACATTGTTTATTTTAGCATGTTGTTATTTATTTGATTTTTTCTCGTTTTGTTCGCATTTTTGCATTAATGCTGCTCTTTTATTTTGTATCTAGTTTTCTTTTTGTTTCTTCTCAATATTAATTTAATTTAAATAAATTTACATTACAATTAAAATTCTTTTAATTAGAGTGGGGAAGAGGGGGAGGGGATTGATTTAGTATGATGAGGGGAAGAGTGTCTAGGAGGGCGTGGGAGTTTTGGGATTTCAAAAAATAAAGATTATTGCAATCATGAAATGATCGTAACATATAAAATAATTCATTTTAAATATTAATTACGTACATTACAAAAAAACTTGGTTTAAATACAAATACATATACATGTACATACTATATGTATGCATGTATGTGTGTGTGTGTGTGTGTTATCGGAGTGTATGTGCGCACACATACACATGCATATACAGAATATTGTTAAGCAATTTAATAGTTGCACTGCGGCAGCTACACATTCAATTCATTTCACATAAATAATTATAATAATAATAATAGTAATAATAATAATAATATAATATAATATAATATAATATAATAATAATATTAATAATAAACATACAGAAAATAGTCAAATTTACAATTACCAGCCGCTTACATAAAACATTGCTAAAGTTTCATCATTCTATCTCGTTCTCGCTGTCGCTCTTTCTTTCATTTCAGATATCTCTAATATATATATTTATGTATATAAATGATGTTGTTGGTATGTTTAAAAATAGAAAAAAAAATATTATCATCATTAGAATAAACATTAACTGTTTTCCTAAACAACTTTCTGCATGAACGAATCGAATATCTAATACAAAATTACAAGTTTTCCAATTGCTTATCATCATATTAAAAAAAAAAATGATATTCAGGGAACCAAACAGACAGAAAAAAAAAACAAATAGAAAGTAATCTGTATACAATTTGCATTTGTTGTGTGGCTGCTTTTAATGATGGGATGTGAATGCAGCAGCTCTTTCTGCTCCTGTTAGTCCTGTTGTTGCCTACTCAGAGTCCTGTTCCCGTTCATCGAAGCCTGCCAAATCGACAGTTTGCAACATGCCACGTGAATGAGCGTACTCGATGAGCGCCAGATGGCAGAACACATATTGATCTGGCATTTGTATTGAGTAGGCGCGTTGGGATCGTATCTTTTCAACGGTTCCTCGTATATCCGCCGTGCCCACATCCTCCAGACGCGATATGCAAATGTCTAGCGTGATAAATGTGCCTGTTTTCCATAAAACAAAAATGAAAGTTTTGTTATCGAACAGAATAATTGCATTCATCAGTAGCTATCACTCACCAGTGCGTCCAATTCCTGCACTGCAATGCACCACAATGGGAGGACCACGCACATGACCAGCCCATGTATCACCAAGGAGCGCACCAGTTGTGCCTGCTTATCCCGCACCTTCTGCAAGAAGTTCAACATGGCCATGGCCGAGCTGGGCACTCCGTAATCCGGCCAGCTGGTGAATTGCCAATGTGACACATTGCGAATTTCGTCAGTCTGTTCAAGTAAAAGTAGATACAGATTAAAGATACCGCAATAGCATTCGATTATATTAATATTTAACATAAACGTTAACATTAAGATAAAATATTTAAATTTAAAAATTATTTGTTAATTTTTATCATAAATAAATCATAGAAAAAATTAAAAATAAAACTAGTATTTTAAATTTGTATTGTAAAAAACTGTCATTTTAAATTTTGAAAGTAATTTTAAAGGTAGTTTTCAACTTTTATAATAATGGTTGAAAATAAGAGTTATTATAATAAAAACAAAAAAACTGTAGCATTTAAATTATATAAATTTATAATAAATTGGTCTTGATAGAAAAATGTGAATATAAATTTTATATTAATTTGTATAAAAAAATTTAAATTGACATCAATAATTTTTATTAATTATTTGTACTATTACAGCAATAATTTTCAAATAAAGGAATAATAAGAGTAAAATAAATTACGAGTCCTACGAGTTTTCTTTAAATTTTATTTTAAATATTTTAAGGGAAGATTACATCAATGTTTGAATTGTAGTCCATTTTAGGGATCATATAAGTAAAATACTTATATTTGTAATAACTTTTTGCAATATTAAAATTTTTGGCAGTATTTAAATATTTGCATCAACAAAATTTTGTTAAATTGATGTAGTTTAGATTATAGATTATATATATCGTTCGAACTCAATTAACTTATTACTTATTTCGAAATTGATCATTTTTGATAAGAAATAAGAGTTGAAATTAATTTGAAAAGTAAATAATGGAAGTAAAAAGGTATTTTTCACAAAAAAAAAAAAAACTATCAGGGTGCCACAGAAATCTCAGAGATTTTGGCTCTGAGCTGGTTTCCAAACCTCTCTAACTAAACTAAATAAAACTGAAAGATTTAATTTTTCAGACATATAGTATTTTCGGAGTAACAGAATTAGGATGCCATAAACTTAGTTTTAATTTTAGAAAAATTACAAATTAGTGGCATATTTTAAACAATAAATAATTATATGCAATTTTCTGATTTTAGTAAACTAATAGATTGCATTTCCGAACTTAAGTAGATGGCCCAACTAACCTTAAGGTTTCTCAATTCTAGTGAGGCAACTGTGTAATCCTCGTTGCACTCGACGCTAATTGTTCGCACATGGTAACTTCCAAACTCTAAGGAACTATCTTCAGTCGGCTCCCAGTATTGGCCGCATTTAACACGTCCGCGCTCCATGACGCGCGTTGTCATAACTATAACTAAGCAATGTTGTTCCCAGATCATGCGCCAAAAGTCCGGGGATGTCTTTGGTAATGGACCTGTAAAATAAAACGAAAAAGCAAAAGGTGAAAACACAATTCTCATTTATAGTACTTATACTATATACATTGTATAGTATGGGAAGCCATATAAAGAGGTCATCGATTTGTTAAACTCACCTTGAGTTGAAATATATGCATTCTTCTGTTTATAGCCATCGACAAAATTCGCATTTATGTAATCGGACAGCTCGTCTTCATCCTCGCGTGCCAGGACCACACGACTGTGATCATAGCAAAGGACATCTGTGTAACGATTTTTGGTCAAATTGTTGCGCATGCTGTGTGAATTGAAATGTACAAAATATCACATTAATTACAGTTGTGCAAATATGTGACTTTAAGAATATAGGATAAAGGATTAAAGGTCTTACCGCGCATGTAGAAAGGTGCCTTCGGGCGCCCGATTCCTAATGTCCGCATATTCCTTGATTAATCCCTGTCGACGGCGTTCTTTAACCATTTGAACGATTTGTTCAATCGCTTTTGGGTCACCCTCTTGGCCGGCCAGACTGTCGTCATCACTGAAACCGGAGGAGGCACTACTTGGCGGATTCTCAGACCAGAATTCACCAGCACCGTTGCTACCGTTGCTTGCAACAGCAGCGGCACCAGCTGTTGCCACAGACGCCGTTGTTGTTGCAACTGGCGCTATGGCAATGTCACCAGCAATATCACCAGCAACAGTCCCGTTATTTTGTGATTGTTGCTGTTGTATGCCACTTGTATTGAGCTTGAGCAACGTGTTGACAGTCCGATGACTTGGACTCAGTCCGTTTATTGTGATGTTCTCGTTGGGCTCCGTCGTTGACTCGACGTTATTTGTTGTTGATGTGCCTGCTGCTGTAGCTGATGTTGCTCCTGTTTCTGTTCCTGTTGCTGGTCCTCCTGCTACTGTTGCTGGATTGTGCTCACCGCTGACTGTGACAACAGTTGTGTTGCTTTCGGCCAACTGATGAACAGCGCTGATTATAGTTGCCGCAGCGGCGTTAGCAGCGCTGCTGCCGTTGCTTAGCGGCGTCGCTGTTGCAAGTGTTGCAGTGGTTGTTGCTGTTGCGGGTGCAAGAGCTGTGACACCAACACCTACACCCACACCCACACCCACAATATTGGCAAGCAGTTCGTCTTCACGATTCGTCATCGATTTGCGGCAATTTAGCAACCATGTGGCGTGATCGATTTCCAGCGTGCCGCCAAGATGCACTGGCAGCGCCTTGCGCGGCACGTGCAAACTCAGCTGCGGCACCGATACAGTGAACACTCGCTCTCGCAGCTTCTCGCGCACAAACAGTCGAAGGATCTTGAATGGCGCCTTAAACCACAACGGCGCCGTTACGATCAACACTTTCTTCAATCTCGCCGGATAGCCTCCCTAAAAAACAAACAGAACAGATGCAACAAACAATTAATAAACAGCAAACATTAAATTATTAATTATGATTATCGCAAGTTTGAAAAAGCTTTAAAGATTTCCATGCCAATTGAAGAGAAAGTCGATGCCTGTCAAATCCTTAAAAATAAAAACTAACATGAGAAATAGCCTTCTTTGCGTATTCTTTAATTTTTGGCTTTTAAAGCAAGCTGTCCAAGGAAACAAATAAAAAATAAGCTTACTTTGGCGCCAAAGATTGTATACCCTTGCAGAGACCTGCGTTAAAATTTCGACATATGACAGGGTTATGATATGGTAGTCCGATTTTGCCAGACTCTCTACCTTCTGCAAGGGTATCACGATTAAATTGTATAGACAGCAAACATATTTTTTCTTTTTTTATTTCTATTTTCAACTTTAAAATGGACTATCTTAGTATGTCGCTTATTAATTGTTTAGTTTTGACAAACTTATTCTTATGATCTTAAGCCACAATTAACTAAAATTATTGGGCTTTTCACACCAAAAGCTTCCACCTATTTATAAACTATGTCTTACAATACATCATGATATTGTTGGTGTCGGCAAATTGGACTACTCAAAATTTACAAAATGCAATAAATAATTTTTGCTAAAAGTTCACTATATGCATTTTTATTCAACTTAAAATTGAGTTAAGTTTAATTCCATTTATTTTAAAATTTGATTAATTCGCATACAAGTTTTCAAGAAACAAAAATAATTTTAAATTGAAATAAAACAAAAACTATTTGTTTTTTTTGTTTACAAATCTGTAATTGTTGTGACAAAAGGAAAACTTCAGATATTTTATTTTTCTATAAAAAATATATTTTCTGGGCTTTCTATATTGCTTTTGTGTAGATTCTTTCGGGTTTTATAACTAGCTAAGAAACTATTTATATAGTTCAACTATTTTGAAACGTTTTAATTTTTCAGTTTGTCACAACAATTACTTGACTAAGGGCCGTTTTCTCATCTTGTCAAAAAACTTACAAGTTTCTTCTGTTATCGGCAAGTTTATCTACTCAAAACGGACTCATGTAACTGTATCTTTTGATTTATAGATTTAAGATTTATAGATCACACCTGTATAATAATTCTTTTATGATTCGACAAACAATTATTGAATAATAATTAGCCCACTTATTACAGAAATATGGTTCAACTAATAAATATTAATCTATTTTATGAGTATATCTTTCTATCTTTCACTCTATCCCTCTCTCTCTCTCTCTCTCGCTGTCTCACTCTCTGACTCTCTGCGTGTGGTTATAGTGAGCTTTTTTATTGGCCAGCTCAACATCACACACGCTAAGGTCACCTGGTCGACATCGGCCCACGTATTAGCCACAAATATCAACTGTGCATATTTAAATACATATTCAGCTGCACATGTCTACGTATGTATGTCTAATCTTATATACTGTTCATACTGTTCATTTACATATGTATGTACATATGTGCAAATGATAATTACAATTGTGTGAAATAATTACGTGTGCTACCAAGTTTCTAAATTTGTTGTTCATTTGATTCCGACTTCTAGAGTGCATGTTCAAGTGTTTTTTAATTATTGACGTGGTGATCAGTGGCTTTTAGGTTCCAGTATAACTTGGTTGCTCATTAGTGTTAAACTCGCAGGGGATGTTGGTTCCATGTATAGTGGGAAAGTGAAGGTATACATTATGGGAATATCTCAAGAGAAACCCAGGAGAGAGACAGGAGAGAGACACCCACGGCAGTGGAGGCAGTGGAACTGGGCAAAAATTGCAGTTCATTGGGAATATTTTTAAACATATTTATATTTAATGTTGCTTAACTTTTTTGGAAATTAAAAAATTGACTTATCAAGATTGAAGTGTTCTCTTTGTATTTTGATTTAATTTCTGCTCATTCAAGAGTGTCTCTCGGAGTAATCCTGATATTTCATGTTCTCCATTGCAAAAGTCCACTTTAACCAAAGTTCGCAAATATACAGAAAAACCGAATTTGTGCAAAAACAAAATCAGTTTGCTCTTCAAAATAACTTAATTTATGTGTAAATTGCTTAAATAAATAACATATTTACATTTCTGAAGGAAAATTACAACAAATGTGGGCTTTCGATTGTTTTTCCTTCTTCGACCCGGATGAACTTTTTCTGGATTAGCCCATATGCTAGTGGATTTCAATATGTGCATTTTAGTTCGATGCTTGCTCTTAAGTTCGAGTGGAACTCAGTTCTTCATTGGCTCTTAATGTTTGAGTGGAACTCAGTTATTCAAGTGGAATTTATTTTCTACTAATTTGCAGCTTATCTACAATTTTAATTTAATCGTTGGCATTCAATCAGCGCACGTGAAGTGGATTTATTTTACAAAAATTATTACCGCGATTCAAAGAAAATGCTTTCAAGCTGAAGTGAATAATCCTTTTTAATGAATATTTTTTGATGTTCTCTTCTTCAAAGGATATCGGAGAAAACGGCTTGTTCAGCCAATGAATGCAGCAATTTAATTTTAATGAGACTGAAAAGTAAAAGTACTCGTAAATATTTAAATACTTTGCATTACGACTCAATTGTCAGTTGAAATCTAAAATTAGTTATGGACAGGTATCCAAATTTATGTGACTTTCGATTCATTGGAAAGAAAGCAAATATAAATAGCAATTTATAGAAGAGAAGAAGGAAATGTAATTCGTAGAAACCATTTAACTATTAGACTAAGAAAAATATTCTTTTCGAGGTAAAAGACTAGTGCTAAAAGCATATTTAAGGTTCAAAACTCATGCTAGTGACAAAGCATCAAAGGGAAGGAAAGGTGCAAAAGATAAAGAAATATTATTAGGCTTAGAAACATTTCCATTTAGCTACAAACGTTATTGTAATTGCAGAAATTGATTTAATTATATTATATCAAATTTAGCCTAATAATTTATTGACATTTATTTTTGTAGCGACACACATAAACATATGCATGTGTGTTTGTGTTTGTGTGTGCGTGTCTGTGTTTAATTAAATGAAATGCACGCAACAACAAACTCAACTCAAAACGAATAAATGCGAATTGTAAATTGTTGTTGTTGCTTCCTCTGCTTATTCTCATTCTGTTTCTTCGTCTACTTCGTCATCGTCATCGTCTTCTTCTTCCTCTTCTTCTTCTTGTTTGTTGTTGGAGGTGTTGCTGCGACACAACCTTCACCCAGTTGGAAATGTTGAAAATGTCATTGCGGGCATTTGCAATTGCAAATGGCGTCAACCGCAGCCACCTTCCTTCATTCCTTCCTTTCCCTTCCTCTTCATCCTTCCACCATCTCTTTCACATCCTCTATCCATGTCATTCTCTTTTATATAGTATGCACCCAGTTGACACACAACATTTTCATATAGTTTTGGAATCACATCCCTCCAGCCGCAGGCTGTAAGCGGCAGTTTCTGCAGTCGGAATCGTTCAGTTCTTTGTGCGACTTTACTACTGCCACGTCAGCTATAAACTCAAACAATTTCTTGATGAATGGTGCACAAGATTCTGTATAGAATTTTTGCTACTTCACAAAATATTGCTTCGAATTTTTATTTGCTTTCTTTTTTGCTCTAAATTGAAAATGGGTTGTCAAATCGATTGCGGCAATTAAAATAACTCAATCACCAACATTTGTTCTGGATTGGCAACCCTTTTTACAGTGGCCTACACTTATTGCTAAGAGTTTATTTAACTGGAAAACTTAGTTTAAATTAAGGTGAAATTTAAAAACAAATCCCCGTACACTTGTTAGTCAGCGGTATATTATTGAAAGTGCTTATTTAAGCTCCATTACTGCACAAAAATCTTTCACCATCACTTGATTTAAGACAATCGAATATCAGATAACGCTATTAACAACGATCCCATAAAAGCAAACATGATATTATTAGTTTTAAACTTTAATTTGATAGATATTTTTTAATTTGACATAAATTTCTATACATTTTATCATTCGGATAGTTATTTGAGACCTTATATAGACATTGAAAAATGTGCCTTAAATACTTTTCCAGGTCTAACAATATTTATTAAAAAAGGATCCATTTAACTCATAACTCAATACAAAACGTTCTCGTACTTTGGCATATTTTAAACTTTTATACAACTTTTTGAATGCAATTAAGATGAGACTTTTTGTGTTTTTTATCAAGCTTTCGATAAAGAATGTGCACAGATAACAATTTTCTTTATTAACATTTTTTATTTAAATTGATTTTTGACGAAAAAAACGAATTAAAGTATTCAAAATAGATTTATAGACGTTTCGATCTTTTTTCGTGCAGCCAACTGGGTAGTTTATTGACCAATCTTCTCTCCTCCCAACGGCCCTCACAATCACTCTCTTTTTCTCGGTCTTTTCACCTGTACACAATGTTCCCCGCTTATACACTTGGCACAATATATATTTGTACACTTGAAATATTATAGTATTTGTGTTGATAAAAATTTAATTTGTATTCAACATAAATAAAGAATATCTTGAAAGCATATTTAAAAAAAGCAAAGCAAATTTAAAACTAACGGTAAATTATTATAGATTGCTTGAAATCATTGAAACTCATTGTACGAATAATTTTGATGCGATAATTCGTGCTTTTTTTTGTTTTCATAATATGAAGTTCATGAAAATAGGAATGAAAACATTTATTGATCGAACGCATTTTTTTTAAACAACTGCTCTAATTTTTTGGGTGAAATCATTTAATTGTACTATGAAAACTTAACCTACAATAGTCGTTGAAGTATACAAACTGAGTGTACGAATAAATGTTGGACTGACTGTATGCATCTATGTATGTAGAGTGTGTGTGTGTATGAGACACAAACATGGAGATTAAGGTCAGCAGCAATAACAACAAACAACAAATGCTACTGACAACAACAATATCTCTTTCTCTTTAGCAGATTTAAGGCCAAAAGTCAGTCAGGTGTAACACCCACACATACTAAACGTACATAAATGTACATGTGTATGTTGGTATAAATAAATTTCAGCACATAAATGAATTTTGCATTGATGCCATTTGCAATTCAATAATGATAATTGCCTATAATTGGCAGTTTCCATCAAGCTTCCAGATATCATATTCATTCAAAACGTAACTTCCACTTCTAGTTACACTTACAGTTGCTGTATTTGTTTTTGTTTTTCTATTCGTTTGCTGTCTCTCTTTCTTACATCTTCTTCTGCTTCATCCATATTCTCTATGCTCAACTTGTGCTTGTTTTTCATTGTTGACTTTATGGCTCTTTTGAGATTGCATCATCAACATAACTGCATTTCATTTATTGCTCGCTTCACATGCTCATCTTCTCTCCTTTAGACCCTGTACGTCCAAAAAGTACAGAAGGTCTATTAAGTTGGTCAAAATAAATGTGCGTAACAGACAGAAGGAGGCGTGGCAGGTCCCAGAAAGTATATTGACTAATCCTAACCATCAATATTCGAGATTATAGTATTTGTATTTTCCAGACTTAAGCTTGTTTTATATTTACTGACTTTATTTTAAAAATTTGAATTTATTTCATTTAATATGAATAATTAAACGTTAATAAGTAAACACCTATATAGATCTGAGAGACTAGATCTAGAGTCATCAAACTTGGCACCTTCTTCTTCTATATCTTTTGCAGATAGATACATTTGTCTTACACTCCTCAACCCCTTGAAATGAAGCTAGCGACTTAAATCTGGATTGTTCCTGAAAATATCATTTCGATTGGACAATAAACTCGAAAGTTATTGAATGAAGAAGATGGGATAACTGATATCGAAAAACGTTCGTAGTCTTTTAATACATATACTATATACATAAGTATCTGAGACTATCATAAATATTTTGGAATTTTCACTACTATTTGCGTTTGCCCCATAAGTACAGGGTCTTCCACAGTCGCAGCCTTCATGGACATTCTTTTCTTACTTTGTAACAGTTCTTTAAGCTGACTTCACTCTATATTCTGATACAGTTACAGCAGCAAACAGCAACAGCTCGCGTTATTGCTATGGCGCAGCAAAGTAGGCAACACAAAATTCCGAATGCGTTCACTTCAAGCTAAGCTCGAAAAGCTCTTCGAGTGTGAAACGTGTTCCGAATGCGCTCGCCCCAAGCTCAACAGTGTTGCCAACTACTTGTGACAAAAACAGGACAAGGCGACCAGAGAACATATAAGAAAAAGGATTTAAAAAAGGCATGCAAAATGGCATCTATGTTACAAATAAGAATGTATCGATTTTTGGCGCTGATCTGTTGATCTCAAATGCTTTCCGATAGCATCGGACAATTTAATACATTTCCTTTTGTTGCAATGTTATATTTTTATTCCATTTATTATATTTCGAGCTGTTCCGGTTTTCACTTTTTTTTTTTTTTAGCTATTCTATTTTGATTTCTGCTAAATTTTGAGGATTTACATTTACATTTCATTTATTAAAACAGGCTGAAAATTATATTTATTTTAATTTGCAATTTGTGCCTTTACTTTATACCCAAATTTGATAAATTGCTTGTAATTTTTCCACAAATGGATTTCAAAAGTACACATCTATCCGTAAAAAGGCTGAATTGGCCACACGGCTCACAACTGTTGCAGGTGCTTAACACACACGGAAAAGCAAAGAAACTTGTTAAAATCGAAATCAATTTGCATTACAAAAACAAAAATACTTATGTAGATTCTTACAGTTGTAGATATTATTGTACATAGTTTGTTTTGTTTTTGTTGGTTGCGTGTCGTCAAACCATAAATAAACCCAAAAACTAATTACTTATGTATAGAAATTGCTTTAGTTTATTATACGCACACACATATGTATGTAGCAATAAATTGCCATATAAATCAAATAATACATTTTAGTATTAAATATGTATGTAAAGTGTGTTCACAATAAAAGTCTTTTTACGAAAGTCAAACCGAAACACTTATCGGTCTTGGTTCCGGTTGTATTCCCCGGTAAAAACCTTTACTACCTCAACTAATATATTTCCTTCCTTCATATATGATTTAAAATTGTATGCAACGAGATTTTTCAACAACTTATTTTATAAATAATTATAATGTTACATCCTAACGCTAAAAGGAAATCCTTATAAATCAGTCTCAATTATAACATTAAGTCTCATCATCTTCTAGAGGTTCCACTGTGCCAATGATAAACTTATGTGGACAATATGTGTTATATCGATTGTCTTTAACTGACACATACTTTCCATTTAATTGTGGGTCACGTGTGTGTGTGTGTGTGGGAGACAAAGAGGAATATTGGCAATGTACAGTAATAAGCGGCATTATGACGCACCTGTTCCTAATAAACAGCAACAACAACAACAATGAAAATCGACATAATCATCATTCAGGCAATTGACAACACAGCCTACACAGCAACAATGGGAGAGACACAACAACACAACAACACGACAACGCACGACAGTAAAATACCCTGTGTGAGGATCTACACTGAAAAAAAAGCAGCAAATTCTTAATTTAGCTTGTATTCTTTTAGTATAATTTGTATTCAAGATATATTTGTTAGGTTAAGACTACATATATTTGATTAAAATGACAATCTCTCGTCATTAAAATACGAAAAATTCAAAGATACTTGGTTCAACTACAAAATTCTTAGGAGATTCCCGATATTTGAAACGGATGCTGAAAGTGAATTGAAAATTCGTATTTTAATCAAAAGATCATTCAACTTTTGACATCGTTTGGATGGGGTTTATTCCTGAAATTCTGTAATTTTTGCTCTACTTTCTTGAACATTTTTTGTATTTATAATCCGATTGTGATCAAATTTTCATAGAAACTCAAGTCTCTTTATTGAGATTTGCGGACGAAATGAGCGTGTCATTCAAAAATTAAAATGACTAGATCTGCCAGCATATACCATAAGTATAAGAAGTCTTTATACCAAATTTGGTGCATCTAGCTCTTACCATCACTGAGGTCCTTCTGTTCATACGGACGGACAGTCGGACATAGACGGACATCGACTACTTTAAAGGGTATGCCTCGCCTTCTTTAGCCTGCTACATACTTTTTAACAAGCCTAATATACCCACACAGTGTACAAAATAACAGCAAAATTAAGCAGAAATAATAAGCACAAAACCTATGTACACACACGTATGTATTGTTGCTTCAAACCAAAAGAAAGTCCCAGCTTCCCTATACGCCCACACCGCCCCCGCAAATCTTGACTGAATTCAAGCTGAGACTTACAGCATCATCAAGTGAAGACTTTTGAGCAGGATGATGGCGTGGGGAGTCACCTGAAGGAGTTGTGCGTCAAGTGGACAAGTTATGCACTCATTGCTCCATGACGCTCCCTCATTACGTGCTTCGGCATGTGATTCAGTTTTTTTTCTCTTTTTTTTTGCTAATTGTTATTGTGTTCCTATTGTCAAAGAATGAAGAAAGTGTAGCCAACTTAATACTTTAAACTTTAAGAGTAAGAAGAGAATGAAACTCACAATGCAATCAGCTTTAAGCCTCAAGCAAATACGACTTATAAAAAAGAGCTACAAAGTTGCAGCTCAACTCTGCCAAATGAACTAGTTCAAACTCTCTTTTTAAACCAAATCATACCATGAACTAGTGGTTGACAAATGAACAAAAATGTAGCCAAATAAGCAAAGTGTATTAATATAGGAAATACTCTCTGATTATTCTATTTAAAATAAGATCTTTGAAAACAAATTAGAATTTTGTTTTACCCAAGTCGAGGTATAAAATAAGTAAAAAATTATATAATTTAACTCTTTTGACCCCAACTTCACATTTTAATCATCGTTTGGTTTTACCTGTAATCAGTTTGTATTTATTTCAGAATTATTAATTAAGTTATGCAGCTTACAATATTATCAAGAAAAACTTAAGCACATAGTATGGAAACGCAGTTCTCGGAACGTAGCTCCCATATTTATCAATAACGATGAAAACGAATAAATGTTTTATCGAAATAATTGAAGAAAGAAGCCAAGTTGGCATTTCAGCCTTTATCCGGACTGATCTGTCTTATATATATGTACCTATTACATTTTTGTTTGTGCTTTGGGTGCATTTAAGTAAAATACATATACACTTTTTTAAGGATTTCATAAGGTCCCCTCTAGAATACCTTTTATTTCTGGCATATTCTGGCACTAGAAATAAGCAAGTTTTAATTCAAAAGCGTACCGAAATATGTATCCACAATAATCATTGATTGGAATACAGGATTTAACGTTTCGGAACTGCAAATCTATCACAAAAATGAAAATAAAAGATTGTTTTCCCCATTGCAGTAACTGATACTAACATAGATGTAGATACAGAAAACAGATAGACTCTCGACGGTAAAGTACATATTTTGAGTCGATGCGATCATATGGGGAATATGGACATTAAGTATACACCACATGGGTTCGGAAGTTTAAGATGATGTTTGCTGAGTTGTAGCTGCTATCGCTTCGCATATTTACGTCAATACTCATATTCGTTTGCCCAAAAACAAAAGTGAAAAGCCATAAACGCTAAGAAAAAACGTCAAAACTCTCAAAATACTGACCAAACAATGAGGTGTCCAAATGCCAGACGAGACCGGGCCAAGCACATGGCAAAAAGCAAAAAAACAAAACAACAAAAAATAGCTAAACATATAAATATATATATATCTACAATACAAAATTTGTATACGTGTGTGTATGTAAAATTAGCCATGGCCAAAATTGGTTATGCGTTTTAAGCTTGTCGCCGGCTTTGGGCATGAAACGAATTTGTCGTCGGCGGCGTTTGGCCTTTAAAGGCGAATGCTACACGCATCAGACATTTGGATAGTCAAACCGACAGACAGACAGACAAACCAATAGATAGATAGATAGATAGATAGGTAAATAGATAAATATGTAGTTATGACAGATAGACATGGATGAATGAAGTGCCGAGAAAGGGAAGAAGCGCAGACATCCAAAAAAAAAACCAAATCGAAATTAAATATGTTGGGAATGTCTAATCAGCGCACCGGATATCGATAAATCGATGCCAATTGCCAATAAGAAACAAATTCAATTACCATTAATTATAATTATACATAGTAAAATGGGGAAGGGAAAAGTTACCTATACAGTTTCATATACTCATATTGCATACACATATTGTTTCTCCTTCAGTCAAAATAATTTAATTGTGTATTATTTCTGGGAACTTATGGAGCTCATTTTCTGGGAACAACATTTACGTGTTCTTTTTCTACTATGGCTTTTTTCAGTGTAACAACTTGCAACTACAGCCGTACATCAGTGATTGATCAATCAAGGGAATAACAGCTTTGAATATTCATAAGCCGACATATCATGATTAATGTGTCTAGCTCTTATGGTCTCTGTTGCCTTTTACGCACATTTTCCCAAGCTTAATAAACCCATTGCACTTTTTAAGTACAGGGTCTAAATGTCAGAGACTTGTAATTTTGCTTTCTATTTTGAGCTCTTTCTTAACCTCCTCTTTGTAGTTACTATGCACACATACATATTCATATATACATAAGAATATTTACATATATACATATATATATTTTGTTGTTTTGACAACGAAGAAGAAGAGACAAGAAGAAGAGCTAAAAAGCAATGTGTGGACATACATAAATCATCAAGAGTCAAAATGTACGCGCCAATGTCCAAACAGCTGTGATTTCATTCATTGACTCTTTTTTTATTTTCTTATTCATATTTTCGGGCTTTGCTGCTACTTCTTCCTCTTCCTCTTCTGTGTCTTCTACTTGTTGTTGTTGTTGTTGCTGTTTTTTTTTTCTTTTTTTTTTTGGTTATGTCATTCTATTGAAACTTGGCAGCTGCTTTGCTGCTTTTGTTCTCGCCTTTAAAAAATAAAAACGACAATAAAGAAATAAGCGTAAAATAAAAATCCCATATCACCTGTCAGTTAAAGCTAAGCATCGATGCCTAACATTGAGTACTTTACCGTTAAAAGTACTCAGAAAGTACATATTAATTCAAAGCTTCCTTGCAATATTTCCTTTCATTATTATTTTCATTTTCATTATTTCATTTTCATTATTATTTAACGATTTTGAATGTGCACTATATTAAAGCAACATTTGACCCAGTTATTTTGTAGGTCATTCATCTGTTCATTTGACAAAGTAAAAGAGGTTTCAAGAACTTTGCCTTTACGCTCATTATGAAACGGTTTTGGGAACTTGTTTAGCTGAAAACTGAGCCTAAATGTTCTTCAAGTTTATCACATTGGTATTTATTATCGAAAGGTAAATGAAGCTATGCTGTTTGTAAAAAATTGTATTTAGAATGAAAATTGTACAGTTGAACATTTTGAAAATGCACACGGATAAATCTGAAATGGAGAAGTTTAACTAACAGATCATTAAGAAAGTCCTTAAGCCGAAATTACAAAAGATTGTAGCGATTAAAGTCTCTGGAGTTATATACAACAGTATATAGAAAAGTAGAAAATTGACGCAGAATTAGAGAAGTTAAACTATTGAAACAGTGGAGGAGGTCAACTATATTACAAATAAACTTAAATTACTTAAGAAATGCCATAGGTGCAGCCAATAAGGATTGGAATTGGATACAAATTAATATGGATTACTATTGAGAATAGTCTTATAAATTAATATAGGTCTTTGAATTTTATAAAGACACATATGCTAATCAAGATATACATACATATGCAGGATTATTTTTGGCATATGTAGTGAATGTGTATAGAATTGGCATTTCCAGTGAAAACTACTAGATTATATCTATAAAAATTCGCATATCTGTGAATATGTAGGAATAATATATCTACTAAAAATTACTTAATTACTTCACTCAAAAAATTCACAACACACGAAATTGGTTTAAAAATTGCAAATGCAATCAAGAAATGATTATTATGAACAATATAATTGCACTAAATGTGTGTGGGCATTGAATACATATGTACATACATATGTATATAAATATAATAATATGTATATAAATGAGTGTGTGTGTGCGTATATAAATTCTATTTAATACCTGTGTAGGCGTTGTTTTGTTGTTTGTTGCAAGTAGCTGAAACTCTCGTTGTAGCTATAGTTATTGTTATTATTTTTGCTGTTTCTCTCTCTCTCTGTCAGGTTAATTATTTAAATATATATATTGTATATGTATATGTTTGAATACGTATGTTGTTGCTGTTGTTTTTGGCAATTGTTATTATTGGCTTTTGAAATATATTCGCACAATTAAATGCGAAATGCAAATGCACAGTGGGGAAAACAGCGCGAGGCACGACACGAGACAAGGAACAAGGGAACGGGACGGGGTCGGGGTCGGGGTCGGGGTCGGTGGCGGAGAGGGGAAGTGGGGGAGTACACTGTGCGAAACACACACACACACGTTGAGAGGAGGGCGCTAATTTTTGTACATTTTCACAATTGGCAATTTTACTTGTTAGTTTTCGAGATTCTTTATATTATATTGTTGTTGTTCATTACTTCGTTGAATTTGTTTTTGTTGTTGTTTTTTATATAATGCACTTTTCAATGTTGTTTTTTACTATTGTTGTTGTTGTTGTTGTTGTTACACAATTGCATTAAAAAAGAACATTTGCAAATTGCAAAAGAATTAAAATAAATAAATGTGGGTAGCAAAAAAAAAACAAAACAAAACAGATAGACACGCTCCTCACTCCTCTGCTCTGCTCTGCTCACTTGACGAGACATTAGCGGCGACGCCAGCAGAGGGCAGAGGACGGAGGACAGTGAAATAACGGATAACTGACGATGGCAGCGTCTTTGCACTTGTAGATACTTTTCTCGCTGCCGATTAAAACTTCAACTTCTAATTGAATTAATCACAAACTATTTCATGTGTTTAAGCAACAAATTGTGGCACTTGCAACACAATTGCCGCATGACAACAACCACAATACATATGTGGATACACACACACTTGCACACTCTCACACACACACACACATACACACACGCACAGACATACACGCACACTCAGTGCAATACAAATGCGTTTCTTTGCTTTTTACTCACAATTTTCTTTGGCTGGCAAAATTTACAGTTGTCACTTTTCGCTGTGTCATAAAAAAAAAATTGACAAAAAATACATATGATATATATCACTCGAAACTAGAATTTTGCTTATTTTCTCGATTTCGATAAACAATTTGAGTTGCGTTTTTATATGTGTTCTTTCTTTGATTTATTATTGTGTTCTTTTATAATTCTGTCAGTTCTGTAAGTTTCTCGGTTTAACGGTTAACTTTGTTTGCTGCGCGTCGTCGTGGAAAGCTGAACTACGTCTGTTTGTCTGACTCTGACGCTGCCTCAGTCTCTGTCGCTGCCGCTGCCACTGCCACTGAAACAGTCTTAGTCTCAGTCTCTGCCGCTGTGACAGCGGTAAACGCGACACTGCGTTCTTGACGCAGGCGCGCTCTCTCCCACCACTAGAGATGGGACATGGCCGGGCTTTTTTTTTTTTTTTCTTTTGACCCGACACGATTACAGCCGATGCAGGGTTTCTGAATCACGCAGACAACCGCTCGATAAACTTTGTTGAAAACCCCAACCAATGCCAAGTTTATTGGTCACAAAATAAATAAATTAAGTAAGTCTGACTTTGTTTAAATTTAAATAGAACAATTTCTTTATTTAAAAATAATAGACAGTACGCTATTTATGTATAACAAAACTGTTCTTTTTAATGCAATTTACTTCTGTTTTATTCTAAATTTAAAACAACTAAATATTATTCCATTATTTCGTGTTGAACATGTTTTATTGAAAACTCTGAAAATCCGCAACCATGGGTCACTGCAAAAAGTTCGGCCCATGCTCATCTCTACCCACCACCATACACAACAGCAACAACATGAGAGAGATTGCAAGAGAGCGCAACCTACTTGCCTGCTGCTCAGTTTTCGCTCACCACCCTGGACAGAAATAAACCGCTAACTGTTTAGGGTTGTTGCATTCGCCACAGACAGAGTGAGAGTAAAATTAAGAGAGAGTGAGAGAGAGAGAGAGAGGAGAAGGGGTTGTTAAGGTTTTTGCATTGTGCATGGTTGCATTTTTGCAGCTGTCCATTTAGGTTGCTGGTGGGTGGCTTCAGCCAGGGTTGCCAACCCCAACAGAAACAAGTACAGCAAACTCAACAGGACTTTCAATAAAAGTCAACAGCAAATCAAAACCCACTCAGGGTTGTCAAAAAGGAAGAAAACGACTACAGTATGAATTTGACCGTTAAAAACGAATTTGAAAACAATAGTAATACATGGGAAATGGCTAGAACCAAAAAAAAAAGATCTAAGATCTTAGAATATATTTATATGCTTCGTTTAAGTGTTTCTCTTTAAGCAACTTTTAAAATGTTAAAGAAAAAAATTGAGTTGATAAAGCTGACAGTATGATCTATCAAAAAAATAAAAGTTGTCATAACTATTTCAAATCATGTACTTGCGATTAGCCTTGACATAAACCCAAACGCCCACCTGGTTGCCGACTCGACTATATGTTTAGTATTTCAATGCGGAAACGACAACAAAAAAATGTTTAAATTCAATTAAACTGAATGATATACGTGCATGTTTGTAAGTAAGCATCCAAATAAGTATAAACATGTAATGTATGTGAGTTTGTGTGTGAGTGTGTGTGTGTGTGTGTGTGTGTGTGTGTAAGAAGTAATGGAACAACAAAATGAGATAAATAATGGCACATAACTCTGTTTCGTTGACTTTGAATTTGCATTTGAAATTTACAAACAACTTAAAACACATTTTAGAGCTGCGATTTCAAGTTCAATTCGCTGAATAAGTTCCATTTTTGAGTCGTTAACTAAATCGGTAGGTTCCATAACTTCCATAATTTTACTCAGTTTTTGCTTAAGATCGCTCAAAGTATTTAACTGACATGACAACTATAAAATTACAATATTATTTTTAAGCCTGAAATTTCATAGTCAGATTTTATTTAAAGTTTTGTGAGTTTTAATTTTGGTTCGAGTAAACCTAAGCAGTGTTATTGTATTAATTCATTAATAACTAAGAAATGGAATCTTTCAAAGCAACGAAAGGCCATTTCCTCTCTTGAGGATAACCTTACAGGGTAGATAAGCTTAAGAATTTGCTCTTTTATCGGCGTGTTTACCTACTTACTAAGGTTATCGGCAAAATAAGAAAACGTCACTTAATGCGGGGAATTAAACCAAGGTTAACCGAAATAACAGATAATGAATATACATAATTATATTTGAGAAGTAGTAACTTAAAGTTGATCAGATTTAAAGACGAGATTCAAACCGTACTGGAACCAAAAGGTTTTTGCTTGGTACCCTGACTTGATTTATTTATATTATTTTGAAATTGTCTTATACAATGAAAGTTTTATTAAACATAATCAAATTTAAAGTGCTCAACTAAGCAAAATGAACGAAATAGTTCATTTGAACTTATTTTGAACGAAATGACACAACTCTAATTTATATAAATACACACACACACACAGACAACTCAACATTTGCGTCAATGTCAGACAGTAACAAGTAAAACAAAAACAAAAAACAACAACAACAAACAGAAAGCGCACGTTGTAAAAATAACACGAAATATCGACGCAATATACTTATTTAAGCCAACTGAGCAATGAATGAACACAGGCACTGTTCACATACATACGTGTATATACTTATGTATATGTGTATATTTGAGCACTAAAAATAACAATATCAATTCTATATAATAGATAATTGAGTTGACTTGACTGCAGCTACCTTTTGTTATTGTATTTGTTTTTTATTTTATAAAGAAATTGAAGTTTAACACGAACAACTTTTTGCTTCCGAACTACGCGCGTTCCAATGAATTTGTCGTCGTACGTTGTGGGCGGAAGAAGGTGGGCGTAACGGAAACGGTTAACGAGCCGGCACGAAAAAGAACAACAACAACAAGAATAAGAATAAGAATAATGGATAATGGAGAATGACGAATAAAGAATAAAGAACGGGGAACGTACGACGGACAACGTCGCACGTTTTATTGGATTTTCTTTCTTTAGGGTTTTTATTTTTGATTTTTTTGATATGAAGTTGCTTATAATCAATCTATTACGTTCGACTAGAACTCGTCAACTGAATTAGTTAATCAAGCAAAAGATAGCCACAAGCGACGGCGCAACTTGAGCGAGCGGGAGAGCACAAGACAGAAGAGAGCATCGAGACTGGCAAAGAGAGTAAGAGTAACGGAGAGAGAGCGAGAGCGTGACGCTGCTGTGAGCTGAGAGTAAGAGCGCACACTAAAAACGAGAGTGAAAATATGTCAAACCGACTTAATATATGTATGCGCATAGATGTATGTACATACATTCATATATATTCACATGCATGTGTGTGTGTGTGTGTGTGTGTGTAGCAGCTGTTCCAATATGCCACGCAATAAACTTTACAATCGCTTTCCAATATGAATGTAATCTCTCCCAATATAAAGTACATATTCACGTACCTACATATAACCTACAAAATACATACAGTTTATTTGTTGTACGCGCACTTTCAAGTGTTTATACTGTTACGCTGCGTATGCGTAATATGGCAAATGTTACGCATACGCCAGCGAGACACCCTCTTAAGTGAGAGACAGAGAAAAAGAGTAAGAGAGAGTGAGTCTGTGTGTGTGTGTGTGTGAATATTAATTTTAAATACATATATTTTATATGAATACTAATATTTAAAGAAAGATTATTATTCGTTATTTTTATTTAAAAACGTCTACTATTTAAACAAAATTTAAGCAGAACTATTAGTGCTAATTACGAAAGAATCGAATAAAAGTATGTGTTTGTACATAACATTGCAAAAGCTATTGTAAGACAAATTTCCTTTTAATTCTACTCATACGTTATAGGCATGAATATTAAGAAATAGGAATGGTTTACATATCTACAAGTATTTATTGACTATTTTATTATTTCAACAATACTTGATCGGAATAAGAGTATTAGGTTGATATTTACAAAGAAAACTCTCTTAAACTTTACTAGGATTCACATAAAGTGACAAACATTGTTTGTTTTATTTTGAATTTAGTTTTGACATCTTCTTAGTCCTACAAGCATTCCCTAATAAATTAGTCACACTATTTACGTTTCATTTATATTTGTATATTTGTTTATTTAATTGATATGTACACACTTTTTATTGATCAGAAACCAAAACAAATAAATAGCGTTCGTCGTTTAGTTCATTTTATTTTGTCGAACTTTACCTGTACTTTATTCTACCTTGCACCCACTCTCGCACTTTTGACATCTCTCTCCCACACACACACACACACACACGCTTGTAGGTGAGCATTTTGCTCTCAATTTCTAAGCTCTCAGCTGCTTTAACGCTGCGTTCCCCTGTCGCCGTCGCCGTCGCCGTCGCAGTCGCAGCCGCTGCTTAATGCCCACGCAAATTATTTTATTGCTAAGCTTTTTACTTTTTGCGTGTTGATTTTAGAGCAGTTGTTGTCAAACGCATGCATATACAGATTGTGTGTGTATATATGTACATACATATGTACTTATGTATTGGTATTTACACAGAACAAAATGATGAATCTAAATTTCAAGTTTAAAATATGTACATTCTTTTAGCTTGAATTTGTAGACCCTGTACATATATTCTTGATCAGCATAAACGGCCGAGTCGAAGTAGCCATGTCCGTCTATCCGTCCCTTTTTTTGCCACGCCCCCATCCGCCCCTAGAAATTGAAATACAAAATTTCGAATATCAAGAGATGCTAGCGCCTTGATTTTTGTATATGGGCACTTCAAGGATGATGAACGTGACATTTGTACGCCTTTAAAATAAAAAAAATGGAAAAATTTACATTTTTCAAAATTTTTTTTTACATTTCAGTTGCAATTAATGAACTCTATTTTTATTGTAAAAAAAAACAAAAGCTAGCTTGATGCTTTTGAATTACTTTAAGAAAAACAAAGCAAACCGAACGCGACAAAAATGGAAGTCACATTTAACTTTATCTCGAAAAATGCAAAAGTCTGCGAAATATGGCAAGTAATTTGGAAGTAAATAATCTTAAATCATAACAAAATAATGCAGCTTTCCATTAATAGGAATTATTTTGATGTAAATTAATTAATTTGTTTACTTAACACACAATATTTTCCCTAAGGGGTTGTTGATATTTTTGTAAATTAATGTAGATCAACTTTTTTGGAAATTAAAAAACGAATTTATCAAGATTTTGTTTTCTTTGAATTTGGATTAGATTTTTGGTATTTCAAGAGAGATTTTGTGGAATAGTCCTTATATTTCATACACACCATTTCACAAGTGCATTTTATCCAAACCAGGCAAAAATACAGAAAACTTAATTTGCGCAAATACGGAATCGGTTTACCCATCAAAGTTAATTAATTTATGTGTCAATTGCTTAAATAAATAACATGAATACGTTTCGAAGGAAAATTTCACAAGATGTGAGTGTGATTAATTTATTCGTTTTTCGTCGTGGTGGAGTTTTTGCCGGATTTGCCTTTTATAATATTATTATATTATGGTCCGTACCTGTCCTGAACATTTTATTCCAATCGGATGATAAACACGGAAGTTATTCCAACTAACGGATGTTACGGGCAAAAGGATAGAAGAAGAGATGCTAGCGTCCTCTATGTTTATCAACTAATATCTTCGTAGTGGCGCCATCTATTGTAATTTCTGGTACGCAACATTAAAGAACTATCTATAGTGAAGGCTTTGCCTCCAAAAATTACAGGATCTCCTACTGTCAAGCTTACTCCACTGCATTTTATTATTACTATATAAGTAGTGACGCTATTTTCTTGACGACTCTGAGACGCGTCTTAAAAACGTCACAACCGGCTGACAATTGTCTAAATTTATAGACTTACGTATATAATATACATTTGTAATTGATGTACATATATTTATGTATGTGCGTTTTTAAATGCATACATGATGTATACTTAGGTAAATACATAAATAACAATATTGTCATTTTTATTGCGGAATTCTCAAAAGTTTACAGCTATTCATACGTGCTCACATACATATATGTACATACGTTTATATATATGTATTTGTCATTATTGAGCTAGTTTCAATGCAAACAGCAAAAAAAAAACTGAATGAAATGAAATATTAAGAACAAAAGAGGAACAGTAGTAGCTACCTGTTGTTGATGTTCTTGCTGTCCATTCGGCTTTTTAGCGGTAAATGCAGATTTTGGGGGTGTCCCCAAATTTCAAGTATACAGTTTGTTACAGTCGATAAGCCCCACCAGAAAATCACAAAACTTCCTAGGTATTTTTGGCTGTCACGCAGGGTTATAGTTGTTACATTTATTGAACCTCCCTTACTTACATAATACGTTACGCACTTCGTGAAAAATTATAATACCCTCTGTAAGAGTATCAAAAGATGACGTCTTACTCGCTCCGCTGCTCTCTCAGTTTTTGGCACTAGCGTAGGCGTATAAAAAGCATTGATTTGACCGACGTCTTTTGTTTGTGTGTAGGCGTCTTTTATTTGCTTTATTTGTGTAGTGTGTGTGTGTGTATGCGTGTTTAGGGTTCACTTTAGATGGCATACTTGTTGTTCTTGTTATTGCACTGATTGTTAAGCTCAACTACTTCCGCTGCTCAAAAGGATTTCCGACTCGCTCTTTTGGTTAGCTCTTCAAATGGAGGATAAAGAGAGAGTCGTGAACATGCATTTGAAATGCAAAGCAGAGCAAGAGAAGCCACGCCTACTTCTTTTCATTCTTCCTTTATGCACTAGTTTTCTTTACAATTTGCGGCAAAATGAAACCAAATTTTCAGCTTGAAAACACAAACTTCCAGCATTGATGCATGTGAAATTAAAAGGCAGGTTACGTTGGTTACGCTTTATACCCACCAGTGTTGCCAACTTTAGATACAACCAAAAAAAAAAACTTTTCGGAAAAAAGCTAAATATTCAATAAAAATATATGTAAAATATAGAAATGACAAGTAAGCAGCGATCGAAAGAACCCACAAAAGGACGAACTCTGCTTACAGCTATCTTTCATGTTTGCGACTTAAAATTCTCAACTGGTTCTAACCATGCAAGCATGAGATTTCGCTGAGTAGGTTAGCAAAATGATACTGAGGATAGAGACTGGCATCTCTTGAAGCATATATACGAAGCCTTCCTCCTTGTTTTTCTAAAAGTAGATCTTGAACCAGCTACACACCCTTTATTTTTTCGCTGATTATAACCATATTTATCTTAATTTTATAAAAAATTGTTTTAAACATTTCGTTCTATTAGAATGTAAAACAACTTTCACAGCTTTCACGATATGAAATCCTGAAATTCTCATTCAGCGATTCTATACAATTTTTCAGTAACACACTGTCAAATCTTTTCGCAGCCAAACTGTGAACTTAGGGTTCCTTATTAATAAAATGTAAACGACAAATTTGACGGTAAGAAACTGCTTTGACAACACTGATACACACCCACATCTCTCATCGTCCCATTAATTTGCAGCTGACCGACTTTGACAGAGAGTCCAAAAAAAGTGTGTCAAATATTGAAATTTGTATATTTTCACAGACAGCCCAAAAGTGTGCAACAAAATTGAAAGACAAAAACTTACCTTGAGCAGTGTAAGAATCTTTTGCGACAGATCATAATCAAAATTGGAATATTTCGAGCCACTCATATCGTAAATGAAAACAAGTCCAGCACGCTGCGTTTCCGTATCCTGTAACGCACAGTCCAGCTGATAGACAATACCCTGTAATGTTGTCGTATGCGACGCACTCAACGGACTGTGCCGATTGGCAGTAAAGAGCGCAATTGCCGCTCCGCTCGAAGTGCGCGCCGGCTAAAAGAAAATAAATAATAAACAAATACGGTTAACAAAAAACAGACGATAAAAAAAACAAAATAATAATAAATATAAATGCATGTGCAGTGAATCAAAAAATTATGGGCACAACTCTTATATTATGGTTTGTCATAAAATTACTTTTAAAGCAGTTCAATAATGAAAAAAGTTAAAGATATAATTTTAACAAGGAATTGATTTAATAATAGTTACATTTTAACATTTCCATACTTAAGTTTGTTTTATTAACATTTATTAGGTAATATTTGAATTGTTTATTTAAACAATTTAGTTATTAATCAACTGAACGATATTAGACCTAAAATGTAAAGAAATTAATGTCAATCTCAAAACCTATCACAACAATTTTAACTGGACTGTTGAAAAACGAGCAGTTAACTCAGAAAAAATTATGGAAGCATTTTAAATGAGAACACTTTTTTGGGTAAGGTTTTTGCTGAGTTTAATAAGAACGCTAAATACTCGTTCTTAAAGAAATAAAAAAGACACTACTACAGCAAAAATTAAAAATTTAAAAAAATTTAAAATTGAAATTAATAGTTTTTGTTTCTATAAATATTTTATAATATACTTAAACCAAAAATGATTTATTTCAATAATCGTTTACTTATGAAAATAATGATAGTTAAAGAAAGTAAACATTTTCTTATCAAAAAGATAGAAAAGAAAGACTTGTGGAGATTGTCATAATATATGATTACATATTGTGGAATCCACGAATACCTATCACACATCTCCTTTAACCTTAATAACGACTTCCAATCAAATTAAAACTTGTGTCGGGGCCCAATTATTATTTTCAAAACATAATAGGTAAACTACCAATATCGTGAACGTTAATTAGTAATTTCTTTAAGTGTGCCATTACTTTTTTAATTCACTTCAAATGCTTGATCAATCAATGTGGAGTGGAGTGGGGTGAGGGAAGTGGGGAGTGGAGTTACGTACCAGTATTGTAAATTTGCCAGTTTGTAGCTCGGAGCGCAATGGCTCCACATCCGGATCAATATTGTATAAGTATTCCCTCTGGCGTATCTGCTCATGTTGTTCATAGAGAGATACGGCCCGTGGTATATCAAACTTACGGGCGTATAGAAATTTCACGGCTGTCGTGTGCGAGATGTGACGCCTAATGGGCAATGATGACGATGATGACAATGATGTTGCTCCCACTATTGTTGTTGTTTGTAATTGTGTTTCTGGGACAACTGTTGTTGTTGTTGCTGCTGCTGCTTGTTGTTGTGGTTGTGTATTATTGCTGTTATTGGTATTTATGGTGATGTGGAAATTGGATGTGCTGGCGTTCGAGGAGTTGCTCGATGAGGAGGCAGTTGTTGCTGTTGTTGTTGTTGTTGTTGTGCTGCAATTTGCGCCTAAATTGTTGCAGAGATCAATGAATTGTTTGACAGCCTGTGAATGAATTAATGCAAATGCAAAATGTTGAAAAAATATGCATAACAAATCAAATATAATGGAGATGCTATTTGTTTTATTTACGAGATCAGTTTAAAATAAAATAAATGACTCATTTACCCTAGAAGAAGGAATAAACATTATATAAGGAACACAACATTTTGATAACAATAATACATTTTCTATTTCTATTACCCTTGCAGAGGGTATTTTAATTTTGTCACGACATGTGTAACGCATTGAAGGAGGCCTCACAGACCCCATCAATTGTTTGAGATTGAGATACATTTGAAAAGCTAAGTTGATCTTTAAGTTTTACATATTTACAACACGATATTTTCTTATGTCCAGCCCAATTTATTTAAAACCATAATAGGTTTTAAACTTTCCATCGTAATTATTGATATATTGATATCTTTTGCAATTGTAGACAGAGTCTTATTCAATCTTTTTTTAAGTGTATGCCAAACTTCAGTTTCACTTTAGAAAAAAATAAAGAATTGCTTTTGGAAAGTTATAGAATAACAAAATATTCACATTAAAAGCTTTAATGTCCACATCAACTCAAAATGTTTCTACTCATTTTTGGAAGTAAAATTTCGAAAATGTCAGCTAAGTTGATCAAATAAAAATTGTATTTCATACAATAGTTTTTCAGCCATTTTGCGCTCTTGAGAGAAAGAAAATTTAACTTTCTTGAGGCAAAACTAAGAATTAGCCTTCAAATATAGTGAGACATATATTCAACTTAAAAATTGAAGAAGTGAACAAATATAAATTTGTTTATTATATACATTTTACAATACCCAAGTTACTTCAACGCATTTGCCAAAGATGATTGAGGTTCATAAGTAAGATCTTATCAATCTCTATAGTATTTAAATCAAATCAAATCAGGCAATTAATTACATTGTAGAGTTCTTAAATAACATTCATTTTCATTTATAAATCATTCTGAAATAGAGTACTGTTTACTATCTGAGCTATGATTTATGGGACAGAATAATTGATGATATGGATTTTAAAATATTTTATGCGTTTACTTTCACAACATAATAAACAGCAATGTCTGTGCACATGTTGATTGCACTCACTGTTCAATTACGCAATTAAATGCTATTATATTAATGATGAATACAATGGCCTTACGAGTGTTTAGATTGATAGATTTCAATAGAAAAGCGATAAGCATATGGAGGCAATTGCAGCAATAACCTTGGAGCTATAAAACTGTGAAATCAGGTCAATAAACCAGTGTCAAACATACGATACTCCTTAGAATTGTATGTGTGAATACCGTAAACACAATTTCTATCCAAATCGTATTATCTCACCCAACCCGGATAATCTTGAGGTCATTTACAATGCAAATTTTGGGAAGGCAAATGTTAAATCGAGCAAAAACTGGAACGAAAAGCTTTAAAATGAATTTCATATTTACAGTCGCTATCAAAAATATGACAGGCATACATATAAGTACATAAGTATTCTTCCATATGCAATGTAAAATATATTGTATGTTGTTGGCATGTAGAGAATTTAAACATGTTCCTCATCATATTTTGACAAGCAACTTGAGCATTGCGAAAATCCAAGAACGCATCGCTTTAAAAGGCAAATAAATGATAATTAAGTATACGCAGTAGTATACATTATATACCCTACAGGAAATACAACAATGTACATTATGTTTCTGCCATGCAACAATAAGAATATCACGCAATATTATGTGAATTCTTATATACAAATAACAAGGAACACAGTTCAGTTAGCTGCGCTTCAGCGCTTAAATGAGTTTCTACGAATCTGATGAATTCCGCTTAATATTTAATAAAGTTTCCTAACCAGTGAAGTGAACAGCATCAAAAAAAAACGTTTTCAAATGAAAACAAAATTACATTTCCAAAGAAATTGAATATTTTCATTTGCTATCGACAAAAGGGGTAACTGAAAATATCAATAATGAATGATTTACCAAGAAACAAGATTTCCACATAAATTGAACAATTTTAAGTCATTGATAGAAATCTTTGTGTAGATACATCTGTTCATTTCAGTTTTGTTCCCTTCTGTTTCACAGTAAAGGGCAACTGATATCTCTTTACACAGTTCTTGATAAATGCCAATTTGGCAAACCGCATATCAAAATCTCAACACGTTCCACTGAATGACTTGTCAGTTATCAGACAAGCGAGTTACCCCCTCTCTCACTAACCGAACCAAGCGATAAGTACAATACAAATACTCGAACTTCAACACACGTACATCTTGACAGTTCCGCATAAAAGCCGCAAAAATATATGTACATACATATAATATTAATGTTTATCTAATTGGCTTTTCCAAAAAATATATATATGTATATATAAGTACATATATTTTAAAAAGCACAAAATTCACAATTTTCCGTGAATTGCTTGGGGCACAATTGTTAAAGGGAATACCGCTTTATAATGTGACTTGAGTGTGAGTATAAGTTTGACTACTCATCAAATTTGAGTCCAATTAGCATTTGGCTTTTGCTTCCGTTTTATGGCGAACATTTCTTTGAATTCAATTGGGCCAAAGTGCAGAAGAAGAAGCGAGCGAGAGAGAGAGAGAGACAGAGAGAGAGAGAGAGAGAGAGAGAGAGAGAGAGAAAGAGAGAGGATTCACTCGTTATCAGGCATTGTATTATTCTTTTCACAGTCATCACTTCCTATTCGTATTCTCCACTTCCATTTCTGCTTGATTGTATTCATTCATGTGTTTTACAGTGGCTAATTAGATACTTAACATGCGGGAAACGAATTCGAATCGTTTCTTGAAAGAATTACTTAGGGATAAGAATAATGATAGGGGCGTAACCTAATCGCTGACGCCACCCACCTGTTCCCGGCTGCGTCGTCGCTGATAGAGATGCACCATTTTCGATCAATTTTCTCACACACACACAAAACAAACAAGAAAATAAACACACAATTAGTACAATTTGTACTACAGAAGTTTATATATTACACTATGTATATATGTATATATATATTTAATATGTTTATCGGTATAATCCGGCGACACTGAAATTCACGACGCGACGCTTTCAATGTTTCTTTTATTACTGAAACAGAAAAAACGCAGCGCGCTTCTCGATCTACCAGCGAATTAAACAACGAAGCACACAGCAACAACAACAACAACAACACTAACGAAAAGCCACAAAAGCAACAACAACACAAACAAATGCTGATAGCAAGCTCTGCCGATGTTGACGTTGACGTCGCTGCCCTGATGACTAGCTTCTGCCGAACCGAGAGCCGAGTCATGCTAACGAACTTTATTGAACTGCACATTGCATTGGGACAGCCCACAACACGACGCTGACACGAAGAACTCAACGAACGAGCAAAAGAATTGAACGAATGAACGACAAACGAACAGAGGTATGGGGATCGATGGAGATGGACAGGAACAATTCTGAGAAACAAACCCAACAACGCATGCGCCGCTCCGCTCTGCTCAGAAAGCGTTAGCCGACACTCATCGACACCATTCCACAGTGGGTCCCATACAAACATCACGTGCCACAAGAGATAAAAGTTAACCAAACAATATAATACCAGTGCAACAACATTTTCCCACTGATCTGCATTTTATATGAAATCGATATTTTCGATTAAACTTAATGCCCTTACTGCACTGCATAAGCAATCTGAATAATCGATACTCATCGACACTTTTCTTTCCTTCCTCATTTCGAAGAAAAAGTAAAATAACGTAATTTCCCCACTGATGTGCATTTTTATAAGAAATCGATCATTTCGATAAAAACGATAAAAATGCAACTTTGTGTCCTCACTGTATGATGTTATCACTAGCACCGCATTCGAGTTTTTAATAAATTACTTCAATAATAACTATTTATGACTAAAAATAAAAAAAAAAACAACAAAAATATAAAGTTAACAATACTATTTATATTATTCACACAAATTGAAAATCTAATTGTGTGCGCAACCTGTTTTATTTGTTCTGGTTTTGTATATAGCTTCAATTAAAAAGCTGAACTTTGGGCCTATAAAATGCCCCTTATTCATCGATTTAGCGCGATATTTTGCACAGATCATTATTAGTTCAACAACTATGGTTTTGCTTTCTGTTTGGACAATTCGAACCACTGTGCTTCATAAGCGTCAGCGTCGTTGTCTCTACTAACATACCGAAAATTTGAGTCATCACTTTGGCTTGCCCCATATGTCACCGATGCTGCTGCTTCTGGTGCTGTCGCAGTCGGCGTCGGCGCACAGGAGTTTTATAGCATTTGTGCCGTCATGACACACAATACAGATGCATTTATGCACTGAGAAAAATTGTGTACTGTTTTAGAATGTATACTTCAAAAAATTATAAATCTATTTTAAATGCATTATGAATTGAATAAGTTTCAATATCAAAACAAAAGTGAAATTCTCAATATTTAATCAATTTTAATTTACAAATGTTTCTCAAAACGTTGTATATAGTTACTATGGATCATTTAAAGTGACCGACTTAAACTAAAAAAGAAAACAACGGGTGGAATATATTGAAGTCAGCTTGTAATATTAAATATTTGTAATATCACTGTCATAGAACTCAAATTTTTTAGAAAAGAGACTTCGTATTAGAAAATGATAACTAAACAGTTACTATAGTAATGAGCTTTCTCTCCAAATAACTATCTCAAGACAATTAATAAATATTATAAATAGCAATCGATTGCGAAATACATTTAAACGAAAGTCTATCATTAAGGGAGTTAATTTCCGTAAAAATATATCAAAGTTAAATTTAATTTAAAAAATAAACACAATACAAATAACTCTTTTTTTAGCCAGTGTACGTGCGATTGTTGACTGTGAAAGATTCATTAAGAACAGAAGTGACACGGACCTGATGTCTGAAGAGAATGAAAAAAGAACAAACGTACCTATCTGATGAAACATCTTTCCACGTATCACGAGTATGATAAACAGCACTTTAAATAAAGTATCTGACCTTAGCCAATATTACGTAACATTTAAGGGGAATAAAGCAATGAATTGTAAGAGAGATGCTGATTCAGTATATGTTTGTAATAGTCTCTACACTCTTTTGCCCAGTGTAGACAGATGATGATAAATTTAACAAGACACGTTGGGAGAGTGCGTCACCTTTTTTTTATGGTCTGATCGCCCATTGTTTCCACGAATTATCATTATCGATACAGCTTCAACTGACCATCATAACTCATGAAATACTAGAAAGCCAAACGATCTCCTAAAAAAAAAGACTCTAAAAACCATATCGGAGTGGATGGGTAGTCTCCTTGTTCGAAATTTGTAATAAAATAAAGTGTATCTAAGGTCAGAGACATTTCTCGATTCTTCTGAGAAGATTCCCCATGTTGGAAATTAATTTCGTGTAAATCATATTCCAAATTATTGCTGATCATATTAATAACGTCACTTTACTGCCTCATCCATCCACGGGGTGTGTGCATGTGTGTGTGTGTGAGAGTCTGTGCTTAGACCAGGTCAGCTTTAATGGATGACTGTATCTAATTTTAGCCATCTGTTTGGGGGTGTGTTGGCGGCTTTCACTTTTAAACGCCTTTAGCCAATAGGCTTATCAGTGAACAGCTTGTGACCAAGGTAAAAAAAATTGTGCTAGCTCGTTATACCCTGCATTCGAGTTGTAGTAAATGTGGCGGGTTTGACAATGTGAAGCAATTGTATGAAATAAATAAGTAACGATATAATTGTCTTTATAAAATTAATTACATTTTATATAGTTAGAATTGACGCAATAAGTGGTTGTCACTATGAGTGTCTTTAAGACATTACAAGTACCAACATTAATTTGTAAATAATATAATATTATATTAAAATCATTCAACGAAATTTAAAAATAAGTTTTTAGTTTTTTTGGGTCTGATGTAGAAACAGGGTGTCTCCTAGTCGGGCTACCCTAATTAAAAGGTTTAGCTGTATAACCCTTTAAAATTGGTAATTAAAAAGTTAACAATTGTTCAAAAACGCTGCTAATTGAATAAGCTTTTGAGGCATAAACTGATTTTTATTGAAATTACAAAATGCTAGTAATGTTTCTTTGAGTACGAAAATGTATGAAAGAAATAGTATTTGCTAGTCTGTCAAGTCTTTGAATGTCAAGTGTACTGAGCTTGTTCAGTTTTCTTTTATTATTTTTATAATTGTTTTTTGCTATTTTCACGAGTAAATAAAGGAAATGAAAAGTCGCCGACACAAACGCAAACAAATCTCCTTCCTCTATCCTCTAAGTTCTCCCCTCACCAAAAATCACCGTCTCAACGTGTCCACAATTTGTTGCTAAACATGTTGCAATATAAACATGGAGGCCAAATTGTTTAACAATATGTACATGTAAACAAATTTGTAAGAATTGTTGTTTAACAAAGATTGTACCGTCAATTAACCGTACATACAACTAAATTTGTGCATGTGTGCGTGTGTGTGAAGTGAAGAGCATTTCCGGTTCCGACACGTTCAACGCGGAACGTGCGATGCCTTAAATTATTGGCCATTAGCTCTGAAGCGAGTTAATAGAGCAACAAGTGAAACGTTTTTTGCGGCGAACCGCTTTCAAAGCTCTCATAACTGTGCATGCAAAGTAACAGCAACAGCCCCAAGAAGACGAAGAAGAAGTAGAAGAAGAAACATTCTAAAACTGTAAACGGCTTTGAAACATGCACGAACTAAAAGAAAAAGAAAGAGTTAAAAGACTTGCCATAGATTAAAGTTGAACGTTCGCTGAAGAGAGAAGATACTCTTCTGCATGACAGTTTGTAGTCTAAAATGTTCTTTGATTGAGGCGCCTCGGACCATGGGCGCAGATCAGGAAGAGAGTTACGAAAGAGGGGAACGAAGAGAGAGGAGTAATAAAGGTATTCGTTTCAACCTTGCTGCAATCGTGTTCACGTTGTTGGCTAATCATCGATCGATGATCATACATTTTGTTGTCAGTTGTTGAATAGTGACTAATCAGTGAATATGATCAGAGTATGAACTTAACGCTAAACGTGATCGGTGATCGGTGATCGGTTACAAATGGCCAATGAATGAATTTGATCATGAATTATTGCAACGGGTTATGAAATGATCATTTGATTGCATCAGCATCAGTTTCCAGCTACTGTTCATATGTTGAACTGGTAACAGCAATGACCTCAATAAATGCTTCAGAATAGAATCAGAATTCAATCTATATCAAATACGAACACTCTGCATTTATGTTATGTATGTCGAATCGTCGGGGAACTCATTTGCCCTGTAATTGTACTCAATTGGTATGTTATATGAAGAGTTACTAGAGGGTTAAATTAGAACTCTCAACTAAAGATCCATTGTGATAGTATCTTTAAAATAACCGACTCTAATCTGATATTCTATAGTGATCATTCTGACGGTATTGCAGTTCATGTGTGAACTCATTGGCCCTTTAATTCTATATAATTGGGTTATTATATGAAACAGGAAAGGTTTGTTAGAAAATCCATTTTATACGGTGATCAGTTGTGATAAAATTATATAATAATCATATTCTAATCGAATCTTCAATCATTATAATTGATTTATTTAGATGTAAAAAAAATAGCATCTGTTTTCTTTTAGTTGTCAGATATGACAAAAATCTATTCGGTTATGTGTTCTAAAGACAGTTATTTACATTTTTACACTCCAATTGAATCGCTTCTAGTAAATTTACCTAAGAGTGGAGATCTGTTCGGATTTCTGCGTGATCAACTTATTAATCTGAAGTTATATGAGCGTCCCTTTCACGAATATCCCTTAAATTTGCATAGAGTCCTGTCTTTAGTCATTCGAACTTTGAATTCATTCAACAAGCAATGAGCTGTAATTGTTCAACAACTTGTTTAGTCTGATTCATTCCACATTCAGTGGCATATGTGGCATGCAGGATATTGCTGGCAGATTGCCGCATTTGACACCAACACGGACACATCCGTTGTTTTTCAGTGGCACCAGAACTGACGGCCATTTGCCAGAGTTTTCACAGTTTCCACAATCTGTGGCATCATCGAACAGCAACCGGAAATGGACGCCGGTTGCATTGTGCGTGCCCAAAGGGGTGGCTGCTGTATGAATGAGGGAGGGGCAAAGGGGGTTCGCGGGACTGGCAACACTTTCGCATAGCTTTCAAAAATGCTCTTGAAAGCACATTTAATGTGCTTCCGCTTTGTGCGCAGTCGCGTGGAGATTAATAACTAACAGCCAACTAACCGCTTCGGTTATTACAGTTTATAAACTGGAACTGGAACTGGAACTAGTCAGAGACAGAGACTGCAATATTTTATCTCTCGCTCTTCAGTTTCCCATCGCTTATTTGCATATGAACAACACAATTTTCAGGAAAATTGAATTTGCGTGCCAAATGATGTCGGTTCGCCAATTCAGACATAATCCGAGACTACACGTATGTACACATATACATACATACATACACACATATACATATGTACATGTGTGTGTTATATATTTAGATGCAGATGTATTATGTATATGGAGTGGAGTGAGTAAACGGAACTGAACATCCAAAAACCAGAAACCAGACAAATGTTAAGAAAAACGATTCAATTAGAAAACAGCTGTAAATAAATAATAAATAGCCAGCCAGGAAAAAAGCAAGTTAAAACAAATATTTGTAACACCCTTTCTATTTGATACTAGAGCTTTACAATTTCTTAATAGTAATTAATCAATATGTATAAAAGACAGCAATCACATTTGTTATCACTTTCTTTGTACCATAGAGCTTTATTGTCTTAGGCTGCAACAACAACTTTGATCTAAGCTTTTAAGCAACAATAGTTTATAAATTAACTTGCTAAATTTAAATCAATTCAGCTTTCTTAGGCTTTATAGACACACACAAGCATAGAGATTTATATAGATAGTTCTAAAGAAGAATTGGAAGTTAAAAGAGAGAGGGATAGAGAGAGAGGTTTGCATCTGACAGCTGAGCGAAGTTGAGCTGAATTTGAGTGAGGAGAGGCAAAGGTGGACAAGACCAAAGGCAACAAAAACTAATGAAGCTCGTCTATAAATAGCGCAACAAAAACAAAACACAAACAAAAAAATAGCAAAAAGAGGAAGATGAAAAATAAAACAAGCCTGGCAACTGCAACTGCAAGTGATGGAAGCGAGCAAAGAAGACAATCTCAAGTCAACGTCAAAAAGAGACTCGCTAAAGTTGAAGGATAGTGTAAAAGAAGAGGGAGGAATAAAGGGGGAATAGAGCATTATCGCCTGATGATGCACAAAAACCACAGTGCAAAAAGTATGTGCAAGTAAATTTAGACAAGACTGAGAAAGTTATTTCGATACAAAAAATACTATTTACAGTGGCAAAGTAAAGTCTCATATAATTTGAAATTTAGCAGCCAATCATTCAAAAAAAACTAATGATGATTATTCTAAATACAATTTTCAAATTAATTTAAAAAAGGAAATTTCACATTTAACTAAAACTTAAAAGCAATTAAAACCTGGAATTGTAGAAATATTAATAATACAAATGTAAAAATGCCTTATATCAATTCTACATATTAAAACTTATGTTCATTTCAAGCTCAAGATATTTTTAAAAATTTTTTACAAATGTTAAAAGCCTTACATTCATTTCTTTTATTAACTATTTTGTTTATTTACTTTAAATTGTTTTTAGTTAATTTTTTGTTAAATATGGATTTCTAATAAAAATTAAAGTACTGCATCATTACATTTTGAAATTGGTCACTAGACTTCTATGGGAATGTAAATTGAGTGGGGGGTATGTAGACTTCAGTTTTTCACTGTATGTAAATGAGTAGCTTAGAAGAGGGGCAGTGTGTGGAAGAGAGAGAAAGCACCTTGGCTATACACAGGAAAAGGCGTCGATGACAGCTGCTCGCATAATCATATTCTCCTCCTTGTTTATCCTTTCTCTGCTGAGGCGGCTGCATTTTTGCCGTCCACAATCTCATTTATCAAACACACACACTTTTCACATATGCAAAACAACCGAACGAACAGGAAAAAAAAGAAAGCACTATGAGAATGCCATAAAAATAAACAAATTATTGATCAACTTGTAAGTGCACAATAAATTCGGTTTTATATGTAGAGAGATATTGATATTTGTGGTTTTCTGGTTATCCCAGCATAAACAAAAAAGACAAAATCACAGCGCGCCCGCGAGATCAGCAACAGCAAAGAGACAAGAGATGAACAACGCGACGCGGCTGCGACGACGACGACGACTGATGATGGGGCCAGAAGCAGGCAGCAGCAACCAGCAAGCAGCAACCAGCAACAGAGTTGTCCGCCACCAAACAACAAACAATAAAATAAAAACGGGCAGGCGGCGACGGTGACGGCTGCCAGGCAGAGCCAACAACGAACAACGCAAACAGAGCGCGCTGCGCAGCAGCAATAGCTACGACAGCAACAGCTAAAGCAGCGCACAGTGGCACATTTTGACTTTTTACTTTGCACAAATCATCCTTTAGTACACGATCCAACGAGCTTTTTATTACGAAATACATATTATTAATTAAAAAATTATCTGTGTGTTGCTGTACTTGTTAACTTCATAAAAAGTTATTTAGCTGTAAAAGGAACGTTATTGTGATCGATTTAGCTAAGTTCAAAAGTAAAACGCCTGGAGGCAGTCTTGGGACAGCTTGCGAAAAAATATTGGCAAAGTTAGTTGAATTAAGAGCCTTTATACAAGAATAGTTTGGAAAAACAAACTTTTTACCGCCTACAGACACTTGATTTGATGGAGTTTAACATTTTCCAGAACTTTTGGGTCGATAATGGCGACAAAAATTCAATATAAATCGTCATTTCTCTCAGCAAGAATGTTGCTTCTTTGATTTCCATCAAAAATAAACTGTGCTTCATAATTTTCTTGTAATATACTTTTTCTTTATGTTAAAACAATTGGAATATTTCCTATTTTTTAAACGGATTTGTGCAAAAATTAAGAAATATAAAAATCTAAGCAATGAAAATTCCAAACATGTCCGCAACAAAAAAAAAAAGAATCATATTTATGCTATGGTAATTTTATTTTTGGCTCTGTTTCCCAAGAAATTTGACCCTATTAAACCTAATTCTCTGAGCTTATAAAATTTGTCCAGAACAAACATTGCGTTTTAAACTGTAGCCCAAGAAAAACTTTGGGAACTAGTGGGTTAAACATATGCTTGCAGTTAGGGATATTAAATATCATCATATCAGTTGTATGTCACAGTTCAATGTCAGTCAACGAGAGAGACGAGACAAAGAGAGAGTAAAATTAAAGCAAAGCTAAACAAATGTTAAGGTAAGGATGATTTATATACATTCATACATTTGTATGTTAAACTAACAGCGTGCTGTTATTCATCAACATTCTAACGCATTTCGTTATGCATTCCATTCGCATTGACTGCGGTTTCTGTCTGTCATATTGTCAAAAGCAACTACACAAAATGAAACATAAGAAAAACAAAAGTAATACGCGAAATAAAGTGCGCATTTGGCAAGTCAAAAGTCAAGCACACGCCTGGCTGAGCAGCTTTTGTGCTTAATTTAATTTATGTATGTACATATGTAATACATAAATAAAAAAACATATGGTACAAGTATGTTTGTATGTATGTGCATATGTATACATTTACTTTAGCTTTAGCTTTGGTTTGCTCTCTCTCCTCGTCAGACGCTTTATTTTATGACTTCTTATGAAAGTGTTAAGAAATTTCGCCGCCGTTTTGAGTGTCGCCATCAAAGCGGAGAGAAATTTCACCCGCTGCTTCCAGCTGCTTGTGACGCTGCACAGTGGGATGAACAGCTGGACTAGCTTTAAATAATTCAAGTTCTAAAATTTTGTCACTTTTATTTATCAATATGAAAATCACTTTTATTAACATATTTTTAACATTAATCACAATGGAAAACAATCTATGCTAGTGACGAAATACTGCTGTGAGCTTTGACTTTGTCGTCAATTTACACCAATATTAAATAGAGCTTCCTAAAGTTCAAGGTATTTATTTAAAGAAAACATGAGAAATTTAAACATAGTTTTAAGTGATCTTTCCTGGTGAGTACCTTTTGAAGATCAATGTGCAGTCTAAATTTTTGCTTCTGTTGGTCATTTTTTTAAGTATTTAAAAAGGACCAATGAGATCTACTTTGTACTCGTTAAAAAAGGTTAGTTATGTGTACATTTTTCTAATATGTGGCACAAGAAAGCCGATCTGCTGTTGAAACCCAGAATAAGACAATAAAGAAGACTCACAATAAGAATATGATTTTAAATGCTTAATCACCTCTTGCTCATTTATAAATGTATTTTGAATTATTTATTTTTTACTGGGGAATTTAAAAAAAATGAAAAACTGCTGCTATTAAAATGAGATGTAAGGAGGTCTAGTAATTTTTTCCACTGTGGGTTAAGCTCGTATTACTCAATCATATAGTACAAAATTTCAATTTGATTACGTTTTAATTTTGAATATATAATATAATAAATTAAAAAACAACTGATATTAAGATAAGATATTAATATGTATAAGCAGGTCTAGCCATTTCTTCCACTGTGGGTTGAGCTGATATTTGTTTTTGTTGCTATTGTCTGGTCTTTCTGGCCTCGTGCTGTGCTTCTGATTTGTTTTCTACCATTTGCGCATGATTATTGTTATTATTATTACGCTTTCTTATGGCCGCATCGATTATTTAAACAAAAAGCTGGCTTAAAGCTTACATGGGGCGTGACATTGACACTAGAAAAGAGTTTTGCTATCACGCGTCGTTGTCAGGTTAAAAACTTTCTTTTCAATAAACAAAAACAAATAACAATATTAATATGCCCGTGTATTTGTGTATACATAAATCCGCATCAAAAAGAAATCATACAATTTGTATATGTACAGCTTTTATAAATAAAAGTTTTTGTCGCAGCCCTGAAACTAAAACCGAAACAAGTTTGATCTCCAATTTGAACACAAATTGGACAACACATGCGATTCATACATCAGCTGCAACCCACTTAGAAAGTGATCCGAATGGGATTAGTGGAGCTCCACTTTGGAGTCTACTCCGGTTACGCAAGTGGAGAGTCCACCGAGTTGTGCGAATTGTAGCTACATGATGATGTGACATTTTTCTGACCAAGCTAAGATGATGATGTTATCGTAAAACGTGACTAGTAAACTTCACTGCAGCTCCTCCTTCTGCTCTAGATCAAGCGACAAATGTTATGCAAGTGTTTTTGTTTTTCTTCTTTTTTTTAACTCAACTTTGCTTATTGCAACAGCTTTTGATTATTGTGCACGTATGTATGTACAATGTACATTGTACATATAATATATGTACTTTAATTGGTCCAATTTGGCAACCAACGCAAATTCGTCATAGAAGAGCAGCAGCTTACAGAGAAAGCTTACAATACATACATATGAATGTGGTATGAATGTGTGCCTCAGAATGCAATTATGAAGGTTTCCTTAAGTTGAAAGTGCATTGCATTCAGCATAAGAAGTCGACTGTGAAACACCCAGTAATATTTGGATTAAACAACAGATCAAAGTCTACAGAATTTGACCGATAAGAATAGGAAATGTTGCATCAAACATATTCTAAAAAAAACCCAGAGATAAATGCACCCAAAACACAAAGATATATTAATGGTATGAGTTTCTCTTTAGTTTAAAGAACTTTCAAGGCTCTTAAAACAGTACAGATCGGTTAGAAAATTGGTTGAAATGTTACAGCTGATATTGATACTAATGGTGTTTCCATTCTGTTATCTTCTAATAAATTACTAATCGATATACTATTATTTAGCAACCGATCTTTATGAATATTTAGAGACATCGTTTCATTCTAATTCAGTTTGTTTAATTAAATGTCAAGAATTGAACGATCTACATTTATGTATCTATATGTAGGTTTGTCAACTTCGTTGTCTTTATTCTCAGAGTACCATTCAAAACTTCAAAACTACAGGGTATTTCCTTCTTACAATCTTTATTAAATGACTCTAAAGGTGAAGTAGTCTCATATCTTAAGTACGTTGAAGCTCCTATTGTAAGCTGCTTATTAAAACCTGCCTACTTTGAACAGAGTTCTCAGTGCAAATCAGTAAAAGTTTTAATTAACTTGAGGCATACAAAAAGCTTTGGCACTGCCATTATGTGTAACGGTTATTTTAAAGCTTTGGGCAAAATGCCAACAAATTCGAGCCGAGCCGAGGCAAAGCAAGCTAAATCAGAGCAACAATAATGGTAACAACAACAGTAGCAGTAGCAGTAGCAAAGGCAAATGTTGCTTTTTAATTATCAGAAATGGTAAAAAATAGCCCTACTCCATGGTGGAGCAATGTAGGGCAAAAGACGCAAATAAAAGCTTTTCTATATATGCGAAGTTAGACAGCCCGAAAATGAGAAAAAAAAAATAAAAATGAAATACATATAAAAACTCATTTCTTTTCACAATGTAAATCGGTCAAACCAATCAAAAAGGCAGAGTAAAAACCTCATCGACAACAACAACAATGGCAATGGCAACAACAACAACAGCAACAATAAGTAAGGTCCGTCCGGCGATATTATCAACGCTCTATTAGAGTTCTTTCAACTCGGTTTTAACATTTTTATTTTGCAACCATTTTTTAAAGAGAGAACCGCGGGGCATTGGAAAGCGTTGGATGATTGACAGTGTTGCCAATTCAGTCTGTTTCCGGATAGATCTGTCCTTTTTAAAAGTACTTCAGCCGGGAAATATGTCAAACATCTTCCATCCGAAAATCTACCCTGTTTGTTAACGCAGAAGGAAAAAAACTGTTATTTAACGACTTTTCGGAATAATATACAAGAAACAAAACTTTACGATCAAGAACTGAGCACCAATTTTAAGAACATAGGTTCACGGCTCATTTTTTTTGGACGAATGGTCTTAAATTAATATTTTTCACTACCAAAACACAGTTTCTTTCAAATTATACAAAGTTACCCAAAATAATAATATTATTAGGGCATTCGACAGGTAATTCAAGTCACCAGTTATAATACCTTATTAGTACTTACTACGTTCAGCAGGATATACAATTAATAATGAAAAATTTGGCTATAGGGGTATTACAAAACATGTAAAGTACAAAAGTACAAATGTTACTGATTACTCTTTTTTGACCGAAGCGCTTTTAAAAACGTAGTGGTTGATTTAATAAAAAAAATAATCATATAATAGGCAGATTTTGTGCAAAAGTATCATGCCATTCAACAGGTACTGATTATAATCAATAATTATTGATTGAATCACCTGCTGAAGTCAGATACAAATCTATATTTACTAAAAGGCAACACTTTTAAATAAAAACTGTTGATCTATTTTAGTTTTTCATCAATTTTTTTTTGGTTGGCTTGTCCTGTTTTCGTGGCATCACTGATGATTGAAGATGAGCTATATACAGAGAGACACAGAGGAAGAGATGTGAACACGTTTGTCGCCCAGTGAGTGACCCCAAAGCAATGCCCAAACAAAATGCAATTGAATATTATTGCAACAAAGACTTGAGCACGCCACAATGGATAAGAGCTCAGCTGAGATGAGATGACAACAGAATCAGAAGCAGAAGTAGCGGAAATAAAAAAGTCAGACAATGCCGTTCCGTTGCTGCTGTTGCTAGAAAAAATAGCTTAGCAACAACAACAACAACAACAGCAGCAACAAGCCCAAAATGAACGCAAATGAGCTGAGATCTAAGTGAGAGAACAACAACAAATACAACAAAAAGCAGCGATAAAGCGCCTCAAAAAACAGAAGAAGAAAGCGTTGCGGAAGCAACAGCAGAAGATGAATAAGAATAAGAAGAAGAGGAGGTAGAAGAAGCAGCAGCAGCAGCAGCAGCAACCTACGAGGGTCTCGAAGTCTGAGAGCCTCGAGCCACTCGGCCGGTCGGTCACATGTGGAGTTCAACAACCTGCGATTGGAATAAATACGCCAACAGCAACAACAGCAACAACAACGACAACAGCAACAACAAGAACAATAATAAACAAACATTGCGATAGAAAATTTCGCTATACTCTCACGGAACAATGTCAATTATGCATAAATATAAACAGAATTTTAAAGAAACTGCCAGTTGAACAACTGCTATCGATAAGATTTATCGAGCCAAGCAAGGAACCCGGACCAAATCAGCAGCCAAATCATCCTTTTTACAGACAGATTTGTCCTATTTGAAAGCTGTCCAAAACTTATATAGTTTTTAAGTTTTAGCTGCATTTAAGCTGAGACATTTTGGACTTTCCTATTTTATTTCTATCTGTATTCTTTATATTACTTTTTATTTCTTATTTCCAATCTGTCGAATCTTGGCAGTAGTATTTCTATTGAAACCAACATAAAATTGCGAATAGCCCCCCAAGAAATTTTAACTTTTTTGTGTTTCAACAATTCTCTTTTTATTCTCTATGTTCACTTTCGTTTTCGTCTTATTTATTTAAATTCTAAGCTTACACGTCGTAAACCTGGAATTAGTGAAAGTAAGCAACGCACAAAGTGGAACAAATAAGTAACATTTCCAGTATTTAACTTAACTTTTAATGTTACCAAAAGAAAAAAAAACCAGATACTTTAAAAAGCATAAAGTCACAGTCGAAATATCTAGACTCTAGAGAATATTTTTCGACTTCTCCCCTTATGGGAATGTATAACGCAATAGCAAGAAGTGAACAAAATATATTGAAATGTTTTATATAAAGTACAGATATATGTATGTATATGAACAAGAACGAGTACTCGAAAGTTCTATAAATATACAGAGCTATAGTAGGCATGCATTGTGTGTGCTTCAGCGGTAGAAGAAGACAAGAAGCATTTTATATTAAAAGGGTTCATTTTTGTGCCATTTTTCGTGAGTTCCATTTGACGATGCGCTGCATTTGAAAGCAAGTCCTTTGACTATGTCATTCGACAGGGATATAGAATGGTGTAGGACTAGACACGACTGTTTCTTGCGTGGATCTAAAAACTGGACAAGTCAAGTTGACAAAAATGTAAAATGTTTATTCAATGGAAAGACAAATTATTAAAACTACAGATTTTACATTTCCCAATCGAAGAGAAAAGATAAAAACTTTTCCAATACAAATTATTTTCGATATTTATATTTAAAGCACTTTAATTGTATATATTACATATGTCAGGAATTGACTTCTGATGAAAGATGTTAATTGAACAATTTTGAATGAAAGGGAAAATTTGAACAAAAATTATAATACCATAACATTTAAAAATATGATTAGCAAAACTAAACAATAAATCTTTTTTCCTAGTTTGGCTGTTTATTATATAGAATTATAGGATTGTGAAGGGATTTTTCGAATCTATACGAAATCATAATTGACTATTGCGACTTTTAAATCCTAGACTAATTTAAGACTACAATTTAAATATAAGCTCTCTATCTATAATTTTAGAAAAATATAAACTTTATTATTCAATGAGATTGTAGAGCATGATCTCTTCGTTTTTGCCTGCACACTCTTTTGCATTTTGCCTATTTTCGCTTGTTTATTTTTGAATACTTTGGCTAGGTAGAGGTAGATGTAGAGCTAGAGGGAGAGGGAGAGTGAAAGGTTGGAGATAGTGACTAAGCATTAAGGCCCTGGGCGATGGGCGCTGAGCGTAGAGTGCTGAGCACAGCGTCTAAGCCCCTAGACGGACCCGGAACACGGCTTCGTTTCGGTTTGGGTTTTGGGCTACTTCATGATGAGTCGTGAGGGGGATCTAAGGGGGTTTTAGGGGCTGCTGTTCCATTTTGTTGGTTTGTGTATGCATTGTTGTTGTGTGTTTGCTTGTGATAGCGACGACCACAGCGTGCTGACCTATTTTCAACTACAAACACACACATACACACACACACACAGATGTGTATGTTTGCCTTTGTATGTAGTTGCTGCACATCGCAGTTTGTTGTTGTTTCTTTTTAGACCCGGTACTTACAAAGTGCAACAGGGGATTTCAAGTTTGTCAGGAGGAGGACTGGAAAATCTCATAGTGTTTAAACTAACTTGAACTTTTATAAAGGCTTGGGATATGTAGTTTCCCGTACATATATTCTTAGCAAATTTATTTTTAACTTACAAAGACAATTTTAAAGCTACAGTAGTTCCGAAAAAATAAACCATGATCAGACAAGAAACTATGGTATTCAAGAAACAAGAGAAGAAGAGAATCCTATCATGTTAGAGTGTGTTTTAATGGGCTTAATATTAAATGAAGTAAAGTGAAGACTGTCAAAATTAAAGAAACGTATTTAAAGTTGTCATTTCAGTACAACCTTTCAGTATATAGAAAAGTTTATTCGACTTTGACATTAAGAGCTGACAAAATATGAGTATGACATATTATTTCATTATTAAGAATACAAATATAAAATATTTTACATAACAGGTACGGGTACAGTACTGGCAACTGGGGTCTAAAATTCTGTCAACGCATTCTAGATCAGCATATAGCAAATATCTCCACATTGCATAGTTTTCTTTCAGTTATGACGGTCTTTAAGTCAGTACGATTTTTCTAAATTTTGTTATAGATGGCTTAGTCAAAAAATAAGTATAGGGTCTCACACAGTCGGGCTGGCTCGACTGTAGCCTTTCCTATGAGTTTTTTCTATATACATATATATGTAATATTTATTTTAGCTTTTAATGAAAGTTATTGTTGTTATCTGCAAGCGACCTGGCGGCTTAATCAACGCAAATGAGGAAACCAGTCAGTCAATCAGTCACTCAGTCCGTCAATCAGTCAGTCAGTCCGTCAATCAGTCAGTCAGTCAAAGGCCGCAGCTGAAGGCAAAACAAAATGAAAAGCGGTCAAAGCAACAGGCTGCAAAAAAAAGAAAGGAATGAAATGAACATGCAACCCCTAACAACAACAACATTGGTGAACGCCCCTATCAACCTCCCTAGAGCCCCAAACCACACCCCAACTGTGTGTGTGTGTGTGTGTGTGTGTGGCACAAAAAGGTTATTGTACTTATTGTAGCTGCCCCATTGTGAAAAGCGTTGGGTTCAGAGTCCGTGCACAAGGATGAACAACAAACCAATGCAAAGAGTCAACTGCAATGGGACAATAATATTTTATAACTATTTAAAGAGACAAACTCAGAGACACATTAAACCCACACACTCATATACTATACATACATATATGTACATACATATAGATAGGTTGCTGTCTGCCTCATTTTATGAGCAATTTGATTTATGCATCGAGCTAACAAATTTTGTAAACAAACAAGTGCAACACACAGATATACGTTATACACATATGTATGGTAGATGTGTAATATCAGTTCAAGTCAAAGCAATTATGTATATGTATGTATGTATATTTAATTACATTTAGCTCCAGTGAATAAAATAGCACCTATCTTTACATAAACGTTAAGTGGATTCTCTTTTTCTTTATACCTTGTGGGGGTTATATGGTTTGTTCAAAAAGTAAAAGTAACAGGCAGAACCCATAAAGTGTATATATTCTTGATCAGCATCAGAAGCCGAGTCGATATAGCCATGTGCGTCGGCGTCCGTATAAACGAAAAGATCTCAGAAATGGTTAAACATAAGAGCGCCAAATTTGGTATGAAAACTTTTTATATTTGCAGGCAAATCAAGTTTATTTCAAATTTTGGATGACTATTGTTAAAACGATATGTATTAAGTTTAGAAGAGTCTGGACCAATATAACAGAAACCTGATACTTGAATTGTTAAAAGCATTTCAAACCTTTTCATAACCAAAAACTTAAATGCAATGAGTTCTAGATTTTCAATACATCATAAATTAAACGTAAACATAAGAGATACGTATATTTCTTGACCAATCCTGCCCTATGTAATGTAAGTATTCAATTTGAATTCAATATTAATGCACAATGTCCAAAAATAACTAAGAATGTATTTCACAAAACTCATAGCATAGAAGATATGTCCATAGGTTATCTTCTCAGGTCACAGATTATTGGGTAAGTGAATTCTCATTAAAATGACATATGATGCGAGTTATTGTGAATTTACTTTATTCAAGTCCAAATACAGTGAAACAATGTTAAGTCGAGCCATTGACTCATTTAAGCTGTGAGTAATTGTACATGAATATTGCATGTGTTTAAGCCAAAAGTAAGCACTTGTGAATCAGTTTTGAATAGGGGAATTGCATTAACTTATTGATCTACAATAATTACATAATGCTTTATTTCTAGAAACACTTTCAAACGGGTGTTTGATATAATAATAACGATTTTTGACTCATTTATGTTACTTATTAGACTTGAATTGTTGCTAAACAGATGATATATAGCTCTATAATCGGTCGAAATCATTGCTAAATTTACTTGATGTCTTGATAATAAAACGATTAGCATTATCAGATTAACGGCAAGACAAGAAAGTAAAGTGTTGTACAATTGGAAGATTAAGTACAATCAAAAAACAACAAAGTCGTTTCGAAAATTAAACGATTGCGAATTGAAAATAAATTGCGCCTCTAAAATAAAAGTCAACACGGAATTCTCTGAAAAGAACTAAAGGAACGACAATCAGAGAATTGTTTCATTTCACAAGTGTGTGTAGGATTCCAAGAACGAGTGTGTACTGACAATGAGTAGTAAGGCGTTATACACATGAGTTTACTATATGTATATGTAAACAAAATTGCGAGCGAATGAATGAAATTGAAATGAGGTCTAAACAAATTTGCAATAGGTGGAAAATAGTGGGGCAAATTGCAATATTTTTACTTGGAAACTAAAAAGCTTCAGGCTCGGAGAACAGAAATTCAAATGAAATCAAATCAATTTAAAAAGCACTTCAAGAAAACAGATAGAATGGAACACCTTGAACAAATACTAAATAAACAAATGTGCATTTTTAACACTGGTTAACACTGATAAACTTTAACAGACTTTTGGTAATAATAACGCAAACCCAAAAGAAATTTTTTTTAATCAGTTCTTTATTTTGCGTAAACTTCAAAAACATATAAAGTGCCCCCAAATTATTACATTTCAAAATTTATAGTTTTTATTTTAAAATATTCATAGATAAAAAAAGTACCATATTAAGCTGAACCAAAAACTTACCACACCTTACTAAGAACTTAACCGATTAACAATGCAAATACCACATCGATAAAGTTAGTTAATATTTATATCTTTTAATGACAAATTCTCTCGAGATCGATAAAATAAAGCCTCAACTCTGCATTTGTGATTATAACTCGCTTTGCTTTCGCTCCCATTCAGTTTTCCAAAATTTTTAATTCTATTGGGACATGGTGGTTGTGACGAACTTGACAAAGTATGTCTTAGATGGCATTTAAGTCATTGACGCACAAAATAACCCTTATATGTCAGGATATTGTCGTACTGAAAACTAATCGGACTTGGAAAGTTAATTATTTCGAAACTTTTTGAGTAGAGCCTCTGAAGAACATCCATATAATATTGTTTGCCGATAGTGCTGTCAATGTATTCCATCTCCATTAAAGCACTCTTACTATGTTTTACTGTTCAATAATGTTAAATTTTTTGGAATTTCGTATTGCATCAAGATTTAAAAAAAAATCGGGGTGAAAAATTGGTCACAACAAAAAAAAGTTTGGCATTCAGAACGTTCAGAATATAGTTTAAGTATAAAGAAAGCCAAAATATTTGTTGTATTCTGATTTTTTGTACCCTGAATGTTTTAGGTCCTGCTTCTTTTATTTGTACTACTAATGTCAGTTGAACTTTTCGTAAGAAAATCAGTAGTTTTAAGAGTTGCTTTCGTCACTATGTGGATCGCACGTCAAGAGGTTTTTTGTGTCAAGTTTGTAAAGATGATTTTATGTGGATATTGTGGGCTCGTTGAAATTTTAAGCAAGGTCAGCCCCACTGCCCATTTCTCAATCCCCAAAGCATCCCCTCGATCCTGATCCGATTAAACAAACAATGAACTTTGCGTCAGCTGTAGGAGGAAGTCTTAAAAATTTGTGAGGTGAATTTGGCAGTTGTTTAAAGCCTACACAAATGCAACGAGAGTGAGTGAGTGAGAGAGACAGAGATCTATTTTATAAAATTGCACATTTCTAACTGTAAACTGGTTTTGTGGGCACTTTAAAATGCATCAGTGACAACAACAACAATAATAACAACAAGAAGAAGATGACGAAGACGAAGAGCAGCAAACGGAAATCACTTTCCCTACAACAAAATGCAGCGAGAGCGAGTCGCAAGAAATTAACAGCGATAATAGCAACAACATCAAGAGCGGAGATTAAAAGAGCAAGAGAGAGAAAGAGCGTAGAGCATTTGTTGTTGCAACCACTTGCTACACAAAATACATAAATACGCGCACACACACGCATAGAAACTTCCACTTCCCCATGGCAGTTGATGTTTTTGGTTGTGTGTTGTTATTGTCTGATAACACCGATAGCAAGAGAGCGAATGTATAGGAATTTATTAAGATTGCGTCGTACAGGAGGCACTGTTGTTTTTTTATTTGCAAGCAACACGTGCTTATACTATGGCATACACAGACATGCATTAGCATTTATGAGAATGTACACACATTTTTTTTGCAAGTGCCGAATACCGCAACAGATTTTGATGAAACACATTGCAACATACACAACTATCACACACAAGCACAATACACTCACACAAACAAACAAACAAGCACACACACAACATGTGCACGCACACCCACACACATTCCCTCAGCGTAGGAAACACGCACGCAATTTTTGTTGTTTAATTGTTACCCTGTTGCATTTATACACATTTCATTTTGCACAATATTAGGTCGTTTGTCATTTTGTTGCTAGCATATACATATATATGTATCCAATTGGTTTAACAATTCTTTGTTTATACACTTACAAATTCTTGGTCTTGTCGTTCAACCGCTACCTCCGACGCCATTTTACGAATGTGAAACAGTGTCGTCGTTTCGTTTTCACCACATAAACAGCTGTTTAGCGCGCAAAGTTGGCTGCGAATGAACACCTCAACGGCGTAAAGTTAGTTGCAAGCAAAATGTAAATTTTATCGATAACACGCACAAATTAAAAAAAAAAATATAAATTAAAACATTATAAACTTTATTTAGATAAACCAGTTAAATTATTACTTCGATTAAAGGATGACCATTTTATTGAATATTTAATTGGTGTTCAAAACCCCACAGGGGTAAATTAATTCAAATCAAAATATCAAATCAATGATAGATTCTAAAAAATTCCCAAGAAACCAAACGAAGTTTAAAGTGAAAAACAAAAACGGAGACAAAAAGTAAAAGCAAATAAGTTCCTTGTTTTGATCCGATCTTTTTCTAAGTCCATCTATTGGACGTTTTGCAAAACCATTAACCACCCCCAACTCACGCAGCTTTACGAAAAAAATTGCGCCACCTTTTGTTAGATTGCGTAAATACGCCACCTCTTGTCAGCTTTGCGAAGCAACTGTCATTTTTGTGTTTGTTTATTTAAAAAATAAAATAAATTAAAACATCTAAACAGTATATTAGATTTAGATCAACCAATGTATTTATAATTTAGATAAATTAAAACCGCTTCTTTTAAATTATGTCTCGATTTTTGAGTAAGGAAACGTTTATCACACTCTTTTTACGAATTTACTTCAAAATAGTCTCTTTTTTCAGCGTTTTTTAGCGCCAATTTTGTGGATTTCTGTATTTTTCTCTCGCCGCTCTCTCTTTTGTCAGTGTTGACCGTAATTGACATTTAAAAAAAGGCCAGATTTTGCGGTGTAAAAATCATTTATGTCTCTTAAAAACAGGTCAGATTTGTCTGGAAAAAGGCTGAACTGGGCACAATGTTTTTTTTCGCTGCATTGCTTTTTCATTGGCCGACGACTTCAGAACGGAACGACACAACTCTACAAAATAAGAATGTCAAGCAAAATAAGTTTCGAAATTTTAACAAAACAAAAATGTGAACACGCTATATAAAATCAAAATAATACAATATCAACGAGAAATCGATACGGAAAACATTTGCCAGTTGATAAATACCATTTGACGCGTCGCCAGCTGTGCAGCCAAGAAGAACACAACTGAATTTGCCGACTTTTGGTGTGGAAGGCGCAGTGAGGAGAGGTCAGTGGGCTCCAGGTCAGCGTGCTACATCTTCGTGCCAAATCTAAACAAATACGAGGCGAGACCGAGGATTGAGACAAGAATTTGTGGTCCATAAGCCGCTGCCTTAGCCATATATGAGATGCTGTTGTCAACGTCAGCTGTGCTATTTTGATAGTGAGAGAGAGCGAGAGAGTGAGCAAGAGAGTGTGGTGTGAAAGACGTAGAACGTGTGGCAGTGGAGAGAAGAGAATTGGAGAAACAAAGGTATGTAATACACTTGCCACACACATTTGCCTGGTCCATGGTGGAATTACTACAAGGTGACTGACGTATTCCGTATGCAGGGCTGCCAGAATTGCATGACGATAATAGGCTAGATTGGTGAAAAATTACTAAAAAAGGTTAAAATTAAATTATAAGAAATATAAGCTAAAACTAATTTCACAAAATACTCAATATTTTCGTCTTAATCAAATATAATTACAATTTGGTCACAATCAATATCTTCCTGTAAATGATTGTCGCTTGCTGAAATTAAAAAAGAAAAATAGTAGATAATTTAAAATAGTTACACAATAAATTACGAAAACCAACCTTATTCATAAATAAAATTTAGGCCCATTGCTTTCTTTTGTTTTCACCAAATTAGTTTGGGTGTAGGAGTCGGTCCACCTCAGAATTCGACCAAGGCAGAGAGAGCATTTAATTTGCAAATATGCAACCAATTTTAACTTTAAATTTCATCCTTCATCCTTATAGTTCAGCACTTCAACCCAAAATGTAAGGGTATCCTCCATTTTCCCCACTGAATTAGATACAAGATGTCAAACTACGTCTTTTTAGTGCCGATGTCGGTTAATATACTTTAGTCCATCAACATCAATCTGTTTATTCACTCGCAGCACATTGTCAAATCTAAATTAGCTAAAAGCATAGGCTAGGGTGTTTCAAAATATGCTAAATCTATTCAATATAAGGCCAAAATGGCAGCACTGTCCGTATATTATGAGGTTCTTAAGTAAGAAGCAGCAAAGACATCAACTGTGTGGAGAACGTCACCTTATAGTAATTGTACCATGGCACCCACAAGCCCCTTCCCCTTTCCACCTACTTTCTTGTCTTCCCGTTTATGTTGTCTGTTTTCAATTTGTAATTTCTTGAATTATTTAACGCGCACCTACAATTATTATGTGGTATTCCATTTAGGTATCCATTATTAAGAGTTTGTGTGAGTGTGTGTGTTTGTGTATTTATCCAACCTTGAGATTTTCAATTGTAGAAAAGCACTTATTGTGATTATCATCAATTAATATGTGCACACTTGCCATATAAAAAGAAATACGCATAATATCTCAATTAAAATTATTAACAGCTTTTGCCGAATTACCAAACGCTTCCAGTAGTAGGGCTCAAGCATGAGATTCAATAGATCGGAGCTTGCTAGCTTGGCAACCAATCCCGCTACTAGATTTGATAAAGAAGGTTTGCTGATAATCACTGAGCGACAGGAAGGCATCTTTTGGCGCACCGATGGTGAGTGGAATTTAATGTCTTAGTCACCAATCATTCTTATCCACATACATATATACACCTAAAAACACACACCCACACACATACACATGCGTGCAAAGAAAGGTTTCTTTGTTGACTTTTGATTTCTGCTTATCACCCACATACACACACACCCACACGAACTTACACCATTTTGGATCTTTGGATCCTCGCTATACCACGCTTCACACTCACCTTACTCACCAAAACTCACCCCACTCACCACGTTTGCTTATGCACTTTTGCCATCTCTCTCTGCGTTCTTCCAATTTCCAATGTAGTTAAACTGGAATGCTGGTGCAAACTGCGTGGAAATTTGCTATTCTACCTCAAGGACAAGAATCCCAAGTCCTCAGTTGCTGGTGTCCTGGTACTGCAGGACTGTCAGCCGCGGATACAACATGAGGAACCCGAACTGGAGGGTTACGTATTTGATTTAGGTAAAGTGTGACATCAAATATTATTTTATATTTATATCAGGAATTCAAATCGAAACGTTTTTGGTCATGATCGGGATTTGGACTTTCAGCTAACAGTTGCGCAAAATTTAAAAGAAAATTTTCACTTAAGTAATGTTTGAAATCGTTTCAAAATTTAAAAATATGTTAAAATTTAAATCGTTGGGTTCTAATTGGTGCAATCGGTTAAGACCGGTTAACGGTTTCGTTTACGGTTTAAATCCTTGATTATCATATTATGTTATTGTAATTGTGTGATTTTCATTTCATTAATTTATATCCATTTATTACAGACTTCAAGGACAGTCCCTCGCAAAGGATTATCACACACAGTGCGTCGGATCGTCTTGATTGGGTGCGGAGCATTGAGGCGTGTTCAAACGAACAGATCAACTTGCAGATAAAACAACTTGAGGATCAAATAGCTGCGGCCACATCAACCAGGAGTACAAAAGTCGCTTCCATGGGCAACCGCATTGATCAGGGTCTGCCGTTGCCATTATCCTTGGACCATGAATCGTGGCCGGTCGTGGTTTCGAGCACGGAATTGGCAACGGCGGCAGAGGCGCCCTTTGAAGGTGATCTTATACAGTTCTAAAAAAACAGAAAAAATCGGGACCCAAGTTGGATATTGTTTGTTTGTTTGTTCTCCACTCCCCCATACACTCTCTTTTCTCTCTCTGGCTGTTGATCCCGCCAACTAACCACGAAATAACCCAAAAGATCAAAGAGCCATGGTTAATGTAAATCTTTAAGTTTGTAAATCAACGAATTTTATAATCACACACACTTATTCATACACACGCTTAACCAACACACATACTCTGGCATATATGTAGTTTTCTATATTTTCCTAGTGATCATTTAGCTTACAAATTGTCCGTTTTGAGGACATTTGCCATTACTTCCCAAAAACAAAACCAAAGAACTCGGTACATTTGGGCCACGTTAATGCTACGATGACATTTGCTTAAACTGACCAAAATTACCAGATAAGATATTCATCTAATAGAAAAAGATGCCTAAGTAATCCAATTAAGGACAGTTTTTTTAATGGTCTCGACTGAAATAATATTTAAACTAAAAATCTATGGTAATTAATGTCAAATGTGAAAATCTCTTAGTTAAAATGTACGAATTACAGTTTAAAGCGAGATAGAAAATGAGTGAGAGTGAAAGAATAAAAATAGCAATAGATATTCATCTTTTTTGATTAATCCAAAGAGGTTGTGCGCCATTTCAAGCAAGTGTCATTGTAGCATAATATCTAGACTTTATCGATTTTATAGATTGTAAGCCTAATTTAGTTTAAAAACATTCGGAGTCAGATTTACTTAATATAAATTTCGACAAATTTAGGAGCATCGACTAAATGTGTATATATCTATATATATTATTAAACATATTTGTATATGAATGTGGTTTAAGCCAGGTACGAAAGAGAGATCTACATATATACTTATTTATAAAATATAGTATAATATACAGCCACAAACAGGAAGAATTGAAATGAAATTTATTCGAAGAATAAACTTTATTTTGCTTATACAAAAAATGTAAAAAATTGATTTATTATTATTCTTTATGTAGTCATTTAATAGTTCTAAACCATTTGTTGTAGTCCTGAGCATGTGAATCCCCTTCATTGATTTCGAACAAAGAAAAGAAAAGAAAAAACACATTTTCCCCTTTTGGTCTTGCAGATCTTGAGCTCTCGGAGCTCTCAGAGCTGCCCATCTGTGAGACGGCCATCTCCTGTGATAATCTGCCGCTGGACGGTTTCGGTCGTTCGCCAAATCCTCGTGTTATCTGCTCGGTGTTGCAGCCTGGCGAGGATTGCATTTGGCGTCAGTTTGCCCGCACTGAGCTTTTGGAGCGCACAAGGACACCACAATTTCTATGTACCATGCGATTCTTGCGCAGCGGTGGCTTTAAGGCATCCACAAGATTGCGATTCAGTGTTCATGATGTGCGAGAGAGAGTTTCATTGACATCACTGCCTTTGGGGCATGCCGAGGTTGCCCTGGGCGTTATCCAGGATGCAACGCGACTTCGTTTGCCATTGAGTTCGCCACGTGGTGAATGTGGCTTCATTACTCTTGCCTCCTGGGCACCCGATCCTGCCTCCGAGTTCTCCCAGTCCAGCAATGGCATGGCCAGAGGTGCAACAGGATTGCTCCAACCGCCTCCACGTTCCAGCACACAGATGTTCGACCAGGGATCGAATAGGGACTCCTCTGGCAACAGGCAAAAGGGTAAGTAGCCAATGAATTGACTCTCAAATTGGAGTGTAACACAGTACAGGGTCATGAAATGTTGTATTAGGCTTAAGAGAATGAATAAAAGAATTAGAAAGGTAGAGCCCACTAAGTTTTTTTGCCCCGGGCCCCAAAATGTCTAGTGAGCCCTTGTTGAATGCGTATTGTAGACCGTATTAATAGTTTAAAGCGAAATGAAAAATGTGGTATTAATGAAACTATAGAATATATTTGAATGTCTTAAACTTTGTTATATCATTGCTTTCAATATCTGAACAAAAAGTATATTGAATGTCCTGAATTTGTTATGTCAGTTTTTGCAAATTGCATATATGTATGTACAATGTACATATTCAAATGTCTTGATTTCGGCAGTCAGTTCTTTCATTTTTGTAATATTGAAAATATTTGAATGTCTAGAATTTAGTAATATTTTCAGTTTTTGAATATTGAATATATCCGAATGCCTTCAATTTGCTAACAGGTTTTGATTGCTTTGAATTTAATTAAGTCAGTTGTTAGGTTTTGAACATAGATGTATTGCAACGTCTTAAATTTAGCCAAGTTAATTGCTCAAAGTTTTTAAATTTTAAGTACATTCAAAGGTCTTGAATTTAGTTATGTGAGATACTTATAGTTTTTAATTGACTTAAAAGGGAATGACAATTCTATTTTTTTAATTAGTTTAGCTCTATTCAAAACAAAATAAATAAACTTACCAAATCAGCACATAACATTTTAAATATTTGTTGATAATCGTTATTTACTTATTAATTGATTGCTTAAAACCAAATTGTGCCTTTTATCAAACCTTCTTTTGATTGGTACAAAAGTCGAAAAACTTTAGAAACAAGATTTTTGTATGATTTTTTGAAATGTGATGTTCATACTTACATTTTTTTGAGGTGACTAATGAATAAATCTATTAATCATTAAAACTTTTTTTAAAATTGAAATTATAAGTTTTGCAAATAGTTTTAAGTGAAGAAATTGATGATTGATGAAATGATGATGATTTAGGATATTTATTTATTCTTACATTTATTTAACTTTAAAAATAAATGAAAATACGAAAAGAATTTTTTACTTTGTTACAAAATCACTGGAATTGATGAAAAGACTGTTGAGTTATTACCATTTTACCAATACTTTGTTGTTTTTGAATAAATTCTAAAACCTTTAACGTATTCCTTTTTTATTTAAAGGTCATCGGCGCACTCAATCGTTGCCACCGAAGCTGGGCGTCCGTCTGTTTGTGCCACAACAGTGTGGCGTGGAACGAGTTTGCGCCAATCCTCGCCTGCATTCATATCGATTGCATTCGTCACTGGGTGCAGACATAAGTGTGCTGGAGACGATGCTGGAGTCGCGTCTGTGCTGTGCTGTGCCACAGCAACTCCTTTCCATTTGGATACAGCGCGAGAAGGAGCTGCTTCAGGAGATCTCTGGAATGGGAGAGTTGAGCGGTGAATGGCGCTGGCGTCAAATGAATCTGCTCGAGGAGCATCTTCGTCTGCTCAAGGACTACTCCCAGGCCAAACAAAATATCCAGCAGCTAATGCGTGACGGCATCTTCTACAAACGTTCCGCAACCAAAACCGATGAATCTCTTGAATTTCTGCCCGTCAATCTTCACGTGCAACGCATGTGGGCCCAAAATGATACACTCCAACGTCGTGGAGTCCTTGACATCATTACTGTCGGTGCCTTCACCCGACACGATGCCAAGGGTCGCAAGTGTGGCGGGCTCATCAAGTAAGTAACAACTGTAGCAATATTGTCGTGTATTTAACAATTTATAACACTACAAAGCGATCCCTGTGTAAGTGTTGCAAAACGCGTGAATGTGAAGTAAAGAAATGCAGTGGAACTTTTTTGCAGTGAACGTCTTATTGTGAACTAGTTTGGTTTTAGTTTTAGTGTATATTTTTAGACCCAGTACTTTAAAAAGTACAAATGGGTCTATTAAGTTTGTGCAAATGTGCGTAACAGGCAGAAGGAGGCGTGGCAGACCCCATAAAGTATATATATTCTTGATCAGCATCAACAGCCGAGTCGATATAGCCATGTCCGTCTGTCCGTCTGTCTGTCTGTCCCTTTTTTGAGTTCCTAGATCTCAGAGACTATAAGAGCTAGAGACACCAAATTTGGCATGTAGGTTCATCTATATCTTGCATTGATCAAGTTTGTTTTAGATTTTTGCCACGCCCACCTCCGCCCCCGGAAATTGAAATACAAAACTTCGAAGTCGAATTACAAGAGCCCCTCTAGTGCTAGCGCCTTTATTTTTGGTACATATAATAAACACTATAGTCCAAACCAGTCCACCAAATTTCATTCCAATCGGATGATAAACGCGGAAGAAATTCAACTAACAATGTTACGGGCAAAAGGAAGAAGAAGAGACGCCAGCGACCTCTATGTTTATGAAGTGGCGCCATCTGTTGAATGGTACGCAACATTGAAATGCAATCTAGTGAACGCTTTGCACTCAAAAAGTACTGGGTCTCCTACTGTCGAGCTTGCTCCACTGTAGCTTAGTGCATTTTTTTATTTTTTGTACATTTATTCCTAATGCTGCAAGTGTAATTAAATCGGCCTCAAAAATGTTTTTTGAAAGATTGGACGAACGAAGTAGTTTTTTTTCGCTCCAATAAAAACTGATTTCTTATTCATAAATATCTCCCATTCTTTTACGTAAAAGGATTATTTTTTGTTGAATCCGCAGAATTCCCTGAGAACTGTAAACATGGGAAAATATTTCTGAACTTGCGTCCGAATGTAACGTCCGCAACCCAGAATTTGCGTATAAACATATGTAATTCTACTGGAAAGCCGTGTGTTTAGCAAAATACAAAAAAAAAATTGAAAACGTAACATTTCTGTATAATGAAGTTTTAATAGAACTCATTATATTGAAGTTGGACTGTGTTTACATAGAAATCATTTGGAAGGGGGAATTGTATTACATATATCGACTTATAATCCAATTGAGTCACTTATCCAAAAATATACTATGCAGAGTAAGCGAAAGAAAATGTGTGTGTTTGTAATGCTGGCAATTGAGATAAAACTAACCTCAGAGGAATGCAATCTGAAATATGTACAATATTGAAAGAAAATTAACTTTCGCTTGGAAGGACCTGACAGTCGAATACCCTGTGAAAGTAAAGGACGCTGTCAAATTCCTATACATGCAAACAGAGTTAACTTGCTCACCATATTGAATAGTTGTCATTGAATATCTTCCGTGTTTATTAGCTGGTTGCAATCAGATGGTTTTATATCATCCTAAGTATCATTCATGCCAAATCTTAGTTTGCCAGAGTTACGGTTTTTTACGATTTGTGGAAGAGGTCCGGACCCTTATAATTGTCATACGAGCCAAATTAATTATTTATTTAAAATCGTCTTCTTATTTCTTATTTCTTATAACTATAATAAAATAAAACTTCAAATCCGACTAAATAGTTTACTTTTTTTTTTACAAAATTAAATCAATTAATTAAAAATTAGAATAAAACCAAAAAAAAATTGTAATGTAAAAGTTGTCCATTAAATATTTAATTGTAACTTTTTACATCCATGCAAATGCTTTTTGAAAGTAAATTCTCAAATATTTCCTGGTGTGAAAAATCATTGTTTAATATTTTATAAGTAGTAGTGAGTATTAAATCAATGTGAAAATTCTAACTTAGAGTTTTAGTGGATGGAAAATTTCTAAATAAACATTTGCTTGTGCTGGAACCCATAACTAGTACTTGTTACAATTTACTAGCTACAATTTTCATCTATTTCAAAATTTTATTAAAAAATTTAACTTAAATTTAATTGATCTAAAAAAGACAGCGAGCCAAAGATTGTATTCCCTTGCAGAAACCTGCATGCAAATTTCGACATATGACGGGATATATTTAATCCAATTTGTTCATATGGTGTATAAATATACCAAACTCACAGTCTGTGAGTGTGGTTGAGATATCTTAAGAAACAAAAATGTTTTTCATACTAAAGGCTGACACACAAACTATAGTATGTACTGCGGGCAGTAAAAAGATAAATCTGTACCAAGTTCAATCAAGCTTCAAATCTGAGAGGCTAGTTTGCATAAACACAAACAGACTCACCTAGTCGTCCTGATCAAGAATATATATTATATATACTTTATGGGGTCTGCATCGCTTCCTTCAATACATTACACATTTCGTGACAAAGTTATAATACCCTCTGCAAGGGTATACAACTCAGTATTAACAGCTCTGGTTCATCATAAATTTGTAAGAACTGAAACGAATTCCAAGTGAAATCTCTGTCTGATCATGATTTGATCTCTAAATTGATCCCAAATTTCAACTTAATGAATTTTAAAAGCTGTCTTTTTAGTAAACGTTTAAATAATACTTTTATTTTTCTACTAATTTTTCAGGCTGCTGCAGGAGAGCAAGGCATGGAAACTGGAGCAGAGCAATGCATGCAAGGTGCAGGCGGCAAATGATGCAGTTCAGGCAACGAAGCAGCTAAGGAAAGAGATTGTGGAGTTGATGTCGCAGCTATTGCAACTCGCAAGCAGGCGGAGTGCAAGGGATATGATGCCATTGTGCAATGAGATGGTGGCCAAGACGAGAACGTTGCTCAACATTTGGGAGCCGAGTATTGTGGAGGAGGCGGTGACTTTTATAGAACGCCATCGCATCATCGAGGAGCCGGACAATGTGCTAATGGAGCCGATGTCGCCATTTCGCAAAATCACTCAACAACTTAGTGCATTGGAATTGAAATCACCAGAGTTGGAGGACTTTGCCACACCGGTTGTGGCGCCACCAGATCTTTGGCCACGCGGACAGCAATTGATGCGTTCCAACAGTTGGCATCCGAGCAATTCATCGCCCTCTAGTTCACTGGACATCAATGCTATCGATTCATTGCAGCACGTGGTTAAATGCTATAATGCACATCTGCGAAGTCTTGAACAGCATCAAGGGACAACAATGACGACGTCTCTGACTCAGACTGAACTCCAAAGCGAGGCCACATATCAATCACTGCCACCTAGCTGGCAGGATGCCCCTTCATCAGCTCCGCCTCTACAACTAATCGATCTAGATGAGGTAAAGGTGAGATCGAGGCAACCACCACCAGCTGGATTTTTGGACACCAAACTGATGAGTTCATCGCCATCGGCAAACTATTATCGACCCACAGAGGAACCAGAGCCTCTTGATCTTACCCAGCTAAATATCGAGGCAAGCGTCATGTGTCTGGTCAGTAAATTAAAGTTCTTTTGTGGCCGTTGCGACAGTCCCGCCATTCGGTTGCGTCATCCCAAGGCCCCCATCAAACGTGAGGGATTCACAGTGGTGCCTCAACAGACGCCAGATGTGATAGCTGCCCCCAAGGAGCAGCCACAGCAGCTAAAACTCGATCTAACACCACAAACACAATCACAACGACAACCACAGCCACAACCAACTGCAGCACCAGTTGTCAAAAAGGGTAACAAATTCACCGACGGTTTGGATCTATCACTGACCACTGACTGGGTTGGTGAACTGCGTCCCAGCATGCGGAAGTTACGTCATGCCATGGATCGTTTGCTGAAAACCGCAAGACTGATGCACTCTGTACAGCGTTTGCAGCAGGATGTTCGTTGCAATCGGCTCCAGGCGAGCATCATGTATCGACGTGATGTCTGCTTCTCCCAAGCGGTAAGACACGGACAATTATCTATGTTCATTATCTGACAAATATTTAGTTGTAGTTGTAAAATATGTTATTTTTAGTCACAATTTATATATATATAGAATATATATATAGAATCAGCATCTGACAACAGCTGTTCCGATCATAGTTTTTTTGGCTTAATAACTAGTTCCGATTTCTGTGTATTTGGTTGAGCTGCTAGTTTTGATCACATAAGCCCCATTTTCCGAAACCATTTTATGAATTTTCGCCTTTAAAACTGATTAAGCTTCATAAAACTCTGAATATTGATATCATTGACAAGGTTTTATAAAATTAGTTTTTGAATGATACTGAAAAATAGCTGGGACCATTTTAAATTTTGCGAGTTCAAGAATTGATATTTCATCGAGAGATGGCCCTCATTTTTCAGGCCCGGCCCGACCCGAGCCTGGAATTACCCATGGAAAAAAGGCCCGAACCCGCCCGATATTTTTTTGTAAAGTCCGAAACCGCCCTGATCCCGGCCTGGTCTAGCCCGAAAAGTTTTCAAAAACAGTTTAGGTTTGTAATTATTTATAATTTTTATTTAAAAATAAAATCTTATCGGAATTTGTTTGGATGCCCATAAGCGAAATCAACGTCTGAGCTTGCTCTGGAATTAAATACAAAATTCACAGTAATAACCGAATTTTTGTGTAGTGGACGAACTCGGGTAGCAATAAAATGAAAGGACTTTGTTGTGTTTCGGGCTATATAGTTAGGCCTGGAATGGGATTGTTGGGCTCGAAACCGAAAATGTTGTAAGAGGCCCATGGTTTCCGAGGCCCGGCACGGCCCGTGCCCATTTCTAATTTCATCCTTATAAACGTAGTAACAGTATATTTGAATAAATTACTAGTTCCAATCGCGGATGCAAGCGGATCACATACTTAGTTATTACTTTCCATATACAGGACCCATTGACATTTCATGAAGTTTTGTCCAAACTTATGTGTATATGTATATCGGGGATCGAAAATGATAGCCAAGAATACTAATTTTAACCAAATAAATCAACCTGAAATGCACGAAATTTCCTAACTTTCGAGTGACTATGGATTCATGTTCCCTGGAACAATCAATTAATCAAACCTAAACGAAAAATAGTTTCGATTACTTTTTGAATCCCTGTAGATTAGAATTGTAATTATGTCCACTAACTGTTCGTTTATTTAAGTAGTTGATGTTTATCATAATTTGTATTATTTTTTTTTATAGAAGAACAGGGTCTCCCAGGGCTCCACTAATAAAAAATACACATTATTTAATATTGCTATCTGTATTATTTTTCTTACAGTTAACTACCTTGGTGAGCGCTCTAATGCTTCGTCTGTGGGGCAGTGAGGTGGACAGTGGGTATATGACTCTCCTGCGGGAATTGGGACCGTTGGCGTACTTTGAGGGTCTATTGTCGCTGTACGGGGCTGAGACGGACATGTGGAGTGATATGTGCATTGCCATTGAGGATTTGTCATCCGTTAGCTTTACGCTGGTGCAGGCACAACAGGGCGAGGTCACGCCCATGCCACGGATAACGGGATCTCGTCAAGCGCTCGAAGTCTTGTTGCCCCTGCCGGAGCATGCGATGACCAACAGTTGTAGCTCATTGTTCAGTTTTAAGATTACGCCCGTCTTCTTCAACATTGGCATTAATGAGAAGGCGACGTTGGGACAGACACGGGAGCAGCATCGTTCCAATTTGGACAACTACTTAAGGCTAAATCAATACTTTAGTCGATATCGTAAGCTGGGATTGAATGCTTCAGCTGCAGCGGATGTCATTTCCGGGGAATTGGAGTCACTGCAGTCGGTGCTGGGATTTATGGAGCAACAATTACGCGCGAATGTCACCAAAAATGTTAAGATCCTTCATTTGGCCGAGGATGCGTGTCGATTGATGGGCGGACTGCGATTCACATCATGCAAAAGTGCCAAGGATCGCACCGGCATGGCGGTTACCCTCGAGCAATGCCGTGTGCTTGTCCGGGAGTTTCAACTGCCGGCCAAACATGTACCCTATGCTCTCAGTACCATGAGAAGGTTCGAATCCCTATTTTACCTTATGCTATTATACCAGTCACTCATTGTATTCTGAGTAATGCATAGAAATGGAAGGAGGCTTTACATACCCTATAAAATACATTTATGTTTTTAAACAGGCGAGTCCGTGCCATGTCCGTATTTAAATTTGGATTCAGTAACTATAAGAGTTGGATCAACCAAATTTGGCACACAAACTTCTTTTTAATGTTCTTAAAATACACTATAAGTGCTAGAGACTTTAAATTGGGTGGATAGACGCATAATTTTCCCATAGACATCAGTAAACTCCAAATTTTTGACACAAGCCTTTTTTGATCTTAAACTTTTCCTTGTATCCGCCTTATCACTTTAACGCATCAAGATCGGATAAATGTAATAGTAATAATAATGTACGCTTTAATCTTTATAGTGTTGAAGTTTAACATTCAGGAATACTATATAATATATTATGTTTAACTAACACTCTCAAGATAAGCAAACAAGAACCGACAATTCAAAACTAAAGTAGTCACAAGGCAACTGATGGCCTAAGACATTTAGTAAATGCATTACGGATAATTATTATAATATAATTATAACAAAATATTCGAATTCACTTTCAAGTCGTAACCTGAGAAAGAGCTAGTCACCAAAACAAATTGAGATTACAGAGACTACAAGTTGCAATCCACTCATTGGATAAACATTTGTCCAACAGTTTGTATTCAAACTTGTTAATCCAGCAATATATTCTACTGAAAATGATTTATGTAGTCGGAAACTCGACTATTGTATTCTGACTGATTTTATTTATTTATTAACTTACATAGAAGCAATTGCTATGCTGTTCTTTCTTGTTATATGTACATCTTTGTCTAATCGAATTTTGGTTTTCTATTTCAGCGAGGGCACACGAATGGACAACGTTTTTAAGAATATTGGGAAGCACAAGTATGCCTTCAATTTGCCACAGGTGATCATGCTTCCGGCCATGTATAGGCCACCAGTTGGCGCCTATGGCAAAGCCCAAACCTAGGTTCAACCTCAACTGCAATTGCAATCGAATTCTCGAACTTCCAGTTAAAGATCGTTAAAGATCATTTAAGGCTAAGTCAAGTGCAACTTACAAGTACTTATGAAAAAACTTATTAACAAAAAAAGAACACTGTGCCAAAAAAAGAAACAAACAAAATGAAACGTAAATTAATCATTTAAACGTAAAAAAAACACTTATTGAAACAGATATTATCTCAGAACTGTATCATCTTGTTAGTACTTAGAAATGGGAGATGATTTGTTGAAACGCATCAAAACGATTCCATAGAGTTAGCTTTCTTCTATTAATGTATGTATTTATGTTAACATATTTATTTTAAACTATTATGTAATTCATACACATGTTACTTATAGGGCGCAACGTGTACTTCATTGATTCAATTCATGTACTTCCAGCAAAGAAAGCAACTTGTTAACCAAAAAAAAAAACAAAACAAATAAAAAGAAACTAAACAACGACTAATCAATTGATCAAATGTGTGCATCTATTATGTAAGGGAATATACAAATTTTAATAATCCTGGACACGTCCAGTTCCCAGTCTCCGTTTACGTATTTCCGTTGTCAGCCACGAAGGCACATCTCGAATTGGATGAGCACTGGGGAAACGCAATGCCGGCTCGGGTCCATCAAAGGGATGTGTTTTGGCCAGTTTCCGCTCCAGATACTCCTTGTTCACCTGCTTGATGTCACGATGCTTGTCCATATACAGATTGAAGGGCTGTTTAAGCGGGAAGAACTTCTGATCTGCCAAATACGGTTTGGGGAAATCGTATTCATACACGGGCTCCTTGATCTCTGCAAATTGCATACACTCCATTAATACATATAAAGAAAAGACAAATCACAAAAGACGTGGGTTAACTTCGGGTAGCCGAAGATTATATACTCTTGCTTTCCTGCCGCAGCTATATGATAATGTAGTCCAATTCTATCCCAATTTGGTAAGGATATCTCACAAAAATCAAAAGAGCTATTCATACTGGTCGGCCCTTTGGCAACTATATAGTTCGTTATAGTAGTCCGATTTTAGTTAAATTTTGTCAGGATGTATCAGCCAATATCAAATATTCAATCTGTGAGTTTGGTTAAGATATCTGATTTAACAAATATGTTTTTCATACTTAAAGTCAATATGTTACCAATCGTTTGTATGGCAGCTATATTTTATTCCGATATTAGCCAAATTTGGTCGGGATGTATCAATTAAATATCGACGTAATACACAATTTGGAAGTTTGCTTGAGATATTTAAAAAAAAAAGGTTTTTTCATGCTAAAGATTAATATAGTAATCCGATCCAGTCGGTTCGGAAATGTGTACTGAATATAGCGAGTCTAATAAATTAAGAGACTACTTAGATTGCATAGAAACAGACGGACATGGTTATATCGTCTCAATTCGTCGTCTTGACATTATTATAATAATACTGCAAGGGTATACTATGATCTTCAACTTACGCAACACATTGTGATAGAACTGTGTCAAGGATTCATCCCAGTTGGACTGATAGAAGGCGAGACCCGCTGGTGTTAGATCATCTTGATGCTGACGATAAAACTCTAGCGTGCTAAAGCTACGTTTCTCCAGATTGTTGTGATCCTTCACATCTAATTTATGTTTGCTTAGATCCAAGCGACCAACCTGCTTGTAAAGGACAAACACCATGCGCTGATATCCCACACCCTTTGGGGGAAATGGTGGTAAATAGTCAGCCAAGACTTCGCCTTCGCCAATCTTGCCATTAGGTATATTGGAGCTGTGAAATATATAATGATGGATAAGACCATGAATTATAAATAAACTTTAACAATACCTACATAAACCAATGTAGACATTCAGCTGCTGGATTTGTATAATGCGCATCGGGATTTGTGACAAGCAGTGTCCAATAATTGTCACCCTGCGACGACTTGCCCGTAATGGGATCCAGCTGGCCATTAAAGCTGACCAATGGCGCCTTGGCCGCCTCCGATGGTGTTACGATATTGCCATTGTAGACGGGACTAAAGGAATCTCCATCTAGTCCATAGCGTATGTCAAGCGGAACTCGTGGCACAAAATAGGCACTGCCAAACAGATGCTCAAAGATGCCATAGTGATCCGCAAGCAGACGGAGATCATGTTGGCCTGTTGTCTGTACATAAGCCTCCTGCACCTTTTCCAAGTCAATGATCACTACAATGTGTATGTGATTTAAATCAGAATAAGAATTCAATCAGGCATGATGTAAAAATACAGATGCTCAATCCCGAGTTTTGTGAGCTTCGTATTTAAATTCACCTAAACTCTGTTCTCAGGATATTCACCTGTTCTCAGAAATACAAATCTTCTTGGTTCAAATTTTAAGTAATAAATTAGATGAGACATTTTATAACAAATTATATGGGAACAGTTTCTGGGAAAACAACAAGAATGTTGAAATAAACAGCTCTAACTACGAAGCTTTTTTTTTGCTGTCAAAAATAAAGAACCAGACTGGGAACAGCTTCTCGGAATGGAACATCTATAATATAACATGAAGCAGTAAGGAATTTCTGTTTACTTACGCTTATTGCTTCTGGCCAGCTTTTCCAAATCTTTGCTCGCTCTCTGCGTCTTTAAATGCTCCAGACGTTGCTTCAATTGTGCCGAACGCGATGACTTCAGCTGTGGAAAGCCAATGTTGACCCGTGCCACAATCTCTGGATCGGTGACGTTGTCATCTGTTCAAAGATGATCAAATTGTCAGTTATTTTATGGTGATTACATCAACAACAGAACTTACCCCGCAATCGTTGTTCCAGTGTTCGTGCCACACCGGGTGGCTTGCCGCGCAACGTGTGTCCCTGCCGAGAACTAACATTGAGTAGACCCAGTGCTGCGGTTTGTGTGCCACGCAAACCGCCATTTACACCGCTTTTCATTAATAAATTGCTAAAAGACATTGTGTTTTATAAGCAGGCGGCCTCCTCGCGTTTTCATCAATTGCACAGCTGACGACAATCGATTACACTATAAGCTATCGATTTCTATACACAAGTGTTGAATAGTGCTTGGATTTGAAAGAACTTTTTTCTGTGGTCCGGCAACCTTACCATACTCAAGTTAACGTTCATTAAGTTCAAATTGTTTGTTTTCTACGTTTGGACTGAAATTTATTTTTTAACCAAGAAAATGCTTTTTTCAACAAAATAAGTTAATTCGAAATTAGACAAAATTAAGCCGCTTTTTTAAAAATATGTCTCGATTTTCTTGCTTTACTGGGGGTCTAGTTCCGTTCATAGCCCTGCGGAAAATCTGCGTTTTTTAGGAAAAGCTTAGAAAAGTCCACAGAAATTTCATGCAAAGTTTCAATCAAATCGATGAACACCACTTTTTTTGAGTGGCAAAATTTTTCAGTCGTTATTTTCTAAATTCCACTCAGAAGTGCCGTCATTTTTCTTTTTTTAAGGATAGCGAGCCTCAGAGAGAATTAACAGTAAGCTGATGCGAGAATGCTCTTAGAGAGAGAGCCATTCGTTACGCATCAGGCAGTGTTGCCAATTCAGTTTTTTTCCCGTCAAATCTGGCTTTTTTCAAAATCAAGTTGCGGGAGAAATATGAAAATCCAGCGGGTAGCAGGAGTTTTGTATTTTTTTCAGCCTTTGATGATAGAAAACAATCTTTTTTCCAGATTTTTCGTTTAAAATTCCAGTTTTTTCTGTCATTGTTCCCGCCAAAGACAGCTTTTTTTTCGTTTAGAAAAGCTGGCATAACTGATTGAGAGCAATGGTTGCGAGTGCCGGTGACGAGCCTCCTACACACAAGCCGCTTTGAAAAGGACAAACTCAAGGGCATTTTACTCAGACTGAACAAAGAAAGGCGCGTCAGGAGTGCGGCAAATGAATGATTGAATGGAAAAGAGCAAAAGTGAATTTTGTACAAAACTTTTTATAGCACACATTCAGTGTTGGTTAAGTGCATACAAGTACATGTTAGATAAGTGCTGATATCACTAAAGAGTGATTACACAATCGCCATACAACGGTCAATGCACACGTCATTGCGCCACCCAATTTTCGTCCCTTTCAAGCGCGAGAGGAGAGTTTGACATTTGCGCTCCGCCCACGCTGTCAAGCCGCCTACACACACGCTCTCCCTGCTCTCTCTCTCTTTCACCACGTTGTCATTAGCTCTCTCTAACACTGTACTCTGTCGAGTTGTCAGTCTCCTGACTTTTGAGGTTACGTTAAGGCTGCTCAATAATTCATCATCTTCGTCCTCGTTTTGTTTTCTCTCTTTTTTTTCCTTATTTGTTGCTGCTGCACTTATCGGGATCTATTGCACAGTTGTTAACAAAAGTATTGCAACGTTAAAAGTTTTCATCATTCGAACGGACTATGTAACTGCCAATCTGCCTTTCGTAATTGTAATTTTCTGTTTTCGATTTTCTATTTAGATTTTTATGTGTATATGTTTGCCAGTGAGCTGATGTTCCCCAAAGGCGTTTATTTGACTTTTTGGAAAATTTTCCACTGCGCACGCACTGAAAGCGTAACCACTTCTAGCCGGTAGGCTGCTGTTCTTTCATCCCCTCTTAACTGAGACTAGGTTGTCCCACTCCTGTTGCTTTAGAAACTGGGCTAAGTTCATATTCATTATCAAGGGCGGGGACAAATTGCAATTGATTGCGTACGGCATCATCAGGTTTATCTGCTATCATTAACACTACAGTGATCACCAGTGTTAGTGGTTTTGCCACACAAGAATAAACTGTCCTTTTTGCTTGCTAGTGGGTAAAAAATAAAAAAGTCTATCCACTAAGTCTGAAAATTTTTATACTACGAAGAAGGTTAGTGGAAACAGAATCTTTAAATACAAATAAATCTACTTTTTAAACTAAATTTCCTTTTAAAAGATACAATGGTCCTGTGTCATTTGATGGATTTCACTTTCGAAAACTATTATTATTTTATTAAAAATTTGGACTTTATAAATTTATATTTAAAAATAGACAGGAATTAAGACATATTAAAAAGTAAGATACAATACTATTAAATTGCGATTTTTAAAGTAAACTAGTAGTTTTAGGAAAACTTGATGTATAAAGCAAACACTATTGTGTAACTATAATTATTAGTTTTAAATTCTAAAAAAAACTATAATTGTTGTACCACTATTAAATGCACACTATGTTGCCAGTAACTAAAAATTTGAAAAGTTCTCTATGAAAGTCTAATTTCATTTAAACTGTGTAAAAATCCTTAATTACCCTAGTTCCACTTATTAAATGCACACTGTATTGCCAATTTTTAAGTACTGATATGAAGAATTCACTAGAAATGAAATAACCAAAAGTTCTTGATTTCTGCAATTAGCCAAGCGATTTTGACTTCCATGTAGAACGTCTCTCCCATCAGAGTCCACCTAGTTCACTGATAAATGATAAGCGACGCGTCCGGGACACTTGAACATATGCCAATTTGGGCAATCAGTCAACTTGTACATATATCGATCGTATAATATAACTCGTCAAGTGGTCTATAAATACGTATACAATATACTTATCATCTACATGTATTCATTTGTACCATATGCAAGTATTTATATGGCTATGGGGACCTCTCGATACAGATCTCGGTGTTTACCCCATTGAGAGCTGGCTATATACGTTTGTACATCAATTGTACATCAACCGGAGATTATCGCCATTATCAATATGAATGAAAAACATGAAATAATTTGCTAGGCAGTTGCAATCACCCCAAAGAACCCTGACCTTAACCCCGCCCTATCAATATTTCATCGCAGGTTTTTGCACTTTTACTTTCGGTTACTTCAGGGTAATTGACTCGTGATTGCATTAAATAGAATCCAATCAAATTGCGTTTACTTTCATTGACCTTTCGGGGATTGATTAATTCGACATGCTAATATTTACACGACGAGATCTTTATCAATTCACACAAACTATTGACCAAGCTAGATTAGATAATAGGGATTCCTCGACATTAGTTGCAATTACACAATATGCAAGCTTTATAATTCTGAGAATTCAATCAAACTGCTTATAGTAGAAATACAATTTTAATAGTCAGTAACTAGGATGTACATTCTACTCCTTACTATGAAATTCAGTACTCTTTACATTTGAGTGCTTACATAATATGTAGTTCTTATAATCGTCCAGAAGTTAAAACTATAATTTACTAGCCTACTAGTTACTTGTTACTTGTTACTTACTTGTTACTTGTTACTTGTTACTTGTCTGCACTTCTTGTCAGGAATCTCTACTGTGCTCCTATTGCAAACTAGCCACCTACTAAGTAGCTTAGTATTTACACTTTACTCGTCACTTATCATGTTATCAAGCCGTAAGTTGTGTGATTCATTCTCCCGAAACTAGATCTTCAAGTGTATTTTAGTTGCGACTAGTTCCTAATTCGGGTCTATCGATATCTTATGATATTCGCCTATCAGACATACCCAGCAATAAGTTTTAATTACCTAGAACACTTGACAGGGACCCACTTGACCCACCCTGCCAGCACCACCACCACCCATGAATTAATCGAAACACTCATTATGAAATTCGCATAGCATTCCTGGATCGCTTTGTCTATATGGCCACCCATAAATGTGTTTATTGTTTATAATCATAAACAAGATTGCGCTTCAAGCCAGCCTGATGGTATGTATTTGTGAGTGTCTATACAAATGTAGGTGTGAATATGCGACTGAGATTGTGATTAAGTTGGGGGGGGGGCTTGGGTGATATACACGTCGTATACTTAACGTAGCTCATCGTGCCTTTTGACCGCTGTCAACACAATTCGAGCTGATTTTTCCTCAGACGCGAGCTTATCAAACCGAAAATAAAAGCACCGAGTTCCCTGAGCACCTAAAACTCTCGTGCTGCTTTTCTCGGTTTGTCTGTGACCATCGACACATACTAGTTTTTTCCGGATATGCGTCCAGTAGTAGGCCGCGTCACGATCATGAACTTTGCCTTTGTGTAGTACTCGTAGTTACATATTGCGCAGTTCCATTGCAAAATTGCCACTCAAGCAATCGTACTTACGATCACTCTGAACCTCAACTGAATACTGCATTCCCAAAGAGTCAACGAGACGTAACCATACCCCACAATATACGCATTAGTCATATGAATGCAAGTTCTATGAAGTCTATGCCCTGTAATAGAGCTACAATTGTACTTATGATGAATTCGATAAATCGATAGGAACACAAAGTTATCATAATCCATTAATTTGAATTTCAGAAACTTAAAGAATTGAGAAGTTTCTATAACTCTTATAAGTATTGCTTTGACACAAAGTGAAGATTGGTAGTTTCTTGAATTCATGTGCCCTATAAAGAGCTGCTAATATACCCATTACTTTAGCATAAACTGTACTTAACATGCCGAGAAAAACATAATATCATTGTAGTCCAATAAGAGTAAGTTTCGATTCAAAGAACTTATCAAAAGTTGGATACTAACGAGCAGTTTCAACTGATTATTGCATTCACAAAATTCAATAATGATTATAACATCGATTTTGTGCCATATAAGAATAAGAATTTCGATCTAAAGATATATGTAACTATAAATTGGATGAAATTTAAAAATAAAAATACTTACCTACACAAACTATGAGGTTATCAGTTTATTTTAAGTGCAATTAAAAAATGATAATAGTAATAATAATAAAAGAATGTTAATTTGTGTATACTAACAAAAATTATACTATATTGTGCTCTCTCTGTCTCTTTATTTTTCTCTATAGAAAATTTATAGAAATTTCGCTTTATATCTTATAAGCTCTTATCTTACGTAATTTACGTATAACGGTCTGTTTTTCCTAGAATTTTACAATCTAGATAAATTCTTGCTATAGGTTATTCCCTGGAAAGACACAATCTAAGCCAACTTGCTTGGTATTCCAGCTTTTTATTTTTATCTGATAAAAACCCCTTAAAGTCGTAAGCAGAAGATTAGATTTCCACCATATAATTTTCTTTACAGAAATTCCAGATAAAGTTGTTATATGTATTTATTGTTAATGGGTATTACATTGCGGAAAGTTGCATAATTCATGTCAACATTGACATCTTTCTGTCGCACGTAAGCTGAACTTAAAATGAAAATCAATTAAATTTATTGTCTCTCTCTTTCTCTCTCTCATTCTCTATCACTGTCTCTGTTTTTCAGCATTTTGTCCGTTGTTATTTAAACTGTCTCAAATGAGTGCAATTCAATTGCACTTTCCACTGCATTCGTAGACAATAAATACAAATCACAATAACAATAACAATAACAATTGCAATAACAATATAAATAGTTGCAAAATGGCAAACCCAAAACAATTTCGCTGAATGAATCGACGCGACGTATCGACGGATGTCTATAAACAATGATAATACACAAATACACACACATATTTACATAAATGCATGCTTATGGCCAAGTCAAAATATGCGGGCGTATTGGACTATTTAATGACCTTCACTTTTGTAGAGTAGGGTTAACCTACTCAAACTGCTTAGGGTTAGGTTAGGCTCAGCTTAAGTTAAGGTTACAGGTTAAAGTGTAAATTAAAATTAGGTAAGTCACGTTTAGGGTTTTAATTTATTAAGTACATAAACATTCAGTTAGGTTAAGATTTAAAATTAGGTTTATGTTTAAATGCTTTGTTTATGTTTGGCTAGGTTTAAGTTCATCTTTAAGTTCGGTTTAAATTAGGTTAGTGTTTAGTTACATTTAAGTTGCGTTTGATTTAAGTTAAGTAAAGCTAATTTTGGTATAAGTGAAGGTTTACATATAGACAAAGATTAAGTTAGACTGGCTTTGGTAACGAATAGGTAAGCTTGATGTTTTAAGTAAGATTCGGTTCGGTTTGGTTAAGGGCAATTTCTCATCCTGTCAGCAATCTTAAAGATAAACTTACCGATAAAAGAAACAAATAACAAATTTATAAATTTAGCTCGAGTTTGGACAGAGTTTGCATTTAAGTTAAGATACATATTAAGGAGTATGTGTAGTATATCTGTTAATCTGAGCTCTTTAGATTAAAGGTGTTTATTTCCACATATGCACACATGGAATTTTAGTAGTTTGAGGGCCGATGTCACATCTTGCCTATAGCTTTACAGTTTAGATAAATAGGAAATTTTGTTCTAGTATCGGCAAGTTTATCTAGACTAAAAGATTGTCGGCAAAATAAGAACACGGCTATTAATAAAAACTTACTTTATTAGTCTATTTATAAGACTTATGTAGATTATATTACAGTTAAGTTAAAGTTTGATTCAGCTAAGTTTCAGACTGATCCGGTCAAGATAATTTGAGGTTAACTTGAATTCGATTTCAATAAGTTCATAATTTATTGTAAATTAAAACTATATTCTTCTTAACTTACGAATAACTTAGATTAGATCTCTTCAAATTGGGTCAAGTTTCGCCTTATCTTAATCTTAGGTGATTTTGTACTTATGTAGGGTTTAACTTAGTTTAACAACAGTACTCAAAGTAGCAAGTAGTAAAACTAATATACCTGAACGTGGTGCACTTGATCATACGTATGAGAAATGCAGAAACGTGATCTATTCCATGTGGGTCTCAATAACACTTTTCGTGGTTATCGGGCAAATGAGCTTGTTGTTTGTTATTGCTGTTTTGCTTATTATTATTGCGACAGTTTGTCATTGTTTTGTTTGGGTTTGTTATTATTATTGTTAATACGGTTTTTTGCGTTCTTTTATTTATACATAGGTCGGTTGGTCGGTCGAAATGTATATAAGTTATTCCCCCAAAGAGCCCTCGTCATTGAAAGTTAGACCAGGCAATTTGCGGTTTTTATTGTAAAAGCACAAGATCACATTTCATAAGTTTGAAATTGCTGTTTCCCCGGGGGAATCACAGATGAAATCTGATGTCTATATCTGGGTCTGTTCATTATATATACATTTTTATTATGTATTCGGTGTTTGCCTCTAAAAGCGGTCAGTCTTATGTTACGTTTCGGGGCTTCACAAGTCTCGTCAATTGATTCAAGTGTTTTGCTCATATAATAAAATTGTATGCCATGCATTTCTCTATTCCAGATCTTAAGAAAACAGCTGCCATTAATTGAACAAATTTCGGTTGAGTCGGCACTTCATTCAGAGGTAGTTCAAGCCGGTTCCCTCCACTCTAGGGACTATTACGTTGCTTCCATTCAATTGTTTCGTATTGGTAGCCAACCAATTGACTTGTTAAACGATTAAATGTGAATGACATTCCTCCTCCATTCATCACAATCAACATCTATGTGTGTACACATTGATGTTTTTGTTGTGGCCATGATCTTGTAAGATCTTGAGACAATAGCATCGTAGTCGACTTTAGACTAACGTCGATAGGTTATCGGTTATCGGCTATTGAACCGTCGCGACAGTCGCTCATTCTTTTGACCTCGTTATGATCATTCAATTCCCATTATTTCAAATACTCATAAAATGTCAGATGAATAACCTTCTAACAATTCTTAGTGATTAGCTTATGATCACTTACTTAGAAGACGTATCAGGCTGATTTAACAATTTAGTTCGGTTCCTTGGGCGATCTTTGATACTGAAAAGAACTCGATGAATATTTAAATTTTCGTTATTCAATTCCTTATTTCGTTCAGTGTAAAAAATTTACTGCTCACTTGGTTCTACATACATATAACTCATTTCATTGTTTGTTTACTAATTAGAACAATAAAATCTGTTAAAAAAAAACATATGATGACTTTTCACACAATTGTAATTGTTCCCTAAAACAACGTGTAATTACAAATTACGCTTATTTTTAGATATCAAAAGAATAGTTTCAATAGCAACAGTGAAAATAGCAGTTGGCTTAATTTCAGTTAATTATAATCCAAGTAGAGATAATCAGCTGAGAGAACTTTTATTTTAAATCGTAAAACAATAGTTCACAGCCCTCATATCTCAATCAAATGTGTGTTTACTTTTTCAAAGGCAATAAAACATATTCAGAGAGGTTTGATTTGTGCTCGTTATATGGTAAATTATAGGACTTTAATTTCAGATAGATTCATTTTCAAATGATGTACGCTGACATAAGTTTGTTTTTAGCTCGTAAAACTTAAATCTCATCTCTCATTACCTTTAATGATAGATGACTTCTTACCACAAAGTAAATAAATAAATTACTAAGTTAATAAATAAATAACAACATTTTTTTTGAAACTAAAGGTTTTCATTAGCTCAGCTCAACAAATTCAGCTTTCATAAATTGCAAAAAACTCATGTTTAATCTAAATGAGATCAATTGTAAGAAGTTCGTTTTAAGCTCGAAAATCTACAAGTCATGGCTTAAAGTTAACTTTTAGTGAAAACCGGAAAATTCAACTCCGATCAAAACGAGATCAGTTGAAAGAAGTTCATTTGACACTGTTCTGAAGAGCATTACTTCTTCGGTTTATCCCGGCTTCTTCCCCTTTTACTTGAGGGATTTTCGCTTTTCTCAGCTAATTTCAAAGAAACAATTAAAATGTGGTTAAAGTACGATAAAAACAGAAAAAGAGAAACACGTTAACAATTAGTGCAATATTTTTTAATTATAAACTTTTTGCATGCAGCAAACCGCCGAAGTCAACCGAGGCAGAGGCAGAAGCAGCGACAGAACAGCGCCTCTATTAAACCATTAAAAACAGCTCACAATCTAGTTTGACAATAAAAATGTGTTCATATTATAAAAAAAAAACCCACGAAATTATTTGCTTTTTTGTAATAAAATAATAACGGCAATCATTCAAAGAAACCAACAACAACAATGGAGAAACAGCGCTGCAGCTTTGATCTGTTATTGTATATATTGTATTGTTTTGTATATATTATATTGACTTATTGTTGCTGTTTATACCCTGTAGTGCAAAAAATCGAGAATTTCAATGGCTACTGTACTTCGTCATAGTTAATGTCTGGCATCAGGGTATACACAAATCATTTTTATTAATCTCAGCGCTTTTTTCTCATCAAGCCGATATCTTTACAGTCTAAATTTAGCTATACTACAAGGCTATTGGCAAGATAATAAATTGACTCTTAACTTACCCATATCAGTTTTACTTAAATTTGGTAACGAGGTATCTGCCAATTAAGTACTCCCGACTTGAGGATCCTTCTCCTACTATTTACTGGATTAAATTTTTTTAAACAAATAAATGTATATTTTTAAATTCAACACAAAATGTATTGAAGTAATTATTATTTTGATAAATGACTTTTAAATTTTATTAAAAAGATGTACGCAAGCTAATAAGCAGGGTATTGACTAGTCGCGCATTCAATCTATTATATTTTGTTTTGTTTTTGGCAAGTAGTTGCGATTAGTGATACCAAAGCTGCTTTTATCTCAGTAAATCTGACTTTTTTCAACGTCAGTTTTAGGGAACAAGCCAAAAACAACGGGCATCGGGAATTTTCCGAATCACTATATCATATAGCGGACATAGGATGTGTTTTATTGACATTTTTTAGTTTAAAGTAAAGTTTATGACTAATTTTCAGATATAACCCATTTTTGTACACTTAATATCGGTAATTGATGAAGCTTTAATCAATTCTCTTATTTAGATACATCATAGCTTTTTCATTGATTTAACTTTATTATAATAAATAATATATTATTAAGAAAGAAAAATATAAGCTTTCGTTATAATTTTTTGTAATTTTTCATACCAAAAACAGATATTTTTGCTGCTGTTAAGTTGGCAGCACTGGTTTCGACCCTGTGACCAATTTGAAGTCGCTTAATTGTTTCTGTTGGCTGGCTGCATAATTATCTATCTATAATTAGCAGCTGTTTTTTATAAAAATTTTGTACAGTTATTATTTTGTTGTCATGCACCGATTATAAACATTTTTGCTCCATCCAAACTGAGTTTTAATGATCTTTCTCTAAAATCACCATTCCTTTTTTCTTTAGCACAGCTTTACATATATACATATATACATACATATACAAATATATTTTATCTACCTCTTTATATGTATTTACATGTGTGAGCACATACTGCAATTTGATTGCTAATAGAAATTTGCTACTGGAAGATAAGATTGGTTATCGATAATAACAATTAGACAAAGCGCTTGTTAGTAATGTTTGCATTAGTTATATTTAAATAGTTTAGTGATATTAAGTGCTGATACGGTCTCTATATAGGGATTATTCACTCAATGCTTTCCCGTGAGCTGTCGTCATAAAAGTCGACTCAGCTATTGATAATAATGAATAATATGTATGTAAGTAGGGTTACATTAATTTTCACAACGCTCTATACCGATTGTGCCTAGGAGAAGGGTATACAAATACCTTTTAAGCTATAATAGGTTTTTATCGAGCTATTCTACAATTTTCGAAATTTTCCTTTTCTGGGTTTTATAAAATGGTGATCTAGCTTTTGTAGGCCCTGAAAAGTTGGCAGCACTTCTGTGCAGACACAGTTCTCTTCCGTCTTTATCTTCATCTTTGCCTCTCTTTCAGTTTATCTATCTGTCTGCTTCTGCGACATTTTTGTTTGGCTGCAACAGGTGAAAAACATTTATAAAATTGTAGTCATATTGAAAACAAGTTTTTCGATATTGCTATGTACATCAATATACACATGCATACATATGTATGTATGTATGTAATACATAGCAATTATGTAGTTTTGGCTAGTTGCTGTTGTTGTTTGTTTTGTAATTGCAACAACAACTACATCAATCGCTGATTGCACACTTTAGATATGATCAGTTGTTCTTGCTGTCGTATTTGTTGTTGTCGTTGTTGTTGTTGTTGATGTTGTTGTTGTTCTTGCTGTCGTATTTGTTGTTTTTGTTCTTGCTGTCGTATTTGTTGTTGTTGTTGTTGTTGGCACTCACATGATTCGTTTACTTTTTCACACTTTCAAAAATTGCATTTCGCATTTGCATAACAAGCACAAAATTGAAGATAAAGACTGCAAGAGAGAGTGCGAGGAGAGTGTCAATCTTTCTCGCGCGAGAGAGAACGGGAAAATGCAATTGGCTGGCTAATGGAGTTGCCAGATTGTCTAAATACCAAATTGTAAGAATGAATAAACACACTTTTGAGAATGTAAACACACATTTCTAATATAAATTCCATTCAATGTTCTTGATTGACGTATTACTACTACACTTGTGTCTTTCCATTGATTTACAATGAGACTGAGGAAATTCCAGATTGTCAAGAATCTGATCATCCATGGGTAAACAAATAAATATTTAACAACCTACACTGTCTATAAGTCAGACTACAGAGTATTTTTAAAGAGCGCGCCCCTTCTTACTGTGAGTGGGCGTGTCTGTCGCTTTGTCGCCCTTCGCAAATCCCACTCAAAATCGCTAAATCGCTAAATTCAACTCTCAATTCGCTGTTCGCTATCCGCTCTTCGTTTTGGGTTCCGCGTTCTGCGTTTTGTGTTCTATGATCTACGTTTTACATTGTCAATTGCGTATTTTGTTTTCATTCTATGCTCACTAAAAGAAAATGAAAACTGCCCGACAAAAAAAATATAACGATAGTGCTCTATAAATTTAGATATTTATTTATATATCTTTTTATATTTTTTCTTACAACCAAACAAAAACAAAATGCAAAAACAAAACACACAAAGCATATTTGTTTAATTGCCGCTAAATTAACTCAAGATCACAAAAACAAAAACAAAAATCGAAAACATCAGAATAACAAATTGTCAAACTATTTGCTGATAAATACTTTTAGTTTCTTCGTCTCTCACCCACTGACGCATGAAGAGGATTATACACACAAATTTATATATACTACAAGTACCATACATATAAAATGGGATGTTCAACAACGTATGTAGATATTTATGTAGATTAGCAGACATTATGTATATAGTTTATTGGGGGTATCTTTGACTACTTTTGACAACACAAATATCTGATAAGGTTTTATGACGTATTTAACAATAACCCATTACTTAGTGTATTCCGATTTCCATATTACACTTCTTTTAAAAACTCTTCAGAAAAATGAAGAAAAAATTAGAGCATGACAATTTGTTAAAAATTATATTAGCTTACTTTATTTCATTTACTCTGAAATTAGGCGTTTTTAATTTCTGGAATTTGTTCCATTTGCGTTGAATCTAATTTGTATTAAGTATACGCCGTGTATCACATGTTAAGATTCGAGCAAATTAACTAGCTTTATTTCATTTGTTTAGCTTAGCTTACATTATTGGCTTCAATTAAAAATGTAGTCTGAAATAAGGCGTTTTCAATTTCTGGAATTTTTTCTTTTGCGTCGAATCTAATTTGTATTAAGTATACGCCGCATATCATATGTTGACTTTTACTTACGGCATTTGATGTGTCTGTCTAGCTAGCTGTTTGTGAGATTGGTTTGGTCAGATGAATTATTGGTTGAGTAATAATACCCACACGGTACAGAGGCAGGTCACAAGTTTCGCCCCTCAAAGCGAAACTGCAACCGAGTCGTCGAAGTCGTTGTTGGTATTGTAATTTGCATTTGAATTTGTTTTTTATTGCGTTTGATATTTAAATGAAACGTGAGCCGTGCATTTCTGTATTTGTTAGTCTATAAGGCATGCTATATGCATATAATATGTATATCAGGCATATAGTATACTGTATGTATTGTATGTAATATTCCAATCAAGAAGCTATGCAATTTCTTGTCCGAGTCGGGAGAATTTACATGTGGCTGGCAATTCTGAAAACAACTTTCGCGGAACTTGCAAAAGTTCCCAGTCCAGTGCCGTCTCTTCCTCCATCCCTCGAAATGCCCCCCTCTCAACTCTGAGCGCAGCCCTGGGCTTGGACAACAAATCAAACAACAATAAATCAATCTATTTGAACACTGTCTCTAAATAGTGTAATGGGCGTTATGGCGGGGTGTGTGTTTTTCTGCACCCCAGACCCACTCGGACCGATCGTAAACTGCAATTCAAATGCGTCAAACGATATGAATTGAATCATTTTCAATTAAATTGGGACACAAAATTGACTCGGACTTTTTCGATTGAAAAGCTACAGCTACTGTTATTGTTATTATTATTTGTTTGTTTGTGTCTGGGTGTTTAATTGTTCATCTGTTAGGCTAATAAACAAAAATGGAGAGACTTTTTACTATTCTTGTCATTGGTTTTCAATTGAAGACGTGAATTGAAACCGTCTATTCCCATATTGATTCCAATTTGGATTCTGGGAATAGATCGTTCCGATCACACGATGCAAATGTTACATCACGAGTGCGCAGTTATTTCCCATTCCCATTCCCCCCGCAAAATGAATTGAAACACTTTTGAATGGATTTTGTTTTTGTTTCGTTTCATCTGCTTTTTTGAATCGTTTTTATTTTCATTTTCGAAATCATTTTAAATAGTTTGTTCTGTTGCTTTTCCTTTTTGTTTTTCTTCTTTTTTTTTTTTTTTGTGTATGTGTCTGTGGCTTAACTTAAACTTCCAGCTTCAGCTTCAGTTTTGGGTCTAATCTCGACCTGTCAACGGTCAACGGTCATCGACCTGATCATCATGTTGTGCTGTACTCGTACTTTTAGTAAGATGGTCATTTTATATGCTTGTATCGATAACTAAGTAATTTATTTATGGCTTAGTTTATTTTTTTACATTTTCCTGACAAAATAGAAACACTTTTTTTGCTTGCATTATTCGTTTAGGCTTTCAAGTTTTCCACAATTGTTTTCTTGTTATTAATATTATTCTTTTCCTGTCATTTCATAAACATATTTTGTTCGCTTTGCTTGGCTAATTTTTATTAAAAATACATGACAAAAAAATTGATTATATTCTTTGATTTTCATTTTCTTTAGGTTTTTTCTTGAATTGTTTTCAACATGCAATGCGTCGCCTGCGCGCAGTTGCAAAAGATCTTACTTAAAACACTTTAAAAAAAAATGTTGTGTTGAAAAACCAAATAAAATACTCGAACCAACTGAAAAAGAATATGTATGTGTACTGAAAACAAACTAAAAATGAAGTACGCTTGCAGCTAATAGGAGGAAAAATTATGCATTTTTGTTTACATTTTATTTGCTGTGTTTTCTTTTTTCATCATTTTGTGTATTTATTTATTTTTTCGTAAACATATATAAGGTTGTCTCGTATAATTAGGATTCTCTCGGGGACCGATACTCTTTAATAACATTTAAAACTACATAATAATTAAGCACTAAACTAGGCATTCAACTCACATGTGCATTATATATAAATATATATGTACATACATATATGGAAACAATATAAAACAATTGTTTAGCTGCTTAAACGTTAGTAACAAAAAAAAAAAAGATTTAAAAAATATATATATAAGAGAGAGAATGAGAAAGAAAAATATATGTATAGATCTTCATTATAATCAATATAGTGGCTAATAAGCTGTATACTATCATATAACGATTCACAATTTATGAATATAATTATGAATAATATAAACATTTACAATTACAACAAAACACACATTCTTCTTCTTCTTCTTCGTTATTCGCTCTTTGTGTTTTTCTGTGTCTTTGTGTTTTAAGTATTTATTTTGTAATTTCGTCTCTTTTTAGTTTAGGAGTTTAATTTCGTTTTCATTAACAATGTGCTATTTTCTCTGGTTTCATTCATGTCTTGTCCTGTTTTAAGGATATGATGATGCTTTTAGCACAGTATAACACTTTTTTAACGGTGGCGCACGAAAGTGCTCTACACATTTCTCCATTTCGTAATTTTCCTCTTCTGCCTTTCGTCTGTCTGTTCTCTGCTTCTCTTATGCTTCAATATTATGTGAAGATACCGAATTTGTAATCGAAAAAAAAAATCAATTAAATTTTTGCTCCTTTTAATAACAAATTGTATAATCTATATATTTATAATATTTTGTTGATTGTTTGTAACAAAATCGAGAATCGATCATTTAATCAGTTAACTTAAGCATGCTAATAATTTATTTAGTTAAAGTATAGAGCATAATAACAGATAGATCGAAGGGGAGAACAGAAAATGAAGAAAGAAAGAAAAATTGCTGAAGCATACATTATCATTCATTATTTGTTTCTTTTTGATGTTGTTGTTTTTCTTTCTTTTTGTATTTTACTCTTTTTTTTTATCTAAAACTTGCCTAATTTAAATACTAATTAAGCACGCTGCGTTGGCGCCACCTGGCGATGGCTAGGGGAGACCCCCCCCTAGCAGCGGCTACAAAGGAAACTAACTCATTTTCGCATTCGAAAGAATTTCGAAGTCAATTGATTGGTTTGTTGTTGTTTTCTTAGCAACTGCGACGCTGATTCTGACTCTGATTCCGACTTCGATTGCAATTACTTTAACGATAACGATAACAATTACAAATACGATTGCCCGCCAGCACAATCGAATCGTTTACTTGCTATTGAGTAAATCCTCTCGACAGGCAACGGCTGCAACAAGCGCCGCTCCACGTCCAGATCCATCCTCGGAAAGCATCAGATCAAAAGTGATGCCAGGCTTGATCAGTTGCGTGATCTTCTCGACCATCAGATTGTGGAACTTGGGATGGAACCGATAGACGCTACCATCGACGCCAACCGTGACATAAGGTTCATCCATCTTGTTGATCAAAGTGGCAATTCCCGCCGAAACCAGATGCGCAGCCCTCTTCGAGACGCACTCACAGATATAGCGGACATTGGCGCAATCACCATCGGTGGCATTGGACAGACCCAGTTCCTCGAGCACCAGACGGCAATTGGTGAAATTGCCGGGTTCATCGGCCTCAATTTCGCTCACATATTTGGTGAAGAAGAGGCCACGTGTGAAGAGCACCTCGGATCCCTGGCCATTGAAGAGAATGCCATTTTGGGTCATCTTGGCTAGGACTAGACGCACCAGTTCTCCCATATACATGCCAGATATCATTTTCTCGAACGTCTGCTTGCCCGGATTGATGCTGTGACTATCGATGTCCTTATCGAACTCGGTGCGAACGAAATCAAGTGCGCCATTATCACCAAACGCTCCCCATTCCGTGTTGATAAGAACATGGGGTTTGCGATTATCAGTGGCATCAAAGAGTTCAGCTTCCTCGACCTTTTCCACATAGCAGGCATTTGAACCCGTACCGACAATTAGACCAATCTTGCAATTATGATTCTTCCAGGCGCAGCTCATCAACGTTCCCGTCGTATCATTGAGAATGGCACAGATATCGATTTGAACATCGCCACGCCTGGCGATGGCATCCTTAAGGAGCTGAACGACATCCTCGTTGACAACGCCGGCACAATCGAATCCCTTGGTCCAGGTCTCCAAAAGTCCCTTGGTAAGACCCAATTGTCGGAGCGGGAATGAGAAGGTGAAACCCAATGGCAAACGCTCTGAATACACATTATGCTCGGCCATAAAATTGGATAAGCATTCGGCAATATGATCAAATAGTTGTATTCCTGATCCGATCATAATGTGCTGAGGTATCGCATAGATGCGTGATTCCATTTGGAAATCATTATTCTCCTGCAGATGGATGAGAAGCACACGGAAATTGGTGCCCCCTAAATCAAGGGCAAGGAACTTGCCGCGCTCATTCCCATTGGGTAAATCCTGTACGTACGTGACAAAGCATTTGACATTCGCCTTTGGATGCGTATCCTTGGCCAATCCTCGACGCAGCTCGTGCAATATACGATAGGTTAACTCCTGTATCTGCTCATCTTTTAGCAACAGTTGCTGACATAACTCGTACACCATTTTCTTTTTATCCGCTGCACTCGCACCAGCTGCTGATGTTTGTATTTGAAATGCATTTACATTTGCATTTGCATTTGTCGTCGCTACATTTGTCGCTTTACTCGATGCGACCGAAGCGACAGATTGAACTCTCACATTGTCCGTCTCATCGCTACCTTTGCTATGACCATTGAGATTAGTTTTTGTGGCCGTTAGTCCGTTAGTGGTGGTATTTATAGACACGTTGCGCATCGCGCCATTCAGCTGCTGCTCTTGGTCCATATCGTTTAACGTTGTTTTTGTGGTTGCAGTTGCACTTTACAATTTGGCAGTCGTAGTCGTCACAGGCACTGGCACCCAACAAAAAAAAACAATATATATATATATATTTGTATATATCTCTCTATTTTATTTATGTATTGTAATTTTTACTACAGCGAATTTCCTTTCACACGCGTCTTTTTTTTTATCTCTTTTTTGTTTTTGCAATGCGTTTTGGCCGTTTTGTGCGCGTTTTATTGTCTCCTTTTATTTACCTTCGCTTTTGCTTTATTATTTGCCGTTTGCCGTTCACACAATTTGTTTTATTTTACTCTTTTTTTTTCTTTTATATATTTGCTATATTTCTTTTGTTTCGGCCGTTTTTATTTTTGTCCGCTGCACGCGTCCACTGCTGTGAAACGTTGTTACGGAATTATTCTCCGTGGAGCTTCGACAGTTGCTTTACTCTGTCGCTGCCACTGCCGCTGCCAAAGTTGAGCGAGCGTCGTTTCCATGTTTGTGTGTGTGTGTGTGCGTATTTGTCTGTGTGTGTGTGCGAGCCGTGTACTTTGAAGGAACCTTGAAGGTCAAAATTGACAAGTCATATTGGAGCGAACAACTGTTTCTGCTGGGCCTGCGTTCAAGATACATTTTTGTATATATGTATAACACTTTTTATATGTGCATATCGTGGCAGAGAGCAAGCGCCAGTCGAGAGAGAGAGTTAGAAAGAGCGCATAATTTTTTTTGGTTGCGCGCCTCATCATGAATGGGCTCGGTATGTAGTAGGGGAGGGCAGCGATACAGCAGCGTCACCAACACACAATGTGCTTCCAACAAACAGTCACCAAAAAAAAAAGAGAGAGAGAGAGAGCGCTGGAAAGAGAGAGTGTGGCATGAGCATAGAAAGAGCGGTCAGGTGTGCGTGTGTGGTTATAGGCATTTTGCCATCGTCAGCAATCCATTGTACACTACACTGGATGGAGTCATTAAATATATTTAAAAAATAAAAATGCAAGGCGTTAACTCCTTATGTAATTAACTAATGTGTGTTACGTTTACAACTGTTTCAACTGTTATAATAACCACCAAAATGTACGAAAAGGTGTACCACCTTTTTAGAATAGTTTATCTATGAAATTTATAACAACGAAAAATTAAATCAAAATTAAAATCGAAAAGTTTTTCTAAAACTCTAAAACCAACCAAAAAATATTTAGCTAAATTAATTTTGCTCGTGAGAAACCTATTAAATGGTTTACATATATTTATGAACGGGTTTTAAAAAACTCACTCATTTATTAGCTTGTTCATCCATTCAATTAATTTAATTATTGTTAATTTTAAAAAATTCGTTGCTATACGTATATAAAATGTGGCACGTTTGCTCATTCTCAATCAGTGCTTATAAATCAAATTTTGTAAATTTAATGTAAAAAACACAACCAACTTTTTAAGTGATTTAAAGGATCAAAAATTCCTTCTTAATCAGTACTAAAAAATAAAAAATATTGTTTATACTTAATACTATTTCAAATTTATAAAATATTAATGACTAATATTAAATTACTAGTCTAATAATAATCTATTAGGATTAAACAAGTACCAACGAACCGTACTACAAATGTGGTAGTTCATTCTAATGTCGACATGGTCTCCTCACTTTTAGTACTAATATTTGGCCCTTGCAGGGTAATTTCAGTTGGTGTTGTTGCTATTGCTATTGCTGGCGTATAACAGTTTACTCTCAGTTTACATATTGGGAAAACGTTTGCATAGCTGTTCACCCGACTGTGTGTGAGTGTACGAGTTTGGCATACAATTTTTGTTGTTGGTCGATTTCAGAGGCGCTGCCTGCTCTTTTGGTGTTCGTGGGGCTCGTCTCGCATTTTTCAGCTGCTTCTGGTGCTTGGCCTCCCTTTCCCTCTGCCACTGCACTTCACGAGTACATACATATAGGTATGCACGAATGTGTGTACATATGTACATGTGCGTGTGCGGGTTTATTTTACGTGCCGTCGCCGTCGTCCGCTCTCCAGCAACAATGACAACGACTACCAAGAACCCAGACAAAGGCATCGCCTGACCGATTGTGTGTTTGTATTTGCAACTCCTCTCCTCTCTCCACACTTGTTGGCCTTCCATCCCTCCCTTACCAATCACTTGACGCCTTTGGTTCGTTCACTTCACAATTTTAAAAAGAAGTTTCTGGTACTCGATATTAATAATAATTATTGCACAAGTGTTTCTCCGAATTTGTTTGCTTACAAACATCCATGTGTTATATGTTTCACGCATACTATATAGTATATATGATACACACACATCCACTACGTGCATATTTGCATTGGTAGTTGTGCTTTGCTGTTGCACTGTTGTTGTAGTTGTCCAAAGAGGCTCGTCCTTCTATTGCTCTTGCAGTTGCAATTGCATTTGCCATTATTTCGCTCATTTGTTGCTCTCTTACTGAGTGTACTTTGCATTGGAGGCGCTCTGTGATCTTGCTAATGCAGGTGTGCGATTTACATACGTACATATGTATATATTTATCTAAAATTGCATTTAAGAGATTTCCATTTTAGTTTGGCCTATGCAAGTCTCTCTCTAATTGTGTCAAATTTCGTTTACACCTCTCTTAAAAAGTGAAGGAACATACATATGTACATGTATGTATGTACAATGTATGAATGCATATGAAATAATCTCGTTTAGCTGGAAATTAAATTTTCTTGGCAATAAGTTATCTTATGGAGCTAATTTGGAATTTAGTCGAGCCCACATAAATATACATACATACTTCTGTAGAGGCACACGCCCCTTTGTATGTATGTGTGTGCATGTGTCAAATGTATGTATGTATGTAAAGAGACACCGCACGTGTCTTATTTGACTTTTTTGCCGTAAACAAAACAATTCCAAACAACAACATTTCATAGCTCATATGTACATATACATGTTTATATACATACATACATATATTATTAATTTATACATATATATGCATGTATGTATGTACATAATCCATTTAGGAGGTGTACAAAGAGCATGGATAATTTGGTTCTTAGTGGCTTAGTCATCGTATTGGAACAAAGAGTCAAAGTTTCCATTCCTTATCAGAACTACAAATAAAATTGTTTAAATGTTAAGCCAGAAGTGCAAATACATATCTACATACATATCTACATATGTATGTATAATTCGAGTACAGTATTTCCGTGTTCATGCTAATACAAAATAGACTAAATGCTTTTGAAAATTAAAGCTTACAAACTATTCAATTAAATGACTGTTCTTATAAGCAAGATCACTGTTATAGTAAGGGCATGGCTAAATTAGATTTTGTCGTCGACAATGTTATACAAATGAGAGAGAATGAGGGATACACACACATGTAAAGTTACGCTCTCAATTAATCCTTATCAGAGTCACAATATTAGCTTAAGAAATGTTTATCTTTTAAAATACATACAAATTCATGAGGAACTAAATTTGTTCTAATCTCTTAAACGGAAATTGCCTAGAAAAGAAAAAAATGGAAAATACCATCGCCATTTTTGTGGGCGTCGTCTACAACAATTATTAAGTATGAATGTAATTTACGAGCACAATTGTTTTTGGGACAAGTACGCAGACTTTCTAATCAGTACTTTCAAGTGCAAAACATATAGACATGAGACCAGTGTTGCCAATCCAACCTCTTTCCCAACCGACCTGACGTTTTTTAAATGCTAATTCCAGCGGTTTTTAGCTTCTAGAAAACTTCGGGCAACATTCTAAAATATCATAATGGTTATGTTATTTAGAACTCTGATTATATTTAATCAAACAAAGCTGCAATGGTTACCACCCACGTTTGCAAAGTATTACACAATTTTAAATTTGCAAATCCTAAGCCAACTAAAAATTACTTATGCTAGAGTTGCCATATTTAAGATTTGACTATCTTTTGACACAGGTATTGAAGATAAATGGTATTGCAAGTATGTTTCCGAAAGAGCAATAATAATTTCTATTTAAAATTGTATATTTTTATTTAGTTATTGTAAATATTAAAAAAAAAAACAATATATTTACTAAATATGTTTTAGATTTCGATTTTAGATAGATTTTTCGGAAGTGAATTTGTTTTGCTCCTTCTAATTTCATTTCGACTAAGAAATTTCGATTTAAGAAATGTATTCACTTTGAGCTGGTAAACTTAAATCCGACAAAGTAAAAAACTATAATATTTAAATAATTGCATTTTATTAAATGAGCGAAAATAAGAAGTGAAAACCGGAAAAGGATTGTTTAATACTCTTCTTTTTGTAAATGTTCTATTTCTCGATCTTTTAAAATGGTGATCTAGCTTTCCAGGCCAATAGAGTTGGCAACACTGAATAAGACATGCCCATGTCCGTATGTATGTATGTGCATACATATGTACAAACATACACATGTATGTATGTAATAATCACTGCCACGCCCCCGTGTCATATGTGGTGCAATGAGTCAGCAGGAATGCGCCGTTAATGGTATAATAACTGCAAGCAATAATGATGAAATCCTGTTTCTGTATAGCGAAACCAGTTTTTAAGAGATATTTCAAGAGAGAGAGAGAGATCTTGTGAGCCAGTTAAAAGAACCCAACCTTTAAAAAAGAATGAACCAGTTCGTTGAACCACTTACACATTCCGAAATCTAAGTAACTTTTGTATAAAATTAGAGGCGTCTTTTTCTTATTTAATTTCAATACTGCGACGTCAGCTTACAACATACAAATGTACCTATATATATACGTATATACATAGGTACACACATACACATACACTACAACCTTGCTGCTGTTGTTCCCAATTGGGAATCCAGATTTGGGGGCTCGCCCCGTTGTACACACACGTGCAATCGTTTTGTGCATGTGAGTGTGTTGCTTTGCGCTTGCTCATCGCAGTTTGTATATACATATATATGCTTATATATATGTATATACCAGTGTATACACACTAAATAATTGATTTTTCATTTTGTATCGTATGCGGTCTCTCTCTTTCTCTCTTTTATTACAAATGTCTCTTGTTTTTGTGTGTGAGGCCACGCGCAGAGCCTGCTGTGACGTCAATGATGATGACGTCGAAAGCGTTGAGTCTTGTGAAACTCACATAGGAACAAGAACAAGAAGAAGAGACATTCCAGGGGTCAATGCAGTGCGGCAGCTAACGGAAATTTTGTGAATGTTGCGTATGCGCCTGTTTGGCGCATTTGCCAAAAAGGCCTTCGCTTTTAAAACCAAAAAAATGGCCATTAATTATAATATTTAAAATTTTTGGCAACTTGAATAATTTCACGTGACACTGCTGCGTCGCCCACGTAAAAAATTTGTTGTTAAAAACTGTCGTAGCACAAGCCACAAATCATTAGCAAAAGTAAAAACAAACCAAGACATTAAATTAAAAAGAATGAAAAAAAAAGCAGCTACTAAAACTATCAAAAAATTCAACGAATTTTTATGTATGTACTAATAATATATGTATGTATGTATGTATGTATATATTTTTGCAAATCATTATGCAGCCTTGAATACTCTTTCCTTCTACCAAGACTATCAAAAATCCAACGAACTGTTGTGTACTTTATATGTTTTACATACGTGTATGTACATAAAAATTAATATTTAATATATTATTTTTTTTTCGCAAATCATTTGTTACGCAGCCTTAAATACTCTTTCCGCTTGCTGGCTGCTAATAATAAGCTGTCAAAGAGGCGTGGTCAGCATTCAAACTGATTACAGATATTCCCCAACAAGTATTCCCATAAATTACTCATCGTATATTGTGCTAATTTCAGTTAATATGTACTATACGTGTTTGTATCTGTTTATCAGCTCATCCCTTTAATATATCTTTATAACAATCCCCAACTCCGATTGCATCAGCCTTTAAACTTTGGCAAGGTCAAATGCATGTTCTGGTATAACAGTAACAATTTTGCCATGTGGCAGCTCTGCTCTCTCCCCATCCTAATCAGAAGTGTAAATGTATGTATGTATGCATGTGTAGGTCACGATTGAAGAGCATTCTGCAATGATGACTATTGAACTAAAAACAAATAGAGGCAAACCCGTTTGTCATGCGATATCTTCGATATGTGTATAGCCAGAAACAGAAACTGGTTGGTTTACATTTTTTTAAACAGCAGCTAGCAAAAGTAAAAATAAAAATAAAATATTATGTACATACATATGTACCTACATTTATAAAACAGAGCATAATATAGGAAACAGCTTGCCTTGGAAACATTAGAAGGCATTTGAATTTCGACAGCACGTTTCAAGCACATGTGAGACGAACAAGTCGATAGATAGACCGTGAATTGGTGGGTCCAGCCAGACATACACATGTGATTAGAGAGACAAGACAACATCGAAATATTATACATCACATGGTCTGCACGTGTACCCCAAGCATTTGAAATTTCAACATCATTTGACATATTTACGTATGAATGTCTATACAAAATACTGTGACTCAATTTGAATGCGCGCCACGTACTGGTGCTGCCAGACAAGCTAACTTTGTTACTGTTGTCATTCTGTTGGTGTGGCAATGTCAAATAGTAAAAATTATCGTGCTATCGGCGCGCGATATAATTCAGTTTTACACAGCACTATTTGGTTAGTAACACAGCACTTGACTAGTTTGCTGGCAACGCAAAAAAGAAACGGAAGAGCGGGAGTACTTGTTGTTTTTTATTTTTTGCGCCACACGCTAAAGCAACACTAGCACCACAAAAATTAAACAATAAGTTGCAAAAAACGAATACTCAATAATTTAATTAAAGTGATTTTGTGAAATGACAACGTCTTCAATTAAACGACGTCGTTCCCCACACGATGCACGGGCATCGAACGATGATGGTGACGGCCTGGAGAATGACAATGAGATGGACAACAACAGCACCAGCGTGACCAACAATAGCATTACCATCACTGGTAATCTCGGCAAGCGTGACTCCGAGGAGGATAGCTGGGCATCCAAGGGATATAGCTATATTAATCCATTTGTGCATCGCATACAAATCGACAATCATATTGATGTGGCCAAGGTGAGCTTCCTGTTTCCGTTTCACATTTCCGTATGCAAGCAAGTTCTTCATTCATTCATGCAAAACAGTTTAACACACAGTAAACACAGCTGTGTGTCTGTGTGTGGGAAGTATGAGCAATAATACTAACTGAAGATAGCAGGTGACAAAAGCGGGAATTCATGGGAATCGTCTTTGTTGTTGTTGTTTTTTTTCTTTCTATTATTGTCCCTCACGCATAGACATTTCAAGTGCAACATACATATGCACTGCCTGTGTGTGTGTGCAAGTGATGATGTCGATATTACATTCTCGATATACTTTCCCCCTCTGTGGTTTTATTTATCTCTGTCAAGTGGAGTGCCAAGTAGAGCAAGTGACGATGTCGATAACTCTGTATATTACATTCTCGATATAGTTTCCTCCTCAGTGGTTTTGCCTCTCTCTCTCATTATGTCTTGCGATGCCTCTGCCAATGTCGTCGTGACGTCGACTGCGAACTAGCAAATGTTGAAACAAAAAGAAAAAAAAATCAGCGAGAATCGTACGATTTTCTTGTTGTCTTATTGTTGTTGTTGCTCTAGCTTTCATTGCCGGTTCTTAGGCGCGTTTGTTGCCATGTAGTTGTAGTTGTAGTTGCTTTTACTTGGCCACTTTATTTTTGTCGCTTTTTGTTTCTTGTGCTTTTGCTATGTATGTACGAATGAACGTACGTACGTATATGAAATGTGTCCATTCCAAAGTACAACATACAAACACATGAGTGGTCTACCAGCCCTTCCCTCTTTAACTTAATGTGATAATAATCGAGCAAAACGTTTTGTACACGTTCCACTCTGTTATAATTGCCATAGCCTGCATAATGTGACACTTTTCGTGCCCCTTCCACCCACTCCTAGCACTAAGCTACTACTATTATCGATAGGCGATAGATATACATTACAGTAGCACGCCATTTGGCAACGAAGCAGAACACAAACAATAATAACAAAAACAACAACCCCAATATCAAGCTAAATTACCCATGTGAATCACATTGTATTACTTATTGGGGCGGGGAGAAGGAGGATAAAGAGCCAAACAACAGATGAAATTAATCTAAATTTAGATGTGATACGGTTCAATAGTTCGTGGTGTTTATAAGCCACTTAGCTTGGACAGTGGTTTAAGATCATTAAACACTATTTGAAGTGGTTTAAGGAGATCAAAGTCTGAATTCATACATATGCATTTTTCTATAGAGTGAAAGTGGGAGTGCGAAAGAGAAAGTGAAAATACCCATTGCACAGTGGAGCACAGTTATCAATTTTCATTATTAATAGGCAATGCAATTTGGAATTGAGGTAATCAAAACCGTATTGACCTAGTACACTTGTACGCATATAAGGTGACTCAACCCGTCAATTAGTTAAAGCAGATGTTTCCATGCAATAATCAGGCAAATCTTAAGCTAATACACAAACTAGTTTTAACTCGATTCATTTGCCCCTCATCACTGAATCAAGGTCGAGGAGGCACTCATACTATTCAACTCATTGTCATTTTATGACATGCTTATTTATACAAATACTTATGTATACATAATGTATGCACACATCCATACAGTGGGTAATCGCGACTTTAAAGTGAGACAAAGTTTTTACATATTATGTACATACATTTATGTGTTTCATTTGATTTGCAAATTTTTAGTTTACAGGCCTGCAATATAATTAAGCTTTCACATTTCGATATGTGCTTATTTTACAATACTGAAATTCCTTGTTTAGTTTGGAATTTTTGTTGGATATTTCTATAAATTTCAAATGCGATCTGCTAATTCAATATATTCAAATTATTCACTCATGTTTTAGGGATTTTAAAAATATTAAATTCAGTTTAGGTTCAGCTATGTTTTCAATACTCATTCTATACATATTTAAAAGTTGGTTACTATTATCAAGGGTGCCACAGAAAACCCTAGCGAAATAAAATTCAGCTGCAAGTATTTCCGCGCAGAAATTTCTGAGGTGACACAAAATTCCGAGTGACTTAATTTATTTTAATCACTTTTACAAATCTTTTCGAATTCGGCAGAAATACAACTTCTCACAAATGTTTCCACAAATTGCACAATAAGTAAAAGTATTTTGCAGTAAAACCACCTTTGCATCAAAAGAGCTATATTTTTTTTAATGCTTATTTTAAGGAAACAGAAGTGTTTCCATATATATTTTAAAATACATGCCTTCAAATTCTGGAACCGAAAATCTATATCGGACTATGTTACAGTATCGGACGCCATAATTAGTCATAATAAGTAGGCGAATTTGATCTGCGTCACAGCGGAATGCAATTGAAGTGAAATTCATGCGGAATATATGTTAATTGCCATATCTTTTCCGATTTGCAATCTTTTCTAGTCATATCTTAAATGATTTTTTAAGACTTGACATTAGTGAGTTTAGTATTTTCCGCTTGAATTAGTTCTAGATATTCAAACATTTATATTCTCGATATTTTCTTAGGTTAAAGATTAGTTCATTTTTAAAGTTAAATACTACCTTATTGAATATCTCCTGACTTTATTAGTTTCAGTTATGTTTTATTTTAATATTTAATTAGACACATTTAAAGGTTACTTACAATTATACTTTCTGTTAATTGCCGTATCTTTTCGGACTTGCTCATATTTAAAATAATTTGTTAAGACTTGACATTAGTGAGTTTAGTACTTTTAGCTTGAATTAGTTCCAGATGTTTAAACAAATATATATTCTCGATACTTTCTCAGGTTAAAGATTAGCTCATATACATATTCAAATATTTTATTCAATACCGATCATATGTATATATTTCAAAGTATTCAAGTTTTACATGTATGCATTTCCAAATGGTTCCAATAATGCATAATCTGAACAATTTAGTAACTAAAGGTGAAATCAATGAACCCAAATAGCCTTTTGCATCAATTCAATTTTGATTGTGATTCAATTGGCTTACGTAGAATTCTCCCAAGACGCTGCTCGTGGGATCTACGGATTAGAGGGTTTTGTTTGTTATTATTTGTTTATTTTTAAAATACAATTTGGGATTTCAAAGTTCAGAAACATTGACGTCTTATCATTATGCGTTTTACTCGACTCAGTCGATGTCTGATAAGGAAACGTAAAACACGATTGCGTCTGGAATCACAAATATGATTGTAAATTTATTATATTTTATAGATCTACGTGTTGAGTGTACTCTTGTTGCCAATACGTGTTGTGGGATGTGTTTTATCGCTGCTCTCAGCCTGGATGTTCGCCTGCATTGGCCTGTATGGAGTATCTCTGGAGGAGTTGCAGGCAAAACCATTAACCGGTTGGCGTAGGTAAGTAGACACTTTATGCAAATCATTAAAATATGCATCCATTAATTGATTGATTAATTTATAGGCATGTTCAGTATTTAACAGCGCGTGCCATGCGCATGGTTTATACATCTGGATCATTTCATTATATTAAATTCAAAGGTACTCCCGCTACTCCAAGGGAGGCACCCATTTTAGTTGTGGCCCCGCACTCCTCTTACGTTGATTCCATATTTGTTGTATCCGGCCATCCGCCATCGATTGTCGCAAAGCGTGAGACAGCAGATATTCCTCTGTTGGGACGGATCATTAACTATGCCCAGCCCATCTATGTGCAGCGAGAGGATCCCAACTCGAGGCAGAATACCATACGACAAATTGTTGATCGCACACGTTCCACTGACAATTGGCCCCAGGTTGTTATCTTTGCCGAGGGCACGTGCACAAATCGGAGCGCATTGATTAAATTTAAGCCTGGCGCCTTCTATCCCGGCGTTCCCGTGCAGCCGGTATTGCTCCGTTATCCCAACAAGTATGACACCTTCACTTGGACATGGGATGGACCGGGAGTGTATGTAATCTAAACTATTTCTATTTCTAGAATTAAATCTGATCTAATCTAATCTTATCACACACAGGCTACGTCTGCTCTGGTTGACAATGACACAGTTCTATAATCGTTGCGAAATTGAATATCTACCCGTCTATACACCATCGCCAGCTGAAGTCGCTGATGCCAATCTCTATGCTCACAATGTGCGGGAAGTTATGGCCAAGTAGGTTTCATACTCAACACCAGTAATGTGAAAAACACTTGTGTAAAGACAGTGGGAACATTCAGTAATCGCTACTTTAATTCTGATGGATCCGTAATCAGAAAACTTTTTATAAATCAAACCACAAAGTCTTTTCAAAGTGCGTAAAAAATTGAGGTTCGCTGATCGATAAGATTTATGAGCTCACTTTACGATACATTTTTTGTGAAGCCGATAAAAATTATTTGTCTATTTGACTGTTACAAATTTCCTGCTGATTTTAAAATGTATGAATCAGGTGTCATGATTGGTGTATTCCAATCTTTACTTAATGTATTGAAAATCTATCGCTTTTTATTAAAAATCGGTTCGAAGTTTAAATATGCCAAATTTAAGTAGTTATGTGGAAAGGCAATGCTTTCTAAACCGTAATATTTTTTTAACGTATTAATGCGTCGATTTTTTCCCTGAGGACTTTTTTTAAATCCTATTTTAAAATCAATGTTCTGTTAAAATTTACATCTCTCCGTCTGTAACTTTTAGAGCTTTGGATGTGCCCACATCGGACTATTCTTTTGAGGATGTTATTATTATGAGTCGAGCACGCGAGATGAAAATCCCTTTTCCCGGTGACATTGTGGAAATTGAGCACACACTCGATTCTCTGGATCTTTTGGACTCGAAGCGTGACATGGAATTGTGCGAGAAATTCCTTTCGTTATCCAATACAGATAACGTTGACATTATCACATTTGCCGAGCTACTTCAAGTCGATCTCAAGAATCCCGAGCTGCATAAATTATTCGCTTTGTTGGATCATGTAAGTGTAGTAGTAAATAAATATTTATGACATCCACATTAAATATGATTCGTTTTTTGTTTTTTTTTAGCGTCGCAAGGGTTCCGTGAGTTTGAAGAGTTTTCTGCTTTGTTCGCTATTTTGTAAATTGAAGAATTCCGAAATTATAACATTTTTACGATCTTTAATCAATGTAAGTAAAATTTAAATGTTGCATTATTTATTCATTTATTCCTCAACTTACACTTCACTTTTCACTACAGTTGTACAGTCCTAGCAGTCAACAAATTGAGAGGGAGAACTTTATACGATTAATGCGACATGCTGGTGGCAAGTTGAACGATCGAATGAAGGCACAGACACTCTTCTATGCGCTGGACGTCGCCAATGTGGGTCATGTTTCATTCGGTAAGTTCTCGGGAGTTAGATAATTGTTCAAGAATCTTTTCAAAATATTATTTGCAAGTATACCTAGTGCACAATAAAGATTGACAATATTATATTGTTAAAATTGTATGTAACATGCAAATGCATGTAACAGACATAAGGACACAAACTTATATTTTTCGCCTCATTAAATTTGTTTTTGTCCATACATTTTCGATTCAAATTAATAAATATTCAATGGAAGTGAGAATCCCAACTAACATTTTAGTGGAAGAAAAGTTCTTAACACATGTATAATTACTTGTAGTGGGACCCACACAAGTACAATTTACTAAAAACTGGATTGTTTAACTTTTTAATAATATTTAATGAAATAATTCAACAAAAACTCAATTATTTAAAAAATCTTGAAAATAAGTACAATTAATTAGGACTTTCATTTATATTAAAAATGTAATTGGCAACTTTTTACATCTATTAAATATTTAGTTGTGGTTTTTACTATCTAAATTTTTAATTAAATATTTAATGGTTGTGAAAAATCACAAATATTTATTATTACCATACTAGAAGCAGTAAGTTTGTAATTTTCTTAAAGCTTTTATTCTTTATATTTGCTAAACCCTGTACTTTAAACTTACGAAAGTGTCTATTAAGTTTGAGAAAAATGTAACGTAACAGGCAGAAAGAGACGTGGGATACTCCATAAAGTATATACATACATATGTATGTATATTCTTAATCAGCATCAACAGCTGTCTGTCCGTCTGTCCCTTTTTTGAACACCTAGATCTCAGAGATCTAAGAGCTTGAGAAACCAAACTTGGTACATATGTACGTAGGTTCCTCTATATCTTCCACAGATCAAGTTTTTCTTAGAATTCATAAAACAAATTTCAAATTGATATAACAAAACCCAAAGTCGAATTAACTATAAGACCAGGTTAATGCCGTGAGTTTTGGTATACAATACAGTCCAAATCCAAATTTCGTCTCAATCGGGTAATAAACTCGGAAGTTATTCAAAAACAAAGGTTCAAAGTGTCGGGCAAAGGGAATGTACTAAAATGTACCAAGCTTGCGGGTTGTGTGCTTTTCAACAATATTGGTCTTGTATCACTATTTTTTTTTACTACTATTTATTTGCTCTCCCCACTATTTGCCCTTTGCCATTTGTACAGGGTTTGAGCTGTTGAGCTTGCTCCACTGTGGCTTTATGAATCTTTTTAACTACTTTTGGATTTTAGCGGAAAAATTCATTAAAACTTCAATTGATTTGGAAAAATAATTTTAAATTAAATAAACAAAAAAAAAAGAAAATGTCAATTGGAGCACAAAACTAGTTAAATTACATTGTTGCTAATTGCTGGGAGAAAATATTCAAGTTAAGACGTGTTTGATTAACAAATTTGATTTATATTCCAAGCTCTATTATTATAATACAAAATTGAATCGAGTCCTATTTGCAAAAATAACGTAACCGAAATTTTTCTAGAAATTGGCTGTTAAAATATTGTGTCCTAAACCCTTATAGAGCCGCAAAAAATGAACTGTATTTTATGCCATTATATATATATTTTATATGCAGGCCTAGCATAGATAAGCAGAAAAAGCCCTTCCCTGTAGTATTTACTTTTAGGCGCTTATGTTATTTTTGCAAGTAGGGCTCAATATACAAATATACTACATTTTATATTTTAAAATGAAATAATTAAATACTTGTATGACTCACGTTTAAAATTTTCTTGTTTTACAGATGCATTTGCTCAGTATACGGAATCACAGACAAACTACAAGTTTCTCTATCACAAGTCGGAGCATATAAGAAGGACGAAGAACAAAGCTCCGAAGACAACCTCCGTCACATCGAACTAAGCGGGAAATTGGGAAACGCATTTTGGAGGCTGCAGCAAACACACAAAATTTAAGCTGTTTTATGAGTTGTTCGAAAGCTGTGCCATACAGCAACATGCGGCATGTGGCAACCGCCAACATGAGCGATACAGAGAAAGAATATATGAAAAGAGAAAGCGAGAGAGAGAGAGAGAGATACAGCGCAGGCGAGAGGGTAGTTTATTAAAGTTCGTTGCAAAAAGGGATATGAAAGGCAAAGTCAAAATCAACCTAAGCAAAAAGTTCAATTGTAAACTATATACATATATATATATATATTTTGTAATATTTAAATTATTTATTGTGTACGTGTTTGTTGCCAACTGTAATTAGATTTGTTAAGCTTGAGGCAGGTTCAAATATGGTCGAAACATTTGATCTGTCTGCACATAATTTGTAAACTCTTAACCCTTATATGTATGTATGTACTTGTACTTTAACACTTAACGCAAGTAATTTCATTATTGTGATTCTACTTGTATGCATATACTTATATATACATGTATCTACATCTATCCACCTATTTATCTATGTATGTATGTATGTATATTTAGCCAACAGCAAACACCAAACAGACTTGTATTCCATGCCGACAAGAACAATTCGATTTGTATTCTTATCAAAGTCATACATACTTAATTCTTACCATAGTCTAACTATACGATCAGCCAGTGGATGGAAATGAAACCTTTTAGCAAATTCATGAATACCAAAAAGAACCTCCTATGAATACACTTACTCTGAACCGAATATTAGAACAGATTCAGCCATAAGTTAGTCCATTTCTTCGGTTCAACTCAACTCCTTATGGTATTTGTTAATTGCCATATTATTACATATAATATATACAATACATTTTGTGCATTTGTAACTTACACACAAATATAGACTTTTGGGCACGACTTGAGCACCCCTCAATCTAACTTCGTAACTAGCTGTACTTAAGCAACCCATAGACTTATGCCCAGAGACAGAAACAGTTGTACACACACCACATACACCACATACACACACAACACTCACACACGCATGCATAGACATTATGTTTCATTATTTAGAAGGATTTCTTGTAAAGGCAACGCAAGAATAAGTATGTTTCTATGCACTTTCCCTATGCAGATCCATACTATAATATATTATTATTTATATTTTTTTATTTCATTGTGTTTTATATTTTTACAATTAATGCAAACTTAAATTTGTGCAATTATATTTATATATTCTTTTCTAAAAATGGATTGTAAATATTTTCTTTTAACTATATATATTGAATACCTTGAAACATTAATTTCAAATTGATAAATCATTGACGAATTTGCATAGATGCTGGCGTTGTTTGATTGGGCTGATGTCTTTGGGATTGCATCTCGTGGCGCAGCTCCAATATTTTAACATTTATATTTGAACTAAGCATAAGGAAACTACATATATACATATAGATATATATTATATATCCTTAGTGTGTACATGATATTAATCCAAACAATGTATGTGTACGCGTATGTGCTATTACTTATACCAGATATTATTATTGTTAGCAACAGATGCATCCGGTTGAGAGATCTGCTCAAATAAATAAATGTCTACCTTTTAAGCAGAAACTAAAACAATCATGTGTTTAATATGTACTGAAAACGTATTCCACTTCGGTGACAACCGAGTGATTTGACTGTGTGTATCTCTAGTTCAGTTTTCACCTAACCCTTTTGAATAAATCCCAAATTCCAACTTCATAAACTTTGTACACAATTGTTAAACAAAACTGTTGAATTTTAAAGAAGAACTCCCTCCGTCAATCAACATATATATGTAAAACTGACTGACTGACTGACTGACGAGACATCTCGCTGCAGCCCAATCGTGTAAAGCTTTGAGCTGAAATTTGTACACAACAGTCTGAGATTTAACTATCGTGCAATAAGACGGAGTTTTTCGATATTCCCACAAGATATATCATAGGAACAATCACATGCAAATTAATCTTTAGTATGAAGAGCTTTGTTGTTTTATAAGCTATCTTAATAAAATTCATAGATTAGTTTTGTCTTGACAAATCTGAACTTTTCCTGAAAGCAGCTCAACGCCGCTATTTACGTTTCCGCCTTTCTAATTAAAATTACATAAGGTCAGGTTATAGCTATAAGAAGTGTTCCTTATTTTCACTCCACATTTCTTCCCGAGATTTCAGCGATCGTAGGGAGCCAGGGGTTGGCAAGCCCCTTAGTTGAATATAAATTTGAAATATTCAATATAGTGACGCTAGAGTGGAAATAGAATGTGAATTATGAAAGAGGACCAATTGGAAAGCAATTTAGAGGATAATGTTGGACGAGAAAATTATTGACACGTCGCGACGTTCAATTAAAGGTCATTGTGTTGATGCCGCAGTTATTCCAAATAAATTATATTTATTTCAAATTTGTATGGTTCATAATATATTTGCATTCAATATTTATTTTCATGAAAAGTATCTTCAATTCGTCTTGAATTTCTGTTCAATTAAAGTCTGGAGAAAAACGCAGAGCATGGGTGGTAAAGATTTCTTCCCGAATTTTCAGCGAGCGTAGCGAGCCGGGGGTTGGCAAGAGAAGCGAGCAGGGGGAAAGCCCCCTAGTATTATATAAAGTACTATTATTTAAAGTCCAATTGCAGGGAAAAGTGGAATTTAACTTCCCGCTATCTTATTAGAAATGACATAAGGTCCGGCTATAACTGTGAGAAGTGTTCCCTATTTTCCGTTCACAATTATTTCCGAGATTTCAGCGATCGTAGAGGCAGAGTTTGCAAGCCCCTAGTCGATTTTTAAATTTGACAAATATTGGTTCGCTTTGCTGAATGTCAGTACGTAAAAGTAAATAACGAAATTCTTAAACATTGGACTATGTTTTACCTGCAACTTCAATATACATACAATATCATTTTAGATAAACTGCTTAAAACAACAACAACAATTTAGCTGTTTGCGCAAAGAACACGTAAAGAATGTATGTGTACTAAACGTGTCAAACAATTTTTGTTTATTGATTTCCAAACCAAATTACTATAACGATAAATAGAATAAACAAAAATACCACATTTTGGAGTTTTGATTATTTTGAATTTGCTGCAGTCCATCATCATTCAGGTGAAACAACTGAATATTAGAATCAATTGATTTTTAGTTCGATAATAAGAGGCATGGCAGATTCCATACAGTATATATATTGTTGATCAGCATCAGAAACGGAGTCGATATAGCACTGTCCGTCTGTCTATCCGTTTTTCTGTCTGTATGAACAAAAGGACCTGAGAGATCCCGAGTTTTTGGCGAGCGAAGCGTTCAGGAGGCAAGCTGGTATGCCCTATAATTTTGAATTACAAATTCTTCTGTTTCCAAAAAAAAAATTAAAATAATTTTCATTTAAATTGGTTTGTTTTTGTCTTAGATATACAATCCGTGAGTTTTGTTGAGATATCTTAAATTATTACAAACATTGCCAGAAGTCTATACATTTCTATTAGCAAAACAAAATTCTAAACGCTAAATGTGAAAATCAAAAATATTTATGCGCAGAATTGATAAAGAATTTTGAATACAACAATAATGCGTTCTTGAAGATTTGTTGAAAAATTATCGATTTCTTTGAAAACATCGTTTTCTAGGTTCGGGTAGTCCAAAGAACCCGAACCGAACCGGTTCAGCAAGGTTCGGTTCGGAGCCGGTTTGCAGCCTTGGTAATAAGTAAACAAAAGTTGGTTAAATCGTTTTAGTCGGTTTTCTACTCTCTAGTCAATTAATTTTTTGTAAATTTTACATATACAGAGAAGACACATAAGTAGTTATAGTAGTTATAGTATACTAGCATCTATTGATGGTTCATCTCATCGATAAGCCTGAACTACTTGGTGGGCGTAAACCTGGAGCTGAATGCGCTGCCGGCGCAGAAACGCCCCGTAGTTGACGTTGCCAGCGTACATCTCAAAAAATGTCAGAGTTGAGTTCAAATCGCAGAGAAGTGAACGTCGTGTGATTAACGGATATTGATTCAATAAACACTTTTTTTTTTCTAGTGTGAAGTGTGTGTTTGTGTATGTGTGTGTGTGTCAAATGCAAGTGTAAGGCATGAAAGGAAGCCTTCCATTACTGCAGTTGCTCCTTCTGCTGAGCTTACTGTACTCCGTGCAGAGTTTCGTCAATTCGTAAGTGAAAAAAAACAAAACGATGTAAATTACTTCGTTTAATTCCCTTCACAACTGTTCCGCTTAGACCCAAGATCATAACCAGGGATGGCAATCTGATATTTGAGTCTGGCGCCAATCGTAACATTAGTTTTCGACTGAGCGGCAAATCTCGTCTGATTATCAATGAGGAATACGATGTTCTGGATCTCTTGTTACCCATCAGTGCCAACAAAAAGCGACCCTCGGGCGCTTCCAAGGACGAATGGAGTGGTCCTGAGGATTTTGTGGATCTACGAGATCTCGCCGATCAGTTAACCGAGTTCAGAACTCAGGCACTTGGTCCCAATGGATTAAACTCTATGTTAAGACAGCTGCAGAACAGGTATGGAATTGGATTTAAAAACAAAAAGAAAACAAAAGATCGGAAAAAAGAACAGAACATTTAGGAAAATCCTCCAGGAGTGCTATTAACATATGCTATGAAATATGAAAGAATCAATCAAGTTGAGAGAGAGAGAGTTTAAACCTAAATAATGATGATATTTATAAAATAGTAAGAATAAGATTAGATACTTAGTTCAAATTATTCGGCTCTACAAAATTCTGTTACGTTTTATACATTTTGCGTGAATTTTTAAAGACTTCAAAGAAGATAGGAATATTTTCGACTGTCTAATTTAGTCTATAGATACGACGGTTTTTTTCTCCTAATAAATTGGACTTCAATCGGATCGAATTATTCATTCATGGGTATTCATTTAAACTATGTTTCACTGATCGGACAGTTTTGTTTTTCCTTTAAGAATCTGCTTGTGGGTGAGATCAGTTCTAAGTCGAGTTAGGATGCTGTTGTCCTGTTACGATGATAGGATTCAAGCTATATACTATAAACCGAGTTAGAGAGTTTATACCAAAGGTTTTAGGATTGTCAATCCTCCATTTCGATGGCCCTTAGTATGTTTTTAATGTTGATCTTATAAATATTGGATGGCTGTATGAAAACCTTTATTGAAATTTGGCAGATATTTAGTTCAAAGATGGAAAGTAACCCTGGTTACCAAATTTGTTAGAATAAGTAAAATAATCCTCATCCTTATATGAACATTGTACATAGACGGTTTCAAATTGAATTCGATATCAGCTATTATTTTAGATATATATTTTGAATAGAAAATAAAAGGTTTAAACGGGAACTCAAACTATAGTGAATAGAGTATAAAAAATACTAGAGAATTTAATAATTAATAATTAATAATAATTAATAATATATCACTGGGGATTAAAGCAAATGCGCTAGAGTATCTTAGAAACCAATTGATGATCTACGTAGAACAAGATTGAATTATATAAATTTTAGGAACTGTCAATCGTTACGAATTCTTACCTGTAAGCAGCTAAAATGAAACTAAAGGAGGAGCTCTAGATTCGCTTGTCTTACGAATAGATCTCATTTGATAAATATGTATTATTATTATCATATTATTATTGTACAGAACAAGGGCGAGTCGGGTGCTGTTGCGGCGTCTACAGGGACGACTTCGTCAGGTGGAGAACAAGGCACAGCGATTGAAGACGAAGCTGGAGCTGGACAACTGCCAGAGTAATCCTTGTGAGAACGGGGGAACATGCTACAATACCTACAATGGGTTTAGATGCCAGTGTCGCGGTGCCTTTGAGGTAAGCAACGATAGGAATGTAAATGTGGGTGATAATATCGAATTTTTCTAAATAGAAATCGATGTTAAATCGAATAGAAATGTTTAATGTACCGGTGTTTGCTTGATGTTCTCAAACTTGTTAGGTTTTCAGAAAAACCACCGAAATTTCCAGTTTTTAAGACTGGTTGCAGAGCACAAAATTAGTTTCCAATAAATATTTAATATTTTTAGTAAAGTAATGTAAAGAAAATTAGCTCTATTTATTGTGCCAATATGGTTAATATTTAATAATTCTTAATTTTCTAAGGCAGTGTTTTTTCTTTTAAATTGTTTTTATGCTTACAATCTTAAACAATTTCCGGATAAAACAGAAATTGATTTTAAAGCATCAGCAACTTGAAATAATACAATGAAAATTAAGCGTTTATAACATTCTTATATACTGCTAGTAAATAGTTTGAAATAGTTTGGCTAAGCATCGAAGCCAAAAGAAAACATCAACGTATTTTACGTGACTTTTTGAATCACAAAATTGTATAGACAAAACAAAATTTAACTTCTTAAAAGTTGTTATGTTAGATCTATTCTCCTAATCAAGCATCTCCCAATTTGTCTATTCCTTCCAAATAATAAAAAATGTTCAAGGTCCTTAATATAAGCATTTATTTTGGTGATGACTTTGTCAATTGGCTTAAATCCTTTACAAACCAGCTATTTCTTCATTGAAGAATAATAATTAAGAAACTCGGTAATCGACATTAGAAATTCGATACATTAAATTTAATAAAAATTTTCAGCTTTGTCTGCTTTAAAACACAAACTCAAATATCATCAACGATATTGCTTAAAATTTGACAACATGATCTATTAAAAGATGAGTACCCTTTGTGATTTTTCGTCACTAGCGTGGACTGCCATGCTCAGCAGTGATCAGGGTCGCATTTGAGTTAACTGTGGGAGAAAATTCAAATTTATGGACTTAACATATCAAAACAGCTTGTATATTAAGAAACTTCCAAGCACGGGCGTATTTAGGGGCGTCTCCGATCTAGTTGCTAACCAGGTTTTCCTTTCTCTCTCTTTATCACTGCCGTCATTTCTAATTCCCTCTCTCTCTCTGTCCCTAACTCACTCTCTCTTAGGGCAGCAAGTGCGAGCGAGATGTAAACGAATGTGCCTTATTTGAGGGCACGGATCTTGGCTGTCAAAATGGAGGACAGTGTGTGAATCAGTTTGGTTCTTTCAGTTGCATTTGCAATACCGGGTGGCATGGGATGCACTGTAGTCAACGGAAGACGGACTGTGGAGCGGCAAGTGCCTGGGAGCTCTGTGGTCATGGAAGTTGTGTGTCCAGCAGCGATTCTCTTGGTTATCGTTGCATCTGTGAGCCTGGCTGGAAAAGCAATGGTCTGACCCTAACCTGTACCGAGGATGTGGATGAATGTGATAGTGCCGCCCATACTCCTTGCTCCACCAAGTGCATCAATCTGCCCGGCAGCTTCACCTGTGCTCCCTGCGCACCTGGTCTGACTGGCAACGGAGTCAGTTGTCGGGATATCAACGAGTGTGAAACTAACAATGGTGGCTGCAGTCTTAGCCCTCGGGTCGAGTGCATCAATAGCTATGGGTCTAGCCACTGTGCTGAGTGTCCCCTCGGCTGGACTGGAGATGGACGCAGCTGTGTGAGGAGTAGTGGAGGTAGTGGCAGCTCTAGTGATTCACCAACTGTTCATCCAAATGCCATTGGCTTGACCAGCTGCTCCCAGCGAGCTGCACTCTGTCATCCCTCGGCTATTTGTTCCGCGATCTCCAACACGATCATCTGCAGTTGTCCACAAGGCATGGTTGGCAATGGATACGGCGAAAACGGTTGCATCCGTGGCACCAACAACAACTGCAATGATCTACCCTGTCTGGTAAGTCTCTGACATCAATGGGGATGCCATTAGTTTGAATCTGGGAATCATTAACCGAAAGTTCGTTTCCGAACTCTAATGGTGATATGACAATATTGATGCCAACTTGGTCAACTATTGCTCCACTTATATGCTAATAAATATTTAAAAATCCAAGGCTGTAAGCCTCTTAATTTTGGCGAAGGTTCGGTTCGGTGGCTCGAACGATAGATTTAGCTTTTGGTTCTGTTCGTGAACCGGTTTCTAGAACTATGGACCTAAGGTCGTTGCTTGAACCTTGTCTCAATTTATTAAATTAAATTGTCATAATATCTCAATTGTTTTAACATTTCTTGATTCTTTAAGACAGTAAAATTTTATCGAAAAATATTGCTAATATTGTGGATTCTGTTACTATTTAACATTCAATTTTGGTGCTCCTTTCTTTAATTCTCGAATCTACACGAGGTTATTTCTAGAAGGATAATTACGTTGCTCCAAGCTGCAAGATGGAGCCCAGTTTCCGTCAAACCAACTTCTGAGTAGTCCCACATATCAGATTTTGTAGTCGGGGATATCTATATCATCATAATGGATCTATCTATCTAAAATATAATAAATATTTGTAATTATTTTTATCCGAATCGAACCTTAATTAAAGAAAGCAATCAGGTTCGAGTTCGAGCTCAAGGGGTAGATAATTTAAGGTTTAACCCAAAAAAAAACATAATTTTGTTTGTATATAAGAAAAAAACAATTCAATTCAAGATGGCTACTAACTTTTGTTATATTGTTCGTAGTTATTATTTCCATTAAAAGGTCCACCGCGTCGAAAACCGAAAAATGAATCAAAAACTCACATCAAGTGAAAGTTTTTATCAGAAACTTATTCATGTTATTTATTTAAGCAATTTATCCATAAATTAATGAGCAAACCAATTGCTTTTTTGACCAAATTAAGTTTTTCTGTATATTAGCCTATTTTGCTTAAAATTGACTTATGAAATGGAGAGTATGAAATATAATGATTATTCCAAAATATATTTCTTGAATGAGCAGAAATCTAAATAAAATGCAAAGAGAATACTTCAGTCTTGATAAGTCCGTTTTTTAATTTCCAAAAAAAGTTTAGCTTCATTAATTTATATATAGATTAATATCCCCTTAATCTTAGTGGAAAAAATGTTCCGTGCGCGATGTCCCGTTCGAATCTACGTTAAATTGAATTAAAAAAAAAGTACAAGTCATCTTTGAAAAGAAACATAACCATTTTTAAGGGGAATCAATGCACAAGAGTTTAAAATTAGTTGCATTCAAAAATGCGTACGAATGTCCCGAGCGCGATTTTGGAAATGCCCATATGTAATCAATGTAGTGTAATTATTTCAAAGTAAACTGTTAAGCATAAGCAAAGCAATAAATATTTAACAAAATTTAATTTAAATTCAATTTAATGATCACCTAAAAAATTGATTATATTTATATATGAATGTTTGCATATGTTACTCATGTCAAGTTACACTCAAAAAATATTTCATTTAAAATCGTTACCAAATTGAAAATCCTTTAGATTCAAGCCGCTGGAAAATCCCGAAGCAAACCGCTATTCATAAATAGTTCTTTCGATATCGGAATAAAAAAAGTTTTGTTTCGGTTACCGTTTCATTTCCGATTAATATCAATCGGTTAATATCGGTTATCGATTACGGTTTGAATCCCTGGTTCCAGTATTAATTCCTTATTTCTTTTGTTAATCGTAGAATGGCGGTGTCTGCCTGGACAATGGACCTACCAATTTTACCTGTATATGTCGTCGAGGTTTCCGCGGTCCACGTTGTGATCCTTTGCCGGATCCCTGCACATCGCAGCCCTGTCAAAACAATGGTCGTTGCAGTGTAAATCCCTTGACCGGAAACTTCGTCTGTCAGTGTCAGCCGGGTTATCGGGGTCGGGTTTGTGAAAACCGGTTCAGCAGCTGCAATGGGATGCTGGTGGGAGAGACGGGACGCTTGAAATATCCCCCGGGAGGCAGTAGCTATCAACATAATGCCCAATGTGCCTGGGTGATTCGTACAAATGAATCTCTCGTGTTGAATGTAACTATCCATAGCTTCGAGCTGGAGTACTCGACGGATTGCCGCTTTGATTGGTTGCAGTTTAATGATGGTCGATCGGCGGCTGCACAGATCATTGGTCGCTATTGTGGCAACCATATACCACATGGCGGCAACATCATCTCCTCCAGCCATCAACTGTACTTGTGGTTCCGCTCAGACAACTCAACAGCCTCTGAGGGCTTCGATCTCACCTGGCAGTCGATAGCACCACAGTGCGGTGGGATCGTTCAATTCGAGTCTCACGGCACTTTGGCCTCTCCGGGATCACCGGGTGAGTATCCAAGGAATCGCGATTGCCAGTGGCATCTGGTGGCACCCAGCACTAAGAGGATTAAGCTTACCTTCTTCAAGCTGATGCTGGAGCACCATGACACCTGCAACTTTGACTTTGTGCAGGTAAGTCTCTAGAAATACTGTAAATATACATAGAAAAAGATCTATAAAGCTGCAATGAAGCAAGCTCAACAGTAGGATACCCTGTTCTTATGGAAAAGAACAAATATTACTAAAAAGCGAATAAAGGTGAAAATCATTCAAGGCGATGCGTCTCATCTTCTTCCTTTTGCCCGACGCTGCGAAAAATTATTTGTCAAATAACTGTCGAGATTAATATCCGATCGATGATGAAATTTTCAGTACAGTTTCGAACAAAACTTTAAGCGAGCTCTTGTAATTATATTTTGAAATGTTGTTCTATTCGGCGGATCGGAGGCTTGCCAAAATTCTAAAACAAACTTGATCTAGGCAAGATATAGAAGAAACTACATACCAAGTTTTGTGTCTCTAGCTTTTATAGTCTTTGAGATTTTCATAGGTGTCCAAAAAAGGGCTTTCTAAATTTTCGAAAACAATCGGTATTTAGCTCTACTTTCAAAAGAACACATACAAATTTGCATAACTTTGGCAAAATTAAATGCATTTTCATGCGGAATGTCATGTTAACCATGGTTTGACCTATAAATAGATTCTATGTATACTAAAAACTTTGAAATTTTTGAAAATAAAGGGTATTTAGGTGACTCTTGGTCTACTTACAAAAAAAAAACACACACAAAAACACTTTCCAAAAGACAAGGTGCGGGGAGAGGGTTGGTATAAATGTTTCCGGAGATGCCAGTCTCTATCATAAATAGTTTTCAAATTATTTATTGATTATGTGTTCACTTGCAGATTAACGATGCCATCTCAGGAGCGGAACTCGTTAAATATTGCAGCACTCAAAATCAGGAGCCAGCTCCGTTGCTTCTGTCAACTCATGAGGCCATCATACGCTTCCATTCGGATGAGACGGGCAGCGATATGGGATTCGAATTGCATTACTCTGTGGAGGAGCGATTGCCGGGATGCGGTGGGGTTTATACCGGGCAAGAGGGTTCTATCAACTCGCCCATTTACACGTCGGACAAAGGCCTCATTGCCTGCGACTATGTGATCCAAATGGCCATAGGGGAGTCTATTGCCATTAACTTTGCAACATTCAAACTGGGTGCGGATTCCTGTTTGGAGTTATATGATGTGCCGGTCAATTCCAATTCTAGTAGTGGTATTCTAGCGACCAAACACTGCGGTCCCAGTGACATTTCTCCGCCCAACTTTAATTCCTTGTACAATCGTGTTCGGATCAAGTTTTATACGAGCGGTAGTGATCATGATAGGATCGATAAGTTTGAGCTCGAGTACCGTATGGATTGCTCGCGCACATACGATGCGGAAAGAGGAACGATCACCTCTCCGGGTCACCCCAATCCGGCGAGATCGGGATCGTGCACCTATAAGATCATTACGGCACCCAATACGGTCATTACCCTAAAACGAATTGACTTCCAGCTGGAGGACGCCACCCAGGCTAGCTCCGAAGAGGATGAATATGTAGAAGAGGATACAACTAGTCCATCTATTGGAAATTGTGCTTCGGGCAACAGTCTGACCATAAATGATGGTCTTAATCAGGCCATACTTGGACCCTTCTGTGGCCAGATGCAACCACCAGAGGAGTACGTGAGCAAAACAAATATGCTGGTAATACATCTAAATGTCTTGGGTAGATCGGGCAGAGGTTTTAAGTTCGAGTATCGAGCGATGCCCGTGAATAATGATCAATGCGGTGGCGTATATACCAAGGTGGGTCAGAACATACGTCCACCAATGACATCGGAGGGTAAATACCATAACGATGCGAACTGCTATTGGATTATCATGGCACCGCCTGGTCGGGCAATCCTATTGCACTGGGTCAGCTTTGATCTGGAGGAGGGTGACTGCACTTACGACTATGTTGAGGTCTATGACGAGCTCATTGCCGGTGACAGTGCAGAGAAGAATGCATTGAGCCGATTCTGCGGAAATCAAGTGCCGGAAGATATGTTGACTCATGGCCGCCTGCTCACCATCAAGTTCCAGTCGGACTTCTCGGATACGGCCGGGGGCTTCGAGTTGTCCTACCGGTTTGTCGAGCCGGAAGCTTGTGGTGGTCACATTCATGCCTCCACAGGCATGCTCAATTCCCCCCTGTATCCATTGAACTATAGCAACAGCCTGGACTGCATCTGGCAACTTTCGGCAGCGGAAAGAAGTCAAATGGAACTGCAGATAGAGCTCTTCGAGCTGGATAGTACGCCTCGATGCACTGGCGATTGGCTGGAAATCCGCAATGGGGGTAACAATAATTCCGCGTTGATTGGACGCTTCTGCGGTACGAATATTCCACGACGCATTCCCAGTTTCTCCCATGAGCTCTATCTACACTTCCACACGGATGACGTGACCGCTGCCCGCGGATTTCGTCTGAAGTGGCGTACTTATGCCAACGGATGTGGCGGACATATGATGGGGGCTTCGGGAGTTATCACCTCGCCCAATTATCCGAATTTGTATCCCAACAATATGTGGTGCGAATGGCAGCTGACTTCTCATGAAGGGTCCAAGTTACGCGTTGTTATTGAGGATTTGGCCTTAGAGGATACGTTAAGCTGTTATTACGATTATCTCAGCATTGAGTCTGTCGATTCGAACACTCGACAAAGCAGCCGATCGTCCTATAACATGTGTCGCATGCCCGAAGGGACAAACGATGTGATCAACTTGGACAGCAACAAGGGAAAAATTATTTTCCGATCGGACATTAACAATGCATATCGAGGCTTTCGACTCTCGTATAGCGCCAACTGTCAGATCGAAATGGATGGCATTCAGGGTATCATTGAGAGTCCCAACTATGGTGAATCCTTCTACGAGGGACACATCTACTGCAGCTGGAAAATTCGTGCCCCGCGTGGTAATCGCATACTCCTGGAGGTCACACATTTGGATCGACGCCTGGAAGCACATCCTGAAGATACCGACTCTGGTGGACTCTACCTTTTCGATGGCAAGAACGTGATTTCTATTGTGGATCTAAGTGCCCACAACATAAGCGCAGCTCTCGTCACAATTGTCCACAATACAAGCAGCATCAACTTTCGACTCGAGTACAGCATCGAAGGTTGCCTCTATGAACTGCGGGGAGAGAGCGGTTCCTTCAGTTCACTCAACTATCCCAAAATGTATCCCAATGATGTTGAATGCTATTGGCAGATCCATGCACCTCTTGGCAACGTCATCGAGCTGACTGTTTCAAACATGGACATCGAGGAGACAGCAAACTGTGCCAAGGATGCCCTTGTGGTGAGTAGGATCTCAATATATCTGAAAGGAATAGCAGCTCGATTACAGATCCATCTTTCCATGGATCTGTCATCTTATTAACTCCCTTTTAGATAACTGTATGGAATATTACAGGATTATAAATCCTTCTTTCCATTGATCTGTTATCTGAATGACGCCCTTTCAGAGATTTGCAAGGAATAATAATGGATTAAAAATGTTTCTTTCCATTCAGCTGTTATCTGACTAGCCAACTTCAAGAAATCTGATTATAGATACTTTTTTCAATAGATCTGTCTGTCCGACGACTAGCCCCTTTCCAGTTATCTGCAAGGGGATCCTTCTTCTTCCTGATTAACCCCTTTCAGAGATCTACAAGGAACATTACTCGAATTTAGATCCTTATTTCAATAGATCTGTCTACTGACTAACCCCTTTTTAGAGATCCGCAAGGAATAATACTTGATTACAGATCTTCCATTCCATGGATCCTTTCCATCTTTCCTCCCATAGATCTCCAATACCATGCGAGAATCGTTCCCCACTGAGCGGCATTGTGGTCTTCATGACAAAATGATCATCACCAGTGCCGGTCACAGGCTATACGTCAGCTTCAGTAGCGATGGCTCCACAAATGGACGCGGCTTTGAGGCCACATATCGAGTCTTAAAGAGCAGTAAGTCGTAAATATCTTCTCGCTGAGCTCCTATTAGTTAACTTATCTTTCTTCCTGTGCAGCTTGTGGTGGCAAACAGACGAAGAAGAGTGGTACCATCCAGTCACCGGGATATCCGAGAGATTATCCACCGAACAGTGATTGTGAATGGGTGCTGGAAGTGTCGCCACATCACACGATTATATTTGACATGGAAGACTTGGATATCGAGTCGGGTATGGAGTGTGGATGGGACAAACTATCGGCGTACGATTTGACTAGTACCCATGTTTTTACTGATCCCGATAGCGATCAGGATGATACAGAAGGTGCTGAGATATTCGCAGTGTGTAATACACTTGGGGATATGAGGTTTGCTCGTAATGAATCAACTACGAATCGAGCCTTAGTGCGATTCATTACGGATGATTCCATGCAGCATAAGGGTTTCCGGCTGCACTATCATGAGTCTTGTGGCCAGACTCTTTCCGTCGATGAGACAGATTTTCAGTATATTAGGATTATCCGTCAGGTGGAACAGAATGAGACATGTGTCTGGGTTCTAACTGCCGCCGATCCGAGCAAGCGCATCGTGTTTACTCCCACCCATGCTCATCTGCATTCGAAACCCTCGGAAAGCTATCCAGCTGAAGCTGATTGCATGCCCCACGGCATCAAAATCTATGAGGGCATTACAAACACGGGAACACCCCGCGTACAGTTTTGTCGCTCCCATCCACCGGCTGTCTTTTCTCATGGACGGTCCTTGACCATAAGCGTACCATTGTTACTAGTCTCCGAATTTGAGGGTCACTTCATGACCATGGAATCGGTGTGCGGCAGTGCATATTTGGCACTATCCGGCCGATTCACAACACCCTATTATCCCTCCAGTTATCCGGTGAACATTGAATGCGAATGGGTCATCATAGCATCGGAGGGTAACTCACTCTCACTGACCATCGAATCGTTTGATCTGGAACTCTCCGATGGCTGTAACAATGATTATCTGGAACTGCGAGAAATGTCGCCCAGGGGCAAACTCATTGGGGTTTATTGTGGCAAGCAATTGCCGCCAACTATCAAATCCAAGGGACCCATCTGGATGAAGTTCAAAAGCAATGACGACGTTGTGGGCGAGGGCTTCATGGCTAGCTATAACTACGGTAAGTGCTCTCTTCGCCCCTATTTTGGTAGCCTACTAGGGAATAAACCTTAGCCGAAATGAACCGTTTGACATGTCGTTTCGGAACCAAAACTGAAACAAATACATATTCAGGAACCGAAAGTATAATAGGATAAAACGATTTAATCGGATTTATAGGTTTGTCGATAGCAAAATTTACGTAACAGATTAAGAAGGACGTGTCAGACCCCATAAAGTAAATATAATTAGTGACAAAGAAGCTCTTTATAGTACCAAAACCGATCAGTGGAATTGGTAGGATCGCACCATAAGAGTATTTCAGAGAAGAAGAATGACACCTGAGGTAGTCGAACGGGGCAAAAGCCCAAGGCCTCCGACAAGCCAATAGTCTCCTAGATATAAATATAGACTGACAGGATACTGACCGGTCTTTTGACAAGAGATAGTAGACTGAGGGGTCCTTTGTAATGTCGTTTCAGGCTGCCCAACTTTTCCCTGGAGAAAACGTAATATTCAAGGGAAACATTTCATCTAATAAATAAGACATAGTAAACCTCAACGAGGCAAAGATTCTTAAAATTATTCAGAAAATATGATTAACGAAGGAGCTGTTGGCTTAAATGGGAGTACAATAGAACCTATGAGTTGTAATTACATTTCCCCCTTCCAAAATATACTGATAATAGATATTATTAGAGCTAAAGACATCAAACTTGGTGTGTAGATATCTCAATATCCTAAGAAGATCAAGTTTGTTTAAGAAAAGCTTCGAATGATAACGCAATTGAAGCTTTAGTCTTGATTTATATCACGAAGGAAAATTGTACTCGGTACTAAGAAAGAAGAAGAGAATACTGACGATATAATGTACATACAAAGCTTGCGGCACTTTACAGAATAAATACAGGGCCACTTACAGTCGGGTTCTCTCTACCATAGCACTTGCTACAACATACCGCTACTACATAGTATCGAAACCGTAAGAAAAACCCTGAAATAGAATCTTTTACTTAAGTATTCGTTTCGGAACCGATAATTTTTCGCCACTAATTTCAGTCTGTATCTGCCCTACTACATGTAGATTACCACAACGAGCTGAATGGCACCGAGGGTACGATCGAGTCGCCGCGTTATCCAACTAAGATCGAGAGCAACGAGGCCTACAGCTGGAGGATTACCGTCGACACGGACTATGTAGTCCTGATGAATGTGGATCATTTGAGGGATGTTGATGTTCAGCATATTCACTTTTACGATGGGTATACCAGTATCGGGGTTGAGCTAGTGCCGGATATGTCAAAGCCATTGATAAGTAATACGAATGTGATGTACATAACGGCGACACGAGGTCCCTTCAAGCTCCACTGGGCGCGTTTGTCAAAGGAGTCCTTGGAATCAAATCGTACCGCCGAGTTGCAGGCACGACAATGTGGTCATCAGATGGTTAGCGTTAATCGGTTGGTTAGTTTCAACTCACCAGGTTATCCTTCGGGGTATGCGTCAAATCTGCATTGTGTCTGGGATCTTGTGCCATCGAATCCGGCACTGCATTCGGTCATTCAATTGAACACAATAGATCTGGAGATATTTAGTGACGAGTGCCTTGCGGACTACTTGATCATATCGAGCAGTAGCGATATGCAACATTGGTCGCAGCTGGAGAAGTCATGCCGACCGCTAAATGATTCGAAATCGTTCCATGGTCAACCGTATCTTCGGCTCGAGCTTGTCACCGATGCTAGTGTGAATAAGACAGGCTTTAGTAGCATGATTCGGACCGTCTGTGGCTCGGAATTGACGGCCAGTCAAGGTGTGGTCAACATCACGGAGCTGGTTGGTAACTTTGTGGCGCCAAACGAATGCATTTGGAAGATTCGTGTGCGTCAGGGCAAACGTATAAGAATAACGTTCCTTGAATCTCAGTTGAAGCAAGGCGATCAATGCCGGCACTTCTTTGTGGTGCGCAATGGTTATGAGGAGGATTCACCTTTCCTGGGCCGGGGCAAATACTGTGAGAATAATATTACCGACGTGCTGGACACCTCTTCGAATCGGGCCTACATCAAGTTCCAGAAATTCGGGGTTGCACGCTTCCGGGCCGCCTTCAAGTACGAGGAGCTCGGTCAGGCCTGTTCCGGCCAAATTGTGCTCTCGGAGGGAGCGGACCACATAATAACCTCCCCGAATTATCCCAATCTTCCCAATCCATATTCGGAGTGCGTTTGGCGTATCACGGCTCCGTCACAGCATCGTATTTCCGTTGAGTTTATCAACAATTTTGATTTAACCCCAAGCAGCACTCCGAACACCAACTCCTCTGACAACTTGGACGATGGCTGTAACCAGGAGTTTGTCCAGGTGAACGATGGCGGCACAGAGTTGATGCCCCGATTGGGACTATTCTGTGGCAATCGAAAACCGGACACTATCTACTCATCTGGCAGTAATCTGAGGATCAAGTTCTTTACGGGCGTATTGGAGCCTCGTTCCGGCTTCCAGGCGTTAGTTAAATTGGCCGATTGTGGTGGCAGTTATTACAGTACCTCAGGTGTTATTAATTCTCCTAATGCTAAGGATCTACATCTGCATTTGCAGTCGCGAAAGATCAAGGAATGCGTCTATACTATCGAAATGGAAATGGGTAGCTCCATCGAGTTGAATTTTGAATCAATGAACTTGCCGATGTCAGATCACAATTGCACGAGAAATTCCCACCTGCTGCTGGAGGAGATGGAGCCGTTTGGGGAGGACAATCAGGGTCAGCGGATTAGCGATACCCTTGTCGTCTGCGGCACACGCAGTCGAAAATTCCTCGTTGAGACAAACAAGGTAGTGATACATCTTCGCATGCCCAGCGGTCAGTTGGGTGAACAGGACAGTTTCAAGTTACAATACACGGCTATCGGTTCACAGTGTGGAGAGACGATCAATGCTCAGCAGGGTATTTTACAGACTCCCAATTATCCGATTGGGGTTCGACAGCCGACGCATTGCGTGTGGCGCATCGAAGTGCCAAAGGGACGTCGTGTTAAAGTCGAGATCCTTGACTTTGACAGCGGTGGTTCTACGCACTCGTTCCGGGGCCGTCTGGCCTTCTCCAACGATCACAAGTTGCTCGCAACGATCGGTCGGTATTATCGTGATCCACCCGCTGAGGTCATCTCCACGGATAATACAATGGCCATAGATGCCTTCCTCCTGCCATTTGTGCAACATCGTGGCTTCAAGCTTCGATTCAGTGCGTACGGTAATAGCGAGTGCGCTTCTAATCTCGATCTAGTATCCGGCGGTTCTATGACCTATCGAAGGGACTCCAATGACTCCACGACCTGGCCAAGCGATCGCAATGAGAGCGGTATTGTCTACTGCAATTATCAATTGCGACCACCCCAGAACTCGACCGTGTTGCTTCAGGTGCTGAACTACACCACCAACTCAGTATTGATGGAAAACTCCCACATCTGTCCTGTTTTGACACCCCTGAAACTGTTCCGACCCGACGAATCGGAGCCCCTTATGTCGGGTCTCATGTGTCCAGGTACTACAAACAGAAGTGTACGTTTACCCTTCCCCGTCGATATGACCGTAATGGGGAATCGAAGGAACGACATGAGGCTACTGACGTTTAGCTACAGCACTCAGCCATGTGGTGGCAGCTGGCCTCTAGAGCCGGGTGACAATATGACCATAACCCAGCCAGCTTTAATGGAAACGGACAAAGCCATCGATTGTGCCTGGGCTGTGGGTCCTGATGCCACGGCCGAAGAGCCCCTGGCGCCTGAGGACGTTCAGCTGGAGGTGTCGGTGAGTGCGAATCTCACTGGTAAATGTGAGGATCATTATCTGTTGGTCTACAATGGACCCGATCAGAACTCCCCTCTAATGGGTCGGTACTGCAACCAGCAGACCGAAGTAAATAAGGTTGTGGAGCGTGGTTTGTTTATGGAGTATCATGCGGAGCCGACTTCGGATCCACATCATAGCTCTACCTTCAATGTAAGTGTAAAATATGGAAGCGGATGTGGCGGTCGTTTGACGTATCCATATCGATATATTGAGTTCAGTGAACAGTACAAGAACAATGTGGAGTGCATCTGGGAGATTGAGGCGGGGCCGGGTTTCCATGTGGGTCTTTCGTTCGTGGACAGGTTCTACATTGAGAACAGCAATGGCTGCACCAAGGACTATCTGCGTGTCCAGCAGCTGAGGGAGAACACCACCGAGGGCGATGACAAATGGACAGATCTACAGACGGTCTGCGGTCGAGATCCTCCCATGCACATTAACTCTACCAGTTCGACAATGAGACTGATTTTCCGCTCCGATGGCGACACCACAGGCGATGGATTCACAGCTCACTTTGAGCGAAATTGCGGAGGAACTCTCTACGTCGGACCAGAGCCAAATATCTTGAGTAGTCCCGGTTATCCGCACGGTTATGGAAAGAATCTTCAGTGCAACTACACGTTTGTGCCGCGGGTTCAACCCTCGCCGGGTGTCCTGATCAGCTTCATCAAATTCGATCTGGAACGATCTCCTATGAATAGGTGCATGTATGACAATGTGACCATCACGACTCGGGATAATAATAACAGGGAGGAAGAATCGATACTGTGCGGAGTTAAGTTACGACATGCCTATCGGGCCCAGCAATCGATTAATCTGCTCCTGCAAACCGATAACTCATTCAGTGGCAATGGCTTCCAGTTGGAGTACAGCACCCTACTCTGTGGAGGGGTTGTTAATGCCACACAGATTGTGGAGTCGCCGCGACAACATCAAGATGATCGGATGCCTCACAACAGTGATTGCTATTGGAATCTGACCGCACCTGAGGGTCATAAGTTCACCATCAAGTTTGAGCTGTTGGACCTGGAGGCTACGAATCAGGATTGTAGCTTCGATGGCGTGGAAGTATTTTCCAGTCCCGTGCCGGATGAGAAACAGCGTCTAGCACGATTCTGTGGACGTCTCAGCACTGAATTGCCCATTCTCCATGTATCCACAAATCGTGCCCTGATCCATAGTTATTCCGATGACACCCTACCATCCAATGGCTTCAAGGCAATTGTCCGGGTAATGCCCAATTGTGATGAACGTATTGTCCTTGGAGAACAGAATTCCAGCTATGTCTTTAACAAATTTGTCGGACAATATGCCAATAATCTGGACTGTAGTTTTGTCTTCAAAGCTCCCGCCGGTTATCATTTGAGTGCAGAGTTCCGCAGCTTCCACGTGGAGGCTTCCACTAATTGCTCCGCTGACTTCTTAGAGTTCCGTGACGGTGCCGGTCCCTTCGCCGATGATATTGGTAAATTCTGCGGACAGGATTTACCACCAAAGCTAACCTCCTCTCGGCATACGTTCTTCATGCGATTTGTCACCAATGACATGACCACAGACACAGGATTCGAACTAGTTGTCACTGCGAAACCTATGATTTGTGGCAATGAATTGATCAAGTTTGATGGAATGCAACCATTGGAAATGCATTCGCCAGTCAATGATCGGGGCCAATACGATAATAATATCTTCTGCCTCTGGAAGATTGAGAGTGATGTACAGCTTCATCTGCAGTTCCTCAGCCTCGACTTGGAGGGACCCGATACTAATGGCAGCTGCAACTCGGACTATCTGAAATTATACGACAGAGAGGTAAGTTTATCTATGAGAATATAAAACAAATTAACTTTAAGAAAGGATTACCTACTCCTATAACATTATAAGGGTTGCTTTTGAATATATGAATATCTATTTTATTATTGGACAATTTTCATTATTAACGCACCTGAACAAATAAAAAAGTAATTTTAACTACAAATAAAGCTGTATTGGAAAATTCGTGTTGGGCTGAACAAAAATAGTTTCGTGCGGATTGGTGCTTATATTATAACTAAGTAGTAGGATGTTTCAGTTCTTCAACTAACTGATCAACTGATTGTAACCTTGCTTTCTTACAGAATGCTCTATTGTTGGAAGAGGGCTATGGCAACCATGTGATCTACAATGGACAATTAAGATCATCCTATAGATTTTTTGACTTTGCAACGGAGCACATTTATTGTGGGAATGGACTTCCGGTTGACTATTATCCAAACTCGAAGCAGATGTACGTCAAGTTCCGGAGCAATGCAGCTGTGACGAAGACCGGCTTCCGGTTGCGTATTGTACCCGATTTGGGATGTCGTCATAATTATGGTGGGATACAGGGTCGCATTAAGTTCTCTGGTACCGCCGATTGTGATGTGTTTATTGCGGCACCTGCAAACTATACATTGAGTCTCTATTATGCGGAAATATCTTTAGTATCCTCCACATGCAGTGAGGAGAATGTGGAGGTCTTTGAAAAAGCGACAAACAAATCCCTGCAGCAGCTCTGTTCCTATCTTGAGCCAGGCAAGAGCCTCTTTACTCGGACCAACGAATTGCGGTTGCACTTCAAGACAAGCAGCATATACAGTACCTTTGATATGACATACATAGCCAGCAAAATTGAGGATGGACCCGGATGTGGTGGAGAAATCTACAATACCGCAGGCGTCTTCACCAATGCCTTCTATCCACAGAATGTGCGTAATAACTCCGAATGCCGTTGGACCGTCCGAGTGCCAAGTAACAATCGAGTGTTTCTTAATTTTGAAAGTAAGTCTAATTAAATTTGCCTATTTTCTCTAAAGCTACTAGAAATGTAAAATTATTCGATACATCGACTAATCGACCTATGAGTACTTTAGCTAGATCTTTCTTTTACTGATTCACCGATTGAAATATTACTTTGTAAAAAAACATTCAAAATGTTTTAAGAAAGTTAACAATTGTCAATGTCAGTTAATTGGATCCTATTTTAAATAAACGCCATTAGCTTTGAAAATTAATAATAGCCTTAAATAGCACCAAAAATTATATATTTTCAATTTATTAAAATTCGATTAATCGATGTAAAATTTTGATCCGATTTTTCGATCAATTGATTTTTCTTTTAAATCAATGTTCAGTTTCGAAATACATTCTATACATTTAATCTAATTCCTTGCAGCCTTTGACATGGGCCCAAAGTCCACCTGCCATACAGATTACCTGCAAGTCCTAGAGGAGAACGACGCCAAAGAATTGAAGGAGATGCGAAGATTCTGCGGTGAGGATAGACCCCGTGTCTATATGAGTAAGCGTAGCCAGTTGGTGGTGAACTTCCATAAGTCGGTGAACTTCAATGGCATCGGTTGGGTGATCAAGTTTATAGGTGTATTTTCCGACTATGAGATACCATCTTATATGCTCGATTAAATCATTCCCATTTCCCAATATTATAACAAAATTTGTAATTTTATTTTTCGTAATTTTATTGAATATATTTTAAATTAGTTATCTATAAAATAATTACTATATGTAATAATATAATAGAATTTCTCTCATCGATTTATTTTCTTTTCCTTCATCAAATCAAATTTCAATCAATTAAAATTACTCTGAAATAAAACGCACAATTCGCGTATTCTTTTATTCACTTTCGCTCTCTCTCTCTGTCTCTGCTATTTAACTACTAATATACAATAAACGACGACGCAAAAAAAAAAAAGTTATAATAATAATTGTTGTATAAGGGTTTGTTTTTTTAAATAACAGAAGTACTCGTATCTTTCACGTAATTATTATTATGGTAAAATTAAGAAAAAGGGCGTTTCTTTTTAAACATAAAATTATCATATAAATTAATTATTTCTCTTTAACAATTAACTGACCGTCGGTTACCACACACTCTCTCTTTCTTCCAAACTTTGACCTAATAAATACAACTTTTATTTAATTTGTTTGTTTATTTTATGTTGAAAAAAATATAGTAGAAATATTCTTTAAGATGCAAAAAGCTCGCAAGCTGAAGAATACATATGTACAAAATAACTGAATGTGGCTTTTAAAAGTGGTTGGTAACTAAAAACTTGGTAAGTAACATTATAGTTATAAGTAAGGAGCAGGGAGGGAGAGGGAAATGAGAGAGTCAAACTTAAGTAAATGAAACTTTTCGGGGGGTGGGGCAAACTCAAAATGTATGTCGTTTTATGATATTATGTTGTAGATTGTATATATCTATATGTATATGTATGTACTCTAGGCGACATTTATGCAACACACAAACACACACACACACACATACACACAAAGAGATACACCGATACAATTAACAATTTAACAATTGAATTTTGCAATCGTTTAACAAACATTTCTCTATCTCTATCTCTTAACTCTTTTCATTCTCTTTCGCTATAAGTAACTCTTGAACAATCAATGCAAACAACTTTGACTACATATGAATATGCATGTATATATGTATATATACTATATTTGTATATGTATGTATGATTAATTCATTTGGTTAATATGTATGTACAGTCGACAAATCGCATATAGCGAAGCAAGACTGTATGTATTTTATGCATGTGCAACTCTTCTTTTTGCTTTCCTTTTAACAAACAATTACCAATTGGCATTCAACATTATATATTTATGTATATGTATATATATATAGAAGTATATATATATATGTATTTGTATACGATAATTAGCAAAAAGAAAAAAGATACGATCCACATGTGATCCACAATTCAATTCTAACTTTCCTCCATTTTTTGGTATATGTATAATGTTTAATTGTATTGTATTTCATTTTTATAATAATTTATGCTATGCAGAATTGACATTATTTCGAATTCGTTGAAACATGTTTGAATGAAACGTTTTTTTGTTCTTCTAACGATTGATTTTTAATTTTTAATAAACTAATTCGCACACACACACACACACACACATATGCACAACACAATGACTGATATGTCTGAAATGAATTTTGTTTTTATCAAATAACAATGTTTCTTTGAAGTTTGCTTTTTCTTTTCCTTGACTCCGAAATTGTTCTCTCTCTCTCTCTCTCTCTCTTTCGCTGGCTCCAATCGCTCTCTCCCTCTATCTCATGCTGTTTAGCTAATATATTTGTCCACTTTTAAATCATCTTTATCTTAATCTTTTAGATATTCCAAACGACAACATACATACATAGTTATATATATATATATATTTTATACCCTTGCTGAGGATATTCTAATTTTGTTTGCATTATCAGCTTAATATATGTATACTTAGAGCAGGGAGTAAGGGGGATGGATTAGTGGATGTGGATGTGGATGTGGATACAGTGGTGGTAATTAGATCAACTATACGCTAATAACATTAACTAAGAAACTCAAATCAAACAAAACTTCCACACGTGCACGCGTCGGGTGTTGCTGTTGTTGCTGATGTTGCTGTTGCTGTTACTGTTGGTGACGTGTTGTTGCAGCTGTTAACCCCTAGTAGACCAGCAGCTAGGGCTCAGTGAACCATGCCTACACGTTGAGGCACTGTTACATGCAACAAAGGAAGCGGTGAAAGAAACTTTTGGCATTGCGGCGCACACGATTGGCCCTTAGCTAACAGATGATGCCCTGATCCAATGTCAGGTTGTTGGTGGCGGCAGCAGCGGCATTCTTGGCGGCAATCACCACATGATGATGATGATGATGGTGATGATGATGCATATGATGATGATGCAAATGATGTGCTGCTGCTGCTGCAGCTGTTGCTGATCGTGTATTTAGCAACAATGCTGTGCTGCTGTTGCTGTTACTGTTGCTGTTACTGTTGCTGCTGCCAGCAGTGGCATTGCTGGTGGCACTTGGACTCGAACTGCCACTGGACAAAGTGCTGCTGTTGCTTGAGCCAATGTTGTTCTGCTTCTTGTGCACCGCTGTTAATGGCTCCGAGGCACGACGCGTATTGTTGCCACAACTGTTGCTGCTGCTGCCACTGTTGCTGGCTGTGCCGCTGATGCTGCGACGCATGTTGCTGTTGCTGTTGCCGCAGCTGTTACCAGCTGCAACAGTTGGTATCACAACGCTGGACATAGAACATTTGCGTGGCTGTTGCAGTTGCAATTGCGGGCTGGAAGTGGAGGAAGTGGAAGTGGATGCGGCAATACAATTGACTGAATTATGCGCCTCAAGCTCCTCCAGTTGGAACTTTTTGACCAGCGCCTTTACCGATGTCGCTGAACTGGCCTCCGTTGCAGGTGTCTTTCGTATAACTTTGGGCGTAGTGGGTGCATCCGGGAATAGGGCTAATGTGGCAATAACTGTTGATTCCTCCAGGCCATTGCTGCCAATCTGTATGGTTGCTGTGCTGGCCATTGGTTTCTTTACAAATGTCGCCGTATATGTGTTTTCTTTATCCGAATCGGAGGCACGTCGCGTTGGTGTCACAATCTGTGTTGGTTTCGTTGTGGTTGGTGTTGTTGCTGTTGCTGTAGCTGTTGGCGTTGCTGGTGACATTGTCAGCGCTTGGGGCAGTGTATGTATGGCTGTTGTTGTCTCTGTGCTTGGGCTCAGCTTGTGGCTGGTGGCAATTGGTATTTTAGAGCTTGTATGTGCTCTGTGCCCATTGTGCGTTGTTTTATTGTTACTGTTACTATTGTTGGGTGTTAATGTTGTTTTAGTTGTTGTCGCTGTTGTGCTGCACTGTTGCTGAGGCTGTTGTTGTTGTTGCTGCTGCTGCTGTTGTTGTTGTTTCTCTTCCTGCTCAACATCTTCTTCCTCCTCCTCCTCCTCATCATCATCCTCATCCTCATCATCATCATCTTCATCCTCATCCTGCACAAAATCATCCTGTTGTGTCTGCAAATAGATTGGTCTATCCAATGCACACTCATCCTTTAACCAGACATGTTCCAGGCAGCCAGCGGCATTCATGCGATCGCTAAAAGAGAGAAAGAAAAGGAGATTAATTAATTTAGAGATCGATTCTCTTGCTCTCAGTTACTCACTTTGGCTTAATTCGCAATGCGCGTCGTATGAAATCGATAGCCGCTTGAGAGACGCCGCCAAAGAGATTGTCGGGAAAGGTGAGAGCGCACTGTGAGATATTGAGAAAGGTCTCCTGCTTCGTATCGCCACCGAATGGTGAGAATCCCGATAGCAACACATAGGTCAACACGCCCACCGACCAAATGTCCGTCAACAGTGACAGGGGCTCATATTGTAGAACCTCCGGGGCCACATAATCCGGAGTGCCAGCCATTTCACGTACATTGATGCCCTCGCAGACGACGCGAGAGATGCCAAAATCGCAGAGTTTCAAGCCATCTACAAAAGAGAATGGGAGAGAGAGATGGTGAGAAATTGTTGAGAAAAGTTTATAGTAATAGAAAAACAAATAGATATTTACAAATTATAAAGACATGTACAGACGCTGTGGTCTTTAATAAACGAACTCCGAAAATTAACTAATCAATGGTTTTTAATAGTATTTTATTTCAAGTCCTGTACTTAAAATATAAAATGAGTCTAATAGACTTGTCGATAGTAAAATTAGCTTAGAGAATGAATCGAGAAAAAGAGAAAAGGAAAAGAGATGGTAAGAAACTGTTGAGATAAGGTTTGCAAATAACTCTCAATAAGTGATGCTGCCAGTTATTAAATATTATTTAATCGAGTTTCGAAAATCAACTTTTCGATGGTTGTTATTACAAGAGTATGTTTATTTGGGTTCTGCCCATACTCACAAAAACTTCATAGAGTCTATTGGGTTTATCCAAAGGAAGATGTTATTTAGTCTTCTGCCTTGGCAACTCGATAAAATCGAATAACACGAGCAACTTCAAATCTATTTCTTTTAAAAATCACGCTTGGAAAACAATTTAAGAACGTTTTTATGTAAGTATATTGACTTACGGTCTGAGCTTAATACTCAAATAAATATAGAGTTCGATTTTATGCCCTGATTACATCGTTAACACTATTTGACTGTATTTATTCTATAATTTGCTGTCTTACAGAGTAAGTACTTGGGTTCAAGGGTATTAATATAGGTGTTGTGTTTTAAGAAACTGTTCCCCGTCTGAATTTGATCTGAGATAGCAAAGGCAAAGTTATTATAGAAAAAGTTAAAATTCGAAAGGGTAAATTTAAATATAATTTAAAAAGTATCGCATTGTATTTCCTATTAAGAATTTGAATCAACAGGATCTGTGTATTTTCTATCCATGAGAGCAGTGAGAACAGAACTGAGAACAGTTGTATCTCCTGATAACAGACAGAGTCAAGGTGATAACTCTCCAAACTACTACTACACTAATATTAAAAAAATTAATTTTTCTTTTTAAATCTGTTTTCTTTGCGACAACTTTTGATAAGTTAGAGACTCACCTTCAATGCGTTCGCCAGCTAACAATATGTTCTGTGGCTTCAGATCCAAATGGGCTATAGAGCGATCGTGTAAGAATTTGAGAGCCTTAAGAACTTCTCGCATGCAATGACGTGCCTGTGCTTCCGTCAAACACTCCTCGTTATCCAATATCGTTTGTAGTTCACCGCCAGTGGCCCTAAAGAGATAGAGAGAGAGTATATATTAATATGTGATTGATTGAATATGAATCAATTATTTAATGGTACTTACAGCTCCAGGAGCAGGGCCGTGTCGGAGCGTGTCTCATGGACTGCATTCAGATTGACAATGTTGTCCTCGCCCTCGCAGAGCATTAGGACTGCAATCTCATGTTTGATCTCCTTGTCACTGCTCTGTGCGCGTCGGCGTCGCTTTAGGAATTTCGCAGCAAAATGCAAACCGGTATTCTTGTGTATCGCCCGGCGAACAGCCGCAAATTTGCCCCTGCAACAATAGAAACATCAAAACAAATTAGTTATCGACTCAAAAGAAATGTGAAAAAGATATCGATTTATCGATATTTGCATATTTAATGTGTAATACAACGCAACATGTTTAGAAATTTTAGCTCAACTTCTGTGATTAACACCGAAACAAATATCGGTTACAGTTTCGATTCCGGCATTGTTCCCTGATGGCAAAATCAATTAACTTCCATAAAATCATAGTTACATTAGAAATCAAGAAAAAAATGCTGAATAAATGTTAAAATAACGATATCTATCCCATATCTGTGGAAGACATGTTCAAAACAACAATGTACCAAATTTGGATAGGATAGATTTAGTGATTGTCGAGTCGATTTCAAAAATCCGATGTTAAGATCGATGTTCTGTTTGGATTTACATCACTATTCCAAAACCGGACTGGTTAACTGAAACTGACTAACTGGCCAACTGGGCAACTGGGCAACTTTACGTCCCACACACGCCAATGGATTTTCATTCATAACATTGCCCAATTGTTGGGAGACATCCAAAGTGACTCAACGACTCATCGAAGAATCAAATAGAGAATGCCATGGGAGAGGGGTAGATGGAGATGGAGGGGAATTTGGGGATATGATTGGAGGGAAGCGGAACGACATCATCATCATCATCATCATCATCGTTGTGTCGCGTCGTCGAAACGCCTTTGACAAAGTACGTGCCATAATGAAGCAATTGCGCTTCCGGCAACCACTAACAACAGCAACAACAACCACAACAGCAACAACAGCAACAACAGCAACAACAACAACAACGAGCGACAAATCTGGCATACCAAATAAGTAAGTAAGTAGTTGGCCAACAGGAGCCAGAAGAGAAAGAAGTAGAAGACAGACAGTGGCAGAAGAAAAACAAGCTGAAGACGACGCATCACGCAAGCCTCGAGACGACATCTCTTTGCTTCTAACAAGAATGTCAATACTAAAGCATAGTTATAACAACTATTGTATACCCTAACAAATATGCTACCAACTATCAATACAAGTATGTTACAAATGAGCCAAAAAGACTGCATTAAGAAGAGATTTTACAGCGGTTGTTGGTTTGTAGTAAGGAATTCTCTTTCCTAAATTTCAATTTCATTAATTAGCCCCTTAAAAATATTAAGGTTTCTAATAAATCACACATATATGTATATATGTAAGTAGTTTGCTAGAAATTTGAGTGACTAATTTTTATTTTTGTAAAGTCAATGATTTTATATTACAAGTCTAGAATTGATTTTCAATTAATTACGCACTTTAAATGACGTAAGTTTTTAAAAATTATTTTAATACATATTTTAGACAAATAAATTTTATAACACTTTTAGTTCTAATTCAAAAAAAAAAAAAATAATTTAATTTACGAAAAATCGTCTTAACTTGTACACTCATTAATACCAAAATATTTAAATTTTAGTTTGTAACTCTGTTAGTTGAACATCTATGTTTCACTTTATTTTATGTTTATTTAATTCTAACTGTTAAATACTTTTAGTTGGCTGCTTTTGCCAGAGTTGACGTTAAATAAATTAACAAAATTTGAATATTTGTTAAATTTGGTATTGCATCCATTTGTTTACATTTTAAAATTGAAGGAAGTATGTGATATGCCTAGTTGGAGATTGGGTAATGCAATAATGAACGACATAAGCGGTAACGTTGTCGTCGCCTTCACGCTGAACTGGTTTCTAATTGTTGCACCACCTTCCCCTTACCACACACACACACACACCCCCTCCTCTCTGTGGTATGTGCCACAAGTTTTGGCCAACGGACAACGCCTTGGAGGAGAGGAGATGCTTGCAGCATGATGTTGCTGCTGTTGCAACGTCCACAAATTGTCAAATGTGTCGCTTAAGGCGCAACCAAATGGCAAGGCGGCAACTGGCCAATGGGCAAAGGGGCAGCTGTCGTTGTAGTAGTTGTTGTTATTGTTGTTGTTGTTGCAACTGCTGTTTAAGTGAAATATTTTCGTGCTTGCCACGCAATGAAGATGCATGACCCATCAACATCTTTTTCGACTATTCCATTAACGTTAGCAGCATTTGCATCTAAGCTTTGGCAACATGTTGCCAAGTCTTGGCAACATTTCTTTCATTTGTATATTTGCATTTTATTTATTGAAAGACACAACAATGTTAATGCAAATTATAATACAAATTTAGAATTTACTGTTTAGAATTACAAAATTTTAATGTAAAATTAATAACTAAACATAAATGTAACTATTAGTTACTTAAAATAAAATCAATATTCTTATAATGTTTAAAATCACAAAATAATAATTAAAAAAATGCAGTAAGCTACAGTGGAGCCAGCTCGACAGTAGGAGACCCAGTACTTTTTGAGTGCAAAGCGTTCACTAAAGATTGTTCTTCAATGTTGCGTACCATCAATAGATGGCGCTACTTGATAAACATGGAGGCCGCTGGCGTCTCTTCTTCTTCCTTTTGCCTGTAACATTGTTAGTTAAATAACTTCCGCGTTTATCAACCGATTGGAATGAAACTCTTAGGACAGATTTGGACTATAGCGAGTATTATATATACCAAAAATTAAGGCGCTAGTCTTAAAGGTTCTCTTGTAATTTTGTTTTTCAATTTCTAGGGGCGGAGGGGGCGTGGCAAATATCTAAAACAAACTTGATCAATGCAAGATATAGATGAACCTACATGCCAAATTTGGTGTCTCTACCTCTTATAGTCTCTGAGATCTAGGAACTCAAAAATCGGACAGACGGACAGACGGACATGGCTATATCGACTCGGCTGTTGATGCTGATCAAGAATATATATATTTTATGGGGTCTGTCACGCCTCCTTCTGCCTGTTACGCACATTTTTTTGCACCAACTTAATAGACCCATTTGTACTTTTTTAAAGTACTGGGTCTAATTATTAACTAAACATAAATGTAACTATTAGTTACTAAAAAATAAAAATTAAATAAATATTCATTTAATGAAATAAACTAGGAATACAAATAATAATTATAGGTAAATAAACAACATTGCGCACATATACATAATAACTAGTGAACCCAATTTAAGGACTTCAGACTGTTGTCGTTAACAGTGCTGTATACGTTAACAGTGATTACATCTGTTAAGGCGCTAGAGACTTTTTCGTAAAGTTTCCCCAACATTTTCTTTTCTATAAGCCTTCTCCTGGCAATTCCGAACAAGTGATAAAAAGTTTGAGCCAAATCGGTCCAGTCGTTTTTAGTTGATGATTACATATACATTTTTTTGAATCTTTTTTTGTAGATATACGCAGATATACTAGTAGAGTTTTTAAAATTAAATTTCATTTCAGAAAATAACTACTTGTGACTAGTGTAATAATTAATAAGCTTAAGCTTGTAGGGATTCAATTAATAAATAAATGTCAATGCAAATCTTCTGGGGGTAATTAAAATAAAAAGAGTGGTCCAATATTTTTGCACATGCATTCATCATACATTCTTTGTTTATCCCATTTTTTGTCTGTTGTTGCTTTCCTTTTTGAATTAAATAACAATTTATTGCTGCAACTAATTGGGCAAGGTCTTCTCCCAATTGTTGTTGTATTTGTTGTTGTTGTCGATCACAATGTTTTCTGTTTTTTTATTACGTAAGTTGGCACGACTTGAAGCTGAGCTCATGACTGAAGATGTTGCCAGAGGCTGTGGCAAGGGGCAGTTTGCTGAATTTGAGGCGTGGGCATTTTTGCCTGCCCAGCAGCTGGTTAGTGAACTTTTAAAGGTTAGCCTAAGGCCTTGTCGCAGGGCAGGGGATCCACTGTAGTAGCTACATACAGTCTCTACTCTCGTTGTTGTTGTTGTTATTACTGTTACTGGTCGAGTTCATGGTTGGTCGCAAGCTTTATTTTGGCCGGGCCACTCCCACGCGCATTGCCCTTTTTTTAATGCTTCATTAAATCGATTCGAATCGAAATACAGCTGAAACTCGCTAAGATGAACTTGTTAACGTGTATTTCTTTTAGTATTTATATACGCTGACACGTTCTACAAATATTCTATAGCGAGCCTTCATAAAAGATAACAAAAGAACAATAATAATTTTCATTCAAAAAAATTATTAAAAGGTAAGATATTTGCTATAAGTAACGACCTTCTTCAAAAAATTCAAATATTTGATTAAATATTTTCAAATAAACTGTATAAAAAAAACAACAATATTTCAGGTATGCTCTGCAATTCTCTAACTACCACAAAGCAATGAAAATCAATTCACAAATGTAAAAACATTTGCCGAAAGATTTAGTTAAATTTAAAATGTATTCACTTAAATTAAATTAATTTATCATTTTCATAGAGAGTCATTTGACCAATATTATTTATTGTATAGAAAAGAGTTATAATATAATTCAAAAATGGTTGTTTTTTTAAATCTATAGAGATGAGTTTAAATTTTTATTAAATGACTCAATTATTGTTCAAATTTCATTTAAATTAATTGACATATTGGACAAGAAAATTGTATATAACTAATTTTATCGATATAAATAGAAAAAGGGCTGTTTTCAATATCTCTAGAGATTTGTTAAAATACCTCTTAAACCAATGTATGCATTGTACAAGAAAATGGTATAACTTGAATTCAAGAATAACTGTCTACAAAATATTAAAAGTTTAACACAAGAAAATAGTGGAAATATTAAAAAAAATGGTTGCTTTCAAAATCCCTAAAGACTTGTGGAACACCCACGATAGGCAGTTTCTACTGTAGATCGCATCGTTCAACGATCTCGAGTGTGAATTTGACTATCGAATAACGTGTGTATTGAGTGCGACTTCTAAAATGGTCAGCTTTGGGGCATTTTGGCCATTTTGACAGTCAGCCATCGATCCATCCCAGATTCAGTTTGTGTTTCGGTTTTAGATTCAGATTCGCCATCGACTTCGAATTCGGCACATACATGGCATTGTTGTTTCGATCTTTGATCTCAGATCTGTTGCTGACGCACAATTTCGGTGTGCCTAGCCAAATAAGGTGGCGTTTAAAATCGCGCACAAAACGCGCACGTGCGGTGCAGTAGGGGTAGCCAAGGGGTTAGGGGGATCACATGGGAGGGGGAGTTTGTTTGTGTGGAGTAAAAAGATTTGCGCAAGCAGCTTCAATATTTACATTCAACTTTTCCCTTAATTTTTTTGTTGCCTTTGGGCGAGATATGGGAATCGAGAATGGAAAAAATTAAATTGCACAACTTGCGTTGTTTGTTTGGCTGCACTGTCCAAAAGGGGAGGGGGATATTTGACAGCACTAAATGAACAACAACAAAATCGAGTTGTTGTTTCTGTTAATGCAGATCAAAGAACTTCATCGAAAGGGGAAAAATGGATTGCAAATTATTGCGGCAGCAATTGAATTCCACTGATGGAATTGCACATATGTTATCGATTGTATCGATAAGCATATATCGTTCAATTTCAGAGCAATTAAAATAGAGTACTTTTAAAATTACATGTCAATTACTATTACAATCGTACTTAAACTGAAATTGTCAATATAAAAGCTATTCCAGCTATCGATAGGCAATAACTTCTTAATTCTTTTTCAATTGTGATTAAAAATATATGTATATTAGTAATATATAGTGGCATTGCGGTTAAATTTATCGCTAGTTATGCTGGTAATTTTGGAAATTATGGCGGTAATTATATTCACCGATAATAAGGGTATTTATCGATAACCATTTACTATGTGATCTATTTGAGCACATCTAGTCACAAAATCTAATTTTTTTAATTGCTTTGACAAATGAATAGTAATTACTTTAGAGATTTGTGTAATTCAAGTGTTAATAAAATGATATATATATCGATTACATTGTAATTCCAACAATCGATATGCATTAATTTATTGGAAAATTACGCTTGTCTAGTGATGCTATTTATTTGGACAGTTGTCTTTAAAAATATTTGGCAATTATAATAGTAATTAATGATAATTACACTTATCTATATTTATTAATTGTATGTTTTTAATTTAGAATACTACTGAACATGGAATACTGATTAAATGAACGCTAGTAATGTTTCAATAATATTTGTATCCTGACCTTATATTTGATTGCACTTTAGTCTGATTCGATGATATATTCGATAGTCTCTCGGGTTGGGCATTCCCCTTAATTTTCAAATCTTCAAGTGTCTTCGTTTTTCTTTTGTTTACTTTTTCAATTGAATAAACAGCATTTCATTCCAATGCTTGATCTCTTCCCTCGTCGTCGCCTTTGAAGTCTGCGCATCTTTTAATTTTGATTTTGTATGAAACTGATTTTTTGTTTTAGACTTGTTTACGCATTCTTGTGGCGGGTCAGTTTTTTGAGTTGCAGTTGCAGTTGCCGTTGCAATTTGCAATTTGCAAATTTGCCTTGTTTTAGGATCGCAAATATTGAAATATCCCAAACACAAAAAGTACACAAAAATTCAAACGCATTGTTCAAACAATTTAAGTGCTAACAATGTCGATGGCGCCCACCCAACCGGAACAGCAACAGCAACAACTACAACTACAACAGCAACACACAGTAACAACAATGTCACACTACGCAAATTTGTATTGCAAATGAGAAAAAAACATTTTGTTAACAAGGTGCAAATTGCTAGGCGGGTGTTGCACTTGCCTCCTCCGTTGTTGCTTCTGCTGTCGTTGCTGTCGTTGTCAAGTAGCCAAAAGGTTAGCAACTTGCAGCTCTAGTTGCCCAAAAGCGGCAGTTGCAACTTCCAAGCTTCAAAGCTTCCAAGGGGGTGGCATTCACCTCATGTTGCTTCCGTGTAGGTGAAAAATGCATTTGTTAGTTTTTGCTCAAAGTGCACTCAGCAACATCAATAGTGATGGCAAAAGCCCGATCAGATAAACACGAAAAAAAAAATGATAAAAATAAAAAGGACAGCTGACAATAGTACAAATAGCTTTATAATTTGAGTCGGCTTTTAGTAAATCTCATTATTTAGAAACTATTAGACAGGCATATTCTACTAATCTGTAAGAGCCCAAAAACAAGTTTCTTCTGGCTTTTGAAACCAAGTGAGATTTTAAAAATTTAACCATTTATGGCATTAAATAAAATTACGTTTCATAAGAACATAAATAATTTACATTTTTAAAATGGTATATTTTTGTTGTAGAAAGCAACTTTTAGATTTGATAATAAAAAGAGTATTATCTATCTCTATTTTATATTTATAAACACCAAAAGGCAAGAAGAATGTCTTAAATTACAATTAAAGTTAAATAACAAAGAAAAACAATTTAATTTAATGCAGCCTATTTTTTGACTCTAAAAATATATGAAGCCTTTACTTTTCGGATGCTTGCAAAAACAATTATCATTAAAACTGTTTGGAGATTTGTAAAACATATCTGATTGGAAAATTAAGTAAATAAATATTTAAATAATATAAATTATTTATTTTCAAAATTTTAAATCAAAATATTTACATTTTAAATGATATAAAGTGGTATAAAGGGCATTTAGCTGATACGATTTGTTTATCATTTAAAAAAGGGCCAGAAACTTTATCAAACCCAGCGTTAAATTGGGTATCTTTATATTTTTATGATTGGATAAGTCAAATAAATATATATAAATATTTAAATTATTTAAAGTGCTCCTCATTTATAAAAGGCAGGCTTTATTTTGGGTATCCTTTTATCGTCAGCATATTTGTCATATTTGGTTGGTTAAAAGAGACGAAAAGTTGAATTTACTTAGCTGCCAAATGTTTTCACAGATTTGGACCAAATTTCGGATAGAGATATTATTTACAGGCTGTTTTAGAAATGGCTGATTTGGCAACACTAACTGGCAGCTTGCAACACTCATTTTCAACAACTGGCGGCAACTAAAGAATCTTTCATTTTGCCTTTGACAGACGACGATATGACGATGACGACAATCATCATCATGATGATGTAGATGACGATGATGATGATGATGATGATGACAAGGATGTGGATGACGACAAAGTGTGGTTAAAGTGCTTGCCTCTTGTTGTTGCTGCTGCTGTTGTTGCTGTTGCAGTTGCAGTTGCTTTTAGTGCAACCGGGTGCATTGAACCGTAGAGTGGCTGATGTTGCTGCTGCCACCGCGAGTCGCCTCAAGTTGGGTGCGTTGCGTCTTGGAGTGCGAGTGAAATCATCTGGCAGACTGACTTTGGCTCGCAGGCAAAATAGTTGCCCTTAAGGTGACTAACTAGACACGGACACGGCACGGAGCTTCCCTTATGCCCTCATGCCCCCAACACCACTGTGCCGCCCATTTGGCGGCTGCCTCACTAATGTGACAATTAAATTGGCCAGACCGTGCAACAATGCCGCAGGCATACAGGCACTTACACATATGATGACGCAGCTTGCAACAGTGCAACAGTGCAACAAACTAGCTGCAACAATTTGTAGTTGAACTCACAGCGCATCGCTTGACCCACAGAATGTGTCAAGAAACAAATCATTCAAATGGATTCCAAATTGCAATTGCAGCACATTTACAGTAAACACTCCACAAATGCAACAAAGGTAACTGCAGTTTTTAAAAGCTTTGCTTAATTAACAAAACAGGTGTGTTCTACAAATCTATTTCAGCTCAAAAGCAATGCTAGTTTCAATACTTTTTAATCAAATGGATCAAAAAAGCTTGAATACATTTTCAATGAATTTTTATATATATATTTATTATTATTGTATAGCTTGAAATAAATTGATGGCACCCGATGTTTGTGGCTTCGAAGAAGTGAAACCTCTAATATTTGTTGTTGCTTTCAAAAGCATTTCTTACCAAAAACTCTAATGATTTATGAAAGACATGTGAATAATTTTTAAAATATATTTTTTGCTTTAAATTCGAAAACTTGTGGAGGTTTATTAACATTCATAAAACGCTTAACTAATAGCATTCTTAACTTAACTAAAAATTATTAATATCTTTGCGCCAAATAGAGAATGTCAACATTGCCTTATTACTGCGAATTTAAATGTGTTTTGGAATTGCAAAAATACAACGAATACAATATTAAATGGAAGGGATCTTAGAGAAACTTTTAAATCGAATTTTCTCTGTTTCTTTTGGTTTTCGACGGTATTTCCCTTAATGCTATACCCTTCCAATCATTCTTTCTCTCGTGCTTTCTTCCTCTGTGTCTCTTTCTCTCCTAGAGACCGTTGAAAATGTGTGCAATTAGAATTTTCCATTTTGTTTAAAAATGTAATTGCAGAGAAAGATTTCTCGTAAAGTACAATAAAAAACCTCTTTATTTATCTCTTCCAATCTCTCCAGTACTAAATGCATATCCCTCCTTCTCTCTCTTTCTTTTGTTTCTCTCTCACTCGACATTTTTTTCCTCTCTGTTGAACCGAAAGCATTCTAATTTCCGATTTGGATTTAATGTCATTCCATCATTTCGTACGCTCGTCATTTTGTCAGCTTTCCCCATTTTGCAAATTGACATCAATAACTTCCGTTAAATGTGCCAATTGTTAATGCGTCTTAGCAAACACGCAAAAACTTTTGACGATCGCTGCCTTTTTTGGTAAGCTCAAAAACAAAACAAAAAAACAAACACTCTAAGCCGCGCACACAAAAAAACGCGTTCAAAACGCGTGGGCGTTACGCGCGCTTTGTTTTTAATTGTGAACAAATTTGGTCACAACAAAAAAAGTAGCAACAATATTTGCTTAATGCATGAAATTAATTTAATAATTTTGCGTATTGCGTTTTGCTTTTTTTTCGGGGCAAAATACGAGAAATACGCTAAATAATTACGCATACGCCGCTTCAGCCAAGGATTTCGCGTATTTGTTTGCTTTCATTTATGTTGTTTGCCTGCAAATGCATAATGCAAAATGCAAATCCCATTTAAGGCAACAAAAACAACAACTGTGATTTTAATTAAGCTCATGTCAAGGCACTCCAAGGGGTTGTCGACGCCTCAACGTCAACAACATCCAACAATTCACCATCCAACACCCCATCCACAGTCCACAATCCACAGTCCACAATGCACAGTGGGGCATGTGGTAACATTTGGCAGAGTTTCATCCTGGCCAGAATGAGATTGCCTTGGCTTTAAACACTTGACATCCTTTCCATTATGCATAGACAGGAAGCACGTGCAGTCAAAAGAGCACAGTGCATACCGTCAGTATGCAAACAGCCAGAAGTACATTGAAAAGGGATAAAATTGCTTTTGCTATCATCGATTTTTGACTTAAATGTACATGTATCACAAAACAAATTGATCAGTTTTAAAAGTTTATTCTAATATTTAAGAACTTGAATCTATTTTCTTAAATTTCTTTACAAAATATTGTTCAACTTTTGACTTTATACAGTGGAATTTCCCTACAGTGAAATCAATCGGAAACTGAAATCATCATGTTAAGAAATTGAACTCTTTAATTAATTTTATTTATGACTTTTATTAATTATTAACTTGCATTCCTTTCAAATTAGGGCATATCTCACAATGTATCCTAATGTATTTAATCTATTTAATTTCGATTCTTATACTTTTTATATTTATGTTTTATTTATGAATTTCTATGTATTTTTTTATGTATTATTATGTATTTATTAATATCTAGACACTGTATTTAAAAAAAAGTACAAAGGGTCTTTTAATTTTGTGTTACGCTTCCTTTTTTCGGATTTGTTTTAAAATAGTCTAAATATCATCGTTTCGTTTGCTTTTAGCGCATACTTTTCAGTTGCACTGTATGCATTTCTCATTGTGCACAGCGGGTTATCCTGTTACATCCTTAAGCGCAGTCCCATTCACCCACACACACACACACAGACAAACACACAGGGATGCTTAAAATCTCTTTCAAATGCCGACACCGACACTCACTTGAAATTGTGTCAGGCTCGTTAGTTATCCCTCCCAACCCCCTCACAACCTCGTCTCCTCCCTTTGGGTTTTTTTACACTTCCTTCCTTTCTTCCGTTCTGGCTTCCTAGGAGTGTTTATTGCCTTGCCAAGTTATTGCTCAAGTTGCATTTGCAGCGCTGTTTTAATTATGATAAATTAGCTGACAATTGACAAGCAACAGCAACAACAACAAAAAGAACAACAACAAGAACAACAACAGCAACAGACAGTTGCCACAACTTTAATTTCAGCTGCTGTTATCCTTGAGCTGCCACACAGTTGTAGTTGTTGTTGTAGTTGTTGGCTGAGATTGTCTGTCTATTGATAAGACGCATTCCTTAAGCTTTATGGCGACTGTTGTCGTTGTCTTTGCCACATGCCACATGTCCATAAGTTGCCACAGTCGCAAAACGAATTTATTGGTCATTGGCAGCTGCTGCTGCTGCCGTTGTTGCTGTTGTTGTTATTGCTGCCATTTCTGAGATTTGCTTTTGTTATTTTCTTGGCAAAGTCTTTTGTTTCTTTCTTTCTGACCTTCCATTAAACCGAATGAGCTGGCGTTAGAATATAGCTCTGACTCCCTCTCTGATCAATTGATAGCCATGCCACATGCCACATGCGACAACTTGGAAGCCAACAGATCACACAATAGCTATAACTACAGTCAACTTCTGCCAACAAACTTCAAAATCGCTACACAGTAGAGACTAACTTATTTCAACTCGCAACAAATTCAAGCCTGAATTTGAATTTGAATATGAATTTGCAAATTTCAATATTTTGTTTCTTAAAAAAACATAAGAGCAGGGAAATTTTGAATTGCACTTTTCTATAAAAAGTTTAAAACTACATGTTTTTATAAATATTAAATTAGTACAACAAATATTTGTTAACCAGAGAGAATATGTTCTAAAAAGTTAAAAATTCCAAAAAAATTAAAATTGATTTAAATAGGAAAACTTCTGATATGCTAATTCATTATTCATTACTATTCTGTAAAAGGGAATAGTTTTTTTTATTATTATTATAATTGTGAGAGTAAATTTTAACTAATATTTTTAATGTAAAGAAAACAAATGGAAATAATAAATAAATTTAAATTTTAACTGTTTATTTGTTGATCACTTTTGATAGGAATTACATCTCTTAATTCTCGTATATGTTTCCATTTAATTTCGCCAACATTAACATAAATGCATTGTGTAAATAATTAAATAATATAATTATTGAAATAAGTACTATACTGAGTGAAAATAAAACCGTAACAGGCTTGTCTATGCTGTTATTTCAGTTGTAGGCAGTCTTCACTGTGGCTGCCACCCTTCCGCTCATAAAAATCAGAGGACAGACTTGTAGGAACTCAACATGTTGTACGTGTCATCAACACATAATCAAGGTCTCAAGTAACCATGCAACAACATCAACAACAACTGCCCGAAATGACAACAACAACAACAACATTGACAACCACAGAGTTTCATCAAGTTTATGTGTCTGTATGTTTTATGATTATTGTTGTTATTATTATTATAATTGTTGCTGCTGCTGCTGCTGCTGTTGTTGTTGTTGAATGTTGTTAATGCGGATATGCCTAGAGGTAGGGGAAACAGTTGTTGTTGTTGTTGTTGCTGCTGCTTTGCATGCAGAGCAAAATGCAGTCGACGTTGTCAGCATTATTGAGTTTCTTAGGAAATATGCACAAGAGGAGATGTTGCTGTTATTGTTGCTTTTGTTGTTGTTGTTGTTGTTGTTGCACAGCTGGCTTATGTGGCGTATGCGTATCAACTGTCTGCAAGTGAAGGTCAACCCAGAGAGCATCGTCGTCGTTGGCATGAAGTATCATTTATAAGCCGATTACGAGTTACATAAGCCGACCAATCGCCAATTCAACTAATGTGTCTTGGGGAACGATATGATATAAGGTGAGATGTGGTGAGGGGAGGTGAGATGAAGTGAAGTGAAGTGAGGTTAGGCTCAAGATATCACAGTTAACAGACGCTAACGGTTGTTGCATGCCTCTATTTTCTGTTGCTGCTACTGTTGCAACTAAGCAGATTAGCGAACATCGCACAAAATCCTTGCTTGATTGAAGAAAAAACCGTCAAGAAACTCGTTGTGTTATCACAGACAAAATTAATGAGAGCTTAAGTGTGATTTGAAATCAGAACTAAGTAGAAGAACTGAAGTGAGTAGAAGAAGTAAGAGTAGCAATCAATTCTACATTTATCTGGCATCACTTAAATAAATATGACTTCAATTGATGTTAATTAAGATCATTGAACAGATTTTCACTTGCTTCCCCTTACTAATCTCTGCAGTATACAAGTTTTTTCTCTTGACTTGTTTTTACGAAACTGACAAACTTTTCTTTAAACACAGTCGAATATAATAAAAATCAGGATCTGAAAATAACGATTATTTTGGTCTTTTATTTATAAAATGTTCTTCTTTAAAGACTCACAATATAATGATTAAATTTTAGTTATACCTAACAACTTGACCAATAATCATTATTTTTTATAAAAAATATAAATCTCAGAAGGTAATGATTAGTCATTCAGCATTATTTTTGGTTTCAAAATTAAGAAATATTTTCCAAAAATAATGGCCATACTAATAGAGCTAGAGAATCTTCGATGTTATCGGTGTTTGCTCTAAAATGTATAAAAACCACTATAAAGTTCAAAAATATTTATCAGATAACATTGAATATATATTTAAGGCAAAAGGCAAGATGAGAAATCGGCCCTTAGTTTAAAAAATCCACCCTATATGTATTTAATTGTATATACATATGTACATTATATATATTCAATGAAATCTCAACGATAATGTAGGAAGTATAGTTGCTTTTTGAAGGTCAATTGCCTTACTCCAAATCTAAGAAATATCGATGTTTCATTAGCTTTTTACATACTATGTATAGAAATAGGGTCTGCTTAAGATGAGAATGTGTTGTTGGTTCAATTGAATTGGTTCCAAACAAAAATGACTCAGATATGCAACTCTGTGAGCTAGTTCAATGAGAGAGCAAATTGTGATGGAAGGGGCGTCACATAAATTCCATGCCAAGTCACAGAGTCAGAGAGTCACAACAACAACAACAACAGCAACACTGTCAGATCATTGCTGTGCGCTGAGTCATCAACGCAGGTGACGGAGTCCAAACACCAAACGCAGCACCCAAAATCTTCAGATGAATTTCAACGAGAGCAAGAACGTAAGAGAGGGAGAGTGAAACAGCAAGAAAAAGAAAGAGATAAGGGGGATAGAGGATGTAAGAAAGTGATGCTGCACAACGTACAGCAAAAACTCTACAACAGAAGCGTTCCCATCGCATGAGTCACCGCTGTGCTAACTGTTAATCTCAGTCAGGCAGAGATGCGGGCAGCATTCAAAGCTTGAAAACAGTGGCAACTCTATAGCAGTGATGCCAACTTCTTGCCTAACGAGAATATAACAACATAATAAAAGGACACAAATAAAAAACAATACTTTTCCTAATAAATATTAATATTCGAAAACTATTTATACGGGAATCTCTTAAGATAGCATTATTCTGGGTTACGTTTGTGTAACCATTAATTTATTTAACATCAACTAATAGCAAACGGTTTTAGAATTAAAACTTAATTATGAACTAAGATGTTTTGTGAAACAATTAAAACAAATTACAAGTAATATTAGGTATATTACTATCATAATTTAGAAAGGGTACTATAATTTTGACACACAATGTGTAGCGTATTTAAATAGGCGTAACAGATCTTCTGAAGTACAGGGTACCAGGTATCTTTATTTAATTTCGTACTATTCGGACTAGTTCTATGTATTACTTTTTCAAGCATTTCGAGAGTTTTGGACATGAATGTTAGCCTGAAATCATCTAAGGCTTGCTGACGTACATATTATAATAAACCCACAAAAAGAAGTCCCAAGGAATCAAATCTTATAATCTATGTGGCCAGTCAAAGTCGCGTTAACATATTTTTAAGTTTTCACAACCAAACAACTATTTTTAATGTAATGCGTCAGTGTGAAGAAGTGATTCATGGCTTAAATTGTATTGAAATGACGTTTTCAAAACATGCCGACTCATGTCAATCGATTGAAAAAATTTCCAAGCAATTTAATACATTTACATATCGACATTATCGAATTATTACATTATATAGCTGCCATAGAACCGATCGGTCAAAAACCGACTATTCAAATATGTTCAAGGATTTGTTATGTTGTTGCATTGGTTACAATCAACATGGTTGTTTGTTGTAATACTCATCTGATTTATTATACCATAACAGTTAGTTCAAAGATGATTACCTGTAAAGAGAAGAAGAATTTAAAAGATTATTAAACATGTTAAAAATAAAATATAGAACTTTGATTTAAAAAGTTATGGTATTTTTTTGCTTAAAATATCTCAAGCAAAGTCAAGTGTGCTTGGTAGATTTTTATAAAACCTAACCAAGTTTGATAAAGATCGAAATACTATATCTTTTGTATATTTTTGTTAGCTTAAGATACAATTGAGCCTATCAATTTCAATATTTGTCTGCTTTGTTCGTTGAAGAAGGATAAAAATTATATTTATTTGCATTTTATTTAATAATTTCTAAAATAGGATCGATTTTCGAATAGGTTCCTGGCTGCAGAATGTGTAAAAAGGACAGATTTAACTGGAAAAACAAGTGAGTCGGCAACACTGGTGAGGGCTGCTTCCAAGAAAGAAGCCGTCGATTTGGTTTCTCGTTTGACCTATGATGTAATCAACGCGTTCGCTTGCCAACTTGAAAGGGTCGTCCAAGGTCGTTGTTGTTGTTATTGTTATTGTTACTGTTGTTTCTTTTTTTATTTGTATTTGTATTTGTATTTTTTGCATGTTGCGTGTGGGTTGATGCTGCTGTTAACTGATGCTGCCGAATTGAGCCCAAAGTCAAAACCAAGGCGTCACCGTTACAATCCCCTCTTTTGATCCCCCCTTTTGCGCCACCTTTGTCAACTCAACTCACTGTGTAATTCAACGCTTTGAACTTTAACGCTTCGTTAAATTTCACGCATGCAGATTTCAAATGCTGCCTATATGTGTGTGCGTGTGTGTGTGTGTGTAGAAGTGTGAGTGTGTGTGTGTATACGCGTCCCAATTCTGTCAATCAACTGCGTTTTTTGTGGGTGCCAAGCGTTTTGTTTGGATTATGTTAACCACAAAAGGCCAAAGTCAAAGTATTAATAACAACAACACCAACATTATAGACAACAACAACAACAACAATAGCTGCAACAACAACAAAAGGAAAGGCTCCATCAACAACAATATACGACAACGCGAAATGCAACAAATTGCACTCAGGTGTCCAACTTAATAATAATATTTAAAGTTCAATTCAAGCGCATTTCAAATTTTTATTTTTGGCCAAAAAATAAAAACAAAAACCAAAGAAAACAAAAACTAAATGAATCTGTTTAAATGAAGCAACCTAAAAAAATGTTTAACGAACGCTTATAAAAACAGTCATCAAATGCATTAAACACAAGACTTTATTTTTGTCTTGGTTTTTTTTTTTAATAACCCATGGCTTTAACCGGTTCAGCAAACACCCCCCACCCCACCACACTCAAAAAAAAAAACTTCAACTGCGATTCAGCTTGTCAATCGGACCTGGAACTGGAACTGGAACTGGAGCTTTGACCGACTTCACTCCTATTGCTGTTGTTTTGATACCCTGCAAAAAAAAAGGGTTCAAAACTCTGTGCAAGTGTCTGTAGCAGTAGGTAGGAGACAACTATAATCCTATAAGGTATAGAGATTCTGGATTCACTTAAATAAATAACAAATACAAATACAAATAAATTTATTTTATTGTAGCTTTGATTTAATCCTAAGCAAAAACAACAATATGAGTTATAGGTAGGTAGGAAACAACTTCATTTCCAAAGGGTATTTAGATTCTGGATCTGTACTAACTGACGGGTCGAGCTAGATAACACAATTTTGAGCCTTTTAGGTATATAAATTTTGAGTTAACATAACTAGACGGATCGAGCTAAATAATACTAGCAAATGCATCACAAAAGTTGATTTATGTTATTGTTGCTTACATTTAATACTAAAATATATGAGCAATTGTTTAAAGATACATACATAAACTTTTGATCTAGGCTCTATTTATGTGCATTTCATTTACATATCTTCAAAATTTCATGACGATCCGCTAAAAAACACAGAAGGTTTTTTAAGAACAGTTTAATTAAGTCTGGCGCGATTTATTGAATTTTTTAGCTGTTTAAAAATATACGTGTGGGTGTGGTAGGGTATCTACTAGTTGATCACACTTGATTGCAACATAAGTATTTACTTGATTTTTTTTTTCGATTGGATTTAACGTTTTTGGGGGCAGAGGTCAAGAGTGCAACGCGACAAACTCTCAACGGGAGGGAACTTTTTGCTACGGTGGTGGTGGCAACTCTGCTCTCCATTGTTGCAATTAAGCTAATTTATTTTGTTGGAGCCTGGGAAGAAGCAATAAAGCAGGCAGCAACAACAACAACAACAACAAAATGGAAAAGTGGAAATGAAATGCTTTTCACACATGAATGCGAGCGAATGCATTGCACGCTGGAGGGGCGGACAGGAGGGAGAAGGGGTGGAAGGAGGGGAGGGGTGGCCATTGAAAGTTTGTGTGTGTGTGTGTGTTTGTTTGATGGAAACGAGATTGTTGTTGCTGTTGTTGTTGTTGTTGCGGCGTCGCGGAAAATGTGGGAAATTCATGGAAGCAATTTTTCGTTGTTAAAGGCTTTAAAAGTCTCAGTGTCTCAAGTCGCGACAGAGAATGCAGCGTAAGAGAGATAAAGAGAGAGAGAGAGAGAGAGAGAGTTAAAGTTGCATCGCATAATGAAATACAACGCGCGATTTATAGAGTATACAGCGATTGTGTAGAAGTTAAGAGAATATAGACATAGGAGCAGTAGTGGAAGAGGTAGACGAAGTAGTTTTTCCCCCCCACACCCCCTCTGATCTTTTGCCAGTATACTTCAAAGAGTTGAGAGAGCTCTCTAGTCGCGGCAGAGAATGCAGTATGCAATATGAAAGAGAGAGAGCGAGGGAGAGTGAGAGAGAGAGAGAAAGAGACTCTAAGCTGTATCACATAATGAGCAGAAGTGCAAGAGGTAGACGCAGTAGTTTTCCCCCCAACACTCCCTCTGATCAGTCTCCATTGAGCTGACAGCTTTTACTTTGTTGTCGTTGTTGTTAATTGCTTGGCCATTGGCCCCGCAAAAAGGTTCTCACGTCCATCTCGACCATTTCAACCGTCTCGACTGTCCGGCTGCCGGTTAGTTGAGCCATTAGCGCGTCTCTTTAACCAGAACCCGATGCAGAGAGACAGCTTCAAGATCGAGGAGTTGGAGTTGGAGGCCAACTCTTCTGGGTGGCTTGTGATCTTAAAAGAAAAGCAAACCGACGACGCAACGCGACGCGACGCGACGATTGAATTGTTGACGCTGCATTTTCAAAAGAAGAAGGAATGCCTTCCAGGAAGAGACCAGTCCAAGTTCAGTTTAGAGCAGAGCGAAGCAGAGAAGTGAAACTGAACCGAGATCGGGGCAGACAGAGATCATCAATTGGTGCCGACAATGAGAGTCAAATGTGCAATTAATCGTTTATCAGTGAACATGCATCAAATGCTTAACTATTTGCCAGGTGAAATGATGATAATGACGATGATTGTAATGTTGATCAATTGCCTGTCTTACTCCTTCTTCTCTCTCTTTGTCTCACTGTCTCTCTGTCTCCCAGTCTCCCTGTCTCTCGATTGCTGCACTTGGCACTACTGGCCGTCATAATAAACTCAGTTAATGCAATAGAAATTAATGAAAAGCTACAAAGAAAATAAACACGAAACGAAACGACAAAAAATAAATTGTGTGCATATTAGAAAATAAATGCAGAAAAAGAAAAAAACATAAGAAACAGAAAAAAAGACACAACTCGCGTAGTAATAATAGTAATAATAATAATAAAATGGAAAAATGGAAAAACTGCAGACACGCAACCTCAAAGTCCAAGTGGAAGCCTGTCTAGCCTGATCTCCATCTCCATATCCATCTCCGGCTCGACTGACTGACTAACTGACTAACTGACTTACAGACTGACTGACTGACTGACTAACTAACTAACTGACTGGCTGACTGCCTTGTCCAAGTGAAAGAAAGAGTTGAAACGAGCTGTCCGACAGCAGCGTTGTGTGCCTTTCTACTTGCCTAGTACTTAGTATTTGTACACTGTGCACACTCCGTGCGTTGCATGCAACACTCCGATGCAGAGGCAGATTCAGCGTCAGAGGCACAATTTGGTCATCAAGTGAGCGATAAGATCATCAAGTTCTTAATTATCGATAAGTGCAAAATAATACACATTTTTATTTCCCCCGATTGCTTCGATTTTATTATTATTATTATTTAATGTATTTTAGAATTAATTCTAGGTTACACTAAAAGTTACCCAGAGCTATCAAATTGTCAAAGTTATCAATAATCTATCGATATAACAACTTTGCTGAATCGATAATATACTTACTATCGATAAGTTTGCAGCTTGAACAGCAAGCTTGATAAACAGTCAATGCTTAACCTCATTCTAAAACGTTACAGCTTTTGGGTTATCGATAAGCATTCGATAGCATAATTCGATCAGAGGTTTCTTTTTATTATTTAACAATCATATACATAGACATATGTACATCATATTGGCAAATAGCTTATCGATGTGTTATCGATTGCACCGATCAACAAGGTAAAGTTCCTAGTCAGTCACAGTTAGCATAAAAAAGTCAGTGAAAAGTTAAGTATATCTATTTTGTTTTATAGATATTTTTGTTGATTTATTTATTTACTATTCAAGTTCAAGTTATCAGCATAACTTTAAGACAAGTAAACACTGACCGATGTTCAGCTATCGATACTACATTAAATTCTTATCGATCGTTCAGAATAACTGAATCGGAACGACAACCTTCTCATTTGCCGGGCAATTGAACGGTCGTAGAACTCATGTTGGAATTTTGTTTTCTTACTATCCAACAATGCCACGCCCCGTGCGAACAAAATTAATTGTTAATTCATTTTGTTTATATTTATTTTAATGTTTTCTTAATTTATTGTAACTTTATTTTGAGCTGACAATGGCGAGGAAGTCAACGCCAGAGCTCTGACCAAGATCATGGCCAGCTGACGCTGATGATGATGATGATGATGACGATGTTGTTGTTGATGATGACGATGTTGTTGATGATGATGATAAAGATGTTGATGATGTCAGTTAGCCAAGGAGTTGCACAGAGCTTTAAAATGGGTCAAACATGTGCTGACCAGGCAGCTTTTACTTTACAAAAATTGGCAATGGATGACTTGCAGCAAAGTGTTGCACGCTTTCGGTACCGGGCTGCCGCATTTTGTGGCATCTTGTTGCCGGTTGAGTGAAGTAAAAGTGAAGTTTTTATTTTCGATTTACTGTCGCCGGCGCTTTTATTATTACTTTTTTTTTTCTTGCCTTAACATTGGAGGACAGCTGCTTTTACTCCCGGACTCTAACCATAAGTTCGACTTGGACGGGACGAGTTTGTTCTGATCTGAATTATCCAGGTGTGGGTATCGATATGGTAATATTTATAATATCAAATTACGATATGTAATTACAAATTACAAATATTATAAACTCTTATATGATATTCCTCAATATAATTTCATTTTGCTCTTAATTTATGACCAAGTAATTATTTTATATTTTAAGGCCTATGTACTGATTCTGGTTTTAAATAGTTATTATTAGATTTCTTATATGGTTAAATTTTCTTAATTTTTAGTATCTATATCTAACCGAGAGCATGTTTAAGAATATGAATTAGGAATATGAGAATATATTGAAGTTTAAATTGTAATTTTATTAATTTTTGACTTTCTAATTATTAAACTATGCAAAACGTCTACAAATCTACAATTCTGAAAAATATAGTTATTCTATAAAATATATATATTTTAATCATTTTACTAATTCATATCGATATTCTATGCGATATGACAATCATCATTCTAGTTTAAATTTCTTTATTTTACCTCGAATATTTCAAATACGAATAAAAATATATTTGTTAAATAGACTCAGCACGAAAGTGAACAAATAAGCCTATTTGTACGGTATAATGTTTGATATGATATTCTATGTGATATTTGTACCGATTGTCCTAATATCGATACTTCTTTTTGACGATAGTCAATGGTTTGTTGGTTGATTAGTTAGTTGTCTATTCCCGGTTCTCGGATTGCTGTTCAGTTTCCGTTTTTTCTGTTTGCCCCGCTAATTGAAAACAGCCATAACTTGCAACAAAGAGCTGCAACTTACAGTTTGCCGCCGACTGGCATTGGACTCATTACGCCCCAACACAAGGGCGCACTGAGCTCTTGAACGTGCCACCGATCAAAGGGGCAGGGCTGGGGCACTGGGGCTGACTGGCTGTTGCATTAATGCGCGTCACGTAGCATCATGTTCCGCTCCACTCCCACTCTCTCTGCTCTCTCCACTCTCCACTCTTTACTTTCAATGATGCCCCATCCAGTCCGTGCGTGCAACGCTATGAAACCAATCAATGTAGTCAAAGAAGAAGAAGAAGAGGAGGAGCAGGAGCAGAGAGGGAGTAGGCAGCGGATGGTCTTTTGTAAGGGGTGTGGGAGGGTCACTTGGCGTGACGCCGCGTTGTTGTTGCCAGCTGCCTTTTAACAACGGCAACAAATGAGGCAAAATCATGCGTAAAGATTTTTTCAACATGTGCCTGCATTCTGTATGTGTTGTGCGTGTGTGGTGTGTATGTGTGTGTGTGCAGCACGCGTTGCTATTTCCGTTCTGGACAACAACAACAACAAGCACAGCAACAACAACAACAACAACAACAACGAGGCGAACAACAGACACAACGATCACTGCCCCACAAATGGGTCAACAAATGGATGGCGTAGGCCTGGATGAGTTGTCCACCAAGTTGATTTACTCAATGGCCTCCCAATGTCCATTCATAGCGACAGTCAACTGTACCATTTACGCACTTGGTGTACACGAGTGTTGCCAACTTTTGAGACTTTAAAAAGCTGTTCAAGATCGGAAAAGCTAAGTTTTTCCTCAAACAATTCTGTAACAAAATCTGATATTTTTCATGTTTATTGTTCACAATTTCCATTATTTTTCAATAACTTTTCAAAGTTAATCAGCAAAATGTAAAGTCAAACCAATTGTTAATTGCTGTCCGCTGTTTTCGACATTTATACGCAATTGGTCTTTGAAAAAAAGTCACATTTGTCTGGAAAAAAGCTGCTTAAGCAGCACTGTATACTGTACAGTTATCCAGCGAGTTGACACAAAAGCCGAGAATCCACTTTAATTCGTGTGACATCTTCTTCCATAAGTAGCAAATGAAATTATGATCAATTACGATATTATTTCTTACGATATTATCGATCGAGAGATCGATTTGTAATCAACACCAGTTAAACTTAAACTGGAATTTATTTGGGAAGTGAACACTTTTATTTAAAATGACAATATCATTACTTTAAAGTTTAAACAGGAAGAAGTAAGAGATTTGAATAAGAAGACTTGCATTAAGACAATTTATTTCAGTCTTAAAAGAGAATGGTTTAAACAAAAAAGAAAAAGCAATTTCGTGTAATGCAATAAATGTATCTTAATGTAATATGGAAATACATAATATTTTTATTACAAGCTCAGTTGAAACATTATCTTAAATTAAGTTTATTAACAATAGGATATATTTAAAAAAGAAGGAAATTGCCTTCAACTCTGAAGAACTTCAAAAAATTCAGTCTACCAAAAGATATATCAGTTTTTGGTTAATCTTATAAACAAGTATACTTTATATTGCCAAAAATAGTTATAAGCTATTTTTAAAAGAAAAGTCGAAAAATCAACGTTAACTTTAAATAAAATTGAATTCACTTTTAGAGATTATATTCTTTCTATGAATTATAATATAATCCCTTTTCAGTGGCAATTGATAACTTAAGAATTATTCAGAAATTTTTGTAGAATCAATTCTGCTTGTAGGGGTTAGCTTACAAACACTTTTGCTTATCTCAGGTTCAGGTTAATCATTCAATCAACTCATTGATCAATTTGATCATTCATCAATTTCCCATCGCTCGCAGAAATGTATTTGTATATTTTTATTATTACTTTTTGTATGTATGTATGCATTTATGTTTATATTAAAGCTCATTCATTCATGCAATTGCAATTGTTTGTGAGTGAGTGTCTGTGAGTGTTTGTAATTCATTCATTCATTGATTCACATACACAAGAAATTAACAACAGTTTGTTGCCTTCTACCGCTGTCTCCCTATGTGCCCCATGTTCCCGTTGCTTCCACACTTTACTTTCTTCCCCTTCCCCTTCCCCACCCATCCCACTCTTCTCACCCATCTCACTCACTCCCTCTTGCATCTCTTTTCATCGGCAATGTCTCGTATTCCATGTTCCCTGTTCATTCATGCGCACGATCGTTTTCATTCATATGCACAATTTGAGCGACGCACACACACATCCACACACACACACACACACACACACACACACACACACACACACACACCACACACACACACACGCTCATACTTGTACATTTTATAGTAAAAATTTGTTTTCAAGCAGCATAAATTAATGTTTATTTATTCTTAGCTCGGTTTTCTTTTCATTTCACATTTGTTGTTGTTGTTGTCAGTTTCTGCTTCATCTTCTTCTTCTTCGTGTTCCTCCTTTTCTTGTTCCCCATTTGTTGTTGTTATTATTGTTATTTTTGCCACGCTTCTTCATCGCCATTTTTTCAATTAAATTTCAATTTAAGTTTCTTCCTGGGCCTTCGCCTCCTCTCTGTCACACACACACACACACACGATCTCCCTCTCTAACTCTTTTGCTGATATTATCGCTACAACAACATCAACAACTCGTTTAGCATACAATTTTTGTTTGTTGTTATTATTATTGTTTTTACGTAATTAAATATTCAAAATTTTCGTTTATTTTTTTTAACGATTTTTACTTGTTGTCAGTTGCGTGGGCGTCTATCTGTCTCTCTCGCTCTGACACACTAATTCCCTTTCATCAGTGTTGCCAATTTAGCCTTTTACGAGTAGATCTGTCTTTTTTAAAACCACTTCAGCCAGGATTAATATCAGACATAACCTATCCGAAAATTTCTCCTGTTTTATGAACTCGAAAATATAGTTTTTATGTAAAATATAAGAACTAAAATTGAAATTAAAGTGACTTTTAGCCTTTTTTAAATAGTTTAATTACCTAAAAATTATGGTAGAAGTGCATCATATTTAGAAGCGTTAGTAAGTTCATGTTTAAGATAAATTTATATATAAATAGTTTCCTACTAATAGTACTAACTAACCCAGCATAATTTACTATCGGTCTGACTTTTCTAGGTCCCCAATCCCTGATTCCTCTCTTAACCATTTTAATAGTCTGGTTTTATTTAGTTTGTAAAATTTAAAATGTAATTTAATTTTGAGTTTTTAAGTTAATTTTATTATATATAAATACTGAGTCGACTAATCATAGTTGATAATATCAAATAAACAAACAAATATACAAAACTAAATACATAAATAATATTGACTAAATCTGATTTATTAAATATTGAAATCATATAAAAGTAAATAAAAATGTTCTGAAGGCAATTAAAATAAAATAAAATAGTCTTTAAATTATGTGCCTGCTCCTTGCTAATGGAGTAAACTTCTTAATTGTTGCAAGTGCTAAAACGTGGCGAAAGTTTAAAATGATGTTGCAACAACAACAGCTGATTGCAAGCAACGGTCAGCCAATGTGGCAGCTTAGGAGAAGGCAGAGGGAGTAAAGGAGGTTGCATAGTGAAAACCCTTGTGGTTGCTTTACTTTATTGGCAGCTTTCATGGGGTGTCGTCTCTTCATTGTTGTTGTTGTTAATGTTGTTGCTTGCAACATTTGCATTGCAATTTCACACAAGCCAAAAAGAAAGAGTTTGTTGCCAACATTGTGTTACATATTAGCTCAATGCACAGGGGTTTGCAGGGGGTAGGGCAAGGGTGCATGAGGGAGGGGCGGAAAGGGGAATTGTGGGAGTGGGCTGCTTCAGTGCTTCACTAAGGGAAGACTTGGGGCAATTCAGGCGAAGACAAAGCGCAATACAAAATAGACAATGGAATGTTGTGCCCCAAAATGGAGTTGGCCAACAGCAGCAACAGCAGCAACATCAGCAACACTAACAACAGCAACACTTTTGTTTGCAATTGTATTTGCGGTTGTGTGGCGACTTCGACGCGACTTTCGCAGCAGTGTCCGCATTTTTTCATCATCATCAACAACAACAACAACAACATGTTGTTGTGGCATCCATCCGTTTGTGGCTTGCCGGCTCTTTGCAGGGCCCGCTGATAAAAAAAAAGCCCAGCAACAACACATATATATGTATGTAACTCTCTCGTTGCAAGTAGGAAATGTGTTTGTTGCATAATTTATGAGGGGAAAATTGTTATACTTAGTTTTCATCTTCATCATTAACTTTTAGCTTCTACTCTTCGTTTTCCTTTGTCATTTGTCTCTGCTTTTCATTCATTTATTATTTTATGGCAGCTTGCAATGGCCTTGAAGTGCGTATGTGGTATGTGTCAGAGAGAGAGGGAGAGAGAAAAAGAAGAGAGAGAAAAAGAAGAGAGAAATGGCAGATATGGAAAAGTCTTTTCTAAAATGATTTTAGTTTCTTTAAAAAGAAGAAAAGAGCTTTCCATGTGCTTTTAAGCAGCAGCGTTAAATAAACTATTAAAGGATGTCTTAAGTAGAAAAGAGCTTTTAATGTGCCTGAAATAAACTTGAAGAGAATGTTTTAAGTAGAAGCAGACAGGGATCATTTAATGTGCTTTTTATAAAAAGCATCAAAGGAAATTTAAAAGGGCTTTCAAAGTTATTTAGTAATTAACATCGATTTCATTAATTTCCCAACATTATAGGGAACATTACATACTTTTATTATGGCAATCAAAATAATCAAAATGCTTTTGAAAATAATATTGCAGCAATTAGTTCATCACTTAAGCTATACAATTAACCTATTATTAATAACACCGAGCCGACTTTAGTTTTTACCTCAATCAGAATTTATTTGGTTCTCCACTTATTAACTTGGCTGTAAACTTTATCACAGTTAACTGGAGCCAATTGAAATTCCATTAAAATTTCAAAATAATTTCTTTATTGGCAAAACAAGTTATAAGATTTGCATATTGTTGTGGTATATATAATACTATCGATAGTCTGACAATACTATCGTCAACTCAGAAGGGAAATAAATATCTGAAACCAAAAGTAGTCTCAAAAAAAGATGCAATTTAATTTTCCAAAAATATATACTAAGTTTTCTTGACTATATTCGAAATTAAAACAATTTGTTAATGCTACAACTATTTCGATAACATAAATGTAACTTATGCACAGAGATCAAAGTTGTAAAGGTTGTTGCCATTCTAATTGATGTTGGCCAACAGTTGCACATATCACACATATTTCACGGATACTCAATTGTGTATCTATGTACTCGTATAGCTGTACAATTTGTATCTGTAGCTGCTGTTGAAATACAATAACTAACTGAGAACTGAGAACAGCCACAGTTTGGTTTGTCCTTCAGGTGCCGCACCGAATACCTTTCTCAGCCATGTCCCCTATATTCCACTCTCTTGGTCTTGGCCAGACGTCAGATTAATTATTTTGCATCGTAAATAAATTGTGCATGCGGCAATTTAGTTAACAAATTATAGTTGTGTGTTGTGTGTGTTTAAATCGCTGTCCAAGTGGCGCCATCGACAACAGTCGACGCCAACGCGTTTTCTGCGCGTTTTGAACCGCCTCCTCCTCCTCCTCTTCCCATTATTGAGTGTCTTGCAGTGAATTCAGTTGACTGGAGGATTACGGAATCAATAAAAGATGCCGAAATGACGCTAAAAATTTAATGGGTTTATAAGGATAGAAGGAATGCAACTACACAGAAAGAAAAAACCTGGAATTCCCCAATAAAATCAATCCCGAACTGTGTTAAACGTTTCGCTGATCTTGGATTTTCTTAAGCCGTGCACGAAATACTATAAATATTTGATTTACATAGCCTTAATTGAGCAACTATATTCTGAAGACATATGTACATATGAACAAATAATATCTTAATTTTTAGAATTGTTATTCTTTTCTTTCTGTGTAGATTGGCGCTGCCAACTCGTATTGATCGCTGGTTCATATAAAAGTCTTCCTCAATGTGTCAACAATTATGTAAAAGCTTAAAGTTCACTTTGCTTGATTTGAATTTGAGAATTGCTCTTTTTTCTTTCTGTGTAGAGTTGAACGATTGGCGCTGCCAACCCGTTTCGATAGCTAGTTCATAAAGAAGTCTTCCTCAATGTGTCAACAATTATGTAAATGCATTAAATTCACTTTTGTTGTTTATTGTTGAACAGTGTTGCCCCCTAATCCCCTCTATGGTGTTGGAGGCACCTTCTTAGTCCACGTTCCGTATGCAAATCAAAGCTAATTGCAAATGCTGCAGGCGTCGTCGTCGTCGTTGTTGTTGTCGATCGACGTCTCTTTTGCCGTCTCAGTTCTGTCAGTTGGCGGCGTCTCAGACGCTTTTGTCCAAACGCTGACACAATAATTACCGCAACTTAGCGACAACAGTTTGTACCTCCCTCTTTGCCTTTGGGGTCTTGACTACCACCCAGTTGAGTTTGGTCAGCGCCTCGACAGGTTGCCCAACCGTTGTCAGCTAATCGTCAGCAACGAACCACCTACCAAAGACCTTCTAAGACAAACAACCAAACAACCAACTAACCAACCAGCCAACCAGGCAAACAACCAAATAACCGAAACAAGTACAACAAACTGAACAACTTAACAACCAAACAAACTGAACACAAGCCAAGCAACAAATCCGTAGCTGTAACTTGAAATGTTTCCTTTTGGGTTTGGCCAAAGCTTGGCATTGAACCATGAAATGTTCATCTGTACGTCATCAAATATTCCCTGTAGCCATACCCTGTAAAAGTGTTGACAACAAATTGTTGAATATTAATTGTTTTTTAACTTGTAAATTATTGTAAGTCCCTTAAGAAAGCAATAAAGATGCTATAAGTAAGTTGTAAAAAAAAGTATTTAAACTTTTTTCTTTCCGTGGGCATACCCTGTAAAAGTGTTGACAACAAATCGTTGCATATAAATTTATTTTAACTTGTAAATAATTGTAAGTTCCTTAAGAAAGCAATGAAGTGTAAAAAAATGTAATCAAACTTTTTTTTCTCCCTTGCTGGGTATCTCTAAGCCGATCACACCCTATAAATCAGTTGCCGTTGTAAATCATTTTTTCTTCACATTATTTTTTCTATTTTATCATAGTCATTGTGCGTTTTGCTTTTGGACTCAAAAGCCACTTACTTCTACACCGTAGACAACGTATGTGGTACTGTCGACGGTCACGCCTACCCGCCCATTAGATAATAGTAACAAATGCGCCGCCAAAAAAAATGTTTAAGTTTTTATGCAATTTTTCGATTGGATCTGGCGCACATACGGACGTGTATTTGCACATTTTCGCACAAGTTGGCAGTTATACCGTTTTAATTAAGTAGTTTCTTTGTTCAGAGCTAAATAACCGCATAAACCATAAAGTCAATAGTTATCTCCAAGCAAGTTGGCAGCCCTAATGTATTATTTACTCGGTAATCAATAGTTGAATCATATAGAAAACAGTTTCTATATTTTAATTGCTGATGCCGCTCTGCCTAGCAAGTTGTCAGCCCCAAAGTGTTAGTCCCAGGTACAATTCGTTAAGAAGGAAATCGAAACTGGCTTTACCTAATTTAAATTATAATAATTTTGTTCTTTTGGAACCCGATTAATAAATACTTCGTTTCTGTAAACAATATTTTGGATGTACTGTTAGTGAATGAATTGGCAGTGCCATAAAGTTGACCACTCGTTAAACGTAAGCTTTTGTGATAAATAGCTAAAGTGCAATTCTTTTACAGTTGCTCCACACTTGAATTTCTAAAAGTGTGTTGGCAGCACCAAAACAATGCTGAAGTAAAACGATGCTGTGAATTTCTAACTAACTTTGCTAAAATCCTTCACACTCGTCTGGTTGCAGTCTACAATCTACCGTTTTCAGTCTGCAGTCTGCAGTCTTCAGTCTTCAGTCTTCTGAGATTCGTTGCTTTTGAACAAACAGAAAGTTTCTACTACGCGACTCTTTTTAAAGCTTTACTTTCTTTTTCGAGTGCGAATGCGACTTCTACATGCAGTTGGTACCCACTTTGTTTCTTCTTTTTTTTCGCCTTCCTTCTGCTGTACCCCCATACCCATCTGCCTCCTCATCCTCCCTTCTGCTGTGTTTTTCGCGCTTTTCATTTCTGTTGCGGTCTCTCATGTTATTTCAATGTTTTTTCTTTCTTCTTCTTGTCGTTGTTGTTTCGCTTTTACTTGACGACTTTTTGTTGCTCTCATTGTTGTCGGGCTATAAAAGCGCACAAGTTGTCAATTATTTTATAATAAAGAGCGAGACCGGCCACACATTAGCCAAAGGGAGGAAGGAGGAGGGAGCATGATGGGCAATGGCCAGCGAATGGCCCAAAATATTTAGGCCAAGAACCGACAAAGACCAAGACGAGACGGACCGAAACTCAATTTACCCCTCTTCTCTCTCTCTCTCTCTCCCTTTATCTCAGTTGGGTACCTTTAAAGGTTTTTTTGCTGTTTTCTGAGCTACAAAAAAAACAACAATTATTGGTCATTGGTATAAATATTTGTGGTCAGTGTAAGTAAAAAGCGATTCGGCGACAACAAACCCAACTACTCCCCCCTTTTCCCTTTTCCACTGCTCACTGCTATTTTCAGTCGGTGGTTTCGACCGTTGTTCGCTAATTGGTTAACTGCAATTGGTTAACTTTTCAATTGCCGTTGACCCAAACAGAGAAACAAAACACGTTAAGAAAAGGTGCCAAATTAGCGACGTTAAAATTGTTGGCCAAAATGTGTTAAACGAGCATTTGCGCAACACACTGCGAAGGAGAACGAGGAGCAAAGCTAGGGGCTATCAGGTAATCCCCTAAAATTCAACCAAAAAAAAAAAAAATAAAGTAAAAGAGGGCGTGTCTCAAAGACAACGAAAACGTGATCACAGATGACAGGCAAATTGGAAAATACACTGAAAGCAAATTCAATTAGCACAATTCAAATGAACCGAAAGGGGTGTCTCTATGAGGGGGTAGGGGGTGTTAAGGGGCGGGAAATTACGACCAGTTGAGATGTTGGTCGTGTGTCTGTAGTCGGTATTTGAAGTTAGCTAATCTTAAGTTGTCTAAATAGTCACAAATCAATGCAGACTAGTATTAATAGAGGCTGCATAACAATCGCTTATCGATTGTTATCGATATTTCATAAAAGCTTAAATTAAAAGTATATTTGATTTTAAAGGATATAGACCAGCGTACATTAAGAAAGAAAATTAGATTATCTTAAGATCTCTAAACTATATTAAAATTTTGTCATTATTTGTATTTAACATATTTTATTTTTTAAAAATTTAATTGAATTAAGAAATGAAATTAAAAACTATTTGGTTTAATATTGATATGTACTATGATATTGACGCTGCCTTTCTTATAAAATTATAATTTAACCATCTTTGAGGATTTAGATTTTAGGAAAATTGTATTATCTTGAATTTCAAGTTGTGAGCGAGAATAGAAATGAAAGAAAAACTTATGAAATCTTTAAAGATTCTGATACCATCAGTTTTTTTGTTTGTTGTAATACTTATCTAATTTATTATACCAAAACAGTTTTCATTCACAGATGCTTACCTGTAAAGAGAAGAAGAATTTAATAGATTATTACAAATGTGAATAACAAAAGATATAATTGAGTTATACAAAGATAATGCTTTAAAAGTACTGATATTTGGTAGCATAGTGTTTCAGTCACATTTACAATTGCAGTCACATTCAGTGTGCTTCTTTCTGATCCACTCCAAGTCTCTCGTAATCATGGCAAATGACAATTTCTTATCAAACAACAAGAACTACGAAAACAAAAACAAAAACAAATACGCCCGCATTTCGTGTCCGCTATTGTTGTTGCTATTGTAGTAAATACTAGTCGTTGTTGTATCTATTGTTGTTGTTGGTGTTGTTGGTGTTGTTGCTGTCCTCAATTTGCGTAAAATGGCACAACGAAATAAATTAAAATGCAGCAAGAGTCGCAGTCGAAGTAGCAGTTGTTGCGAGAGACTTAAGACGCAAGTTTCCACTCTGCCACTCCATATCACACACTAACACACACACAGAGAGAGAGAGGGGGTGGGCAAGGGGCATGGGTAGCGGGATCGTGTCATGGCATGACTGTGACGATAACAAAGTCACATTGTTATCGGCGGCGCAACAAACGCGACGAAGACTTTTTCAAACACGCAACGAATGCTGAACACACATTTGAAAATCATTCGATATATAACAATAATCAATAAATGAACATAAATAATAGTTTCAATTATATTCGATAATATTATAAATATTCAAACATAAATGTTTGATTTATAGAAGTAAGATATTCAATAGAACGAATAGAAATAATCAGAACATGTGTAAATTTGAAAGGTATATGATGACAAATATTCATTGTGTGAAAGTAAATAAAATCGATACATACATATATAGTATATCGATATTCGATTTTGTATGAATAAAAATCATAACTCATCAATGAATGATTGTAAATTTGCAATGTTTGCATGTAAATATTCATTTTAAGAATAAATATTCGATGAGTAGATAAATATACACAAAGTGTGAATTAAAGCATTCGATCAGTCAAAAAATATTCGATATACGATTGAATATATTCGGTGTACGACTTCACATATCCAATACAAGTTGAGAGCCGATCGCTTCAGTGCAGAACTCTATTTTACTTAAATTTGAAGACAAGTTTACAAACAGTCTGCTTGAATCGATGTACCCGACCACTGCCTTGGATCTCACGTCTTCAGCTTCAAGTGAATCGACGCATAATTGACAGAGTCGCTTCCATGTTGGGTGTGTGTGTGTGTGTGATGTGTGTGTGGCTTGGTGTGATAACATGTCCATATAGTGTAGTACCGCTCTCTATCTATCTCTTCCCTTCTTTTTCGCTCTCTTGCACACTCTGGCTGGCTAGTCTTGTGGGTGACTTGTTGTTCTTACTGTTGCCGTTGTCGTCTTTTAATTTGCATTTAGCAACAACAACAACAACAACAACAACAGCAACAACAACAACGAGTACAACATCAGAAATGTCCGCTCGTTATGGCGTCGGCGCTACTTCAAAGCGTTTGCTTTTTATTTAGTTTTAGTTTTAATTTAAATAAAATGCGCAACAAGACAAGAAACAAATCGAAACGAAGGAAACTCAATGAAAACTTTTATTTTATTTGTTATTTCTTTATTTGTATTTAGTTTTATTGACAGCCTCCGACGACGTGTATGGAGAATAAACGTCTCACGACTTTGGCTCAATCGAAGAGAACTTTTAGCCGCCCGACAGGCAATCGCCTTTTAGGCCACGCCTCAGCTACAGTTGTAACTCGTAAATGACGACCACCCGCAATAACCCAACCCCAACCCCCTACCATACAATAAACATGGCAAACAAATTGACCAACAGCGCTGGAAATGCGGCTAAAACGCAGCGGGAAGTCAACGGTTTAGTGAGTGCAGGAACCCCGGATAGAGATCGTTGTGTAATCGCCACTGGGTTAAGTCGGGACTCAAACCGCTATTAAGGTAAATTGCGTGGGAGTTGAGTGACTAGGAGTGAAAAGGGGACAGAGGAGGGTAACGGAAATTTGGCGTGGAAAAAATATAATTAATGGAACCACTTGAATGCAATTATTGCATAAATATATTGTCAAGACAATAAATATTGCCGCCGCACATTTATAGTTGTTATTGTTATTCTTATTGTTGTCGGCAAATTAACAAAGGCCGCTTGTTTAGACGCCCCAGCAACCTTAGCCTGCCACGCCCCGCTGACCAACAGCCAACTTAAAAGCCTTTTGCCCTCCCCCTCACCATTGCCACGATTTGGTCTCTTGGCCAGTTGCGTAGACTTAACCGACTGTAAAGCTAGTGTCGTAAAAACTAAGCTAGTAAAAGTGCTCCAATTGAGCGTACATCACTAGTTAGATACCCCGCAAAAGTTTTCATTAGAGCTACCTAAATCGATACATATATCAATAACTAAATGGTAAAAGATACATTTATGTGTATAAAGATATGCATGGATAATGGATATGCATTTCTTAAAACAGCAAATATCGATAGCAAATAATCGAGGCAACCGATAATTTGATTACATAAATCAGTTAAAGTGTAATGTACGAACTTCCAGTTACTATAGTTCGATAATAGTGTAACCAAAATTGTGCTGTCAAGTGAAAAGAGTAGCAACTGTTGAAGTCTGTTATACCCTGCTGTCTTATTAACAGGGTAAACAGCAACATTAGCAACATTTACAGCAATTGCTACTCATGCTTTGACTCTTATATGGCGGCACTATAATGTTCTTTTCTTTTTTTAAGGTTTTTCTATATTTATTTATTTAGTTTTAGCAGCTGAAATATTTGTTCTAACTTAGTTGCTGTTGTTTTTGTTCTTGTTGTTTGTTCTTGTTGCACTGTTTGTTTTTATATTTTATTATTGTTACAATTTTATGATTATGCGATGGTTTTTTTATGATGTCCAAATGGTTTAATAGTTAGAAGGTGGTTTTAGCTTTAACTTGACTAATAAAATGGCACTCAATGAGTGCACTTGTAAGCAGACAGTAAGCATTCAAAAAACACGAACCACGAATCATTCATGACTACTATTCACTATTCACTGTTCACAGTTACATTTCATTTGGCTTTTATGCTATTCATTCAACATTTATATGATTTTTTATACATTTGACTAATGTTAATGCTATACAAACGTTTTATTCATATTGTATTCACGCTATTCATACTTATATTTGAATACATATTCAATTCATAAGTTTCGCCTTTTGCAAAAATGGGGTCAAAGTTAGTTGCAATCAATTTTCATCGCTGTTAAAAAGTTGCAACATGAAATTTCTATGGTTGCCACCGCCTCCAATGTTGTTGTTGTTGTTGCTGCTGCCACAGTCGCTGCTAAATGTTGCTGCCACACCGGGTCAACTATTGCCCGGTGGTGCAAAATTTCAATTCGCCCAGTCAAGTGACCCGCTCTTTTGCCAACAGGCAGTTGGCCAAGTCACCAGGTACATAAGTCAGTCAGTCAGTCAGTCAGTCAGTCACTCAATTAGTTCATTTGTGTGTTAACAGCCTTCTTCTAAAGAGAAACTCCTTTTCGTAGAGGCGTGAAAATGATTGGGGGGAAGGGTTACTTGCCTCCAACTAACATGCTTGATTTGGTTATTTATATATTTAATTATTTATTTATTTATTTATAAACAAATTTATTTATTTATATATTTATATGCATACATATTTATTTATTTATATTTAAGTATATGTTAGTTTATTTATTTTACAGTCCAGCGCTACAAACTTGATTAATGTTTATTTGCTTTGATTAATCATATCTAAATTCTATATGTACATGTTTTGACTTATTTTATTCAATAATTAATTCATTTTCATTGTATTATTATTTATTATTATTATTTATTATTTTATTATTTTATTTCTTATTTGTTTAGTTGGCCGTGTATATTAGTGTTAATTTGGAATTCAAGTGAAAGTTGGAAAGTGTGTTTAGGCCAGAAATGTTGGGCAACCAATTGATTAGATGGCCAATCATTGACATCAATTGTTGAGTTACTAACTCACTTTATTTCCTCTAAGATCTTTTCATGCATAAATCAACCCCCTTCCCCTTTGCCAGGCCAGCGCTTGAAACTTGTTTCACGTCATTTTGTGGAATTTACCAGGCATAAGTTGTTGGTATTTGTCATTAAATTGTTGCTACAAAGAATAGGAGTAGGGGGGGAAGAGGTGGGACAGACAGGGGTCATGAGGCGGGGGCAAGCTGGCAACAATTTATTGCACGTTTAAGTTTATAAGTTAAAAGCTAATTGAAGTTTGACAACAGCAACAACTACGATTGCAACGCGTTTTTTTTTTCTTTGTCGCATTGCATGCAAATGTCGCGCGCGTTTTGAAAGCGTTTTTAAACAGCGCCAGGTTGTGACTTTAAGTAGCGGCAGCTTTAGTTGCTGTTCTTGTCGTTGTTGTTGTTGCTGTTGTTAATGCTGCTGCCCGCTTTTGGTGTTGTGGCAACACGGAAAAGGCAATGAGAACACAGCTTGACAATTGCCAGGCAGCGGAGCGTATCTCCAATTTTGATCTGGAGACGACGACGCCGTCTTTGATCGCGTTTTATTGTGCGGGTGTCGATTATTTTCGATACCCTAGCAGAGGGTATTATAATTTGTTGACCAAATATCTAATGGACTCATAATAAAAATTAAATAAAAATACCACTGGCTAGTACAGTAGAAGCTAAGAAATTGGCATTTTCTGAAATTTGAATCTTCCAGAAAGTAGAATTGAAGTTTGTCGTGTGTTTGGAAACAAAATGTTCAGAAATTTGAAAATTTTAGAAATTAGAATTACCTAAAAAGCAATGTGATTCTGATTTGCGAGCGTCTACTGTATTTCTTTTATATTTGTGAAAATAAATAAGCCAGTTAGTAGCTTAATATGTTTGAGACAATTGTGCAATTTGAGATGCAAATAGTCTAAATTTAGTAGATATACCAATTACTACTTAAAAAGATTGAAACAAAAAAAGAATTTAAAAAGCGATAGTTAAAAAGATTACTTTTAAGTATACTCTTTAAATTAATTTCAAGATTTCTAATGCAACCTGATCAAATTTGATTTAATTTTATTAAAGACTGTTATAACACAAAGTTACGATCTGTACAAATTTGAATATATGGTTTGGCAAGGGTATCAAATCTTCGGCATGACAAAATAAGCTTTCTTTACTGTAGTTTCAATTGTTTTTCTATAATATTATTTTGTGTTGTAGTTGTTTCTTTTGTGATTGTTGTTGTTGTTGTTTGTTGGTGTGCGCTTGCATTGCAATTACAATTAAATATGTTGTAGTTGTAATGAAAAGCGTTTATTGTTTATGATTTATCATCGACTGTTATTACCCACGTTTTACCTCCCCAATCACCCCCTCTTTCCGCTATTCCACCTCCTCAGGCGTTCTCCATAATGGCGGCTAATTTGACACTGGAACACGCCTGAGATCGTCGCCGTCTCAGCTGTCAAATCAAACTTAAAAACCACTCGACACATTTCACAATGAATTTCCTCCCTCCTTAAAGCTCAATTCTCCAGATGTAGTCTGTATATGTGTTATTTCCCCTCTTTTCCTCTCTCTCTCTCTGTCTCTCTTTCTCGCTCTACTTCAGTCAATTCTATTTAGCATTTGCATGTAAATTATGCTAATTAAAACTATACAAAAACACGTTAATAATATTGGCATAGGTGTTGGCCTGTCTGTCTGTCTGTTTGTCTGTCTTTCTGTCTGTCTGTTTGCTGGTTTCAGTTAAGTTCGGTTTGGTTCGGTTTGGTTTGCTCTTGCGTCTGTAGACTCTGGCTGGAAGATTTCTTTTCTTTTTCTTTTTCTTTTTTTAAAACATGTGCCCATATTAAGTTGAGAACAGAGCGACGAGTCGAACGACTTCTTGACAACGTTTTGTTTCTAATGCAAGTGATGCGAAGTTCTTTAAATATTTTCATAATTAAAAAGATATTCAAATATGGATTTAACTTATTTAAAATCCTTACCTTATCTTAAATTTGTTATTTTAAATTATTGATTAGTATCAAGTGTAAGACTATAAAACGTTATTGAAATTTAAATCGTATCTAGCAAACTGAATATAATAAATAACTATCTATTATACAGATTTTAAATAATCTAAATTATTTAATTTCTTATGTCTTTCGCTTCACATTAATATTCATATTTTGGATTATACTTTTTGTATAAAATGGAAGCAAGTTAGGATCTGTAGCAAATCTGTATAGTTGTGATTATGCACAATACAAGTTTTTGAGGAACTATTATTGTCTTTCATTATATTAATAGATTTTCAGCTCAAGTTTAATTTATTTGCTATATATCTGACAGATATAGATATAGATTTGATCTATTCATAACTAAATTCGATCATAAAATCTTTTAAATATATGAGTTTTATATCAATTTAAGTTTAGTTCTGCAACATTTTTTTACCCTATTTTTACATTTACATTTTTCTACCCTTTCAAATTTTCTGTACAACAAATTTCATAAGGATAGCATTTCGAATTCCTCTATATGCTACCCAATACAAAATGTTACCTATTTTAGTTCGACAGTTCTAGAATATATTACGCTCCCAACGACAAAAGGCTCCAATTTTTGTGGCGCCAAATTGTGATTTGTGACACAAACATTGATTGCCAAATCGATACAAAGTTGTTGCTGTTGTTGATGTTGCCATAAACAGTCAGTCAGCTTTTGTTTATAACTAGTACCAATTTCAATTTCAAGTCAAATGGTTGTTCGACATTTGCCAAATATTTTGTCACGATTCTCTTTGCGTGCCAAAAAAAAATAATAGAAGAAGAAAAAAATCTCACAACGTAATTAAATGCCAATTTCAAATGCAAGTTGAGGCTTCCAGTTGAAGTTCAAGGTTGTCTTGTCTGTCTGCCTTCCCAAAAAAAAAAAATCCAATTTCGAGCTACCAACAAAATGCAATTGGCAAATACAAATCGCGCGTGTTTTGAATGTATTTTTTTTGCTCTTTAACGTTGTAAATAAAATGTTGCGCATAGAAATTGTAACGGTTTCCAAATCGTTTGTTTGTCATTGATTATTGTTATATTTATTTGTTTGTTATTGCCTTTACAGCGAAAGTTGGCTTATAATATAGTTTGTATAATGGCAACTGATTAACACAATTCTGTGCCATTCTATACGCTTCTTAGACCGTTAGAGACCTTTTTAATTACAACGACTAAAGACTTCTATTGATAAGTTAAGAACATGGGAATTAACCCACTTACAGCCAAGATCTTTAAATCTAAAGCTGACGCCTCTACCAATATTCAATTGAGAAAGCTAAAGTTGTAGTTGATATTGATTGACATATCTTTTAGTTTTTATTGGTTGCAAGGACGTTGTATGTAGGTTTTTCAAAATGTTGTACAACGTTTGAGTATATGATTTCAAAGACTTGAAAGTCTTAAGAGAGGGAGGTTGGCTCCCATGTGGGCGGGCGCCTGTCTCTGGGCGTCAATGATGACACCATCGTCATCGTCATCTCAATCTCCATCTCCATCTCCATTTGCAGCTCCATTTCAATCCCACACACAACAACATCGAGCTCAAATCGAAGAAATAAATAAAATAAAATTCAAAAAACATTTAACAAATTAAACAACAACAACATCCAGGTGCACAAAATCAAAGCAAAGCAAAACATGAAATAAACAAAAACAAAAACAACAACAACAACAAATGTTAAATGTGATTTTTCGCTTTAAATGCATTTTGACCAAGTTTGACTAAAGCTGCCGCCGCCAGATTTGTCATTAAACGGGCGCCTTAACGGCGCCAAGGTCGTTCAAGGTAGTCTACAAATGTTTCACGACCCAAAAACGAAATCCAACAGTCTGAGACGTGAGACGGACGGACGGACGGACGGACGGACGGACGGACGGACGGCGCACGCTGCGTATGCGCAATTTAGTCGTACCGCATTTGTGTATCAATGAGGAGAGGAGGCCAAAATCTAAAAGATCTGCCAAGGTGTTAACATGACCCAATAACTCTACACACAACTCTACACATTTTGCATATTAAATCCCATTTTTGGGTCAAGGGTTCTTCGCTCCTCTCAAAGAAATCGCAAACAAAAGATTATAAAACTTGTCGTTCTCGAAACACAATTAACCCACTCGACTCGATTATTGATCTTATATATTTAGCACATATGTATATGTCTTTAGATTATATCGAATATATGTATATGTACATATTTATACAATCATAATCAGTCATAAACATTCACAAGAATTGTTTGTACTCGGCATAAACCTTCATTTACAACATTTATATGCGGGGGGGCCTTATAATGAGGGATCATAAATTTTATAGCAATAAAACTTGTAGAACACTCACGACTTATGCAAAGACAAGGGAAAGAGAAACACGTTTGTCTCCAACTCAGAGGTTTACACGATAAAGTTCATGTAGTGGTTTATTGTTAAAGTTAATAAATTAAAGTTCAAGATAAAGCTGAAATCGGTATTAAGGCATGGATTTTGGGGTAAGTTAAGGATTAAATTATGGCTTATGTTTGAGTTTTTGTTGTGTTTGAGCTAAATTTGAAATTCGATGATTCCTTAGTTGTAGTTGCCGTAATATACATAGAACCTTAGCTCTTAAATAACTATCCGAATGATAAACTGATATATAATGTATAAAAATGTATATTAAAAACTAATGTTAAATTCAAAGATATGTATATATCAATTAAAGGTTATATGGACATTGAAAAAATGGGTCTTATTTTAAAATTTAAACACGTGCTAAGTAGTAAGTACGATGTAACTCATGTTTATTAAGTTATTGTTTGTGACAAGTAATGTTTTATCTCGCTTTTATTATTGAGTCAAGCTTAAACTTAGTTATAAACTTTCTTGTCAGTTTTAGATGCATTTCAAATCGATTAATAAGTTTATGCATTACTTTTAGTTAAAGTCAAAGTTTAAACATCGGATTAAGCTCACGCTGTAATTCATCCACAGGCATTTGTTTATTTTTAATAAACACATTATGTTTAATTCTGTATGGTTATGGTATGTTTATTCATCAGTTTAAGTTAAAGTCCAAGTTTCTTATATTGTTTAAGCTGAAGTTAAAGTTCTTTGCTCAATCGAACTTCATTTAAAATCTCTTCTTGCATTTACTTTAAGCTGCATTGTATTTTGAAAACGATCCAAATTGAAGACTGTTTTAATAGATACATTTAATCTTTTTTTTGGAATACTTTTGAGTTTGTCAATCACTTCATGCACTCAATATACATGAATCCCACTTGATTGTCGTCCGATCATTTTCAGCTTCTTTTTTTTAATAACTTTTTTTTTTGTAGACAATGGATTGCGCTATGGATCTCTCACCTTGGCCTGTCTGTAGCTTTGTATCATGGCTAAGTATTTTCGGAATCGGCATCGGCATCGACTTCGCTTGTTTTATGGTGTTATGTGTGATTGCGATTGCGTTAGCATTTTCTTCCTGCTGTTTTTGGCCTTGGCCTGGCCAAATCGTCGCCTCTCATCACCCCGTGTTTGCCTGTCTTTTCGGGTCTCCCTTTTGAGTGATTGGCGGTTTTTTTTTTTATTTGCTCATTGTTTGCTTAATGATTTTGCATGCTAGCTTTTTTTATATAGACAATTTTGGCAATGTTTTGTTTGATTTGTGTATGAATTTTGGGTCAATAGAGCGGAATTCCGTGCAGTTTATTGAACTGTAACTGAAACAGCGTCCATTTCCAGTTCCAGTTCCAGTTCCAACTCCGACTCCGACTTTGACTCCAGTTCCAGTTCAAGCTTTACGCCGTTGGCCTTTCAACTGTTTATTTTTTTGTTAATGGTTTTTTTTTTGTTGTACCTTTCACAAGTCGAATTTCGAATTATTATGCAATCGCTGACTGTGGGGGCTCATTATAATAACCACAATTAATTAATAATAACACTCATAATTTTGCAATAAAATGCAGCGACAAAACTTTGAGATATTTGAGATACATTTACAAGACTCGCAATTGACAGCTGATAATTGATTGTTATTTGGTCGCATGTTGAACGCTTGCCACGCCCCCACACACAGAGGCACTTTAAATTCCGGGATAAATATATAAAGATTATAAAGATTTATTTATTGACTAACCAACTGACTGACGAGCTGACTAATAAAAAAATAAAGTATAAGTATAAATTTCAAGTTCATTTGCATAGATTATTTTTGTTTCATTTCAATTACAATAGCTTAATATTACTTTTATTATTAATATTATTATGTTTATTTGTATTGTTATCGTTATTGCAATTTTGATTAGTTTATGCATTGTTATGGCTGTTGCTAACCTTCAATCAAACAGCATTTGATTGCATTTTATTTGCATTTAATCATTTTTATTATGATACCCCGAGTATGTAAGCGCATTTTGAAATGTCGCACAGTTTCCTAGTTCGATAAATAAACAATTTTAATGCCATAAGTAAGCAACAAATTCAATTTGTTTTGCAATCAAATTGCTATTCAGCATTTACCTCCAATCTTAAGCCCCACACCCTCTTCCTGCTCCACACTCCCCTGCATCGCGTCGTCAAACTCCCTCACTCTTTCTTTCTTTAGCATTATTTTCTGTTTGCTATTTATTTATTTGTATTTTTTATGGATAAAATAAATTGCTATTTTAGCCAAAGGTCAGCAGAACTCGTTGTTGATTCATTCGCATCTTTTGAATCCCCCCCTCCACCCCCATCCGCAAACTGTTGATTGTTTATGTACTCCCTGTACTTATATAGACGTAATCGCAACTTATTATTATAAAAATAAAAAAAGAGAAAAATCGCTTTCTTGCTTTATTTGATTTTTTCTTTTGACGCCTAATTAGTCATAATTAACGGATCATTCCCAATGCGATATATTGTTACATACATATTCATTCATGTTCATTGCACATACATTTATTTATTTACCAGTTTATCTGTGCTCTTTGTTTACTTCACAATTTGCATAAATTATTATTGCGGCCGTCTTTTGATACTTATGTACATATTTAAATTGTTTGTTGCTAATGATCTTTGGGCTATGTCAATTATCGAATAATCGTAATTGAACGGCAATTCCTAATTTTAATTTGATAGCGCGAATTTGTTGACTTATGTGCATAATACTTAACTACAGTTATTTCTTATAAATAAAACCGATAAACTCAAAGAATCTCTATAAATTTAATTACAATAAATACAATATTTAAAAACAATATCGATAAAGTTAAAAGTAATTGTTTTTACGTTTTAAAAATTGTTTCTACTATAAGGCCGGTTTATGTTTAAAGTCTTATTTCGATTTTAACGATAACGATAATGAAACAGAAAAGACACGAACTGATGAATTATCGATCTAAGAATGGAGTCAAGAATTTCACTGAATTTCCAGATCAATGGGATATTGTTATAATTGTTAATGTAACTAGTAGTAAGTATTCCAATAATTCTGTAGTTTATCCCCCTTTAACACCCTGTAACTTCTACAGTCATCCACCTGTTGTGTCATGCAATCAGCATTTAGTTGTTGTTATTGTTTTTTATATATATTTGTGGCTGGCAAAGTTAGCTGTCACCATAAATTTGGGTCGATTTGTATGTAAAATTATTTTGGATTCGTATTCATGCAGGTTACCAACTACAATGGCACTCAATATGTAGGGTATTCCGCCCCGACTCCCTGCCTGCTATCGTTTGTCTGACAGTTCAAGAGGCTATTGAACTGAGCGTTAACGCACAGCGGTAGGTGAGGAGCGGGTCAAGGGCCGACGCTTTTGTTTTAAACTAAAGAGAGAAAAATAAATACAATAACGCTATCTTCGGCACGCCAAAGATTTCATACCCTTGCAGACCCCTGTATTCAACTTTCGACTGATAACAGTTGTACATATGAAAAAGCATTTAACAATACCAAATGCACAGTCAGTCCGTGAGCTTGTTAGAGATATGTGAATATCTGAAAAAGTTTTTCATAGATTTCAGTAGATTTTTGACTAATCGCTCATATATGTATATCATAGCTTGTAGTTTTAAAAAAAACTAAGAGACTATTTGCATGGAAGCAAGCGGATTTGGTTATATCCACTCAGCTTGTTGTTCAGTCTACATACTTTATGAGGACTGTCACGCCTTCTTGAATACGTTACATATTTCGTAACAAAGTTATAATACCCTCCGCATGGGTACATAAAAAAGAAAAACAAGAAGAAATTATGCAGGTATATGACCGCTTAGTAGTCACAACATTATGGAAATTATTTTTGGACAGCAACAAGTGAAGAAGGAAGAGAAATACAGACATTCAACATGTTGATCGTGTGTCGCATATATGCCAGTAACAAGAACAACAATAGCAATAACAATAACAACAATAATAATAACAAGAAGCACAGAAAAAGAACTTAAAATTCTATGTCAATTAACGGTCTTTTGTTTACTAAAAAGAAGAAGAAAATGAGGAAGAAGAAGCAGAAGAAAAGAGCTTTTGTGAAGCAATGCCGTGACACACACAGACTATACAAAAATTGTTAACAAGCCGCCATTGTGCAAACTCCGCTCAGCTCTCTCTCGCTGACACTTGCTCTCTTTAGCGCTGATCACGAAGTCGTAGTTTGTGTTGTTGCTGAGTGCTAAGGTCACTCGGTGGTTGCACACGTATGCAGAGTATCTCTCTTTATGTGTGTGCGTGTGTGTTTATGCATGCAATTTACTCACATATGCCAACGAAGGAGAGCAAAAAGCAAACAGCAAACAACAACAGCAATAGCAACAAGCAATGAGCTTTTGTTTGTTTGTTATATTTGTACCAAACACTGGTACGTTTGCACCAAAGCTGGTACATTTGCACCAAGATAAATACATTTTTACGTTACTTTAACTAGTACACTGAACTAGTTTTATATTTTCTTTTATTAATTGTGAATATTTTGGTTGAAAAATTTTATATTTTCCTCTAAATTCCTCTACAAAGCACATGAAGTGGACACCGTCCATCATGCTTCTATTCCTGTCTATTGCTTTTTGCTCCTGCAACAAATCTTTTTTTAAGCCGAGCTTTAAGTTCTCTTTCCCTGTAGACATTGCCTGCCTTCCTTTTCGTATGTGTTAAAATAATTTCAGATCTGTATTTAAACAAGTTATCGATAAAAACAATTGATCATCTTATGAAAAGTTACGATGACACCTTCCACTGTTGCATGTAAATCGTATGCAAAAGAGAAATCACAGTGAGTGCTAATATGTGGAGCTGCCTGCTTGTCGGTCATTAGCTAAACGTGCGTTGGATCATCCATCCATTCATCAATCAATCCATATATCAATCCGTCCATCCGACCGTCCATTCATTCATTCGATGGCAAAGTTCATTGCCACATTGGCTTGGAAAACCTTCACTTAAAGTGCTCCCTTTCTTCTTCACTCTTCACTCTTCACTCACTTGCGTATTTGGTTTCCCATGTATGTACGTATACTACAATATTTATAAGGCGAGCGTGGGGCATATCAAAACTTTCTAAGATTGCACAGGGGCGTTTTGGGTCGAACCATTCACTTGTTATACAAAATTTCTGTTCTTTTTGCTTCCCTATAAGAAATTTGCAAACATTTACATTTACATTCATGAAGATCGATTGGCATGTCGAGTCGACGCGATATCGATAGCGATAGCAATATCAATGCTGCTATTTTTTTCTCCTTTTTTTTTCTTTTTTTGCGCTTTTTGATGACTTCTAATGCGCATTTGACTGTCGCATTTTAGTAGCGTTTTTTGCCGCCGGCTTGTCGTTGCGGTGAAAGTTAATTTCTTCTTTCGATTTTCGCTTGCCGCACACACAACACACAAACAGACACAGACACACACACAAACACACTTTTCAAACGATCACCTCTCGAGTTTCCAGCGATTACTTTCGGTTACTCGCAGATCTCGTATCTTTCTGAGATCGCAGCTCATCAAAGTTAATGTGACAGTTGTAGTTTTGGCCAGCCGGATACAACGAACTGACCTTGCAATAGTAGAAGAACTTTCATAGAATAACAAGATCCAGATCGAAATGGAGATCATGATCAAGATCGAGTAGTGAATACACAATCAGTTGGAAAAGGATTATATATGTACCATGATATTATACTCAATTCGTTTGTATTAAGAACATTTTCCAGCCTTCTAACTGAGACACGTCGTCTTGAGTTTTGGTCTTGAGTTTGATCATCATTCAAAGAGCGTGAGCATTTGGCAAGTATTTGCTGACTTGGCAAACATTTTCAGTTGTTTTGTTTCGTATTCGTTTTTTTTTCCAAGAAGTTTTGTCTTTTTCTGTTGTGGTTGTTTTGGAATTTTTTTTGAAAAACTGTTTCAACTGCTACATGACTAACAACAAATGCCAAGCGTTCGGCTTCAGCAGAAGTATCTTTAGCTATGGCTATTGTATCTATATGTATAGCTGTAGCTATAGCTGTAGTTGTGGCTTTAGTTGTAGCTGTAGCTGTATCTTTAAATGTATGTATTTGTGTATCTGTATCTATGTATCTGGGTATCTGCGTATCTGTTGCTGTGTGTGTCTCTGTGCACATATTTGCCTTTTATGTTCGCCTTTTGAAACTCGTTCATAGTTCGCTTTAATTACGTTCTCGACGCTAAAAATTTATGCCTTTGCTGTTCAATTTTTGTCGAGCAAAATGTATGCTGAACATTTTGTTTTTTTTCTTTTTTATTTTCATTTTTCAATTGTTGTTGGTTGGTTGTTATTTCTCATGTAGGAGGTGCGATCGATCGCCAGATCAGAGAGCAGAGATCAGGGAGCTTCAAGCTGGTCTGGTTCTCTGACGTTTTATGGCTGTTTGGGCTTAAGATGAAGCTTTATTGATAAGCCAGACACTGACGCAGACATTGACTTCGATTTTGACTTAGACGCACACGCTTTGAGGAAGTCTGGCTGTCTATCTATGTGTACTTTTCTCTGACTGTCTGTCTATACATATATCCCTGATTGATTTGTATTGTATTGATATTGATATTGGTATTGACAATTTAAATTACTATAGAAGCTTACCGATCTCTGAAATCTTAAATAATTATATACTATCGATTATTATTATTATTTTACTATTGAAATTACCATATCAGCTTCCCGATTTTTAGCTATAATCTCAATAATAGTACATTCTATCGATAGAAGGGTCTATCGATTGTATAACATTGAGTCAGTTATATAACTACTGAATATTTGATAACTTCCATTTTACTATCAATACTGTAGATAACTCTCAGTTGAGACAGTACTTTGAAACAATAGTTACTCTGTTAGAAGATTATAACTCACTAAAGAACATTAAGTTTGTTAACTATCGATATGTAGAATTCTACCTAGATGCCCAATACTATCGATAGTCTTTCGTCCGTAACTTGACATATTGAAAAGAAATTAAAATTGTCCAGATTCCGAGTACTTAAAAATACTTAAGATATATTTCCGTATACTTGGGATTACTTGAGCAGTTTTGGCCACGCTAAGAACACAGTTTATACAGAGATTCTCTTCTCTTCTCCTCTTTTTTTATTTTTGAAGTTAAACTGACATGAAGGGTCTTGCATAATATTCCGAGTGCACATTGCACAATCTGTAAAACAGCAGCTGGCTGACTGAGAAACTGACTAAATGACGGCTTGACGAATGGAGGCAAAGATCAGGAAAGCGGCAAATGCATAAAACTTGATGTACAAGTTCTAAAGAAGCGACAGCAGAACAACATGAAAGTCAGAAAGTCAGTTTCAGCTGGAAAGTCAGCTGGAAAGAAGAAGAAGAAGCAAAAAGCAAGAAACGAACAAGAAGAAGAAGACGGCACAAATGACTGTGGGAAGTCAAAGTACTTTAAAGCACTTTGAACTCTACACACACAAACACACACACACACACAGAGAGTAAGACAAATTGTGAGCACTTTCTACAAATATCCAGCAACAACAACAACCCAGTTAGTTAGTGAATAGGAAAATTCTTAACAAAACAAACAGCAATAAAAAATAAAAAAAAAGTTGAAAATACAAATGCAAAGAGAATCGTAAAAAAAAGGTAGAAAAACTTAACTGACAAGCGAGTAAATAAATAAATAGCCAAGCCAGTAAACGGTAAATGATTTAGCCTCAAACAACAATTGCACAATTGAAGTTCGACTGCAGTTGAAGTTGAAGTTGAAGTTCTAGTTGAAGTTGAAATTGAAGTTGACAGCAGCAGTTAAAATTGAAGAAGCCCTTCAATGTGGCATCTCTTGCAATCAAATTGAACCTCAATTGTTATGAAATTAATAGCAGAAGTTCAATGATAATGATAATGTGAATGATGATGATCATAATCATAATGCCAGTTGAACATCGTTCGATCGATCGATCGATCGATCAGTTTGGCAGCGTTGTAATTTCTTTAACCTTAACATTTTCTACGCTTTGTGGCCCTTGGACGATTGATTCTTGATTGATTTTGTGGGCTGTCAGTCATTGACTTGACGAGTCATGGCAAAAAAAAAAAAAATAAATAAAAAAAAACATGATATAAGCCGCAGTCCGAACTTGGGTTCTAACTGTTTTCAGTCAAGTTAAAAGACTGAAAAGGGGGAGAGGTTGTCATGCTCGATAATGCGCGACAATTTTTCTGTTTCTGTTTTCTTCTCAATTTTTTTTTCTTTTTTGGGAGGTGGAAAAATTACACACAATTAGAAGTTCAATGTCAAGATTTTCAGTTTGTTGAACCGAAAACACAAAAAAAAATACATAAAACAAAAAAAAACCACAACGAAAACTCAACTTGGACAATAAGAGATTCAAATGAAATTCGATCTGTGAGTTGCCCATTAAGAGATTTGTGGATTATTGTTGATCAATCAGCTTATAAGGCTGCTCAAATGACTATATATAGAAATGTTCGCATTGCGGAACAACAAACAACATGATGATAACGATGAGAATGATAATGATGATGACATTATTGGGATATGCTTCAATCTAGGAATGGGTATCGATATTTTAGCATTTTATATATATTGATATTTAAAAGCAGTCGACACTAATTAAGTTTTCCTATATATTTGCCTATTTTCGTTAAAATGAACTTTTAAAATGGAGAGCATAAAATATAAGGTTCATTCCACAAAATCTTTAATAAAGCAGCAAAAATCTAATCAAAATGCAAGGAAAACACTTCAATATTAAGTTTTTTTTTTAAATTTCGAATAAACTTTAGCTACATTAATTGATAAGTAGATCAATAATTCATTAATCATAGTGGACAAATATGTCACGTGTGAAATGTCACGTGCGACAATGACTAAAATTAATTAAAAAAGCAACTATGTACATACTTAATATTTTTACACGAAATAAAAAGATTGTTAAGAATAATCAATGCGTTTCATTTTATAATTAGTCGCATTAAAATATTTCCAAAAGTTTATGTAGCTGTTTTTCAGTTTTTGGGTTGTTTGCCGAAAAAGCGACTTCTGTTTTTGTCGCGTGCGAATGCCCGAATATCGATATCAATATTGAGAGCAATAATAATAAGAGGAAATAAAAATTAAATATTTTTTAATAGAACATCTAAAATCGTATTTACAATTTACATTTTTTGTCGAAATTAAATAATACCAAATGTCAAGAAATGTTTAAATATCGATACCCATCCGTACTTTAAACAACAACTTTTTTATAAGCACTTGAAGTACGTTCAAGTATAATTAAACGATAGAGAGAGAGAGAGAAACAGAGAAAGAGGGAGTAGAAAGATTCCAGCATCCCAAATAATCAAGTTTTAATTTATGCAAAAGCCAAAGTCTTGCAAATAAACACGAACCGCAACAAACGGCGCCGTCTCCGCCCCCGCAGACACGCCCCCTACCACCCACCTAGTGTACCATATATACATATGTATGTATATATATTTATGTGTGTGTTGTTGTTGTGGCTATAAATACACACAAAAGCCGTCCATGTGGTTATATTTTTGTTGATATTCTGTGTTGTTCTACGTTTTCGGTGAGCTCTAAAAATAAGTCCAAATACCCAAGACTTGGGGCCTCAAAAGTCTTCAAGTCTTGGCTTTGAGTCTTGTTTTTCTTTTTCTTTTTCTTTTGTTTGTGTGTGCCTTTTCCTTTATTTTTTTAAATTATTTTTCTCAGTCGTTTTTTTTTGTTTTTTGTATTTTGCTGGCAATCGCAACGCTTCGTTCTTGGCCTTGAGCTTTACAAATCCTTACCATAAACATTGATTAATTAATCAAGAGAAGAAAAAGAATGAGAGTGAGATAAAGTAACATATAAATATTGTATGTAGATAGAGAGAAGTAGAAAAGAAACTCGACTTTTCACTTCCAACTGTAGAGAGTTCAAGGCATTTGCTGTTTATTTGTGCTCTCAGCTTCGCACACAAATTAAAAATCAATAAATTTTAATAATTAAAAACCAATTAGCGATGGGCTTTATGCCTATTATTGTTCTGTTTTCCTCGTCTTCATTTTGTTGTTGTTTCATTAATTTTGCTTCCACCAAAAATCGCTTAACAAAAATCAACGACCTTCGGGAGCGTAACAAATGCAACTAAGGATAATAAATGCCATTTAATTAGTATAAGTCAAAGTCAAACAAAAGTTGTGCTAAAATTGTCAAAAACAAACAAAGTTATTATTGTTACTATTTTTATGTTACTCTCTTTCACTCCCTACAATTAAATCAGTTGAGAATTATAAATAAAAGGAGTTTTATAATATAATATATAATAATATTATATAATACTCATCTGACATATACCAGAAACGTTAATTCACAGATGCTTACCTGTAAAGAGAAGACAAATTTATTAGATTATTAAATATGAATTAATGTGTAGTTGATAACAAATAAAAAGTGTCGATAGTTATGTTAAGTAGGGTATATCTATTAGAATCAAGGTATTCCTTAGTATATCTACATTGTTATAATCAAATGTAAGGGTATAAATATTATACACGATTGTTTGCTATTCAATATAAAACTTGGATCATATTTGAAAATTTCCAAATGATTCGAAGCCTATCGACAATGGTATCGATGACAGGTACTATGAACCTTTTAAAGCTGTAAACAGTTTATCATCTCATATGGCACATGTGTCCGGGTTCTCTCAGCTGTGGTGGGAAGCTGTGTGAGTTCCCAAGCTCATCACAAGCTCATTATACTTGAACTCAGACACACACTCACATACATATAGTAAGTATATGTGACAATGGTTGGGGCCTCAGTAAGGTAAGGTTATTGAACTGATGCGAGAGAGGAGACTGTCAAAGGTTTTTTGTTAGATGTCTTGGATGCAGGTACAACACAACAAACGATCCCCGGAAGGGTTCATGTACCTCCTGGCAAATCTCTGAAGCGTGCAAATTATGCAAACAAACAAAAATATATTAACAATAAAATGAAAATAAACAAATAAAAAAAGAGTAAGGCGACGAAAATTGACGCAAGTGATTTAAGAAGATGGATCGTTTCGTATAAAAGATGCCCAAAAATTAAATGCCGAAAGTACTTGTATTTCTTTTTGTACTTCTTCTTTTTGAGTCTCAGTCTCAACTAATTAGTTAGGCAGTTGAACAAAGCGCAATCCAAGATATGAACACAGTCGCACTTAAAGATACAGATACAGATACATTTACGCAACTGGCTAAAGTAGCTTAAGTTCGGCTTGGATGCATCTCAAGAGCTGACCAGTTGGTGTAGTGTAATAGTAGTTTCCATTCGCTGCATGCCACATGCCACATGCAGCATGCAGCAGCTCAAGGCAGCGACGCTTGGCAACGACCTTGACAGCAAATGGCGACCTCGTTGGTTGCTAGATCGTGGCTGCGAAACGTGGTTACTTTGATCGTTTTGTGGTCGTTCTGGTTTTTTTTTCTTATTCTTCTATTTTATTTATTTATATTTTTTTGTTGGTCTTGGCTTTAGCTTTAGCTTTGGTTCTGATTCGGATCGGATGCCGGATCGTTAAGCCGCATTCCTTTGGCTCCCATTTGATTTGATTTGATGCGCTTTTTGTTTTCATTCCATTTTTTTTATATTTACTCCTCTTTTACTCTTCAGCTGCATTCCTTTTGGCGAGGGTGTGCCCAGGTTATATGCATACAAATCTCTCTCTCTCTCTCTCTCTCTCTCTCTCTCTCTACACAATATACATATATCTCTTTAACTCTTTTCTCTTTCTGCCCAGTCTGTGTTCATCGTTTTTGCATCTCTTGTGGCTATTATACGTACCGAGTACTTGACATGCCGGAGCGTTTATAGTGCGGAACGTGAGTGCGTGTGGTAATGGGCACAGAATTCTCAATACTCTCTCCTTCTCTGTCTCTCTATACACATATACTGCATTCACCATCTCTTTCTTTCTCTGGCTTTTAAATTTTCCAATGAAATTACTTGAATAATGTGTTAATTTACAAGTAATTTTTTAAAAATGATGATTATGTCTTTACTGTATTGGGTAATTGTTTAAATTTTATTTAAATTTAAATTTAATTTTTATTACTCAATTATTTATTAGCAGTTTGTTGGTTTACTTGAAATGATTTGAAAACAGAATTCTCCTGAAAGTACTCTAATTACTTAATCTTAATTATCAAATTGTCTATTTTATTTTCTTAAATTGTTTTAAATGTGTAATCATTTTTTTTTAGTGTAATTCGAGTTTTTACACGTTGTTACTAAATAAATCCATTCAAAATATATTTAAATATTTTTTATATATCTCAATTAAGCAAAATCAATAATGTAATTAAGTCTTTTGTGTAATTACTTTGTAGTCATTAATTTATGCATACAAATATTTGGCGAAACTTAAACTATTTTATACACTTCTTTGGTAATTAAGCATATCACTTTACATTATTTAAGTAATTACATTTTACTGTGGTAATTTAAACGAAACTACTCTAGTAATGAAGATCATTTCTATACAATTACCTACGAGGTTGCAAGTTGGAAGTGCAAATTAATTCTGGCTAATAGTTTAGAGTGTATTTAAAATTCGACGTGAGTCTTTGTTCTTATTAAGGTTTTTCTTCTTTTCTTTTTTTTACGTTCTGCCGCCAACGTCACCTTGACCACACGACTGCCCCTCCCCCCGCCTTAGACGCTGCCACGCCTCCATCGAGCAGGCAACTCTCCCGCCCATGTTTGATATGCATATTGCATATTGCACTCAGTCAATTAGATATAAAAAATTGTAAAAAATGTGCAATTAATTGTGTCTTTGCTGGTGGGCAAATTTCATCGAGAATCGCGAGGCGCGTTTCTTGAATAACAATTTAAGTAATTGCAACAACAACATTGTAACAACAACAGGAACAACAATCTAATACAATTGCAAAATAGTTCTTAATCAATTTAATGCACATGAAAAACTAACAACAACAAAACTAAATATCACATGAAATTTTTCCATGCACGCGCAGTTTTTCTCCTTTTTTTAAAAATTATTTTTCATGGAATGAATGCGATTGAATAATAGTTGAATATCTGTCTAGAAAGTGAAATGACGATGAGTGCAATTAAATTAAAAGTAGTATGCGTGAATACGAAATGAGTGAATGATAGAAGAACATTTGAAAATCCCTCTTTAAATGAGTTGAGCAGTTGAAACGAATAATGTAATAAATAGAAATGAACAATTGAAATGAATAAGAGAGTATCCCTTTGAACTATGTCATAGTAAACGAATATTGAAATGTATAACTGTGAACAAGTTGCAATTAATTTATGAATAAGTGATCAATGATTGATTGATTTATCAATATTTGAAATAAATAGTGAATACGTTTTAATAAATAGTGAATAACTGAACATCTCTATTCGCTAAACCTTTTTTAATTGTATACATACTGTGAATAAAGCTGAGTGTGCGAGTGTTTGCATTCATGAGTGCCAAATCTTTGGACACAATTGTGGAGGAAATTTGACAATTGATATCTCAAATGAGTGAATAATTGCCGAACGACTTGAATACGCAAATGAATAATGATTAAAATGTTCTAACAAATGCAGTTCAAAACAAATACAATAAGAATTTGACTTGACTGAGCTTTTCAAAGTGGTAAAAGTCTAAATGCAAGTGAATAATAATTGCTATGCAGCTTAAATACTCATTGAATACCATATGAGTGCGTGCTTGTGAGTGTATGAGTGTGTATGATCATATTCAATGCTAAAAAGCACAACAAGAACTTGACCATAATTGTCATTCAACCGCTTTGATGGCTAATTCACAGCAACTTTCGACTCTTCAAGGCCGCAAGCTACACTCTACCAGTGTTGTCAACTTAACAGAAGCAAACAAAAGCGAAACAAAGTTTAATTTAACATTTAAAATATCTAGATTTCCAGTTCTATTAATTTTTTATAATTTATCTAAATTTCTAATCACCTCCCAAAGCTCATCAGAAAAATGATATCCCAAAAAAAATGGGATGGGTTGTTTTTGCTGGGTTGAAAAAAGCTATATTTTCCATCAACAATATTTCTAATTAATACTATTGTTAAGTATTATTAAGTACATGTGTTGTATGTACAGTGAAAATTCTCTTGGGCGGACACTCTCTCATTGTCAGGTATTTTTCGTCCGATCAAGAGAGTGTCCGCTCAATGGAGGTAAATTGCTCTGGAAACCTTAAAAACACGAATGTTATAAAAAAAAGTCCACCCAAGAGGGGAATCCGCTAAGGGAGTTTTCACTGTATATCTATTTATTGTTATATATTGTTTTTAATTTTACAAAAGTAACCCATGTAAAGTTGATTGAAATCTATGATTACATTATCATAAGTTATATTTATAAGCGTGTATGTTATATTAAAAAACCCAGAAGTAGCGCTGTCCGCTCAGATTTGATAGGAAAAAGCCAATTTGGCAACACTGCACTCTATCCATCTCTCTTTCTCTCTCTCATCCTATTTTCTCTTTCTGTCCCACTCAATTGCTGTTGTCTTTGTGTGCGCTTTCTTTGTGCAACACGTTTGCTTTGTCAATGGCAATGCCAAGCGATTTGGCATTGCAGGCGGCGGCTCAGTTTGATTCTCAGCTTGTTGTTGTCGTTGTTTAGTCACAGCAACAACAACAGCAACAACAGCAACAACAAAAACAGCAGTAGCAGCAGCAACAATAAAAGCAATTGCTTTGGTAATTAATTCAACGGAAATAATGTTCTCAAAAAGCCAATGACTACAACAACTACAACAGCAACTGCAGCAGCAATTGTTGTCCATGCGTCACCAACAGCAACTGTGTTCTTGTTGGTGTAGTTGTTGTTGTAGTTGTTCTCTCTATTATTATTATTATTTTTATTATTATTATTATTATTGTCATTGTTGTTGTTGTTGGTGGTTGCTGTCCCGTTTTGTCACCTTTTGTCGTGTGCTTTGGCCAATTTTGGTTGTCAATTTCGCAGAGTGCGAAGTGCAGCTTTCCAGCAACAACAACAACAACAAAAATAACAACAGCAATTGTTGTTGCACACCAACAACATTTGCTCATTAAGCTCAAAAATGTGCTTTGGCGTTTGTCAGTGTCAGTTGATTGATCGATTAATCGCTTGATTAAGTTGACCCGTTCAATTTGTTAATTGCGTTGTAAGTGGCGCAACAACAGTTGTTGTCGCCAATGTTGCTACTGTTGTTGTTGTTGTTGTTGTTGTTGTTGTTGTTGTTGTTGTTGTTGTTGTTGCTGGTGATTTTACTGTTATGACTTTTCATCAACGCAATGCCAAATTTCATGACGTTTCTTATCAAAAGATTATTAAATAAATAGAAAAAGATTATTTAAAGAAAAGCCTAGCAAGGGTGCAAAGTTCAGTGTTGGTAAACGAACACACCCACAGACACACACACACACTCACACACACATGAGTAATTTACCGTTGCTTCATATGAAATTTTGTCTAATTGCAGCAATAACAATAGCCACAACATCAACATTTTACGTGATTTGCATGAACAATTGCCAAAAAAAAAAAAAAATATAAGATAGTCAGACGAAGAAGAAAAAACTGAGAAAAGGCTACAGTGTGGTATGCTGGCCCGTGGGAGACCCTATATTAAATAAAATTCTATGATAATAATACATATTTGATGGTATTCAGTTTTCAGGCTTTTACTCTTATTTTCTTTTAATTTCACAAAGAGACGCTCCACGATCATTTAAAAAGTAAAGTAAAAGCTCATTGTATCGATATTGTTTCTTTTTTAATATCGATACCTCTCACTTATTTGTATATCGAAACATACATTTTGAAATCTAATCGAAATAATTTTGCTTTTAATCGATACAAGCATTTTTAAATTTTATTGAAACACAACTGAAATAATTATGCGTGGTGATGTGTGTGTTCTCTTCTTCTTCCTTTTGTATATATCGATATAAAGTGTATATCGATCGATAAATCTAATTGCTCTACCAAGCCTCTTTATGCCTTTTACGCCGAAGCTCATAAGACCTCTTTAACTTTTCAAAGTGCAGGGTCTAAAGAGCAAAATCAAAAAGTTTCCAAAAATTCGTAACGCGTAACGTGAATTGCTTGGATCGTGTGTGGATCGCATTTGGATTGTAGCTTGCTTTGGTCACTCCAAACAGCGGGGGAGGGGATGGATTTGTGGGAGGTGCGGCTGCCCATATTGGTACACAACACCAACACAGAGAGAGGGAGAAAGAGAGAGATAGAGATAGAGTGGTAGAGCAAAGAGGTAAATAAACTTCTTATTGCCGCATCGTGTGTGTCTCTTTTTTTCCATTCGTTGCTCGTTCTTATGACTTGTTTTGTTATAATTTTCGTATGTTTATGTTAATTTTCGTCATCAGAGCCAAAAAAAGAAAACAATAACAAAAAAAACGTGACATCGTTTGTTGTACACGCTCTGACGAAGGGGAAGAGGGGAAAGACTAGGATAGGGAAAATGGGAGACAGGCGAGCTCTGGAGTCATTGCTGTATCGTTGTTGTTGTTGCTGTTAATGTTGTTGTTGTTGTTGTTGTTGTTGTTGTTGTTTCTGTTGTCGTTGTCATTATCCAGGCGGCTTTAACCCATGTTGACCCAAGAGTAACTGTTGTCTTCGTCGTCTGTTGCAGTTATTTCCACATTTCCACACACAAACACATGAAAATGGAACATTCGCTGAGTTTTTTCTTCTTTTTTTTTTTTTGTTGTTTTGCATTTTCGGGGAGTTGGCGATTTTGCTATTGTTGTTGTTGGTTTTATATTTTGTGACTTTTTGGTCTGTTGACAACAATTTGAAATTTTAATTTTAACGGTTCTCGGTTGTTGTTGCTGTTTTTATGGCCATTGCATAAGCTTTAAGATTGCGCCCTTTAATCAGTTGCTACTCGTTACTATCTTCTCGCTAATCGCTGCAATATACACTCGTTGATCTAAATGTAAACTATATCGCTTTATGAATTTATTGTACTTACAATTGATAGGAAACTTCCCTACTCGTTATAGTATTTACTCTGGTTTATATGTATGTCAATGACAAGTAAAATAATAACGAGTGAAGCCATTGGTTGTGTTTGTTACTTGAAAGCAAGGCTTTCATAAAAACGCTTCACCAAGAAGACTGGTAATCGTTACAGTAGTTACTCGTTGTACGAGAATATAATGGATTAATATTATATTAATAACGAATATGCAATATATATTGCTATATTGTAATAACACAGAACATGGGAAATATCTTTTCAGTTAACAAATAATATCTGCAAGAAAATCTCTTAAACTAGTCTCGTTACTATAATTATTTTGTAACAATCGCTCAGTGAAGCTTTGTGTTTGTAAAATTCCAAGCCCTCATTTACCTTGGAATACCTTTGTGAAATGTTTGCTGATTGGGGCAAGTGGATTTTTACATACAAATGCGTCATTCCCTTCCCGTGCTCGGAAGCGAAACGGAACAGAACGGAACACGATCATTGTACGTGTCGCCACCAAAAAAAAAATTATAATAATAATAATAAATAAAGTAGATAAAAAGAAAGGCCATTTAGGGACACAGTGGGTAAGGGGGACATGTATGGGGGCTTAGCAAATACGTACAACAATTCGAGTTTTTATCTTATCGAGAGGCGTTGGTGAAGCACCCGGCGAGTAACCAAGTTAGCTGGGGGGACACCCTTAGCCTCATTTTGTCTGTCTGACTGTTTGGCCAAGATAAAATTCCAGCCAGTAACAAAAAAATGAGTTAGTTTACCAGAAGCCACAGACACTTTGACCTTAGGCACAAAACAAAGGCTAACAAAAAACACAAAAAAAAGATACAAAATATATAAAACTCAAAAGACACTCGACAATGCATGGATGCAACATGTGGTGTCTTTGATGGTGAAGAGAATGGATTGCGGGGTCAAGCTGCAACTTCATCTTTTGGCCGGAAATGGGCAATCAAAATGTTGTTCAATTCAAAAGAAACCAAACGAAGCAAACATTTTCACCATGTGGCCACATGACTGCAAAAAAAAAAAAGACGCCATTAAATCGCTATAAAAACGCATCCCGAAATAGATCGAGATGGAGATGAAGTTGAAGTTGGAGAGGAGGGAGAGGAGAGGAGTGGCTGCAACATTTCCGCTCTAAACCACACTAACGGCATTATGATCATCAATGTAGATGAGGATGGGATAAAATGTACTTCCAGTGCAAACATTTTCAAGGCCATTGCCAATTAACTTCTCTTCTCTCTCTCTCTCTGCTCCCCCTATTAAATGTGTTAATAATAGGCCAAGTGTAGTGCGTTGAATTGGAGTCGACCTTGACTAACAAAAGCCACAGCCAAGAATAAAGGTTAAAGGTGGACGTGCTCTGACCACGTCGAGCGGAAATTGAAATGAAAAACCACAATAAAATTAAATAAATAAAAAAGAACAACAACTGAAATTACTCCATAAGCTCAGGCAACCGCCGACTAATAAATACTTAACTATTTCAACAATAACAATAACAATAACAATACACAAAAATATAATGAAAAACGAAACAATCATTAAATACTGTCTTAAACACCCGAGAAATATGTCTAACGAAACCGAAAGCTCACAGTGTCCTTGACATTCCAAACAAACGGAGAAATACGAAATAAATATATAAAAGAGCACTTCTGATGCTGAAAACTATTAAAGAGTGTTATTTGTAAACTATATTCACAAATTTATCTAAATGGAAATGTGTTTTATTTAGAGAGTGCAGGAATGTAAAGTTAACAAGTGATGACAACAAAAACGATAAGTAATAAAAGCAGCTAAGAATATATCGTTATATTATGGTAAAACTCAAAAATTGAAACTAATTAGAAATATAAGACAATATAAATGTTAAGCATCATTTAACACTTGATCATATATATCACTTAATCAACTAATTAGAATTATCAAATGTATAATAGAGCTAAAGTTATCGATGTCCCATCATTCAGCTTTCAAACTACAATAATACAGCTATCGATAGACACACTGTTGCATATATGAGTAGAAGCTTGTCTGAGTTTAGCTTAGTTAAAAAGACCAACATTAATAGTTTTAAAAATGTATTTAACGATAATAAATAAACATATCTAAGTTAACCAATATGCGTTTTCAATGAAGTTCAGATATACAACTGACAATGAGCTCCAAGCGATTTATCGATATCCTATCGACATTTTGATAATATTTTCCAGATTCTACGAATCTGTTTTCAAATTGAATTTTTAATTAAAGCACGTTCAGTTTTTCAGAAATGTTCCTTGGTTTTTTTGGTTTCTTTGTTTTTCCATAATTTTTTGTCTTGAGGTCTTGAGTTGACGTGTCATTTGGCCATAGTTCAAATGAAGCTGTCAGTTGTCATTCCCTTCCCAACCCCAACTAACACCCCCTCATCCCTCACTGAGGGTCATTAAGCACAGCTGCATTTATCACAATGGACATAAGGATCAGACGAACACGCGTCTCTGTCTGAGGAGGGAACAGATTCAGAAGGGTATAAAAACACATAACATTTTTCGACATTTTCGGGAATTTTACGAGCGCAATTAAAGTTCAATGGACAACAACAACAACAACAACAACAGCGGGAAGAGAAAGAGAAACCACAATCAAATATTTATTAGGGAAAAGAAAGAAATATACTTAGGAGGTGATGAGGGAGTAGGAATAAATGAGGGGAAGTCCATCTTAAATGGGGTTGCATTTTCGGCAGGGTTACAAATAGGGTTGCTGACCTTTAGACCAGGATGCGTGTCAAAGAAGGGGGGGACAGCTGTCATTGTTGTTGCTGTGGTCAACAAATTGAATTCGTTTAATGAGAATTTGGGCAACTCTCTCTCTATATAGACTTATATAGAGACATATGTCGAATCTCCCCTGGGGTTGCTTGTCAGCTGTCGGAGGAGTTCCCACATGCGGAATCCAAATATGTTTGTAAGAATTACAAAAACGAAGAAAAATAACAAAGAGTGAAATTCAAAGAAACCAAAGGATTGAAAAAGGAAAAGATTAGGAGCATGAAAACTAGGAAATGGAAGTAAGAAAAAAGTTCAGAGTTCAAAATATTAAATAAAAATTCATTAATATTTGAAGAAAAGGAATAATAAAACTCTCCTCAAATGGTGTATAAAGAAAAATACTATATTGTGTTTTTAAACAATGTGGCACTTAATGCATTTTATATGTAAAAACGCCTTGAAATTTAAATAGTTCTAAATAAATTGGCTGCCCAATCTATTGTTTCTAATTTGTATATGTTAATAACATTATTATTGAACTTTGATTTTCTAACTCATATTTCTTTGTTACATGCTGTTTAGTTTTATTCCTAAATGTTATTAATTATTTCATATTTTCTAATATCATTGTGGTTTCCTAACTTATGTTTTCATATTACATGCTTTCTAGTTTTGTATTTCTAATTTTTACTGGTATTCTTCGTATTATTTTCCGACATCCGTATAGAGAATATTCGGAAGAAGAGGCATCGAAATTTTATTGAATGGGTTGAGTTGCTTATTACAACTTACAACTACTTACAATGAGAGAAGACAACAACAAGGAAATGTTCACATTCTCGATAGCAACAATTGTTGTTGCTGTTGTTGTTGTTGTTGTCGTTGTTGCTGTTCATGTTGTTGCTGATATCTCTGCGTGCCACTTTACACAATGTTGCTGCTGCTGCTGTGGCAACAATAACAATTGTTGATTGCACTTTCTTCTGCTCTTTTGTTGTCATTTTTTTTTCTTTTGGGTTATTTTCTATATCAGTTGTTAATGTCAACATATAAATTAACCGCAACAACTTCTTTTTTCGTTGTGGTTCTGTTTTTTAATTAATATTTTTGTTTTCCTTTAATTTTTCAATGCAAATCTAATTTCGTTAATTGAAAAACTTAATTAAAATGAGTTCATCAGCAGCAACAACAAACAATCAATAATAACAATAAATTAAAACAGGCAACGACTGTTTTTCATTTTGTTATTGTGTTTTGTGTGTTAATTAGGTAAATGGCAATTTGAATGAATGAAATGAATTTGGTATAAATCGCATTCGTCGTTTATGGCCATTTCAGCATTTTGGCCGTGTCCAGAAAACGCCCCAAAAGACATAAACATATTGTAAACACACAAATTCAACCATATCACACACACACACACACACACCTAAAAACAAGCATTAAACGAAACGCGTCAAAAGACGCGATCGCGTTTTTAAACGCGCGTGCCGTTGCTTTTAACCAAATAAACAAATGTGAATACAAATGTGAGTGTGGAATGTGAATTGCATTGCTTTGAGTGCTAAGAGGTAGGTAGGCAAATGTTGTGGTATGTCTTTGGGTTTTTTTTCTTGTTTAAACAAATGCAAACCTTTAAACAAATACATATTTGTAAATGCCAAAAAAAAAATACGTATACGCATTCAAGAATTGGATTTCAATTTGTCTTCGGGCTCTACAATAAAACATTTCAATATCTTTGCAGTTTGTATTAACTCATTTCTTTTTGCTGGCAAATAAACACAAAGAAAACTTCAAGTTAGTCCGAAATAAAAAAATTCTTTAACAAACAATAAGCATAAATACTTAAGGGAAATATAAGAAAGCACAAATGTCAATATTGAAAAGAAAGCGCAAGTTAATCATAAATAAATAAAAATGTTATAGTTACAATTTACAACTTAAGATGTTGTCTATAAAACATTATATTTATAATTCATATTTATGTACACATAAATAACAATCAATACAATTCACAACTGTTTATTAAATATTGTATATTGGAACCACTTTTAAGCCACTTTAAACATTGCGTAAATGAAAATGCCAATATATAAATAGAGAAATATTACAGCTCAACAGTTTCTGCATAACTGAAGTGGAAAATGCTTAAAAAATAAAGTAAAATATGCAAATAGAGTCCTGTGCACCGAATTTTGATTGACTGCTTTAATTACTTTCAAAAAAGGTTTTGTTGTCGCCCTACTCACCCAGTTATGAAATGTCAAATAGTTCGTAATACCCTCCGACTGCCTGGTCATGTCACAACTTATAGCACTAATGACTGACCACACACACCAGAGGCACAAGGCGCAAGGCACAAGGCACAGATTAAAGTTGGCCAAAAACCTGCTAAAAAGACCCACAGGCAAAAGACGGAAAATAAGAAACATTCAAAATGGACCCAAAAAATTTAACCGTTTGACAATTGTGAACGTCAATCAATGAACACTATGGGACTTTGTACACATTGTATGTGATTCCAGTTGTTGAATGAATGATGTATCGAATATATGTATATATATATATATATATTATATATATACTTATATATAAATGCACTGCAAGTTGTTGTATGTGGCTTGTTGTTGGATTATGGCCCAATTTACGAGGCAAACAAAAAAAAAATGGCAACAAACATTGACAGGCCAGACAAATAAAGCTGTTTTGGACCAGGTAATTTTTGTTGTTGTTGTTTTTGTTGTTGTTGTTATTTTGAACCCAGTTTGAGCACGACTTTGACTTGGACTTGGCATATTGTCCAGTTATGGCCAGTTGTTTGTTGCATTGTTGCCAATTGTTGTTGTAGCTGTTGTTGTTGTTACTCTGATTGTTACTGACCGGATTTCAATTGGAAATTAGGAGCCCGCTTGCATAATAATGACAATCTTTATAACATGTTTTTGCTATTGTCGCTCAAAATTACAGTTCAATTAGCAATTGTTATAAATAATAAATAAAAAAATATATCAAAATACCTTCAATCCTTTCCCAAAAAATAAGCCTAACCTCAAAATAAAACATATGTATGTACATTGTATATACAGTGGCAAAATAAAGTCTACTCACTCCTCCAAATGGAAATCCAACAGTCAATCTCAACAAAGTAATGATGCAGTAGTGTTTCTTAAATTAATTTTAGAATTAATTTCAACGAAAAAACATCCATATTTAACACAAATTTAACAAATAATTAAGACAAAATAAAGGCCGGAAATGGACAAAGGTCCAAATACCATTTTTTAATTGTAAAAAATATTTTAAATCAAGGCTTTTTAGCAATACAAGTGTCAAAGTTACTTATTTTCATTTTTAACCAAATAAAGCTTACGTTAAATACGTACATTTTCTTAATTCCTGAGAAAATAAACCTGCATCATTATTTTTTTTTGAGATTGACGTCCCAGAAAACGAAAATAGTGTGGGGCGTGTGTAGACTTTAGATTGCCACTGTATGTACGTCATAGCAGGAGGTTGGCCTAGTCCAACCCCACAAAAACAGGAGGACAATAAATTCAACCATATCCTAAAAACCAGCTGACGGTTTTTGTGACGCACTCAATGTTTGTTGCGTGGGTGTTTTTCTTTCTCTCTCTCTCTCTTTCTCGCTCTCTCTTTATTTTTGGGCAAACAAATTTGTGCGTGGGCGAGGTTCAATGAAAATGAGAGACCCTCCTCTCTCTCTCTCCTGTCTCTGTTTTTGTCTCTCTCTTCCTCTGTTTGGATATAATGACGTCTTTCAACCCTCGTTGGCAGCTTTAATTTGGGTTAGCTCCATTCGTTTGTTGGTTGGGGAAAGTGGATTCGTTGGGTAATCTTAGACGCCTGGCGGTGCCTCAAGTGGTAAGTTTAAGTATCAGTTGCAACACATTCGCCAGCATCACCATGAAGAGATTGTCACAGCCCCTCCTCATTCACCTACCTCCCCCTTACAAGAGACAAGAGACTCAAGAGTCTCTTCACAAAGAGTCAACGAAACAAGTTTTTATCCATCCCTCCATCCCTTTCTTCAACACATTCTCTCCCTTTCTCTCTGTCTCTTTCACTCACAATCACAATCAGTGTTTGTCGTTGTTGTATTTGGTGGGCAGGAAGATTGATTTCAGTTTGATATTATTGTTAGATGAGAGCCACATTGTGTGTGACACATTAAGGAGTATTGACTGTGGGCACTGCCGCTGAACGACCTAGAGCTGGTTTAGTTATGTCGATGTGGGAGTTGAGATTGTGTTAAGAAGGAAGTGCTTATGCTGATGATATGGTTTGAGCTGAACGTTTCAGGGGCTATCGATTTATTATTGAAAACTTATCGAGAAATATATTTTAGATTGTAGACACTTTTATCTTTTTGATCTGTTTATCTTTTGCATTTTGATTATTGATGATTTCCGTTAATTTATCGAAAAAATACACTAGTTATGGGCTATCGATTTATTCTTGAAAAGTTATCGAAGATTATAGAGAAGTGTAGAGACTTTTATCCTTTATCCTATTAATCAGTTTACCTTTTTGATTTTGATTATTACTGAGTTTTAGTTTATTAATCGTAAAAATATAAAATTAGTTAAATTTTAGCCAAATTCAATTTTTATCGATATGAATCTATTTTTGATTACAGTTTGATTCTTTTGAACTTTTGTTATATTGTAAATGTTTACGCTTTTAACGCAATAGTATATCTTAAATATTTTTAGTTTTGATAATTCATCATGGCCTAGATTATTCATCATCCTTATTTTAGTTAACATCTCATTATATTTGAGAAAACTAATGATGATAAAGATAATTCTATGATAAGCTTCTCAACTTTTTCTTTGAAAACGATGTCTTGGTAATTTTTCCCCCTACTTATAATCTCGAGTTGTTTTCTTAACATTTGCATGCAAATACAAATACAGATGCAGATACAAATACAAATACATCCGCAGATACCAATACAAATGTATGTAGTATGAATGTGATTGTGAATCCGAATCTGAATCCGAGGGGTACTCCACAAATCAGTCGGCTAATCATTGTTTTCGCAAGTGCCTCTAAAGACATTTCCGCTTTAACTATCACTGGTTGGTTGAAGTTAACTGCCGCATCAATTATCGTATTCTTTTGGCTGTGCCTGCTAATTCATCTTCCTCTTTTTCTCGGTTTTCTCGGTTTTCTTGCTACGTTTGTCATCACCAAGTGCGTGTACATTGTTAATCGGGCACACGGCATATTTCTTTATCTGCCCAATTCATGATCCATTGGGCTTAATGACTGACGTTTTTCACAGTAAAAAAAAGTTTAAGGCATATCGCGATTTGCAAATCAACGCAAACTTGGCTAAAACAAATTCAAAAAGAACGTAGCAAAAAATAAAATGAACCTTCTTGTGCCTCGTGCTTATCTAAAGCTGGTAAACTGAACTAAAAGTACGATATAAAAATAAAAGTAACACTGAAAGGTTGAGACCATAATAACGAAACCCAACAAAACGCGACTTTTTAGCCAAAACAATCGAAAACCTACGAAAAATGTCGTGTTTGTTTTGATGAAACGCTCAAGAAACGCGAGTTGATAAGCGACGACCTAAAAAACAAAACCAAACAAACCAATAAAAATTAAAAAAAAAAACAAGAAGTAAAAGAATTGTGAGCCGAAATGAAAGCAAACCCAGCAACAGGTTGCAGTATACAAAAAAAGACTTACAAAAAAAGCGTTAAAGAAAACACGAGAAACAAGAAAAAACAACTTTACCCGCCGGGCAGAACTTTGCTAAACAGGCGAAATTTAATTAAATGCAAGTGAAATTATATAAAACTTTAGCTCAAAGCAGCTCAACGAATCTACAAATACTCTACAATATCTATATATATAAAACTCTTTGTCCTGACTCACTGACTGACTGACTTAGTCATCACGCTGTAGGCCAAACGGTTCAAGATATTGAGATGAAATTTTTACACAACATAGCTGAGACATAATTATCGTGCAATAAGACGGGATTTTTCGATATCCCCACTGAAGGGGCTAAAATGGGGGGTCAAAGGTCAAAATTGCTTAGTATGAAATTTTTTTTGTTTTTTGAGCTATCTTAACCAAACTCACAGATTATGTAATTCTTACTCACTGCTACATCCTGAGAAAATTTGGTCAAGATCGGGCCACTATATCCTATAGCTGCCATTGGAACAACCAGATGCAAATTAAAACTTTGTATGAAGATCTTGTTATTTTTGAGATATCTCAACCAAACTCACAGATTATGGATTTCGTACTCACTGCTACATCCTGAGAAAATTTGGTCAAGATCGGATCACTATATCGTATAGCTGCCATAGGAACAGTGGCTTTTAATGCTATTAATAAACAATCAAAAGAAGATGGACAAGGGGAGGAGGGGAGGGGGGTGTAACGATTCATTTGTGTTGCGGCTCTCAAAATCAATTTTCAGTGTATGGCACTGTTACTCGCTCTTGCTGCAATAATCCAATTGCAGCGAAAACTTTAAAACAGCGAGCAGCGAAAATGTAAATTCTCTATCTATATATATAAAACTCTTTGTCTGACTCACTGACTGACTGACTTAGTCATCACGCTGTAGGCCAAACGGTTCAAGATATTGAGATGAAATTTTTACACAACATAGCTGAGACATAATTATCGTGCAATAAGACGGGATTTTTCGATATCCCCACTGGAAGGGGCTAAAATGGGGGGTCAAAGGTCAAAATTGCTTAGTATGAAATTTTTTTTGTTTTTTGAGCTATCTTAACCAAACTCACAGATTATGTAATTCTTACTCACTGCTACATCCTGAGAAAATTTGGTCAAGATCGGGCCACTATATCATATAGCTGCCATTGGAACAACCAGATGCAAATTAAAACTTTGTATGAAGATCTTTGTTATTTTTTGAGATATCTCAACCAAACTCACAGATTATGGATTTCGTACTCACTGCTACATCCTGAGAAAATTTGGTCAAGATCGGATCACTATATCGTATAGCTGCCATAGGAACAGTGGCTTTTAATGCTATTAATAAACAATCAAAAGAAGATGGACAAGGGGAGGGGAGGGGGAGGGGGGTGTAACGATTCATTTGTGTTGCGGCTCTCAAAATCAATTTTCAGTGTATGGCACTGTTACTCGCTCTTGCTGCAATAATCCAATTGCAGCGAAAACTTTAAAACAGCGAGCAGCGAAAATGTAAATTCTCTATCTATATATATAAAACTCTTTGTCCTGACTCACTGACTGACTGACTTAGTCATCACGCTGTAGGCCAAACGGTTCAAGATATTGAGATGAAATTTTTACACAACATAGCTGAGACATAATTATCGTGCAATAAGACGGGATTTTTCGATATCCCCACTGGAAGGGGCTAAAATGGGGGTCAAAGGTCAAAATTGCTTAGTATGAAATTTTTTTTTGTTTTTTGAGCTATCTTAACCAAACTCACAGATTATGTAATTCTTACTCACTGCTACATCCTGAGAAAATTTGGTCAAGATCGGGCCACTATATCATATAGCTGCCATTGGAACAACCAGATGCAAATTAAAACTTTGTATGAAGATCTTTGTTATTTTTTGAGATATCTCAACCAAACTCACAGATTATGGATTTCGTACTCACTGCTACATCCTGAGAAAATTTGGTCAAGATCGGATCACTATATCGTATAGCTGCCATAGGAACAGTGGCTTTTAATGCTATTAATAAACAATCAAAAGAAGATGGACAAGGGGAGGGGGAGGGGGAGGGGGGTGTAACGATTCATTTGTGTTGCGGCTCTCAAAATCAATTTTCAGTGTATGGCACTGTTACTCGCTCTTGCTGCAATAATCCAATTGCAGCGAAAACTTTAAAACAGCGAGCAGCGAAAATGTAAATTCTCTATATTATATAAAGTACTACTTATTACTATTATCTTAAGTCCAACTACAGGGAAAAATTTGAATTTACAATTCCCGCTATCTAATTAGAAATGACATAAGGTCTGGCTATAGCTGTGAGAAATGTTTCCTATTTTAACTTCACATTTTTCCCCGAGATTTCAGCGAGCGTAGCGAGCCGGGGTTGGCGAGCGAAGCGAGCAGGGGGCAAACCCCCTAGTAACATATACAGATATTAAATGGTATTTTTGAAGAATCTATTTATCATCTTTCAACCTTAAGTATTATTTTCAATTTTATTACAAGTCTTTGAATTATAACCCATTTGACGTTATATTATCTAAAGTACTGCAAAATAATCCCATTTTTAGATGCAAAACGTGTTTTTAAATAAGAAACTTCTACTTATATAAAAAAAAAAAAACTATCTCAGGTAAGTTTTCACATTTTAACGTAGGTTTAAGTATTCTTTATTATTTGGTAAATAAACTTTTCTAACATTCAAAAATTGTATTTCTAAAACTTAAATATAATATCGAATAATTGATTTAAGTAAGGATTGATTCCAAAAAAATTTGTTGCTATTGAAGTTTTTATTTAATGTTTCGGTAAAACTATATATTTTTTATAATATAGTATATAATATATAATGTTTTGCATTAGAGCTTTTTATAAAAAAATTAAATAAAAGCATTTTGTCTGTTTAGCAACAACAAATATCAGTCATAACATATGCAATACACAAATGTTAGTAGCCGAGAGCAATTCACGCGCAGCTGTTTAATATAATTAACAAATCCTAGGTACTAAAAGTGCGACACAGCTGTTTCAAAATTGTTAATTACACATTGTAAATGTATTAAAATTTTAAAACATAACATTTGTTGACTTTTAAGGCAAAAGGTATTGAAAATTCAATGTATTTTTGGGAAATTATGCAGGCTCATGGATTATCAAGTATTTACATAGATTTAAAATATAAACCTTTATAGTATAATCGATATATTCTATGTGTATGCACAATTTTAGCTTTTCAACTGTAAAGTGTGGCATGAACCATTACAAAATCAAAGGATCCGTTTTTTAACTGTAAATTATGGTAAGTAATATCGAAAGTCAATTGAAATGATAAGCTTTGAAATTGAACGTGCCGTGTGACAAAAATGTTCAGCTACACGGAGAAAAAAAGAAGAAAAGAATCCGGAGTAAAATGTATTCCAACTGTGTCGAAAGTTGCGTGAATCCGGATTTTCTTTAACCATTGCCATGTGAGCCGTCTGTTTCAGTTTAACAATTTAATTTCAAGCTAAATCTAAGATTTTTCAAGATTTATTTAAGAATGAATCTTTTTTTCTGTGTACGCTCTCTTTTTCACGCTCTTTTACATTTAATTTTGTTGATTCATTTGTATGCCTCGTATTTCGTATTTGGAATTTCGTTTTACGTTTTTCACATTACGAAATCAGCCATCACTTCGATAGCTGATAAAAATAATGTTTGTGTGGTTGCGCTTATCAGTAACTCTAAAGCCCCACGAGCTATAGATAAAGTAGTCCCCGTCTTTGCTCTCGTTCCCCTTTCCCCTTTCCCATTCCCGTTCCCGTTCCCCCTTTTCCGTATAGTAGCTTTCAGCTTGTGAGAGTGACTGATAGATAGTCTGGCTGTCTGTCATCCCCTTCTTACTGTTGTTCTAAACTTATGAGAGAGTGAGATGGGAAGTGCATGCAAAGCGGAGCTCGCAACGAAACGAAGCGAAGCGAACGACCTTCACAGTCAGTCAGTCCACTTGGGATGCTTTTCAGACCCTGTACTTTAAAAAATACTACAAAGGGTTCTGCGTAACAGGCAGAAGGAGGCGCAGCAGACCTCAGAAGGTGAATGTATTCTTGCTCAGTCGATGTATTCCATCTCGATTGTATAATCAACTTTCAAGTTATTCAACAAACACAGGAAGAAGAAGAGAACAGTGACACAACCACGTACAATTCTTTTATTATATTATAAGTTAGTCAATTGATGCTTATTAATTATAAATGATATAATTTCTTGATCATAAATATTATTTAATATTTCCACAAGGTCTCACAGAGTCTAGCATGCTCTACTAAAGCCTAATCCATTTTTTTCTAGTGTAAAGCGAAGTGCGAGAGAAGAAATTAAGTGTATAAAGTGGAGGGGGTGGGCAGCAGGGGGGGGCACAGACGTCGTCTCAAGTGCTAGAGATGCTCCTTTCATTCTCTCACTTACTCTTTTCTACACGTTTTAAGCTTCAGCTGTCAGAATAGTTGTCAGACAGAGCGCGCAAGAGAGAGAGAGAGAGAAGGTCAGGGGCAAACAAGGAAGCTGCTGAGGAAACGCAACCGCAACTAAATAAGAAGAAGATGACGCAGAAGAAGAAGTAGCAGCAGAAAAAGGAGAAATATTTATGCAAATTGCAGTTGTAGTAAGTATTTTTTGTGTTTTTTGTTTTGTTTTTTTTTGAATAAAAACCAAATAAAAACTAATGAGCGAACTGCAGCCATTGATAATGATGATAATAATGACGATGAAGATGATGATGTTGATGTTGATGACGGAACGGAAAGCGGAAAAGGCATAAAGCGAAATGCAAAACAAATTATAATGAATAATGAAAGAAAAAAACGAGCAAAAATGCAAATCTAGCAGAAAAGGTAGCCACAGTCTCTCTCTCTCTCTCCCCTCGCCCTCTTTCTTTTTCTCTCTCAAACAAAGGGCCCCGAGACCGAGAGAGTGCTTCAGTGCAAGTGTGAGGGAGATGCAAACATTCAAACGGGCTAAATGCAAGGCGAAGGCGAAATTGAATGCAAAATAAAAAGAAACGGGGGTCAATCGAGGGAACAGCTGCTCTATGCTGTTGATGTTGTTGTTGTTGTTGGTGGTGGTGGTGCAAAGGCAAATGCAACAAGGGCAGGAAAAAGACAGCAACAACAACAGCAACAAGCGAGTGCAAGTTTCTTTGCGTGTGTGTGTGTGTGTGTGTGTGAAGTAGAAGCTCACACACACACACAGAGCTACCAGACTGGGCACAGAAAAATAAAAACAAGTTTTTTGATTGGCTGCGACTGCGACTGAGACTGCGACGCTGCGCCTGCGCAGAAGTTTTCAGTTTTAAACCCAAAAAACACACATACATATATACACATGTGTATAAAAATATGTGCAGTGAATCAAAAAAGTATTGGCACACCACTAATTTCTAGCATGGTTGAAAAAAATAATTAATAATTAATATACAATGGATATTATTATTATTTTTAATTTCATATATTCCTAACGCTACAATACTTCTAATTGTATATTATAGGGCTGGTCACAGTTTTTTTTAAAAGTAGTGAGTTTTTAGAACCAATTGATTAACTTACATATGCTTGCATTCATATTTAGTTATATGTATTTATTATTAGTCTAGTTACAATTAATCACACGATGCTCTTTTTTTTTGTTATTATTAAATTAGGATTATGTTTAAAATTACAAGACTTTTTTTATATCGGATGTATCAAAAACCAAATTTTACAGCAGAGCTTTGACGTGCTGGCAAAACTTTGCAGATCTATAAAGATTATGAATAATATATAGACAAGTTGTGCGTTGTGGGATGTAGAATAAACTTGTATCAAAAAATCAATTTCAAAAAAAGGCAAGCACAATTATGTATTTTTACAAAGGGGACGATATATTTTAAAGTAGTTAATTTTAAGAAAATATCATTTATTATAATTAAACTCTGATTGGATTATACACTTTATATTTAAATAATTTTAATTATTACTATAATACAACCATGACCGGAATATACTATATACGCTGTTTTGAATAAATATATTCAACGTAAAATGTCTAATTATTTAAATGACATTCTTATTTGATTCTACAAGTTACCTGTTTATAATTATGTTATAATAATATTAGAGGTTTGCCAATACTTTTTTAATGCACTGCATGTTTAAACTGACTGCTGACTGACTTTCTTTAAGCATTTTTGTGTGCTTGTCGCTTGGACATGTTGCAGACATTGTCGTTGTTGTCGCAGTTTTCGCTTTTTATTTACTTTTTTTTGGCAACTTTTTGAGGCAAGCTTAGTAGTATGTCGAAGATGAAGAAGAAGAAGTCAAGAAAAATAATAAAAGGAGAGGAAAACACGTTTTGTGTTGCTCCGGTTTTTCAGTATTTTTTTTTTTTTTTTTTGGTTTTAAGTTTTTCAGTTTTTCTGAACTCACCTGGCAAACGGGGTCTGTTCCACCTCGTAGATCTCGTTGATGTCATGAGACACAAGTAATCCCTTCAAGCGTTCGGCATCAACGTCCAGCAGGCCATCGCCTATGGAAAAGATGCCCTCCTCGGTAAACATGTTTTTTTTTTTTTGTAACTGCAGCTGCTCTCGCTCTCTCGCTCTTTCTTTTGTTTTCTTTTGATTGCTGTCTTCTTTTCGTTGTGCTTTTTCTTTTCTTTAGTTTGAATTTGTTTCTTTTTTATAATTATTTTTTTGTATTTATTATTATTTTGGGATAGGGAAGAGACTTCTTATTTCTGTAACAGTTGAGGGACGATGGCGCGAAATTCAAACTGTGGCACACATACAACAATAACAATTAATACAAAAACAACAAAAAATGAAAACAACTACAAAACAACAACAATATCGGAAGAGTCGCGCGCGCGTATTTCGCAAAATTTTGGTCACACTGCTCTCTTCGCAGCAACAACAACAGAGAAACAGAAGCCGAGAAATTCCAGCGCCCTTTAAACAAACGCAACAGCCTGTGAGTTGAAGCGTGACAGCACTAGGGATGCTGCTGTTGCTGCGGCTGCTGCAGCCAAAACTATGCAGGAACAACAACAAAAGCAACACGGAAATTTCTTAGCTCTGTTTGTTGTTGTTGCTTGTTGTAGTTTTTTGCGATCTGTGTGTGTGTGTGTGTGTGTGTTTTTATTTTTTCTATTTCAAATGTTAAAATGCATTTAAGAATTGGAACTGAACGCGGCACACGCACAAAAATAAAGATATGTTGTATTTCACACACAACAACAACAACAAACACAACACGTTTCACGTTATTTTGTCAATGTGTATCTGTATCTGTTTTGTTGAATGTGTATGTATATGCTCAATGCTGGTTGTGTTGGTGTATACAGCTCACAGCAACAACTTCTTGCTGTTGCTTTTTTGTTTGTATGTGTTGTGTGTCCAACTTAGCACATAAAAAAAAACACAAAAAATTCGTAAATTTATACTGCTTATGCGATTTATGCAGTTGTATTCTAAATACTCAAATATGTATATTTAAACTTGTAGCGCGTAAGATGAAAAAAAAATAGGAAAAATAGCTTGTGTTGTTGGTTTGAATTTGTACTTGTACTTGCTTGCACCACGCACACAAACAAACAAAACACTCGTGGTAATCGGTAGAGTTAAACTTGCAAACGGCGGATAACAAAATCACAAACCCAGCGTACACACACAGACCAGGCGACAACGAATTACAAATCACAATTAAGCGCACCGAGCGTAACACGTCCGCCTCGTTCGGCTTTGTTTTTGCTTCTGACTTATCGATGACAGCTTTGGTTTAAATGGCGCGTATTATCGATAGCTAAATGTTGTTTTTAACAGCTGCTAACGTACTGTTAAAAGGACCACTATATATCGATTCGATGAATTATTGAGCGTGTAAATTTGTTGATTAATTAACAAATCAGTTGCAGTACATCACTGTTGTAAAGTGTATTTTCATACTAGCGAAAATTGCCATGCATATTTTACTTTCAAATTAAGCGAACAGAAATAATTGAAACTCAATTTGGCACTGTTAAGGTTACTGCTAACGTACCGATAACGATATACTACGCATGCGTGCCAACTTGATGCACTTTTTGTTTGTGCGCTATAAAATATCAACTCTGTGTTGCGCGGCTAGGCTTAAAAATTTAAAAACGAAAAACGAGAACAAACAGCGTTCAGAGATCAGCGCTGGGAAAGCAGCTTCTGCACACTTGACGGAATCTTGACACGAAATGGGCGTTAGGCGACGCGACGGTCCTAAACATAGATGCCGCCCCTTTAAGAGATCTGGCGCCGCCTATAATATCTTAATTTAGACATTTGCATTTGCATTTTGTTTATATTTATATTTTTATACTTATGTATATATCATTTATGTATGCGTGCTCCACTTGCGATGCATTTTCATTTTCATGAGCAGCTAGCCGCCTGCAAATGTGTGTGTTGTATGTTGTATGTATTTTTGGTCTGACGCGGACGCGGGAACAAAAACGGAGACGGAGGAATCCCAGGAATGCGATGCGAACCAAAATAGCCAAGAGAGAGAAGAGAAGCCATGAAGCAGCCAAGTGCAAAAACCTTTACATCGAAGGAATCATCAGGCCGGGTGCTCATCTCATATATTTATGCGTGTTATTAATAGTCCACCATCATTCCGGCAATTCTTCTGGCAGCATCTTTGCCCATAACCCGGCATGCTATGTCCGAGTCCGAGTCCGTGTTCCGAGTCCGCTGAACTCAAAACGCAACGAACTTTGGCCAGTCTATAAATAGGATGCACTGCATCATTGGCAAAATGTCGCGAATGCAATGTAATGCAATAATGCCTGGCATGCTTTCAAGTTTAACAGATCCGGCATTTGACCTACGCAAAGTTAAGAACTACAGTCGAGTCTGGCTATAGTGAACACCCGATATAGTGAACGATCTGAAATATTGAACACTTCAATTTAGGCAAAGAACATTGAAGATTTTAAACATCCATAACTTTATCAAAGCTCAACCGATTTTAATCATTATTTGATCTCTAAAATTTCCTTATCGAAAACTTCAAAAAATCAATATGAAATTTTTTCAACTCGACTCCTCGTGCCTTACAGCACTTAAATTTGTTTTTAACGCGTTTCTTTCTTTTCAAGACTGTCTTAACTGAAAAACACAATTTTTCAGGTAATGCAAAAATATTCGTTATATGCTAATCTATATTATGTTAAAATTTCAAAACTTCTTATCTTACTTTCAAGGATAATCGAAAGAACTATTCTTTTTACTGCAAGGTAGCCATAAAATTGAAACTTAAAATGAGTTTTTAAGGTATGACATTCTTCAAGTAAAGTTGCTTTATAAGAACAAAGTCTAAAGACACATAAAAATGTCAACCTTGATGTAGTGATTATAATAAGTTAACCATATCCAGACTCGACTGTACAGATACACACACTTGGTTTGCCAAGACAGAGGACTTTATTTAGCCAACAACAAATGGGGGGACTCCCCTTTTAGTCTTTGCAATAGGTGCATTGTGGTCCAGCAGCAGCAGCTTCATCCTCATCCCCATCCTCATTCTCATTAGAGCCGCTGTGGCGATCGCCAATATCTCCACTTCCGCGATAATCATCAATGATGGACTGCAGCTCCGCCTGGGCATCGATGAACTCCTGCTCCTCCATGCCCTCTCCGGTGTACCAATGCAGATGAGCCTTACGCTGTAACATGATGCTGGATCCGTCCAACAGTCGCTGGAAGAGCGATTGTATGGCCGTTGTATTGCCAATGAAAGTGGCAGACATTTTTAATCCCCGTGGAGGAATATCACAAATTGCCGTCTTAATGTTATTGGGAATCCAATCGACAAAGTTATGAAGATTCTTATTGCGCACTCCAGTCATCAATTGATCAACTTCCCGGGGTGACATGCGACCTCGAAAGATTCCGGCAGCTGTCAGAAGCTTACCCTTGCGAAGATCGATGGCACACAGGAGATTATTGCTGGAAAAGATCTGCTGGACGAGCTCAGAGACGGTTCCCTTGCTGAACTGTTGTTGCTTGCAGGTGACTAACGGGGCAAAGCCCGGAATAAGGAAATGTAGTCGAGGAAATGGAACCATATTCACATATATTTTGCGTAGACCTGCATTAAGTTGACCCGGAAATCGGAGACAGGTTGTAATCCCAGACATGGTCAAGGCGACAATATGATTGATGTGCTCGTAGCCGGACATTTGGATTTTCAGATTACGATTGCAGATCTGAAATAACGCCTCATTGTCCAGACAAAAGGTCAGATGGGATTGATTGACCAAGGAGGGAATACTCAAAAGGGCATTGTATGGTTCCACAACGACCTGAGACATGTTGGGCGACGGAATGGTCACATAATTGCATAATAAATTATCCGGATATTGCTCGACCAGTGCCTCCATGATCAACGACGTTAAACCGGATCCAGTGCCACCACCAATCGAGTGTAATAATTGAAATCCCTGCAAGGAATCAACAGATTCCACTTCGCGTCGTGTATTGTCCAACACTTGGTCTAAGATCTCAGCGCCATCCGTGTGATAACCACGTGCAAAATTATTTCCCGCACTCTCCGATCCGGCAACGAAATTCTCCGGCCTATATAATTGACTGCTCGAATTCAGACGCTGTATGGTGCTGGCTTCCGTATCAATGATGATGGTACGGGCATAAAGACGTTTGCTGGCCGTCGCATTAAAGAACACATTGATACGTTCCAATTGCAAGGGACTTGTGCCCACAAAACGTCCGGATGCATAATCCACGCCATGCTCATGCGAGATCACATGCCAGAACTGCGAACGAGGATTGAGGATCTTATCAGATAAGAATCAGGAGTTCGAAGTTGAGTATTACTCACCGCATCGCCAATTGCATTGCCGGCACCGCCGATCTGTAGTGTTACTATCTCTCGCATTCCTTAATTTTTCAGTCCTTCTATTTTTCGCTTTTGTAATTGAAATTTTCAAATATTCCTAAATACAATATATAATTTTTTTAAGTTCGGCCGAAAGGGTGGAATTTGGATTAATAATGTTCAATATAACTGCATGTTGTGGCTTTCTTCTGTCTCTTCTGCTTTTTTACTCTCCACACCTTCTCTGGAAATTGTACAGAAATCAAGTCATAAATTTTCCAGTTCCTTAATTATTATTTTCTCTCTCCCTTTCATTTTCTCCCATTCCATCCCGCCAGCTTTGATCCGTAGATTCCCTAAAGTCGTGACACGATAGAAATATTCATCATGTAATATTAATTTTCTTCTTCAAAGATTTGTTTTTTTTTAACTTAATTATAAATCTAATAGACCTTTTTACTAACTTTGTGACTTTGGGACGATGGCAATGCATTGTGTTTAAACCAGGGAATGAAACCGAAACAAATTTTGGTTCCGGTTCCAGTACGTACCGAAACGAGTATTTTGGTAAAAGGTTATATTTCGGTTTTGTCCTTTCGGTTCCGGTTCTCGTATCGGTCCATACCGGTACAGCTAAGTAATTTTTAAAAATTTTAAAATGTAAAGAAAATCTAATTTTGTCAACAAATATTTGTGTATGTATAAACATACAAATGCATTTTAGCATGTTAAGTCTTACATATAATTCGAGAAATTTTTGCATAGTGCAAAAACATTTTTTTTGGTTCCGGTTCCGGTACTACATTTGAAACGGTTAATTTCGGTTAACGGTTCCGGTTAACGGTTCCGGTTTCATTGCCTGGTTTAAACAAAAAGAAGATTGCAGAAAAGTTATTTTCAGGACTTAGGTCGTCGAGTCTGTTTTTTAATAATAGTTTTAATGTCTAGCCTTTGTTATTCGATTCACTCTAGTAAACAAAAAAAAGATAGTTCTTGTAAACAAATGTAAATATGTAGTTTAAAAGAAAACGTTGCGTATTTTATTTATACATATCAAAAAGTGTTAGGGGCAAGATTTGCATAAAATAAAACTAAAGGAAACGGGATACAAATATTGAAAAAATATTTCGAGTTTAAGCTTGTAAGCAATTTCAACATGAAAGTATCTAGTTCCAAGTTTTCCTTTTCCTATTCGTTTTAGGGCAATCAATAGCTAGTTTTTTTTTTGTTTCTATTCTTTGCCTTTATTGTCTTTGTTGTTGTTGCTATTGTTAATGTTTGTAATTGTTATTCTTGTTTGATTTGCAATAAACATTAATGTTATTGTTGTTAATCGTATTCTCAGCAGTGTTTCATCTTGCCATTGACCGCAGCAGGGAAAGGGATTCACCAGCGCAAACTGCCACATGTTGAATACCCATTTTCAGGACATCCTGATAGATGGGTCACATGAAATTCTCCCACATCAACCTGACACATTGGAATGTTCGCCCAGAGTGCCATCGTCAGCAGGACCACACCCCTGAACAGATCACAGATCACAGTCTGTAATCATCCGGAGTGCGTGCCGCCTGGAAGATATTAGGCTTTTGTTGTGTCCGATAGTTGACAAAGACATCCTTCAGATCCGTGTCCAATTGCAGACGGAACTTCTTCGGGATCTCGTAACAGACCGTCTAACGCTTTATGGCAAGCTTAAGCACTGCCTTGATCTTAATCCACAAGTGTTTCATCTCCAAATGTGCGGTGCTCCATGCGTTGATAATACAACTCCTTGGCGGCAGCAACGACAATCACATGACTCGTCTCGGCAGTGGCCACCAGTATGTTTTTCGGTTCGGACATCTCGTTGCACAGGTAGATGATCATGTAAGACCGGAAGTACTGAATGAGATCACTTGCTCCCATTTTCTGTCAGTTGATCTTTTTGTAAACCAGATGTAGATGCGTAAGCTCGCCCTAAACACCGGCGATATATCCTTGAGCAGACCATCGAATAATAGATTTGAGGCAACATTGAGACCTGATTGTAGCATTGAAAAGCGCATTCGAGAAACACGACGAGATGCAGTTCCGGAAGCTGGTTATCGGACAGCTTGAGTCAACGCTTAAGAATTTTATCGCCACCGAATGCTACGTATTCCGCCTCATAGGGACAACTCCATTCACGTACTAAGAACTGTAGACGCTGGAATGGTTTATTTCGGGTATCGGTCAACGCCAGGCGACCGTATTCAGTGAAAAGTTGTAAAAGGATTATAGATTTGCACCGAGGAAAGCATTGTGCTCAGGGCAAAAACTGTTGCATATTCGCACTATCGAAGGTACCCTTTTTGTCCAGCAGTATGATGGCAATCTTGTCCCAATTGGGATAGTCGTATGGGAATATATTGTACCACATTAATATCATGTTCCGAGCAACCGCCCCATGAAAAACCCGACAATGATTCCGTCTCATTGCCAGCCAATCTGTCGCTTAGACTTTGAGTACAAGTAGCGTAGAATAGAGTCGAGCAGAAAACGATTTTCTTTGAGGAACGCACCATCCACGGAAATAGCCATTGTGCCGTAAAGCACCTCATACAGTGCATCCTCATTCAGTTCAAATGTCTGCTCCTCGAACAAATTGATCACCTGCACTGCTCATTGGTGTCGACTTCATTTGCTTTGGTTTCAAATATTCTTGTTGCTTTGAACTAGCTTATGCTCTCTAGTTAGAAACTAGAATTGAAAATATAATCGTGTCGATTTAAATACAATACCATTTGAAGTTTAAAACGCTTTCGCATTGAAGAAACTGGAGTCGTATCGTGACATTTGACAAATTCAAAGTGATCTCACTTGTCACTTGTCCATTTCTAGAGGACAATACAGATTAGTTTGCGTCTAATTAAATTATTAACGATAAACACGTATCGCGTCAAGCTCTGAAGAGAAATATTCAGGCTTATTTTACATACAGCTTCATATAGTTGTTTTTCTTTCTAAAATCTTTAAGTCAACATTATAGTTAGCTAGAATTAGTTAACACGTCTCCATCTCTAGTTAATTTTCTTAGTTCCACTTTTTACCCCATATATTAACCCGTTTCTTCGTCCAATGGCGATAGATCCGCTCAACATTCGATCCCTGACCCGCTTGGATGCAAATATTTGTTTACTACAATTAATTTAATGTGAGAATATAAAAAAAAAAAAAGAAAATGAAAACAGTTGAAGAAAATGCAGCAAATACATCGTATTCGATGGAAAGCAGACAATTTATAATTAATAATTAGACAATTATCGACTGTTCTTGGAGCTACTTGTCCTTCTTCTCGGCGGCCAAAGGATTGTAGAGTCGATTGACCTCATTGGCCACCAGATGATCCAGAATAATTCCATTATTATCAATAAAGGCGGCACATGACTTGATGCTGGTCTGTTCCCGTTGTCCACGTCCATCTCGAACGCTCAACGTAAGAATATACTTATCATCATATTTCTTCATATCCGAGCTTGCTTCCCAGATCCGTTGAGATTTCCCACCCGCATCCTTTTGCACGGCAACCGCAAATGTTCCCTTCTCCCGGAATGTGGTGTGGAGCGTTAGCACGCCCATTAAGGCAAAATATGCCAGTACACTGAACAGCAGCACGGGACGTGATTGGGGGAACGGATGGGTAAAGTCCCAGGCATGGGCCATTATGGCCACGCCCACAGCCAGGGCGCAGAGCACCAAACGTGTGTTGACCAAACCAAATTGTTCCTTCAATTGCGGACGATCCCCGAGCAAGCAGGTCTTAACGGCATCATCCAGAGCATGCTTCACAGCCGATCCATCCCATTTGTTCACCTTTACCAGCTGCAAAAAATAATATAATTGTACCATAACGTTATTGGGACTGACGTGGAAATATTTATAAATGTAAACCGGCTACCGGGAGGAACACGTCGTCGTTGAGCCATTTAACGTTTCCCTTGACTTACTTCTTCAGCAGGCTGTGATTTGTCTTCTTTCTTGGCCATTTTCGTTGCTTGCTTTTTCAGTCGCTGTGTTTAAAGTTTTTCTCTGGCAAGAACGCTAAAAACCCTTGTTTTTGCAATTTGACAACGCGACAGATATAGAGTTGGGTCGTAGTGATGTCAAATTATCGATGGCACTATCGATACTACCGATAGTTTGTTCAGAACGCAGCCATCGACGACATTTTTTTTTATCAACGATAGTTTTCATGCTAGAAGAAGTCGTACAGGTAAGTTTTGAATTGTGAGTTTTTTGCTTATATTTGGCAAAATAAAAAATATTTACTATACATATTTAAGAATATGCAAATCTGTGGTTAATTAATTTAATATATTAACATAATACTTAAAAGCTAAAGTCGTAATATTTAATGTCAATAAAAATAATAAATTTTTGGTGGAAATTACTGAACTAGACATATTTTTGAAAGGGGTTCCTTGTTCTCATATATTTCGTATCAATGAGTATTTAACATTGATTTCGTATATAGCCAAGTTTAATAACTATCGACATTTTGCTGCATTGCTGGTTTTTGAAAAAAATTGGCGCTCACAATACCGAGAAAAATTTGGTCAATGGGGATAGAATATCGAGACATATTTTAATAGAAGCGGCTTTAATTTATCTTATTTATAGTTACATTGGTTTATCTACATTTCGTCTATGGTTTTATTGTTTAATTTACCTTGTTTTTTTAAATTTATTAAAATTTAAAGTATCGATATCATACACTAAACATATTTTTTTTAAGGTATTTGGTATTTTTTTGTACATCTGCTGCTGTTAAGAGGCTGTTGTCTGACAGTAGTTATCGATAACATAACATTACAAATAGGCTGGGCGCGCAATATAATTTAAATTTAAACAACAATATGATTAAACTTACATTCAGGTAAGCCAACTTTGTTTTATAAATTTGATAAAAAACAACGGATAATGAATATTTGGCTACTGTAGCTCCACAGGAGAGAAAAATGAGAGGGACAAAGGAGAGGTAATTGCACTAATTATCTCTGTCTCATAGTTGTGGAACGTATTCATTGTCATCAACTTCAGGTCCAACACAAAGGTCTGGACAGTACGATAAATGTAAAATTCCAGAGATCTCCAAGCTACAAACGCGCCCACGTCCATAAATAATATGCCCATCAATGTTTCCGCAATAAAATTGATGCCAAAGAATAGAGGAAGTCTTGGACAGTAATAAATAAACAACCACATTAGAGCTGCATAGACAGGGTATTTTGGAAAGATTGATCCAGGTGATTCGGGCTGCAATTCTTGTACAAATATGCTAACGCCCATGAAGAGATGAATTGCGGTGGCTATTAAGCCCGCTGCGATCAATGCCATACCTGAAATAAAATCGTTTAAAAAATATATTCGTCTATAAATTGGATAATAACTACTTGCTTGGTTAAAACAGTGGAAAAAGTAGAGCTTTTAACAAAATTTGACTTTTGGATGTGTGATTTCACCAAGAAAAACAAACAACGAAAAGTTGAAAGAATTTTAGCGACAACTATACAAAATAGGTTTTGCAGTGGAGCTAGAAAATCGAGACATATTTAAAAAGGAAGCAGATTAATTTTATCAAATTTGGAAATATTTTATTTTGTTTATTAATTATATTTAATGCACTATTTGCACCCAAATTCGAGTGTGCTTTAGTTATGCTAGCGCTGCCATTGGCCACATTGGGAACTACGACACGTCACCTGTCATATAATAAATTCAAATAATTCGCGCATCAGGTCAAAGATTGATTTTTATGATACAATCATAAATAATGTATAAATATAAATTTGACCAACAGATTTATGGCCAAATGGTAAATGCAGCATTTACTCAATTGAGCAACCGTATCGTGATCGTTATCAGGATCGTAGGCATAGAGGATAGAGTGCGACTGATAAGACGTCAAGCGATAACGTTCGTTTTTGTGATGAGGTGGAGAAGGGGGCACGTTTATCGCCACTCAATGGGCCAAGTTAATACGACCAATGCACCAAAACCGATCAGTCACGTAAACGCAAGTCAAGTGCGCGGAACATGTACATTCTGATGGTAGTTTGTCTAAGCCTGGGCTTTGTGGTGGCCCTTTTAAGCCTGGCCATGATGCTCTTAAGCCGAAAATCCATGCTGATCTTTGGCAAATATCCGTGCAAGGGAGTCTTCTACAACTTGAAATATTTAATTGCTTTGCTCGTGGTGCGCCGGCTTCGATACCGTCTCTATAAACGGAATGAGGAGCTGCTCAGTTCGGCAGAACATTTATCGACTTTGGATCGTCCGCAGCCCTTTACAAGTGATCCCAAGAGCTACGATGTGGTTAGCTTTATGGCTGCCAATGCAGCTGGCCAGAAGCTGATGGTAACACTGGAGCGTCGTAGGTTGGGAGTTCTCAAGGCGGCCCTGTATCTGTGGATACCCGGCGAGGGATTGTACTGTTCCCCCAAGTTGCCTGATATGGTGCATTTCACAACCGATGGACAGGAGGAGAGCAGCGAGTTTAAAGGTGCCGGTTTTCATATATATCCCGAGCAATCGATGCGTTGTTGGAGACTTAAATATGATGGACAACTGCGTCATACCAGGGAATCAGAGACGGAGACAGAGGAGCAGCAACTGCTGAGCGTTCAAATTGATCTAAAATTCAGCAGCTCGTCGGATCATTTCAATTATAATCGTGATCTCAGCTCATCGCTAATTGCCGACTCTATAGCACGTGAGGCCTGGAATGATAGTTTCTATAGCATGCTCAAAAGTGTAGGGCATATTGTGGAGAAGCGCACGCACTACGAACAAAATGGAGAGCTGTCCGGGACGATTGTCTTGGAAGATCGACCATTGAAGCTGCAGTTACGTGGCTTTCGGGATCACAGCTTCGGCACAGAGCGTTGCCTTAGTTCCATCAATCGTTATGTGTACTTTGCTCTCCTATTGGACGATGGGAGCAGTATGGTTGTCGGTAACCTCAGTCAACCCTCTTTCTTTTTGTCCTCCCTTAAGGTGGGTTACGTTCGTACGCCCAAAGGAATTTATCAACCCATAACGGCCTGCAATTTTGAACTGTACTCGTATGGGGAGAAGGGTACACCACCCCAGCATCAGAACTTTATAGTCCACACAGAGGAGCATAAGTATCTAGTCCAAATACGTGTAGAGCACAGTGCTGTGCGCTATGTGGGAGGCGATTGGGAGTCCAAGGTGTACAATCAGTTTGTTGCATGCACCGTCAATGGCATCACTGGACAAGGACATGCCGAGTATCTCTACAGGCACAACACTGGCAGGCCCGAAACGGTTTCCTCCCAGGATCCTCTGTGGTATCAGCGCATCAAACGCTACGAGCGCAGTTTGAGTAATCTGGACCTAATCAACGAAGAAGATTTCGTTTTCTAGAAATAAGAATTATCTTATAAACTATACTAACATGTATGTGATAAATTACAATTTTTTTTTCTTAGTTGTTCAGTAAATAAATTTAGTTAATAATACCGTAATCAAGTATGTTAATTTCTTAAAGGCTCTGGAAGTTCATTTTGTAGCAAAATCTTAGTGCGAGGGAAAATCGAATCTGTACAGTCGTAGAATTTTTAGAACTTTCACAGCTAAGGTTTTATAAGAACTAAGGATCTTTTAGTTCTTTAAGAGCCAGGAATCTTTCAGAGCTAAAGATCTTCTATTTTATCGAAGGATCTTTATAATTCAAGCATCCATAAGATCTTAGGATATATAAAACAAAAATAAAAGCTGAGCAATCTATAAGATTAGAAGATCTATAAAAACTAAGAATCCATTAGATATAAGATTATAAAAAAATATTTTCCATTACTTGCCCCTCATTCATCAATCGGATTACTAAAATAATAGATATGTGTGTATATTTAAAGCTGCCCGGAAAACAAATGTTTTATTCTACGAACCCCTGGCAAGTACTTGAGATATTTATAAAATAAAATTGTCATGATACACTTGAGGAACACAGCTGGATTTGCGTTTTTATGAAGCATCTGGGATAAGATTAGAAAAATATTTTGGATTTTCAAACAATAAATAAGAAAGACCGAGGTCGTTGAGTATTTCTATTTGATTCCACTTAATTTATGAAGTCAAAGACAACGCTTGCCTTATCAACGAAGGCAGCACATGAGCCGTATTGCTTGGATTAATAACGATCCAATTCAGTTACAAAGAGATAAGGTTAAACTCAAGTACCAAAATGATAGCATATGCAAGACCTGGAGGACTATTAGATTCATGCAAACGAATTAACAATATCACAATATTCATAATATGCTAAATGTAGACCGTTACTGACCTGCGACAAATACCTTTTTACGACTATGATAAGTGACTCCAATTATGGCGAGTCTACAAAAAAGAGAACTTAAAAATAGGTGCATATAGTTGATAAATATATCATATATACATAGAGCATTCTATACATACATAGTATCTCGAAAAGATACCACAGACGAGCAAAGTCCGCAATTATTGAAGGCCCAAGTAATCACAGTTGAAGTCAATAGGGGTCTAAGAGGTAACACTTTTGTGGGGCACTTGTGATAAATGCTGAACAGACTTTTATTAACTCATCACTGTTGTTGTTCTTTCATTAACCTTGACGTGTTATCCACCTAGTGACGAAGGAAACTCCCGAAATTACTGTTACCATATAATAAACAGCTGTACTGACACTAGTATATTAAAATATAATAAGCTAAAATTTTTTACTTGACTGTTTTTGTATACTCTACATTTTTCGTTTATAATTTCACTTATAATTCTAACTCATAAATTTCCATTCATTTTGTTTTCAAATTGAAGAAATATATAAATCAAAGAATAAAAAGCCTCAAAAATTTGTCAAGTTTTCAGTCAAAATTCCTCATAAAAATTAGCAGATTTTAAAAAATGTACAACGTTGGCAACGATTCGGAAATGAGCTCAAATGCCACCATAGTAAACATAAAGACGCCAACACCCAAAACTAGGATTCGTCATCGCAACCGGAGTCCCAGCAGGAGTCGTAGTCGGAGTCAAAGTCCTGGTGGAATTTCGGAGATTATGAAATTGAATCCATCGGAAATGCCATCAAATAGTCGTCGGGCATTTCTACAGCATATGGTGGACAGTTCACCCAAAACGGTGCAGAATCGAGTGCTGGCATTGAAACACAATCAATTGCAACAGATTAAGATATCGGAGCAGTTCTTTCGTGAGGTCTATGAGCTGGAGAAACGATTCTATGGTCAGAGCTGTACTTTATTCGATGCCCGTCGTGATATTATTATCGGCAATGTGGAACCGCCGACAATGGAGCGCTATTGGCACGAGGAGCCCGACGAGTTGCTCGAGGAGATTAAGTTGACAGAGGACTTTAAACAGATGGCCGATCAGCTGCAACACTTGCCAGCCAATGCGGTTGGAGTGCCACGATTCTGGCTCACAGTCTTTCGGAATGTGGCAATTATCTCGGATCTGGTGCAGGAGCATGATGAGCCGTTACTTGAGTGTCTGGTCGATGTGAGGATTAGCTACGAGCCAGATAGCTATACCATACACTTTCAGTTTAGTCCCAATGAGTATCTACATACCTCCTCGCTGCAGCTAACCAAGAAGTATATACTGCGTCATGAGGCGGACAAGGATTACCCATTTATGTTTGAGGGTCCGGAGATTGTGCGCTGTGAGGGATGTCACATTCATTGGCGTGATGGCTCCAATCTGACCCTACAAACAGTTCGACAGAAGCGTTCACACAAAAGGGCACGCAATATGTCAAAGGTGATGCCTCGTGAATCCTTCTTTCGATTCTTCTCTCCACCTCAGACAATGGATCTCTCCCTCGCTGATGAGAAAACCAAAATGGTACTTGGAGCTGACTTTGAAATGGGTTATTTACTACGAACACAAATCGTGCCAAAGGCAATACTTTTCTATACCGGCGACATTGTGGATAATGTCAACGATGACCTGTGCACAGCGGACAATACCTCGGCATCGATATCTTCCGGGTCTCAAGGTGATCGGGATAGCTCAAGGGAACCAAAAAAGTATCCCAGCCACAATAGTGTTAATCCTAAATAGAATTTTAAGATATCTCATTAATTTGCTGGCATTTTGTTTGTTTGTATTTTGTACTATGCTAATTTACAACTATTTAAATATGCTCGTATAGTATTCCTCCTCCAGATCATAGAGATCCATTGCCATTTCATCGCGAAGCTTCATTAGCTTCTTATCGCACTCAATTTGTGTGGTACGAAACAGTTGAGAGTTGGTTGTGATTGCTTCGTTCACCGAATGGAAATCGTTGAGTATGAGATACTGCTTAAGATCAGCCACCAGTTTCATCAGTGATTCCCCAGCTCGCACTAAATAAAAGAGAGAAACAGAGGTCTTTTTAGAGTTATTCAATATAATAAATATGTATATAGAGTAATGTCTGATTCAAAAGTGTAGAGTATTTGATCTTATTAAAAATAACACGTATACACACTTGACAAAAGACAAGGAGCAAGGCTTTGTTTCAAGAGATGCAAGTTCAAGGCTTATTAAACCAGGTGTTTCATTCCGAGGAACTGTTTCCAGCCTGGGCTCTTATTTTTAACAACAAAATTAGAAAAATAAAGGATCCGTTGTTATAGTAGTTTATTTTTAAATGGCTGTTGTTCTTAGTCTGAGCTCTAATTTTTGATAGCAAAAGCAGACTTTGTAAATAACGTTGTTACTTTTAGCTTGATATATTTTTGTTTTTAGCACTGTCATCATCCTGAGTATTATATGCGCTTAAGTTTTGTAAGCACCTTAAAGAAAATTCTTGGATTTTTGATACAAAGTATTTAGCAAAAAAGTTGAGTAAAATTTGTGTCAAGCAAATTGTCATATGTAGTCCAAGATGACCCATTAACAACTAGAGACCTTGCTAAACGGACATTCAAAGACCATTTTAAGTACTTTTTTGGGCCTCAGAAAATGAATTTTTATAGTATAGTGCGACTTCTGGCTATTCAAAAAATATAAACATCAGGCTTAGGACTTAAGTTTGACAAATTTAAAGATGATATAATAAAGTTTGATTAATAAATACAACTTGTAAAGGTTGCAACCAAAATCGAAAATACAATTTGGAAATATATTTTGTTCTTTGAATGCAATTTGAGTTACGGACTTACCCATATTGGCGGCGCGCACTTGCATTTCCAGAGCATCCTGCTCGCACTGTGTTATCTTTGATATTTGACTGTGACTCTCGCGTCTCGCCAGTTTGAGTATCTCTGTAAACAATAGAATAAAATAGCGACTCAGTTACAATACAAAACGAATGATTTGATTTGCGCTAGAGACTCAGAAAACCCAAACATCAAATTCGTATAAACAAATGGCAAGGCTTGGGTTACTTTTTGGTTGCCCAGAATATGTCCATTATCATAATTACTTATTCAGTTGAAGTTTGTTGGCGAAATGGGTACTACAATGTCATTGTTCTTTGATCGATTTGCTGCCAAGGAGGATGTTCGAGTGCTGATGATTGGATTAGATGCGGCTGGCAAGACAACCACTTTGTATCAGCTTAAACTGGGCTCTAAACTGACCAATATACCCACAATTGGCTTCAATGTGGAGCTATTAAAATACAAGCGCCTACGTCTAACCGTTTGGGACATCGGTGGCCAGAAGAGTATACGCTCCATGTGGCGTTATTATTTTAACAATGCGGCCGGAATTATATTTGTGGTAGATGCTGCAGATACTCAACGTTTCCCGGAGGCCATGTCCGAGCTGCATTCGGTGTTGCATGTCCACGAGCTCAAAGACAGTGTCCTAATGGTGTTTGCCAACAAACAGGATCTCCCCCAAGCCATTGCACCCTCTGACCTGGCGCTGAGACTCCGCTTACATGAGCTCCATCAGCGTTGGAAGGTACACGGCGTCAGTGCCAGCAATGGACGTGGTCTGCAGGAGGGTATGGAGCTGTTTTATCGCATGATCAGAAAGCATCGTTAAACGAGACCACAATTTAAATAAAATGTACATATTTAGACCCTGTACTTTAAAAAAGGGCAACGGGTCTATTCAGTTTCCCAAAATAAAAATGTACACAACAGACAAAAGAGGGCATGGTAGAATTAGTAATATATATATATATATATTTTTTATCAGCATCAACAGCCGTGTCGTTCCTATTTTGAGCACCAAGATCTCTAAACTATAAGAGCTAGCAACACCAAGTTTGGTATGTATCTATATAACGTCCTTTAGCTTTATGGATCTTATATTTTATTTACCTTCAAAATTTTCCAACATGCTGCGTACGTCTTCTTTAAGGCGCGCATTGTAGGACTTTAGAAGCGCCTCCTTGGACTGAGGTAGTGTTGTGATCCGTGGTGTGCCGGCCATCATTGTGTTACTTTAATTATAAATTGTTTTTTTCGCTTATGTTTTTGTTTTGGTCGGACTACGCCGCATTTATGTTTATCTTCTCCAAAAAGAAGAAGAATGTAGTTCTGGAATTACACAACTTCATCCGAGGTGGCGCCAGCAAACAAAGATGGCGCTACACGTTTTGAAACGTGCTACAACCATCAATAGAAGCAATTTATTTAGGATTTTGCAAGCATTTTTGTTAGAATTCTTCGAATTTTTTAAAATTTCGAATTCTTCGAATAAATTTTTAAACTTGGACACTTAACAAATTAGCAGCGACATTTATCGCAAATCGATAAGCATTCTGTTAGATTGCCACACGTTTCAAAACGGTGGCGCCTCTCTTGTCTTTTTTCGGAACATCCACCTCTGGTTTACTTAAAGAACTAGATATTTATGAAAGTCTGGCAATCTCAAAAGCGAGCACAGAAAAAATAAAAAGAAGAAAAAGCATTAACAAATAGAAAGAAGGCAGGCCCAGTCCTGCAAAGTAAATCTTATCAAGATAAGCCAACGAAGGAGATTCTACAACTGTAATGCTTTAATGCTAAAATCGATACTTGGCGCGGACACGAATGGTTCTGCGGAAGATCTACCAAGCGGTGGCGTTGGCGTTGCCAGCGGCAGTAGTGGTGGCGGAGGCAGTGGAAGTGGGAGTGGCAGTGCAAGTGCAAGTGGAGGAAGTACACCAGCAACCGTTTATTGTCCTGCATGCGTAGCCAGCAGCAGCAGCAGCAACTCGTTGCAGCATCAGCAGCAATTGGCATTTGCCTCTGGTGAGGCATCATTGCTTACACGTGAGTCCAAGTCGGGAAAAAGGCCAAAGGCGCGGAAAAGTGCATCTTCGGTTGGCTGTCTAGACGCCCAGCACATACGGAACAATCTAAGAATGTCCACATCAAGTTCAATGCGTAGCACTCGTGGAGCAGGCAATAGTAGCAGCAGTAGCACCGCTTCTGCCTCTGCCTCTGCTGTTGTTCCTTGTGTAGGTACTTCCAGTGGTTGCAACAGCTTGGCCTACGATGGCATCAGCAATGGCAGCTGCAGCAGTGTCAATGGCAAGGTCAATTCCCCAGGCAGCTACAGTTGCAATGCACTCAATGTGGACTTTAGCTCCTACACTGCAACACACCAATGGACTCGCATGCTGGAGTGTGCCGAATTTGTGGGCGCCAAGTGAGTACAAGTGCCCATGACGTTATAATACAGGTGATCCAATTCGAGTTTGGTGACTTCCTTATTTAAATTCACTTTGTCTCTGTCAACTTCATAAAAAAAAACAGTGCTAGAAAGCAAACTAATTTTTCTGCTTTGACATTTAGCTGTCAAAAATAAGAACTCAGATTGGTAACAATTTCTGGGAACAAATAACCCAAAGTGAAATAAATAACTGTAACTACGAAGTTTTACTTTTGCTGTTAAAAATAAGGAACCAAACTGGGAATCCTGTCTCGGGATGGAACACAGGTGCCTAGTCGAGTTTTTTGACTTATGGTCAAATATTGTTTACAGGCGGAGCAAGCACACGGTGGTTGCCTACAAGGATGCCATGTTTGTGTTTGGCGGCGACAATGGGAAGAATATGCTCAACGATCTGATACGGTTTGGCGTCAAGGACAAGTCTTGGGGTAGAGCTTGTGCTACGGGAACACCACCAGCACCACGCTATCATCATTCGGCCGTTGTGGCGGGCAGTTCCATGTTCATTTTTGGAGGTTACACTGGTGATATACACTCCAATTCAAATCTGACCAACAAGAATGATTTGTTTGAGTATAAATTCCTCAGCGCCATGTGGGTGGAATGGAAGTTTTCGGGCAGGTAAAGAAATTGAGAATATAAATCATATTCAAAATAATAGACACTTACCAAGAATTCTTTCCTTCTGCTCTCTATAGGCAACCTGTTCCACGATCGGCACATGGTGCCGCTGTTTATGATAACAAAATGTGGATTTATGCTGGCTACGATGGCAATGCACGTCTAAATGATATGTGGACGTTGAATTTAACCGGCGAGAATCATCAATGGGAAGAGGTGGAGCAGCGTGGTGATCGACCGCCCACTTGTTGCAATTTTCCAGTTGCTGTTGCCCGGGATGCGATGTATGTGTTTTCTGGCCAAAGTGGTTTGCAGATCACAAATTCATTATTTGAGTTTCACTTCAAAACGCGCACCTGGCGTCGCATTTCCAATGAGACGGTGCTACGTGGTGCCACCTCAGCACCGCCCTCTCGTCGCTATGGCCATACAATGGTCCATCATGATTGTTTCTTATATGTTTTTGGCGGATCGGCAGACTCAACGCTGCCTAATGATTTACACTGTTACGATCTGGACTCGCAGGTTTGGTCCATTATACAGCCGGAACCGAATTCGGATGTGCCATCCGGACGTGTATTTCATGCTTCGGCGGTTATTTGCGATGCCATGTACATCTTTGGTGGCACCGTTGACAATAGTGTTCGACGTGGCGATACATATCGCTTTCAATTCTCCAGCTATCCCAAGTGTACTCTGCGCGATGACTTTGACAAATTCTTCCAGGAGAAGCAATTCTGTGACATTCAATTTGTAGTGGGTGTGGAGGAGATACGAATCTTGGCTCATATTGCCTTTGTGGCGGCACGTTCCAAGTATTTGCGCAACAAGATTCTATCGGCACGCGAGGCACGTCAACAGCAAATGGAAAAGGTCTATGGTGTGGGTCAGGTGGATGCTCAGGCATTAAATACGGGTGTTGGTGCGGATCGAGCACCTATGCTAGAGGTGCGACTGGCACATGCCTCACCCGAGGCATTCGAGATCATTCTAAACTACATCTATACAGATCGCATTGATTTAAAGGATTCATACAGCAAGAATATAATCATACTGATCACAGACATCTATCAATTGGCCGGACTTTTCACAATGCCACGTTTGGCACACGGTTGCATACAATATCTGGACTATAAGATCAACAAGGCGAATGTTCTCGAGGCTCTTTACAATGCGGATAAAAGCAAGTGAGTGTTGACAATATCATATCTGGTATGTTCTTCATCCCTAATTCAAATTTATTTGATAGCATCAAAATCATCAAGGATCACTGCATGCAGTTCATCATTAAGGATGAGAACTTTACCGATGTGGTCATGTCCAGTGAGTTTAGTGATCTCGACAAGCCGCTTCTGGTCGAGATAATACGGAAACGTTTGCATCCTAGCAAGTTGGTCATGGAAACTAGTTACGAGTCCAATATTGGTGAGCACTTGTCAAGTTCCGCATCCCGACCTTTTTTTGATGTATTGTGGAAATCTAAAGTCTATATACTTGCATCCCAAATTTAGCTCTGTGAAAAGACCAACAGCCAATTTCAGAAAAGTAATTATATTGTCCTAGAACAATACTGTTTCATAACCTTTTTGAGATTGGCTAGGGGACTTTTCAGAGAGCGACAATTAAGTTGAGAGAAAGTAGACTTTAGTTGTCCACTATATATCTGAATATGTATACGTAATATATGTATGTACACATATATACATAACATATATGTATGTATATACATATTTATAACTTGTAACTATGCTCATATTTAGGCACCACTTTGGAGATTGACCTGTCCACATTTTTGGAGACAACGGGCAAAGACTTTTGCGATATAAGCCTCATACTGGAGGATCATGTGATAGCGGCCCATAAATCTGTGTTATCAGCACGTTGTACCTATTTCCAGGGCATGTTTCGTTCGTTCATGCCACCGGATAATACTGTTAATGTAAGTGAGCCGTTTACATTTTAGTTTGTTGTTGATACTAATCAAATATTTAACAATTAGATACAAATTGGCGAAATTTCACCCTCACTGGAGGCCTTTCATTCGTTGCTACGCTATATCTATTATGGAGAGACTAAGATGCCACCACAGGATGCACTGTATCTATTCCAGGCACCCTGTTTCTATGGCCTCTCAAATAATCGTTTGCATGCATTTTGCAAATATTCATTGGAGCACAACATTGCATATGTGAATGTCCTTCAGACGTTGGAAGCGTCCGACATAACGAAAATCTATGACATCAAGGAATATGCATTGAAATTAATTGTCAAAGATTTTGCAAAAGTCGCCAGGCTACCCAAAATCGCTGGCTTGTCGCGTGAACTGTTGCTGGAGATAATACGCGCTGTGGCCGATTCGCAAGGCGAGTTTCTGACCCGCATCAATATCAATACCGATATCTGAAAACTAGTGCTGCTACAGCCGGCTTTGCAGTTGTTGCTCGCCTGGTTGCAAATCGGACGTAGCACGTAGAGCAGCAGTAGCGGTTGATAGCGCAATACACATACCCCTTAATACCCGCATAATTCAATCTTGCCTCTTGCAACATATAAACACACTCCACCTGTAATCATCAATCCAAAGAAACAAAAATGATATGATCCAGAATATAAAATTGAGAGAGCGATAGAATGCGATGACACAAATATGAGCGGGACAAAGAGAGACAAACAGACAAAGAGAGAGAGAGAGCGAGAGAGAGAGAGAGTAGGATATAACGATCCATTAGATGGTAGTCAGTAAGCGATAATGGTTAGTCAATAGTCGGTAAATGTAATGGTTATTTGATGATTTAATGGCATGCAATCTATAAGACACATTCTATTTGCTTGGACATACATATATATTCCACTTAGGTTTGTTATCGAAAACTGTTTGCTATGGTCAATAGCAAGAATACGTCTAATATAAGATCAATCAGTATAATTTAGGGCAAACTTCATTTAAATCAGTTCCTGTTGAGTTCCATTAACATGACATTAAATGAAGATACTCTGAAAAGGATGTTAGTCGGGTATTTTGAAATATTATTCTATATGTTAGGATAACATTGATCCAGCTCAATTTAAATCTCCCAATATTGATTGCAATTCTTAATGTGAAATCCAAAGTTGAGAAGGAAAATGTCAAGATATATTTGTTTTTCAACAACAAAATATTAATCAATAGCTTGTCTGCAATAATTTGATATAGGATTAACTATTTCTATTTTGCAAACGTGTTGATAATACACATTAGATGAGGTCAGAGCTCTACAGGCTTTTATAGTCATGAAGTGTATGCAATGAAGAGATTGAATAATAAAAACTTATGCAAATATTGCTTAATTTTGTTAACTCGATGCCAAGTACGGTTACAACGTATAATTATTATGTATCCACCATAAGTATATACATGCATAATGTATACCTAGGCATTTATGTTTTATCCGCACGAATATTCGGTATATGATTTATTATTTATAATGTATACATATGTACTATTGGCACTGCAATTTGATTAACCAACGACTTTACTAGTTCTAGCTAAATGTCCAAGCTCAAAGCTTACATTTATCATAAACGTAAACAAATATTTAACTGTATTCTTAATTGTTCTTAATTGCTGTACTTACGTATTAACCAATCAATAATGTCATATGCAAAAAGAAACTTCAAAACAATACAACGCCCATTTGCCTAATACGAAAAGAAAACTCCTCCAGTTTTTTGAAATGAGCAATAGAACACAGATAAGAAACAGTTAACGATTTATAAAGAAATACGAAATTTAAAAAAAAAAAGAAAGAAAAAGCAAAAGTAAATATTTATAACAAATTAAACAAATTTTAAGTCAATTGCAACGATTGAATACCTTTGTTTTTCCAATTTTTATAATTATATAGTATATACATTGAAAGATGTATAAAAACTTATTTCTTGCCAGAAAAAAGATGATAGTTTATTAATTTGTGTGACAGAATTGTGATAGCTGTTTCTGTTTAAACTTTAAACGTAATGTGTATAGTATTAGTATTTGTAATTATTATTAATTAATTTCATTTAATTTGTATGCGTCCTTAAATAAGCAATATTATTTGTAGGATTTTTCATTTATTTATTTCCTTTTACTCTTTTAGAAATTTATATTGTTTAGTTAAGACAATTGTATTAAGATTATACAAAAAAAGAAACAAAATTGAAATTATTAACTAAAGTTGAGCATTGGAAATACTCTAATGTTAGTTAGCTGCTTATAAGCTTATAATCATGATTGGCTAAGATCTTCTGGCACTGATCCAACAACTGGTCCAGATAATCTAAATTCAAACGAAGTCTTTTAATTCAATAAAATAACATCATATTTAATATCGTCATCATTCAGTCACCTTCAGTCTTCATGACACTTGAAACTGAGAATGTTGTGGCAATCCAATTACCATTCCCATGCTTTAATCATCTTCTGCTTCTGCTTATCTTTCATTTTATTTTATTTAAAATTCAGTTAATATTGAATGATCGAAGTAATTAAAGAATCTCAATGAAATAAGTTTATTTGCACAGATTGAGTTTATTAAGTAAAAAGGAAATACTGGTAAACCTTTCTTTAACGATTATATCTCTTATCTAACTATATTGTTGAGCTTTATCATTTACAAATTACTTTGCGATCCTCTTGGGGCTCAATCACTATCACTATCAATTAAATTTATATTTTTTGTTAAAGAGATAATCAGTTTTTATATTATTAACAGCCTTCAATTCAATGTCAAACAAATCAAATTTTATAATAATAACAAGAAGACAAATAATGTGAGTTAAAACAATGAATTTGCACATATTTACTTACTTCACCAAAACGTTTTTTAATGTCTTACTCATATAATTAAAGTACATTAAAGATAGTTGCAACGTTGAGAAGACTCTTCACAATTCAGAAAAGTACTTCATATATACATTTTTTAACATCTTACTTTTATTAACTTGTATTTTTGTTAAAAAATTGATAACAACTCGATATATGTTATATAGATGCAATTTTGTCAGATATATATGTACTGAAAAATTTACCAGATGCATGATAATGTTTGATTCCCCCAATATTCGGTTCTTTTACAAATGTCGCTAACCATTATGCTGACACATTAAGTCCAAAACACACACTCAAAAACAAAAATATACAATTTTGAAGATTATATTATTATGAGTATTATTTATTAAGTATAGATTATATACAGTAAACCAGTCAAATATACAATTAAATGTATAAAAAATAAACTAAATGGTTGTTTTTATTATTTATATTTTGGGAGTTCACGGATCCTAGAGGTAATTGAGGTTAGAGATGCCTGCGTGGCATTCCTGAGGGAATATCCGTAATATCCATGCAATTGTCAAAGAGTGCCCTTGGGTATTTTTAATTTCTGCCAGTTGAAAAGCTGTAAAATTTTCCCAAACAAACTTAAACAGCAAAACGCCCACGCGCACACACACACACACACAGACACACACATCTAGAGAATGTGCTAATGTAAGTTGGGAATGGCCTGAGGCAAAGTTACATAGGGAACAATAACGGGAATGAGTATAGAAATTCAAATACCTAATAAAATTGTAGACAAACAAACGAAAAGAGAAGAATATAGAGAAGGGAAGATGGGAAGATGGATAATATAGATAGCACAGCTCAATGGAATTAAAACAAAACAAAAGGCTGCCAAGGACAAAGCCAAATCGAGTTGAGCTATGTCGCCTCGGCAGCTCTTGCTTATCAAATGCAAATTACAAAATCAAATATGCCAAGACCAGAGAGTTTCCTTCCCCTCAGGCAATGAGCAGGCAGTAGTCAGCGTTTTTGGCAACAGTTTGCAACACTGGAGTTGGAGTAGGTGATGTAAGTGATGTCAAGTTTTGAGAATCAGCTAAAAAAGGCTAGTTTTTAGGGGAAGAAGAAATTACGATTGATTTCAAAGCTGATATGTACAGTATGATCAGAGTATGATCAGAAAGAACATATGATATAGATGTATACAAGGCTGCAAAACGGTTCCGAACAGAATCTCGGCTCGGGTATTTTGAGCCACCCGAACCGAACCCTTCAACTTTTCTAGCACTGAGCCCGAACCTGAATCGAATTACTTTCAGAAAAATAAAGGTTCGGTTGGGAATTAAAAATTTGTGGCGGTCGTCAACAATTTCAATACAAATTTCGTTTTTTTGGACTTAGGCGGGCTTTTATCTAAAGGCATACATTTCCTAGAGAAAGATGTTTTCACACAATTCTGTGCATTAATGTTTTTTAATTTTAACTTTAAAATTTTAAAAATTGATATAAAAAGAGATTTTTATAATATGCATCAAGTAAAAAGGTAGGCAATAATAAAAGCACGAAAACGTATATATACGTACCAAGGTTCGAAACCGAACCTTAGGTTCAGGGGCTTCTTCAACCGGTCCGCGAACCGTTCTCTAATCTTACTTTATGGTTCGAATCACCGAACAGAACCTCCACAAACATTGTTGAGGTTTGCAGCCTTGGATATATGTATTCGCACAAATCTAAGTATATATATAGAAATGGAGCCAACAAAAATTGAGAACGGCTGGACCGATTTAGTTCAAGTTTGTTTCAGTTGTTTGTTTTTGCCAGCCAGATTATAGAAACTTTGTTAAAACTTTCCGGAAAAGTCGCTAGCGCCTCAATAGATGTACTCACTGTTAACGACAACAGTCTGAAGGCGTTAAATTGTGGCAAGACGAAAATTGCGGGTCCTTTAGTAATATATAAATATAAACTATAAATTGTTTATTAAAATAAGCACAAATTAAACGCCCTTATAATTAATAGTATACATTTATATATAAACAAATAGGAAATAAATAAAATAAAGAGGTAAACATAAAAATTACATAAGATAATTTCATTTGAATAAGCAGTGCTTTCATTGAAGGAATTCCTTGCTGGCAAGGAAGTTATAAAAAATAATACAAATGGATAACAATTAAAGTTATGTACATATTTGTACATAAATTGTACATACGCCACTTCATTAAATTTCAATTGATGGGCTTTTAAATGTTTAAGAATAAATTTACCTATATTTTAACACATTCCTTATCTAATCTGACTTTTATAGAACTTTCCATAAACATAAGCGCATAATGTATATGAATATCTAATCCAATTTTCATTTCATTATCTAGGATAATATAAAAATTTCTTTATAAACTTTAAAATTCAAAAGGTTTAGTTGCAAAGTTTCCGAAATAAACTTAAAAATGCAGAAAGCTACGGTGGAGCAAGCTCAAAACCCAGTACTTTTTGGGTGCAAAGCGTTCACTATTGCTCTTCAATATTGCGTACCATACAATAGATGTCGAAGGGGCGGAGGGGGGTGTGGCAAAAATCTAAAACAAACTTGATCAATGGGAGGTATAGATGAACCAACATGCCAAATTTGGTGTCCCTAGCTCTTATGGTTTCTGAGATCTAGGTGACACAAAAAGATACAGACATACACACGGACAGACAGACAGACAGACGGACATGGCTATATTAACTCGACTGTTGATGCTGATCAAGAATATATATACTTTATGGGGAAGTCGCGCCTCCTTCTGCCTGTTACGCTCATTTTTTTTTGAACAAACTTCATAGACCCATTTGTGGTTAAAAAAGCCAAATTGTCAACACTGTCGCTGGCCTTGCAAATGTCAAACTTACAGATACATGCTGGTACACAGATACGCATACACAGACAAATACAGATAGATATACAGATAGACATAAAGATTGAGATACACAACTGCACGCTTGGAGTGCCTTCAGAGACAATTCAATTTATTGGCATTGGAAACATGTTAAATTATTTGAAAACTATCATATGAATTGTGCACCCTCGGGGTATGAGAAGGACTAACTGCATTACTACTAACTGTATTTGTATTCATATCTGTATCTGCTAAAATGTACTTGAAATTTCATTTCAAATTGTCAGTTGACATGTGACAATTTCCGTCAGAGTTTGGATTTCAATATTTATGATTGTATGTCTCTTACGGTTGCTTGTTATTTTATCAAAGAAAAATTTAACAAAAAAGGGTAAATAATCGAATATTTTTATAATTAACAAAATTACATATATGTATATAACATTCAAGTTTGCTTTTTAGTGAAACAAGTCAAGTCAGTGAGTCAAGTTGAGGGTGTGCATAAACTCTTGTGATACTCTGTATCTAGTTACTTTAGAGTAAACAATTTTTCAGATTCGAGCCTCCATTTTATTTCTTATAGTTTTGTTGAAATGTATCTGAGAGACTATAAAATCTATAAAAAGTCAATTTAGTATATTATTTCTGATATCTTCTAACTACATAAATACTTATATAGTAGTATACAGTTCAGGCTGACATAATGTATTTCAAATATATATGTTTTATTATTTTTTTATGTGGTTTTATATTAGCTGTGTATTCTGAAAACTTCCTAGAGATCGAAATCGAAGTTAACTGATTTTATGTCCGAAACTTTTTTATATTAAACCTGAATAAAAATGTGAACAGAAATCTATTTTAATTCGTGTCATAATTTTCCGATTTTCGATTTTTTAAACTGGGTATTTTGTAGCCTAGCACTCTGACTTATAAGCTGATTTGCTAATGCTGATGGCTAATTCCCTGCCCACTGTCAGTTCTCCTTGCTATTTCCGTTTCTGGACATTGTCCTAACTCCTGCTTGACCCATACACGAAAAAGGGAAAATATGAAAGAGAAAAGGATGAAAAAAAACAAGTAAATAAATTCCTTTGCCGCCTGTCAATTTATAAGTTCATAATTTAAGCCAACAAAGCCAAAGCGATCGAAGTCAATCAGCTATATAATATGTATACGCTTCTATATGAGCTAAAGAGGGCAAGGAAAAAGGCTTTGTAGGGTGTAGGCAGGGGTTTTGAGAGTTTTGGGATGTTCGGCTTGTTTCATGATGCTTTTTAATATCCGTTTCATGTGGATTTATGCGCTTCAAGTTCACGCTGGGCGCCAACACATAAATTTCATGGCAATTGAAGCACGCCAAAAAAAGAACAACGACAATGGGAAACTACCATTCCCCCCATCTGCTCTTAACCCCTTCACATTCCCTAGTCCCACAGCTGACAAAAAGGGTTAACTTGTAATGGATGCGGATGCGACAGCGAGAACTTTCCTTAAATTGACTTGTGGCATTTTTCAAAGTTTTACCAAACGATTCCCAATTTTGCCGCTGACCAACTTCGATTAATTTATAGGGTTAAGGATTTGCGCAGCTTCCCAAGTCCCCCTTTCCCCCATACCAATGTATTTTCACTTTTTTTTTTGGATAGACTCCATAAAGTGTCATTAAAGTGGCTGCCTGATTAAAGGCATCAATTTGATGCCCATTCCAATTCACAACTCAATTCTCCCCATTTGCCATTGCATATCCATAGAAAAGTTTAATTAAAAAACTGTGCCCCAAGCACCGAAACCTGTTCTATATGCATTTCTACGAGTGCTCAACTATATGATACCCTATAATTAACATTTTAATTTTGAATATTGTTGCAGCTTTCATACGTATGTGTGGAAGTTAATTTTACATCTCAAGCATTGAGATAAATTTCCAAGCGAAGGCTTAAAAATATTAAATAACAATGTTTAAAGTGTCTGAGTGTCTTTTTTGTATAAATCTTACTTGAGAGTTTTGTTTGTTTTTATAGAAATTCTTGATTTTGTATTTAGTTTTATATGATTAAGTAACTCAGATATAATTAAGTAACTAACACAAATTTAGCACCAAGATCCATTGATAAAATAATGTATTTTTCAAAGTAAAATATCTTTAAGTAAAAAGAAAATGTTTATTGAAAAACTATCATTAATAAGAATATAAGAATTCATAAATAAGAAACCTGTTTACAGTTAAAGAGTCAATTGCCTTTATATAAAATTCTATCAATAATTTGTTATAGACAGAAAAAACTTTAAGCAATAAATTGAAATTAAATTGCTTTTGAAAAATATCCCAAATGAATTATAAAATCTGTCATCTGCAGTGGGGATTCTAAAGGTGGCAACTAGGTGATATACCCAATCGCATAATAACTGTAAGCGGGTATTAAAACAACACCTGGCAATTGAAGTTTAATTGGGCAGACAGAGCGAAATGCAATATAAAGTAATTACGTTTTGCATGCTGCACCGAAACGGTTACCCGCTACCCGTTACCCGCTACCAGCTACCCGTTAAACGGGTAGAGTTGCAGCAGGTGCCAACGGTTATGACATGACTCGCGTACAGTCAGCGCAAAACATTTAAAAGCTCATTTGCAGGTTAAGTCAATGCTGTTGCTTCAACCAAACTTGGTACGTGACACGCCCCTTCAGTGCCCGCCTTGTGACATTCATTGAAGGACATTTTGACGAGCACCGTAAGGCGGCCTAACAACGGGGATTACCAAAGGGTATTACGATTCGTATTGGCATTGAGACCCGCTCTTATCAGCTTTATGGCCAGCGATAGTTTTCATTTACTTTATGGCACTTTTATCCAGTATTTGTGATTCTCTCAGTTTGTCAAAAGGTTAAAGTTCAATGCATGTGCTTGTAATATTACCCACACATAAGCATTTTCCCCAAAAATCATGTCATTTCTGTTTGTGAAGTTGGAGTGAGTGGAGAGGAAAGGAGTTTTCAACTTTCGTGTCCTGTGCCTCAACTGATTTCCTGTCGCGACGTCAACGCTTCCTTTACTGTCGTTTTACTTTTATATGAGTCCCTACACCAACCAACCCTACCCTACCCTCTTCTCCACATCCCTCTGACTAAAATCTGTACACTGAGAAGAAAAAGTCAGCTCCTTTGAACAAAAACATTCATGTTCATTATGTTGTTCTTAAAATAAGACCCCTTAAAGAACAAATTGTTCTTTATTTAATTTTAGATATTAAGAAGTGTTTTCTCTAATATTTGATCAGCTTTGTTTCTTAAAATTCTCAACTTGTTCTAGCTGTCACATATGTATGTGACATTAAGCTTGATCGCAGAGCTAGTGAGCAAATTCGTTACTGATGATAGAGATCGGCATCTCTTGAATCAGCTGTATACTGAGTCTTGTTCCTTGTTTTTTGATGCTATTTATTGATCTTGCTGTCAAATCGACAAATATAAAGTTAAGCAATTATTAAGTTACTAAGAGTATTTTTCTTTAATATATATAAAGGTTTTGATGTTGCTATTCGATTTGTGGTCTTCTGAATAAGAACTTCTTCGATATGAGATTAAAATCTTTATTTAATTTGTGTTTTTTTTTTCAGTGTAGTGCCTCACGTGTTGTTACACGAAATTCGTTTGGCACATGGCATTTGGGCGCATCGTGTGCTTTATGGACCAAATGATTGCCTGCTCAGGGGCTCAGTTGATTCGGCATAGCGTGGCATTTCCAAAGCATGACGTTCCCAGCCAGCGGCAAACACGAATTTGCTTTTCAGCACGCTACCTAAATAGATGTACACACAAACTCATACACACACACACACACACACACATTTGTGAGAGATACAACTGCTAATAAGTAGAGCTCTAGAGCTGTAGTATCCCTTTACCGAGCTCTCAAGTACTCAAACATACATTTTTACTCGTAGACAGGCTTTAAAATATGTGTGTGTGTGTGTGTGTGTGTGTGTTTTT